>CAJQZJ010004381.1:1654248-1741318 GCA_907164525.1 Lophiomys imhausi
GAGGGTCCAGATACCTGTGGTGCCTGGTCTGGGAGGTTGGCACCAGGCATGAGGAAGGCAGATGTGCAGCTGGGGTCAGGGGTGGAAGGCAGGGTTGGCACCAGGCAGGAAGGTAGCAAGCAAGCAACTGCTCTCAATGTTACTTTTGACATGCCTTTCGCCTATGAGTGAGGCCAGACCCTGACAGTCAGAGGCAAGCGAGAATGTTCAGAACAGCCCTGAGCCACTCTGTGGTCTTTGGAGAGGAGGGACTGGCAAGTCACTCCCACTCAAGAGATGTTTGAGCCAGGTGTGTCCAACAAAAGGCCATAGCACTCTGCCATCACCTATGAAGCTCATGTTTGCACAGCACTGGCAGACAGAAGCCCCCCCCCCCCCCCCCCCCAGGCCATGTTAGCACAGTGCTCTGCTCGGGGCTCACTCTGAGCTGCAGGGAAAACAAGCCTTCCTTTGGGAGACAAAGGCTGCATGGAAGCCTCCAGCTCTACATCCTTGTGGTTCCTCTACCCCTGCCTACCAAGGCTTCCTCCACAGCCACCAACTCAAGCATGGCCAGATCCCAATGTTGGGCTTGGAGATATCACTGAAAGCCAATGGGGACTCCTGGGCTCCCATTTACAAATGATAATTAGCCACGCCCTAGGCTCCAAGACAAAAGCAGTTGGCACATGAGAAAGAGTGAGACAATAGACAGAATCCCTTGCTGGCCAGTGTGACTGGGAAACCAACACACACACACACACACACACACACACACACACACACACGAACTTGCACATGCACTGTTCGTGCCAATCATGTGACCATAATTATTCGAGCCCCCCTCTCCCCTCAGCATTAGTTCTCACCTGAAGAGAAAGTCAAAAACTCTTGTGAATTGCTGGATGCTGATAAGTGTTTCCAGAGGCACCATGAGAGGTGGTCTGAGTAGTGGTTAGGATGAACCCTGTGGCACACTGTCTGGGTTTGGGTCCTTGCTCCCCCACCACCAGCTCTTACAAAAGACCAGAGAGGAGCTGGGCCTGCACAGAGCTGGGGGTGGGAGCTTAATGGTAAAGCCATTCTTCTAACACGCGCTTGGCATCATTATCCTATGGTCACTCGCTACCATTACCATATGATAGGACAGTCCTGTGGCTTAGAGACAGAACTGACATTTGATTACTTTGCACAGTACAGTCATTGATTCCTTAAGAACCCAGGAGGGGCCCTTCCCGGTCTTGGTAATTTTCAAACAGGTCACTAGGGAAGGGTCAAACCTGTGGAAATTTGAAGGTCAGGCAGGTGGACTATATGACAAATTCCATGTCCACCAAGGCTACAGAGTGAGACCCTGTCTCAACTCCCTCTGCTCAGAGAAAGCCTCTCCAAGTACCTCAGGCTGGGTACTACAGGGCAGATGAACTGAATGAGATCCTGAGCATGGGTCAGGAGTCTCCTGGTCCCCATCAGAGCATTCATGACTCCAAGACCCAGTACTCTCTGAGGTGCTTCTCTGGGACAGCCACAGCACCCACAATGCACCTGGGAAACTCACAAGGCACCTCACACTCTGACACCTGACATTCATGTTGTCTGATATATGCTTTCTGAGCAGAGACAACTTGCTGAATGTCAGAAGGGGCTGGCTGTGGTGGGCCTGGTGGGCAGGTGGACTATAAGGTAGAGACAAGGGTCTGCTGTGCTTCCTCTTGGGGCCACTGACACCCATGCTGGCAAATGTGGCCCAAATCTGACCTTTAGTCACTCATTGTATGGCTCTGGCAACCAAGATAAATAAATCCAGTCAAGATGCTGGTCAGCCCCTTCCTGCAGAGATGGGAGAAGACTTGGCAGCTGAGGACAGCTCACTCACTTCCCAGCCCTGCTTGCCAACTAAGGTGTATCACTTACTCTGTTTTCTCACCCACAAGTAAGGTTTTTAGCAGCCTTTGCCTCAAAAGGTTGTCTGAGGATTGAAATAATGTACAATGAGTACTCAGGAGAGGCTGGCACAGTCCGGCTTACAGTGCTGCTAGCTATCCACTCAAATTCTTCTCTCTAGAGGAAAAGGCAAAAGAAAAGCTGCTGGAGGCATCATCAGGTATTTCTCAGCTGCCACTCCAGACAAACAGAAATAACTCTGAGTACTTCCTTTCCACTGGAGACAACTCTGAAGAAAATAAGGGGGAAAAAAATCATTCACACTTGCGTGGATACTTGTTTAAAGAGACTTGAGCTAGGTAATCTAAAGCAGGTGAGAAGTGGCAAGGCACTGTGCTTAACTGACTCTGAGGACCAAATCTGAGCCCCAGCAGAGTGGTTCCTGGTACTCTGCACAAACTCATGACACAGGGGTCCCCCAAAGTACTGAATGTGGAAGACATCCACACCCAGCCATGAAGCCAGGCTCCATGCCCCAGTGCTATAACTCACTGTGAAGGAGCTGGCCTGGGTTTCTCCACCTTTGATACATGAAGACAGTGAAGTTCATGTTCTACCACCTCTATTCTTGCCTCTAGAAATGATGGAGTGGACTCGAAGGAAGGGAACCTGGACCACAGAGTCCTAAATGGAGAGGCTCATCTGAGACTGTCATAGCAGATCCACAGCAGGACCAGCAACCACGCAGTGATCCATGAAGAGTCCATGCCCCCAGCGTGCACGTCCCTCACGTGCACAAGAGCCCCAGTCCTCACCTCCCCTTTCTCTCTTTTTCCAGAGCTGTTGCAGAGGCCAGCCAAGCCTGATGGTATCTCTGAGAACGCAAACAGTCTTCCAATGATAACTCCCACACCCTGCCCTATCTCCCAAGCCCTCTCTCCAGAGCAGTCCCCAAGAGACCTCTATTCTGCTGTGGAACACCAGAGCCAAGAGGGATGCTGCTACACCCAGCAGGCAAGTTAAGTCCCCTCCCCGTATAGCCCGGACAGAGCCCAGAAACAGACACCACTCAGCAGGACTAGTTGCCCCCCCCCCAAACTACCACAAAGCCCTACACCTTATAATTAGTCCATGGGCCCAGGCAAAGGACAATGGCCTGGAAAAGCCAGCAAATGGGATACGTGCATGATAACCGGGTCTCCGTGCCAAGTATATAACTTAATTACATATCCCAGGTACTCACTTCTCTCCTGAACTCTCACCCCAGCCAGTGACGACACAAAGGAAGGATTAGAGACTGCCTGCCAAGGGCCAGTGAGGCCAAACCTGTACAGCCAAGGTAGAAAGTCTGCTGTAAGCAACACCCACGGAATGAGAGGAGCAACCTTCCCATGGCTCCACAGAGACAGAGCAGGGTTGGTATTCAGCAGCCAGGACTTTCATTAATTCTAGGTCTACTTCTGTGATGCCCCACAATGATAACAACCCCCCACTCCAAGACAGAAAAGAAGCCTTCTCTGCATGGCGTCCATGGATCCCGAAGATGGTCGTCATGGCTCACACTCATTTTTTCTGCAACCACTTGGAGAGACTTAACTAACACTTTGGTCTACAGTCTGCACTGTGTAGGGCCACAGCTTCACCCCAATATTCTCCAGGATGAGTGTGAAAAGCCTCCGTCCTGGAGGTATGCGGTAGGGAATTGCATTGTTTAGGAAGAAATTAGTCACTCCCTCCACTGGACAAGGGAATCCAGCCACAGGAGTTCCCTCTCAAAGAGCTGCAGTCATTTCCAGCCTGCTGAGACCCAGCAAGGTTGTGATAACTCCTCCCTCTCTGAGCATTTGGATTGAGGATTGATCGAGGTGAGGCAGAAGGCATCTGATTTCTGATGGTTACCTGTACCCCATTTCCTGCCCCAGGTGAGTCATGAACATTACATCTGGAAAAGCCAGTGATCCACTCCTAAAGAGGCTGAGACTCACAGAGACACAGAGACCTCTAAGGAGCTGTGCTGGCCCCTGCATGGAGGCAATGGGCAAAGGTTATTGCTACTGTGGACTCAACCTTTCACTGAGGCTATACTCATTATTCATACCAGTAGAAGCACAATTTCTCAATCCCAGGTACCTGGCTCCAAGGGTGTATAATGAAAAGAAACAGCAAGGCAGTAAGGGTCTGCCAGCTTTGCCCCACCCTAATTTGAGAAGCAATTTGGCCAAGAGGTTAAGATGAATGGAGTCAGCCATATACCACCCCTCAGACCACAAACATGGTGTGATGCATTGCATGTCTGCCACCTCAGAAAGGGACAGCAACAGGACTGGACTACAAATATGAGCAAAGGACTCAACCAGAGGGTCCTGAGAGAAGCAAGGACCCCAAACAGTAGAGATGACACCCTTGAGACCTTACACCCAAGCCTTCACCAAAGCCACCTTTGGAATGTCCATCAACCACATGCCATGAGACCCTCTGCATTCCCAGGACTGCTACGTCTTAACACCACACTTACAATGGCGGTTATAGTGGAGCCTGGTGAGGACCCTTAGAGTCCCCAGACAGATTCTAAAACATATAACTAAGTTTTGGCTAAAACTAAATTTCAAGATTGAGAACTCTTTAACAACTTACACAGAGAAGGTTTCAGGAAGTTACTGATCCCATTTCATGACCAGTTTTCCAGTTTGCTTTCCTTTGGGCCAGGGAATAGGCAGAATATCCAAGAAGGAGGGAAGGGAAAGGCAGCCCACCCCTGAGGACCTCACAGAGGCAGTCAGGGCATAAAGGGCCTGCCTAACCCATGCTTAGACCACCATGCCTTCTGATTCCTGTTGTAGGGCGTCACAGTGGAAATGTCACTAGACCTCTCTAGGTTCACAAGGACACAAGGCTCTCAAGGACCCCCCCCCAGGAAAGCCTACAGCACAGAGTCCAGCCTATGCTAGCAGATGCATGTATGTGTCCATCAGCTGCCCCATCATCCCACTCTGCACCCCAGCATCCACTCCTGTACCCCAGCCTGCATCCCAGCATCCACCGCTTTCCCAGAGATGGCTTCATCTCTGGCAATCAGTAGGATCCACCATGTGAATCTAGGCCACAGCAGGAAACCAAGATACTGTCTACATATCTGCCCATCAGCTCTCTTCCTCATCTGGGACCTAGTGGGATCCATCCTGAGTCAGGGAAGTCAGATAAAGCAGGGATAAGAACCACAGAATTGTCTCACTCCAAACTGGTGACAGGTTGAGGAGTCTGGAGAATTCTATCAGAGGAAGTGAGGGCAAGTTAGGCCCCATGGGCATTGTAAGTTAATACAGTCTCATAGAAATCCCATCAGAGGAGCTTTACAGAGAGGAATCGAGCACAAAAGACACAGAGTTAAGTGCTCGAAGTATCATTGGTGTCCATGCAGTCTGACCCCAGAGCCCTTCCTCTAAGTCGCCATTTTGTTGTCAATACCTTTTTCTCCTTCTTTCCCCCATCCTACACCGCCACACCTAAAACCTCCCAGCAAGTATAGGAAGCACCAGGTCAGCTCTTGCCTGCCTCTTTGTCCTTCCCACAGGTCCCAAGCCCTCCACACCCAACTTAAGATACAGGCCCTTCTCCAAGCATTCTCACCACTACTGCCTGGAGAACTGGCAGACTCTGCCTGGAGAAGCAACCCTACTCACAGGCTGCAAAGGGACCGATGAAACGGTGGCCGTGCCCCCTGCCATGCCTAGGGAGCAACTACCTCACTGTCCTACTACCAGCCAGCAGGCTCAAAGCAATGCCACACAGAACTCAGCAGCGGGCAGAGCAGGGTGAAATCCCTCTTTATAGAGCTATTTTTGCTGTGGAATTTTCACTGGCCTGTAAAATATTTTTATATTTATTACACGTTTAACGGGAGCTCCTAGAACCAACAGGGTGTAAATAATGAAAACTCGAGCAGTAAAGGCCCCAATAAACCTTGCACCAGTCCTTTGATGCTCCCAGTGAGCCCCAGCTTCTCCTTCCTCCCTAGGCCCCATCCTTTTGCCCTGGAGGAAGCCCAGAGGCCAAGGACCCTCGGGAAGCCCAACACTAGCCCTCAAAAATGAAGATCACCCAACTGCCAACTATCTGTGACATCAGCAGGTCCCACTGAGCATGCTGACCAAGAAAAGGCCTACTGTGTGCTTGGCCATTACTGGAGCTCATATGAACTGGGCCAGAAGACCTTCACGAGAGCTTCCACAACCCCCAGCCCTACAAGTTCAGATGGCTCTCATGTCCCTAGGAGCTAGCACCAGCTCCCAACTATACAGACATGCACTACATAGTCACATTCCTAAGGCTGCAGGATTCCACTGAGGAATCAGAAGTCTTAGGAGAACATGTTCTTCCATAAACATAGAATCTCTATGGGCTGCTGTAGAGCCCTGCCCAGTGCCTACATCCTGTACCCACAAGACTCTGGAGACCCTATCTATGCTTCACAGCCCAGGTTTCCTTTATATCATCCACAAAACTCCAAGGAAAGCAGAACCTTAGGTCCCATCCCAGGAAGAAGCCTAGACTCACAAAGAGAGGAGACCCATCCAGAGGGCAGGCCTGCAGACATGTGCTTAGGGGAGAAATCTAGCCAGAGCATTTCCCAAGGCAGGAATCCTGTCCCCATGTGTCAACATCAGTGCCCTGCTTCTGCCTGACAGAGCCCCATGAGCCCAGGACACAACCCCTAAGACGCCAGCTCTCACCATTCCAGGTCGTAGATTAGGAGCTGAGACCAAACCTTCTCCTAGAATTTACTCCAGTTATCTGCTGCTGGTGTCTCATCCCTGCCTTTGAGTAAGATCACTCCCCATACTGACCACAGACCACAGGGCACCCCCCACATACACCAGCTCCTCACAGCTCCAGGCCCACTCCCAGAACACCCTAGACTCAACTAACTTAGATCCTAAGCATCAAGCAACTAGAGGTGGTCTCCACAAGTGTTTACTAAGCAACCATACCATGTGGCTAGTGAACCCCACCTTTGTAACTAAATCCTTGCTGTTGAGTCTAGCCTGTCACACATACGAGGAAGCTGACTTTCTGAGGCTACATGCATGACTTCTCACTCGTCCTGAGTAAAGACCCTCATTGGCTGTGACCACCACTGCAATCCCCTCCATCTCCCCCCAGCACCCATGCAGTCAGCATTACACAGCTGACTTGACAAGTCCCCAGGACCACACAAGGTGCCTGTCCTTCCTCTCAGGCCCCCCAAGCAATGGGGGTCACACTCCATACAAGTAACACTGGAGGGCGGAAACCCACCACCCAGGGGCCTGCAGTCAGGCAAATGCAAGAATGAAGGGCCTGAACCCCAAGGCTCTCAGACTCAAAGCTGACTGGAGTGGCTCCTCTCTGGTGATAGGTCAGCCTGCAGCTGCTACAGCACCAGGAGATTCTTGTCTCTCAACCCCGGATAATTATAGTCCCTGGTGCTCAGCTAACACCCATGTCATTGAAGGGTGTTGGAACAAGCAGAGTCTAAGCAAAGAAAATTAAACAATAGCATTTGACAAGTGGCCCATCCCCTGTGGCACCACACTGAGCCAGGCCAAAGGGGACAGTGTCTAGGCTTCCTGGCCCACCAGGGAGGTACAGCTATCTTAAAACAGCCAGGAAGCCCATGGTAAATGAAGACAAGAGTTGTCCTCTTGGAGAAACCAGGAGTGGGGAGAGAGAGAGAGGACAAGGCCTTAGGAAGGAAGGTACCAGAACATGTCTCCTCCTAGAGAGGCTGGTTCATGACTTCTACACAGGAGGGGGTATCTCTTCCTGAGATATCATCCTGAGAGCCAAAGCACAGCCCCAGATTCAAGCACGTTAAGGTGCCCTGTCAAGGGAGCCTGGGATTCTATCCCTACTTCCCCAGCTGAGCAAAAGAAATCCAGCTTTTCTGGGAAAGGAGGCTCCCGCTCCCCCAGCTTCACATACATGGGCTCCAGTTCCTCCCTACCTTCCCAAGAGATGAATATTATGAGGAACTGCCAGGGATTCCAAGCCCCCACTGTCTCTCCCTGACTCAATTTCCCCACTGATCACTACTGCAACCCAAACCAAGAGGCCAATGTTAAGCCGTAAGGGGACTACGCCCATGTCACTGAGTGCCCAGGGGGCTTCAGCACCCACCGAGCCTCCAATCCTTGCTCCATGGAGGCTGCTCAGTCCCAAGACAATGAATGTGCTGCTGTAGTGCACGCAGCTCTGCAGAGCCAGGAGCAGGCCAGGCCTCTGTAGACTCCTTCTCTGGGCCCAGGACGAAGGCCAGTTCTTACTGCCTTGTTCCTTGTGATCTTTCTGCACAAGACCAAATGTGGGTATGTCCCTGAGGACCAACAGTGAGTGGGGCCTGAATGGCCACTGTGCCACTCAACAGTGGCTTCATCCTCTCCTTTTCTAAGTGTGGAAAGCTGAAGTGGCTGGGGGCCTCAGCCACTAGTCTGAAGTCACAGCACAGCACCAAGCCTGACCACCTCCCACATCTCAGGTCATCTAAGGACAACCTGGGCTTGCTGCAAAGGGCAGGTTGGAGGCCATCCTCAACTCTCCCTGCTCACAGCACAGGGCCTGCACCTTGCTGGCTTTCCTGCTCCAAGCTGCAGATGTTGGGGAGGAGCCTCTTGCCTCCCCCAAATCCATCTGAAGAGAGACGCTGAGCAGACATCAACTTCCCAGTACCCTCTGTGAGATGAAACACATGTTTTCTATGTTGCTTCCCCTCTTGGGCTCCCCAAACATGCTGGAGATATTATTATTATTTATTATTTGCTGAGTGCTGACAGCATACTGAGCATCAGGCCCAGGAGTCTCTAGGCCCTGCCAACATGGCTTGCAGTCAGCCAGCATGACATGGCTTCCTGGTAACTCCCATACAAACCCAGCTGCTGGAGCTGGCTGCTGGGGACCCTGGCTTCCAAGACCTTTCTTCCTACCCATAGCCCCAGCAGCCCATGGCTCTTGGCTTCTTCCTGACCCCAGAGGTTGTCCTCAGCCCAGGCAGCTTCGGTGCAGCAGGGCCTCTGACCACAGAAGAGTGGAAGGCCTTGCGGGGCCAGGCTGGATGGCTGTAGGAGGGATCCTCTCAGCTCGGGCTTGCAGATGGCTATGCAGGTCCTCAGAAACACCAGCAGTGTTCCCAGCACTCTTTAACAGGGAAGCCAGCTTTCTGTTTCATTTTCCTCAGGAGAACACTAGCAACAGGAGGAAGCTCCCAGACATGGAGAGACCCTCTGAGTCTGTCCTGGAAAGCAGAGAGAGGCATGAAAATGATGGGCAGCCAAACCTCCATCATCACATAAACACTATTTCCATGGGAGGTTTTTAAAGATAATGGCAAAAATTCATGTCTAAAAAATAACAAGATGTTAAAGATGGAATCTGTGTTACATCTTGGGGTGCGCATGGCTCAACTCGGCACTTTAGAGGACTTGACCCAGGTCCCCCTGTTTCAGCCCTCTGTGCGGGAAGAGCCCCTATGCCCCATATCAATGACATGGGTCAACACCACCAACCCCCTGCATGAGGACTTCCAGAGGAGGTCCATGGTTGCCCTGAGGGGTCCCCCCGCCCGGAAATGAACACACGGAGGCCAATGGAGCCTGTGGTATATACAGATGGAGGAGCAAGCACTTCAAGGGACCTATGCTGCCCTTTCCTCATGCAGAAATGGGTCTCCAGCCTGGTAACTTAGAGCCACTGTCACCTGGCATAGACAGTTGATTTCTATTATCATCTCAGCTCCCTACCCCCAACCATATGTTCCCCAGAGCCCTAGGGCCACTGGGGACTTAGGAGACAGCCTGGGGTATAAGAACAAGGGGATCTGAAGCATCCCAGCTGTCTGTTGCCATGCAGTCAGGAGTACAGGCCAACACAGGGGTCCCCAACTAAGCAGAAAGAATGATTTCCCTGAACAAGCCCTGCCCTGGAGCAATGGAGCGCTTCTCCTCTCGCCAGCCATGCTCAGAAGCACCCATTGATTGATGTGGTTGTCGGAGCCACCTCTGTGCCCATAGACATGTGCTCCATGAAGACAGGGTGAAGTTAGTTTTCCCCCCATCTTAGATCCCCACAGATGAAAAGAGAAAGCTGGCTTCCCTGTTAAAGAGTGCTGGGAACACTGCTGGTGTTTCTGAGGACCTGCACAGCCATCTGCAAGCCCGAGCTGAGAGGATCCCTCCTACAGCCATCCAGCCAGGCCCTGGCAAGGCCTTCCTTCCACTCTTCTGTGGTCAGAGGCCCTGCTGCACCAAAGCTGCCTGGGCTGAGGACAACCTCTGGGGTCAGGAAGAGGCCAAGGGCCATGGGGGAAAGGGACTCACGTGGCCTGGTCCAAGTTCCAAGATGTATGTCTTGAGCTTCTCCAGGCCCTGTGCAACTCTATGATTGTACACCTACTGTGTCCTGGGCACTATCAGCCCAGCTGATGGTGTACACAGTAGGTGCTCCAGCCATTTTGACCACCCACTGCAGCTGCTGCTCCCAAGGGTTCCCCTGGGTCAGGGTACTGCAGACAGCTGACAACTGGCTCCCTCAAGCTTTCACACACACAGGCAACTCCATTTCCGTGTGCCGGCAAAAGACTCCCGGCCGCCGGCAAAAGACTCCAAAGGCCCGGGAGTTGCCACAGGGAGACACTCCAGTCTGTGTAGCACTCAGTGATTCACAGCCCAAGACATCCTTCCCCAGGCTACTGTGGATTTATCAGCACCACCATCTTCAATTACGAGGCTTGTCACTCATCCCCAGCCATCAGAAGGAAGTGAGTGAAGAGATTAATGTCTTTTTAAAAACTGCTTTCATCCTTTGAGAGGATTCCTCCCCAGACGCCATTTGCATCTTTAAGAGGAAAGGCGGAAGCCCAGCGAAGGAAACCCTGAGACTGGCTGCCCCGCCCCCTCCAGCCCCTCAGCCAGTCTCACTCCCTGTCTCTCAGCTAGTCAGGCTGGGAATCACTCTAGCAGAGGCTATGGTAGGTTCAGGATCAGAGCTTTTCTAGAGAAAGGGCAACAGCGACCCAAGCCCAGTCATTCCAAAAAGCCCCTCCTAGGCATTGGCCACAGCCGGTCTGTTACACAATTAAGTGTGTCCCTTAAGAGCATGCTGAAGCCCTAACTCTTTAGTATATAACTCATTAAAAGGAGGTCGCATCAGAGTAGGGTGAGAAAGGGGACACTTGGACACAGACATGTAGAGAATGTCAGGTGACATAAAGATTAGCATGGTGGGCCTACAAACCAATGGATGCCAGGAGCTGTAGTCATGTCTGGAATTCAGGGAGAGAGCGGGTCCCTGTTCCTCGAGCCTGCTGGAAGGACATGACTGACTGCTCATACTCTGGTTTTCAATTTCGCTTCCAGAACTACGAGAGGTCAGATCTCTGCTGCTTTAAGAACCTATTTGTAAGCCGGGCAGTGGTGGCGCACGCCTTTAATCCCAGCACTTGGGAGGCAGAGGCAGGCGGATCTTTGCGAGTTCGAGGCCGGCCTGGTCTACAAATTGAGTCCAGGACAGCCAGGGCTACACAGAGAAACCCTGTCTCGAAAAACAAAACAAAACAAAACAAAACAAAACAAAACAAAACAAAACAAAAAGAACCTATTTGTAGTACTTTATTGCAGAGGTCCAGCAGCATGCAGCCATGGCCATCCCAACCCTTCGTCTAAGGCAGTGAGTGGTTCTCAACCTTCCTAATGCTGTGACCCTTTGATAATTCTTCATGCTGTGGTAACTCCCAATCATAAAGTTATTTTTGTTGCTACTTTATAACTAATGCTGCTAGTTATGAGTTGTACTATAAATATTTTTGGAGATAGACAGTCCCCAAAGGGGTCTCGACCCACAGGTTGAGAACCACCAATCTAGGTATCTATCTCTTCTCTAATCTAAGTAGGAGAGTATATGTTATATAGCAAACCCCAGAAGATCTGCACCATGTGTCTGCTTCCCTCATCAACTCACTCTTCCTGTTAATGCACTCAACATATATATTATATAAATAATTGGCATATATATATATATATATATATATATATATATGCCACGTGAGTCCCTTTCCCCCATGGCTCTTGGCCTCTTCCTGACCCGAGAGGTTGTCCTCAGCCTAGGCAGCTTCGGTGCAGCAAGGCCTCTGACCCTGGAAGATATATATATATCACTGAGCCCAACTATCCAGATCTGTCCTCCCTGGACTCAATGCTGCCTGTGTCACTACCTGCTATCAGACAATAAAGCCCTGGCAGAAAGAAGGTGAGAAAAGGTAGGAGACTGCAGAAATGGCCCCACACCACCTCAGGGCCCAAGATAAACGTAAGCAGAGGGATGCACCACCTGGGACCTTAGCCAGGCTTATCTTGTTGGCTGCCCATGAGAAAGAACTACATTGGCCAGCCAAGCCATACTCCACTTGAGCAGGATCCTCTGTATCTGCAGAGCCTAACAAGGAGCCAACAAGGGACTGTGCTTCATGGACGTGTGTAAACGGTTGCATCGCGCTGGAAGAGAGGCAGGAAGGTGTTTTCGTCCAAGAAAATACTGTTCTCTGCCAACAGCCATAGTGCCCAGGGCTCCCTAGGAGCAGGCCTGCCCCTACAGCCCCTTCCCATACACTCCCCACCCACCCTCACCCCCCACAGATGCTGTACACAGTAAGATAGAACCTAGGGTGTGACCTGAACAGTTTGCCAGCTCTGTGGCTGCATGGGGCTTATCCATCCCTGTGCCTCAGTTTCCTGATCTGTATAAGAGAGGGGAGCCACACCTGTTTCTGGGACATGCGGAAACCAAATTGTTTCCAGTTCAATAGGTTAATACATAGAAAACGCTGGACACTTTGCCTGGCTTGATGCATGCTTGGTAAGTGTTAGCTGACATTGTTTGTCACTGTTTCCTGTGTCCTTACAACTCTAGGGTATGGGTCCTCCCATTTGCTTTGCCGGAATTCACTACTGGGTCTCTTCTGAGTGTGACACCCAACATCTATTTACAGAGAATGACGCCTTGTACCAGGAACACAGAACAAAGCTACAAAGGCCCAGTGGGAAAAGCAACCACAACATCTGGAGAGCATGAGACATAAGACATCATGGTCATCAGTGGAGAGGTACCTGGGAAATCATGCTGCTGAAGGCGGGTCAAACAAGACATTTGGGTTTTGAGGGGTGAATAGGAGTTCGCCAGGAGAATCTTGCTTAGTATGTAGCAGATATTCTGTATATAACCAGCGGGTAAGTAAGCCTAGGGGAACAGAACATATAGTTAGTTGAGCAGGGAGTTTATGAGCAGAAAAGCCGAAAGGTTGGCTGAAGTCAAACTCAGAGAGGTTCTGAATCCCATACCCAGATGAGTTTTGAGGGGCAGCGGTGGAGGGCATGGCAAGTAAGGCTTAGAGGCTGCAGGGGGCTGGTCTTCCTTCACCACCTAAAACCTGCTTGCCATTTGGTCTTGAATTGTCTTCCCAGTAAAGATGTTCTCAAGTTCACACCCCTGGAAACCCCATATTTGTACCTATTCCACTTAAGGCCATGGTGCCCACAGCTGTGTACTATCAGAAGAGGCCCTCAGCCAAGACCTTTGGGGGAAATTCTCATGTCTCCACGCAAGTCCCAGTTGACAGATGGGTCTGGGCTGGAGACAAGTTCAAGCCATAAACTGGAAAACCCTGTTGGCATGCTGGCCTTTAAGTCCCTCCAGCCTGCGGCTCTTTCTTCTTCCCTGTTCCAGAAGCTTGGCCCTTCACCTCAGCTGAGCCCAGAGATCCTGGCTGGTCCATTCCTTTCTGAATGTGTGTTGTGATGTTCTGTGTGGTGGACACTTGAGATTCCCCTGGGCCTCTGTGACTTAGCCAGCCAGGTCCTAAGCTGTGTTCTGACCTCACATCCTGGCAGAGGCACTGCCACCATCACCCCCAACTGTCTACCCAGCAGCTGGGGCCACACTTCAGCAGCTGCCCAGGCATGCACTAAAATTAGGTGACCCATTAGACTCAGGACATGGAGATCATGGGCAGGGTGCCGACTGCCCCAAGAGTCCCTCCCCCCCAGCCTAGAACTCAAGAACAAGCAAAACAGGCAGCCAAGCATCTGCCTTTCCCCAGGAAAATTGTGTGAGAACTTTGATTTTTGTTTGTTTCTCTTAAAAATTATTCCTGGAGATAAAAAGTAGTGCATATCTGCATGAGGACTTTCAAATATATTCCACAAGTTCTTCCCTGCCACGCCTTTTGTGGATTGTTTTGAATGTGAGAAAGAATATGGGGTGGGGGTCAGATGGCTAAAACTGTAAAAGCACTAACTACCAAGCCCGACAATCTGAGTTCAGCCACCAGAGCCCACAAGGTGGGAGAGAGATTTGACTCCCACAAGTTGTCCTCTGACTTTCACATGTATGCTGTGGCACACTTGTGTGCACACATACGCACAAAAATAAACAATTCTCAAAAAAAGAAAACACACTACAGGGACCATTTATGAAGTGTTCCTTCCCATAGTTGGCAGCACGCTGGCAAATCTTTAAAGATTCATCATATACATCAATTGGAAACAATAGATAATATTCTATATTTTTACTGTGCCATAATTATTATAATAAAATCCCCCATTGTCCAGCCCTTAAGCTTCATCCTCTTTTGTACTATTTAAGTAATCAGTGATCATCTATGGGCAGAGACCGTGTCCAAATCTCTGATGGTTTCCTCAGTGTGGGTTCCAGGCACCACAGAGCATGGTTCATAAGAGAAGGACATGGCAAGGCCCTTGGAATGGACTGCCTACCCTCTCCAAAGAGCCACCCCAGAAGCTGGTCTTTGGAGTCACCCTGCCTACCTCTCTCTGCCAGCTCTTGTCATGGCTCCTTACAGCCAATTTGCTCATTCAGGCCTGGGACAATCTCTCTCCAAGAGAATTTAATATAGAGAGAACTTGCTTGCCAAGCACTACAGGCCCATGTCTCTCCTCAGGGAAAGACTGAGCCATGGTTTCTTCTCCCTAAACAAGCCACAGCATACAGGAGACACAAGCAGTGGTCATGTACCAGGACCCAGGGACTCAGAGTGGCTCCCACTCTAGGGTATGTGAGCCTTAGCTGAGGGTCAAAATGAAATACACTGATCAGCACTTGCAAACTTCCCCAAAGGACCTCTCCCCTCTTCTCTCCCTCTCTTCTCTGCTCCTGCACCCCCTCCCACTTCCCCCATCACTCTATTGCACACATACCCAGGAAGCAATCCCCTTCCAACGTACTAGCCATCCCAGCAAGGTTAACTGATGACCCAAATTATGACACCCAGCCCTAAGCTAGCATCCCATAAAGCAACTTGCCACGAATGGAATTGCCTCTTCATTTCCCAGCAAAGAAGCTCAACTCACAGCTCAGTGTAAATAGGCTGTCTCGGGCCCACTACGTCACCTCACTCGCTGGCAAGTTATGGATGGCACTACAGAATCACTGTCATAAATACAGCCCCTCTGTTAAACAAAGCCGACAGCTTTGTGCCAATAACCTTTGAACCACTCAAGCCCAGTGTCAATTGTATTTGTCTTTGAGCTGAGGTTTACTCTAGACTGTTTGCTAAATCAGGGCTCATCTGTGGAGATAATTCAAATATATTACAGGCACCAGGCAGACATGAGGCCCTCCCCCACAGGGCTGCAGCCTGGTCTGCTGCCACAGCAGCCTGCACATCCCCTGACTACTAGGCAAGTTAAACTGGGAAAGAGCAAGGAAAGCGGGGTAAGAAGGGATCCTAGGGCCTGAGTGAGAACAGGGGCTCTTCTGCTCTGTCATCCCCACACAGAGCCTGTTTCTCCAGCGATCTAGCACTGTCTTCCAGGAACGTGGGGAAATCCATGTTCAGAGAATGTTTACATCCATAATCAAACCCTAGAGTGGAACCAGCTTTGCAAATGGAAATCTTGGGAACACAGAAACATAGAGCCAGTCCCTACCCTGTGTGGAGGAAAACCTCCAAGTCCTGCTGGGGCTAGAAGGAGGAGTGAACAACACTTTCACATGAGGGCAGGGCAAACAAACATTCTGAACAAAAGAGAGCCATGATAAAGAGGCAGCACTCTAGTAGCCAAGCCAGCTGTAGTTACCACTGCCCAGGGAGGCTGGCTAGTCTGTACCCTGTGCCTGCTGCAGAACTGGCCCTGGGTTGAGGCCAAGAAAACAGAACTCAAGCAAGTCTCCTCCCTCAGCCACTCCCAAAGCTTTGCCCACTTGCCTTCCAAATCTGGGGTTCTCTCAACCACAACCTGGACTCCCTAGTATCTCTTACCATTTGGGGGCTCCATCGGATGCAGCCACAAGCCTCCCACCTGACAGGAACTCAGCCCCTCCTTCCCACCATCGGAAGTGGAATTGAGGCTAGGGAAGTACCTTGCTCTGCTTCATCTCATGATTGTGAAGCTGCAGGCTTGACAGGTCAGGAGGTGAGGGCGGGGGATCAGGGTGTTGAGGGCTGTGTTTAGATTATGTCCCATGAGTCTCTTTGAAACTCAACAAGGAACACCCTGTGAAGAATGGGAGGGGCAAAGAGAGAATACAGCTGTGTCATGGTCAACCGAGCAGCTGTGTGCCCTCTGGCAGTCATGAGCACCCATCTAGTATCAGTAAAACAGGAATCATTCACTTGGCCTAAAGATGCAGTAAGATCCTGAGGTGTGCCTGCCAGCAGAAGGGACTGCTGCCTTTGAGATCAGGGGCTGGGCATCTTTTATCCAATGAAGAGAAGAGAGAGCCAAGAGTTGTCTAGGTTCCATGTCTGCTTCATTGTAGGACCCTGTCAAACCTGCATCATTGGAATAAAAGCCTTACAAAAGGCAAAGGCCTGTGGTCCACTCCACACTGATACCCTGGGAAGTGAGTCAACCCCTGAGGCTGGCTGCACTCTCTACCTCCAGCAGTACCATAGGAATTGGGGGGAGGCCATAGGCAGGCCCAGAGTCCAAGGGAAGATAGCTGTCACTCACCTTGAGGAGACTCACCCCAACTTGGGATGTGGGAAACCACTGACCTCCACTTTTCACCTCTGGTAGCACCTAGTAGAAGAAGACAAAGGTAGCCTGGTTCGGTGCCTGGAGCATCTCTCTGCTATTTCTATACCTAAGGGAAGAAACAGGGAGAAGCCGTAACGTCTGTGCTGAACAGGAGGGCCAGCAGACATTTATAAATGACCTCTTTGCTGTTTACAAGACACCTCCTGAAAGAAGGCAGAGGAGGAGAAATAAACTTGAAGTAGGGAGCCCTGGCTGGAGTCTGCAATGGAGTCTGCGATGTGCTTTGATAAGCCAGCTGCACCAGCATTTCTTCTCCATTTTTATGGCCAACTTTACAGCCCTGTGTTTGGGACTCTTTATCAGGGGGCCGGAAGGGGAGAGTGGACAAGATCCGAGGCAAGAAGCCTTCCTTCCCCAACAACTCCTCCAGCAAATACTGCCTCATCTGGAGATCAAGATAACCTGTGTCCCTTCCAGTGCAGGCAGTTGTGTCCGTCCTTTCCCCCCCCCTCCCTGAACCCCAACATCCAGATCTAGAGCAGACAAGACATTCCTCAGCGTGACCATAAACACGCAGATCCAGGCCCTCCTGGAAACTTTAACTGAAGCCATGGGAAATCAAAAGCGGGATTGGGGCTGGGACAGGTTCTACGGAGACCAGACAACAACCCATTCCATCAGGACATGGATGCCTTGTCCCAGGGCCCACTAGAGGCAGGGGGGGTTCTCAGGGACCCCTGCCCCAGCCTAGCTTAGTGCTTACAGCTGGGCCTGAGCTAGAACTCACAAAACTGATGCCTTGTCATCCCCAGTCCTTAGCTCACCAGGATTGTATCATGGCTAAAAACACGGGGAAAGAGCCTCTCACACCAGCCCCTCTCTCCCCCTCTGGGGTTGCTTTTCTCACCTGTCAAATGGTCCCTACCTTGAGGAAGGGGCCACACAAGAACTGAAGGGACAGACATAGCCTTCACATTGGATGATGCCAGAAGTCACAGCTCATCTTCCCAGACTGGCTGTACACTTGAAGCCTTCATGAAGTTTTCATGACAGCCTCACCAGGATGACGGTTCCCCTAAACCCCTGTCTGTAGGGTGTGGCTTCTAATATGGAGGGGGGGAGTGCTTTAGAACTGGAGAAAGCCTTAGTCCTGATCCCCCAGGAAGCCCAATCCACAGCCATAACCAAGCCTACAAATACAGGCTATGCTCCAGCAAACCTGGCTCTGTACTCAGGGAACAGGAAAGTGACCAGCCAGGGTCAGGGGAGGGAGGCTGGAGAAGGGTCCTCAGCAGAGAGTCTGTGCTGGCCTTGGAAGAAGAGCAAGAGTTTGCTAGCGGGGTGATCAACTGTGCTCAACCCTTCACCTCTGCCCTCCACACTCTGCTCCCTGGCCCTCCTGTCTTTCCAAGGGCTGCTCTTGATGACATTCAGGCATGTCCTTGGCCCCTAAACAGAATATCAACCTGGTATTTTGTCTATTGTAATTTACCCACTTTCCCAGTGGCCACATGTTACCAATACACTGTCAAAACCAGGACATAAAAGGTGTATGACAACTCTGTGTCATTCTTCATGTTTGTGATCTCCCCAGGGAAACATGAACAAACATCACCCAATTTTTAAACTGTTCAACATACTTCTTCAAAATATCACCATTTCTTAAAGATATGGTCTCATGTAGCCCAGTCTGGCCTCAAACTCACTAACTAGTTGAATATGACCTTAAATGCTGGCTTTCTGGGTGCTAGGATTGCAGGTATGCTCATCAAGCCCGATCTGAATGGGTGCTGGAGATCCAGCATAGGGCCTTGTCCCATGCTGGCAAGTACACTGTGCCCTCTGAGACGCATCCTCAGGCCCCTGGCAATACTGCTTTTTTAAATTATTTATTTACTTGTTTATTTATATGTGTGTAGAGCCTGCACACATATAATGTGTACCATGTGCATGCAGTACCTGAGGGGGCCAGAAGAGGGTATCAGATGTACTGGAACTGGAATTACAGGTGACTGGGATCTGCCATGTGAATGTTGTGAGCCAGACTCAGGTCCAGTGCAGGACCAGTCAGTGCTCCTAACTGATGAGCCACCTCTCCAGTCCCCCAAAATATCACTTTTAAAAGTAGTTTGTAATATAGTCACTGTGTTTATGAAGTAATCATATATATATATATATATATATATATATACACACACACACACACACACACACACACACACACCCTTCTCAAAAGGCTTTTTTAAGGTATATACAGGGCTGGAGAGATGGCTCAACCTTTAAGAGCACTGGCTGCTGTTCCAGAGGACTGAAGTTCAATCTCCAGCAGCATCATGGCTCACAACCATACAGTCCCAGGAGATATGATGCCCTCATCTGGCCTCCATGGACACCAGTCAGATGCATGGTTCACAGACACACATGTAGAACAAACACCCGTGCACATAAAATACAATAATTTTTTAAAAAGGGAAATATATGCAATAATTCTTTTTTTAACCTCTCAGGTTAGACTGAACTCTGGAGTACACCTGAAGAATGAGTTGCAATGGGGTTAGAATGAGTAGTAAGAATGTTGCTGCTGCCTTCCTTCCATTCTTCAACTTCCAGATGCAACAGAAGACCCTGTCCCCAGAGAGTGGAAGAGGAGAAAAAATGTGAGGGGAGCAACATCCTGGCAGAGAGCTCCCCAAAGGCATTACGTGTCCTCCTCTGTCCTTCAGCCTTCCATGAAAGAGCACCCACACATTTGTAACCCAGCTGTCCCACCAAAATTTCCTTCTTCCCTTCCTATAGGCTAAGATGCAGACAGTACAGCAGACTTCTGCATGGCCATACCAGAGGACCAGGGGGGCCAGAAGGGGCCCCAAAAGGTTGCAGAATTGAAAAAAAAAAGTATATGGTCCTGGGGCAGTCTTTGCCTTCAAAGTCAATGAGGTTCCCCAACGTACCTCTAGTATGAGTTGCACATCCAGGCCAGCTTGGATATCTGGCTACTTGCTGGTCCAATATAAGTTTGGTGGACTTCAGTGGGGCCTACTGAGCACAAGGGAACAGTATCACTGAGCAAGTATAAAGAGACAGCCACCAAGCCCTGGTACAGGCTCCCTGTTGTGGAGCTCAGGGGCCCTAGATCCTAGCCTCTGGGGTGCCTCTGCCCAGAAGACAGGAACCAGCCCTGCCTGCTATGGAAAATGGTTGTAAAGTTAGGGATTTAGCCTTTCTCAACCCCAAGGAGAAAGCCAGGGTCCCTATTGTGTAGGCATAAGATTTTTGTGTAAATCAAATTCTGATTTCTGTACCCCCCATATCTGGTTACAATCCTTTTTCTGAGAATCTCATGTCTCATTGTTGTGTAAACACTGCTCCTCAATTGTCCCCTGATATGCCAATATAACACCATATAGCCAATCACTGAGCAGGGGAGAGAATGGGGTTGGATTTCCTGACCTCAGGGGGAGGAGGAGTTAGAGGCGGAAGTAGGGTATTCAGCCACCATTGGAGGTGCTGGAGACATCAGGAGAGAGCCAGCTGAAGCAGAAAAGCAGCAAAGTACAAGTATCTCTCAGATTTACACTAGGAGGAAGGCAGATTAGCTTAGGGGGTTAAGAATAGAGTAATAACTGCTCAGTTCTTGTGTTGTGAGGCTTGTTTAACAAATAATAGAGTCTCAATTTTGGGTGATAGCTGGGTTAAGAGAGAAACTGATAAACATGCACAATTATGTAAAGTTACACTGTAAAGTTAGGAATTTGGCCTTTCCCAAACCAGAGGAGAAAGCCAGGTCTTGGGTTCTCCACTGGCTCTGGCCTGGAGCTACCTCCTGACACCTCCCCACTTTCCCAACCACTCAACTTCAGTGGCTCCCCGTTGTCTCAAGCATCCCTTGGCCTGACATTTGGCCCTTCAGGGAAATCACATTACAATTGAAGGAACTGAGACCAAAACAGGGAACATATCTGCCTTGACACCCCTTTCTTCTGTCCTATCCTTCTTTGAAGAAGTGGGTAAATACATTTGTATAGAACATGGTCAGAGGGGCCAATTACGCTCCCCAGTTTGGATGGGCATGTTGAAACCCTCCTGGCCTGGCATGATTGCCAGCCCTCAGGCCCCAGTGCCAGACCAGCTCTATTGGCTGTAACCCAACTTCCTAGCTCCTAGAGGAAAAGGAATTGTGGGATGTGTGGGTTATACATCATCCTACCCCAACACTCTCTGGATATTCAGCACCCAGAGCCTCCCAAGAATTGTGGCTCAGCTTTGGCCAGGAAGGTCAGGGAAATTACCACCATATGGCCCAGGCTCTGGCCAGCTAGTCAAAAACACATGGAAGAGGCAAACCCAGGACACCCCACAGAGCCTTCAGGCCGAAGGCACCCCTCTATTCATATTTATAGTTGCTGGAAGGCTGGCTTGCCTTTTGGTTCTGTCAAACTTGCTCCTGACTCCCAATTAGACAGAGACTTGGCAGGCATGTACCAAAGTCCCCTTTCCTTGCACTTGTGTATTAGCAGGGATCTCAGTTCTGTGCCTAGATGAGCTTAGTTCCCAAGGCCCAGTGGGAGCCCCTGACCCTCTGTGGCCCAGGTCCCACCTACAGATGCACCAAAGTGGGATTCATCAGTATTTTAGAAGTTCAGCATCCCTCCACCCTTCTTGAAATGCCACCATAGCCCATGAGGATTGAGGCAAAATTTTCATCTAGGCTGAGTTTGAATATGACTTAGAATGGGGAGAAGGGGGGTCTATGAGGACTCAAGGCTTAGGGTGGGGGTCTGAGTGTAAGCTGCACCTCACCTGGAGGAACTAAAAGAGGAGCCAGGCATGCCATTTATCTACTGACTCACCTCAGCTCTAACCCCTTTGAGAGAGATCCTGACCCTAACACTGAAGCCTGGACTCCTTAGGACTCCTGCTCAGCTGGTCGGGTCAGTGTACCCTGATAGATGCTGTTGGACAGAGAGTCAGCCACCAGATCCTCCAGGGAGATACCAGGGAGGAGACAATGAGGCTGTACAGGTGGAGGCCCCAGAATATGGAGATGGTGTTGGGGGGAAATCCCTGGCCTCAATTTCCCTTTGTAAGTAGCAGGAACACAAAGAGGAGCCAGTTCACTTCCAGGCTAATATTCCTCTTTCTCCCTTGAGGGGAAGGCAGGCAGAGCCTAGAAGCGCAGACTGAGCTCCGTCACCTCCAGCCTCTCAACATCTCAGTCCTGAGAGACCAGAGCAGTTCCTGTAGCCCCTGTCTGCAGTGAAGCTAAAGGAGCTCTTCCCCAGGAAGACACTAGCAGAAGCCTGGCCCACATCTGGGTGCTTAACCCAGGGGCTGTGCTGTTACTATTAGTTCGAATCTTGGGGCAGTAGCTGAGCCTCTCCCAGCTTCAATTCTTCTCCTCATCTGAAAACCTACTGACAATTGGCTGTGATGAGGAAATAAATAACTCAAGAGAAAGAATCCAGCACAGACCTAGCACAACTGGTACACAGAAACCGCTAGCCCCTGGTGCACAGACCTGAACCGGCTAGCCCCTCTGCACTTAGGCTCAGTCACTAGGTAGTCAACAGATTCAGGCTCGCTTGAATCACAAATGGCCAAGAGGAAATTAAAATAGGACAAGGAACAAGAGGCTCCTGCTGCCCTGAGCAGACTGTCAGATCAGGCAGCCTGAGGGACTTCCCAACAGTTCCTTGGCCCTGGCCAGGCCCCACTTATGTGCCAAACTCTGGGCTAGACATGTGGACCCTCACCAAGACCTCAGGGTACCTCACCCATCAGGGCTGACTGCTAGGTCAGCACACATCATCCTAACATGAGTATTTATTTAGGATTTAGAAAGAAGAAGACACCGAATACTTCAAAGCACTTTACAGAGGAAAAGGAACCTCAGTGCTCTAGAGATCTGGTAGGGGTGAAGCCAGCCCCTGGGGTGACCCCAGGATCTTCCAAGGGCTGCTCTGATGGACAAGAAAGTCAGTGGCTCAGTATCAGGTTCCCCACCTGTGGTCACCCCATACCTCACAACCCTGCAAGCAAGAGCTCTGAATCCCACGCTGAACAGCTAAGAAAACAAGGTTGTCAGTGCTAAGAAGGCAGAGCTAAGATTCACACCCAGACTGCCTCGCTATGTGCCTTTGGCACCAGGCAGATTCTGCACTAGATGTAAATACCCAAATGGTATCATCCCTCAAGTTCTGTCCAGCTTGGGTCTGGCAATGCTGATGTGCACAGTTGAGAGCAGAGCAACGGCAAGGGACATGTCCCCCAATAATAGCAGTCGTCAGGAAGCCACCAGCCCTGCACACCTAGGGATCCCACAATGGAGGAGAAGAGCCCCTGTGACACTCTCTGAGGAAACATAAATATTTCATGGGAAGTTCCCTCTGGTAGGTCTCCAATCATGCTTTCAATTGTCATGAAACAATTCAGAATTTCCAACTCAGGGAAACGGGCAGCTTGGCAGCTCAGCCAGCTCAAGCAAGAGTAATTATGTTAAAAGCTTCCGAAAGGACTGTTCACCGTGCTCTGTGCCCTAGCACCCTGTCCCTCATCCAGCAAGAAGACATGGAAGGCAGCTGAAGCATCAGAGGGGCTGACAGCTAGGGGGAGGTAAACCAAGGCTCCCCAAAGAGGCAACTGTAGCAGGGTGGGGCCACAAGTTCTCTTTCTATTTCCCATGGCATACTGAGGCTGCTAGAGCTTAATGGAAGAATAAACAGACAGATGGACTGACAGAGAAACAGATAACCTGCTCTCATCTCTCCATTCTCTCTTTGCTTTTCTTTCCTTGTCTTGGTACTTGGGGTCACAACTAGACCCTCACACATGCTCTACCACTGAGGTACATATATCCCCATTCCTGGTCTAAAATATAAATCTGAACATACTTTTCCATTCCAACTCTTCCTCCATTTCTCTCTGCTTTCAGGAGAACATTCCATACAGGTTTGGAATCCACGTGGCATCTGGTTCCGGTTTTTCTCTTCCAACATCCTCTGTGCTTTCCCTTCTCACCCATCCCCAGGCACTGACTGTATAGAGTCAGCTTGCCTTTCCTTTAGAAACCATAGTTTCTCTTACTTGGGAGTCTTTGCATCTCTCTAGGGAAAGATGCCCACCTGGGGGGCGGGGTGGAAAGCTGTCCCAGGTAACTCTTAGATACTTCTCTCTCCAGCATTGTAGTTAATGGTGTGTGTGGCAACTTCCTTGACTCAACCCAAAAGAGCAGAAGCCAGCTGTCCCTGTCTCTGATAGCCGAAGCACAAAGTGGGTTCTCTTAAGCTGTTGGCCTGAGAGAGGCCAGCCCAGAAGAGTCCCAGGTCAGACGTCCTCCTATTCCATGTGGATATTCAGTGAACTACTTTGAAATGAAAAACTTGAGATGCCCAAACAGCTTCTGGTTGTGCTCGGGCTTCTGGGAATCTCAGAGTGCAGTAGTATAATGTTCACACACATGAATGCCTTACCTGATACAAGAGGCATCTCCACTTTTACAGACTCCAAACCCCTCCTCCTTGTAGATGGAGAAGAGGTACCATAGACTCCCCACACACTTGTGTCCTCTGCTCACCACAGAGTCACACAGCAGAAATTCTGATAGAATTGGGCTCTCCCAATAGAGCCAGTGTCTCCTGGTCACCTTTGGGGACTCCCCACCCACAGCCTCAGTAGACCTTGAGGACTCCAGAGGACAGTAGTTTCTTTGGAAAGCATTTTATTCAATTGCCATTATCGTCACCATCATTAATATTACTAATTATTATGAATGGACTTTAAAAGCAGTAAGGTCACTATTCCTTCCCACAGTAGTCTACCTTCTGGGGTAAGACTAACCACAATCCTGAGCCACTCTTCCTCACCAAATAATTTCTGACTCGGGAGAGGGCACGTAAGCTGTACCCCACCAATCAGCACACAGATCCCCTTGCCCACCCTAGGGAGGGTGCTGTGGTTAGCAGGAGAGAGCCAGCTCTGCTGTCAGGGAGATACACCAGATTTCACTCAATCATCGCACAAATATTCATTTCAAAAATATAGTGGTAGAGTTGTGAAGGAAAAATAAATTCTCCCGGCTTTCAGTAGGCATTAGATAATAAGTGCTGCTTGAAGAATCCCTATGGCTTTCTCAGTGTAACGATGACCAAAAACTTTGTCTGTTGTGTTTGCTGTGAACCCACGTGACAACCACTCCTTAGAATCTTGTACTAAAAGAAAAACTTTTATTAAGACGTATCTCAAAATCAGTGGGTCAGAAAGTCCTGCTGACATTTCCCAGGATGCACCTGAAAGTCAGGAAACATATGTGCCCTGAGATGCCAAGACCTAAAAGGGAAATGTGAAATATTCTTTTTAGAAGGTGAGAAAACAAGATCAGAAAAAGATGTTTTGTCCCATCCATTTCCACCAAAGACTTCTGGGATTTCTGGTCACCCCCACCCCACCCACCTGCCCTGCTGTCCTGGATAGAAACTTCCTAGTAGCTAAGCAAGGCCCGGAAGCAGGTCTACTGTCAGAAAAGGGGTCCTTCCCTGCCTTGACCAAACATGGTAACCACCTGAGAAAAGAAGGAACAAGACCAAAGCAACCCCATGGGTGTCACCATTAACATTAAGTTGTTTGCTCAGGAGTCTCAAAGGCAAGCCCTGCATCTTTACCCTATCTAACATTTCTTAAGAACTAAGAGCTCTCATCTCCCCATTTAACAGACAGGGAAACTGAGGGTAGGGATTCTATGACTTCCCTAAAGCTACAGAGCTACTAAAGATTCCATCTCTGCTGCTGCAAGAGGAATCTTGGGGAAAAGTGTACCCCAGGCACTGCCTGGGAGCGAGGGTATACAGAGAATCTCACACCCTGTCCAGCCAGCAGCTGGCAACAAAACCCAGCAAATCACTAGGGCACAAGGATAGAACGGTGTGATTTCCCAAGACAGACAGACAGTGGGAATGCCCCAACCAGGTACCTTTGTGCCCTTTACTAAGTGTCTTGCTTTTATGCTCAAAGATGCCAGTACACTTTGAGCAGCTGGTGAGAAGGTGAAAAGGCTGGGTTTTTTGTTTTGTTTTGTTTTGTTTTTTACCATAAACCAGCCAGGAGAATTCAAGAGTCCAGGCTAGGGAATGGCTTTTCAGCCAAGCAGCCCAGGAAGACATAGGAGATCAGGGTTCTTAACCCTGGTTAAGCGTCTCAGCGAGCAAGGAACTCCTCATACCCGCTCTTAGAGTAGAATGGATATTGTGGAGTTTCTCTTCTTCATCCTAGCAGAGGGTCTAACTCCCCAGACCTCAAGGTTTGGTTGGTAGCAGTGTCTTGGGTCTCCCGGTTCCTAGGTTAGGTAGCCCTAAGGGTACCCATGCCAGACCAGACATTAAGTCCGGGCATCTACCACAGCAGCTGTCGGCTAGAACTAGGCAGGCAGGCGCCGCCTTTGAGGGCAACTCATGAAACATTAATGCCGGTCCGCTGCGCAGCCATCTCCGGCACCTTACACAGAATCAGCCGCCTCTATCTGATGCTCCAGGAAATGGGAGGCCAGCTTGGGTTGCTCTCAGTCCAGGGGTCAGACCGATTGCTTCTAATCTCACAGTCTGGTCAGCTGAAGGAGAAAGGCTCAGTCTGGGAGCTCGAGGAAGCAGAGGTTTCAACCGTTTGGGGTTCCTCCCCCAACAGAAAGCTCTTCTTGTGGCGTTATTTGGCCCCAGAGCACCACTGGGGCACCCAGTGGGCTGCGAATGTGCTGAAGGGCCGGCTACCAGTTTCCCTGATCTTTGGTCATCCCCCAAAGGCCACTGGTCAGGACCAGGCCTGCAGATCCTCAGAGCTCCCTGCCTCTGTTTCCCATCCAGATTGGGATGGCCACTGGAGAGGGTGCAGGTCAGAGAGGCAAGACAAAGGGCAGAAGGCGAATTGTCTGCCTGTGGTTGGTCAAGCGGCGCCTCTGCAGCCCAGAGCTTTGAGTAGGAAGGAATCCCCCACTCCGGGCAGGTACTGAGGAGGTCCCCCAGCACATCCCATCCCTGCACACAGAAACCCCCTGAGTCTATCGTCAGTCCTCAGTGAATAACAAGGTCTGTGCTGCAAACACTCCTAACTCACAGAACCAGATCGCATCCTCAAGCTGGGCGAAAAAGAGGGAAATGATAGACCCTGCTTGACCTTCACCTGACAGGACCCGGAAAAACTCTGGCCAGACAAGACTCAACCAAAATCAGACAAGGCCCACGAGTGCCTGAGTGCCGGCTGGGAAACTGAGCCCCGGGAGAAAGTGTGCTGGGCCAGGCTGGGACCTGCTGGGACTCAGTCGACTGAGCCCCTCCCTGTGCACACAGTCCTGGACAACCTCCCCGGGCCTGGCCGCTGGACAGACGTCTCCTGCGAGGGCAGAAAGACCTCGGCCCCACGCCCGTGGGACTCCGTGCCGCCCCCTCCCCTTGGGTCCAGGAGAGCGCCTCGCTTCCCCCCCACCCCCATTCCCGCCTCCCCTGCCGGTGTCCCCGCCTTCCCCGCGGGCGACCGGGCGACGGGCGGCGGCGGGAGGAGCGGGTTGAACCGAGGCAGCCCCGACCTTGCAGGCTGGGATGTAACCGGCAGAGACCCACAGTGATCGCAGAGCAAAGACGGCGGCCACCTGAGCCGGAGTCCGCAGCGAGCGAGCCCGGAGCGGACGGACCAGCCCCAGGCACAGAGCTGCGGGGTACGGTAAGAGACGCCGGGCTGGGGCAAGGGGTCTCGGAGACGCAGCAGAGGGAAGTAGCCGAGTCCAGTACCCTTGGCTCCCGCGTCCCACCAGCAGCGCAGGACTGCGCTTTCGAGGTGGCGGGAGAAACTGGTTCCTGCGCCCAGATGGAGCGTGCCATCTCCCGATGCTAACTCACCTATGGGTGGGCCCACTCTGTGCCCTGGGCCCCCCACACCCGCGGAGTCCAACCGCGTCCAGGACGCAGGCTCAGGCACTGCAAAGCCGCAACTCTGGAAACCTCTGACAGTGCAGGCCCTGCAGGAGACAGTGGTCGGTGTGCGGGCTTTCAGCCTCAGTGTCCAGGGATGGGGCCCCACCGCAAAAGGAAATGCTGGCCCCTGGGAATGGCTCGGGACTTGGGGCATAGTTCGCTTCAAGAGGGTATTTTCCCCAAACGAAACTGCTTCATTCGTTCGTTGGTTCGTTGAGGCAGCAATGCCGCCGAAAAGCAGTAGACAGAAAAGCAGTAGACATTGGCCAGAGTCCCGACTTCTTCGCCCCGGACCACGATGTCCAGCTGCCACCTTCAAAGGTGCCCGAGCCCATGGTGGTTTGATCTCACTGGCACACGTCGGGCTTTTTCTTCCCCTAAGAGAAAACCCAAACACTTCTCATGAAGTCCAATAAAATCGTTCGCGAGGCTCTTTCCTGGGTTTGGTTGTTGACACAGAATCCCTGAGCACACAACTGTTTCTCTAGAACCGGGTCTCCAAATTCTGAAATTGTCCAGTCTCCTACACTGAGGCTGATTAAAGTTGAGCCACCCCGGCTCACTTCTGATCGCAGTAGAGGGTATCTCATACTGAAATCCTGGGACTCAAGATTTTCCGATTTAGGAATTCACCAAAATCTAAAAGATATTGAACCCAATTTTATAAGAAACAAAGGCTTAGATATTATCTTAGCATTTCCGTGACCTCTGTGGTCACGGAGCTAGAGAAACCCCTGAGTTCCTGTCCACTTGTGAATGACGGAGGACTAGAGAAACTGCCAGGTCTAGGGTAAAGGCAAAAACTGCTAGCATCAGGGGCAATCTGGGAGAAGACTCCCTGCCCCTGCCTGTTCCCCTGTGGCTTTGGGCCTTGCTGCTCCCACCAGAGAGAAAAAGGAGGGGCCTGTGACTTGGAGATGAGGCTGTTTCCTTCCACAGGGGCAACTGATAACTTCTGAGACAGGTTTCCAGCCCTTTCTCCCAGGAAAGCCGCCCCAGGAAGAATGGAAAACTCCACTCCACAGTGGATTGACAAATGCTAGAGCACTCTCTTAGTCATCCTATATTCCTTTAGCTCTCTAGAACAACCAGAAAGCATGCATGGTAACAGACTTGGGTGAACACAGGCCTGGAGAGGCATGGACCGTGGAGAGACCCAAGCCCTTCCATTGTACCTGGCAGCCAGTTTTCCTGCCCAGTCAGCATTCCCATACACCCCTGCCCCTCAGAGAAACTTCAATTAGCAGAAACCTTCTGGGGAATGGCCAGAACTGTACAAGGTTGATCCAGTTTCCAACTGGACACTATGTGTCTGTAATTGCTTGTATACCAAAAAACAATAGCTTTGGTGGGGAAGGGGGTATTAGATGGGGTAGAAACAGGTAGGTGGTCCCTGATACACTCCAAAAACTGGGTTTTCTAGTTTGAGCTTCTCCACAGCCTAAGAGCTTAGGGCTGGAATGTCCCAGAGAGTCACGGATGGCCCTGGGGGCAAGCCATAGCACATTCCTTCCTTTTTCCTAAAATCCCTTGATTCAACGAGTACAGATTTTAGGGCAGCATACCCACATAGGGGACATAAGGATGACTCCCATGAGAGTCCTCCGCTCAGCCGTCTCAAGAATTAAATTAGTGAACCATTCTTTTGCCAGATTCTGTTTTGAATAAGACCAGCAAATATCCTTGTGCTGTCTACTTCAGCAGACCAGGCTCCTCCAGATCACTCTCTCCAAGTTTCTTTAAAGTCATAGAAAGGTTGCTGTCTCTGTGCAGGTAGGGAGGGGAGTGGAATAGAGCTCACTACCCGGTTTCAGGAAGCCCCATTCCCTCCACTCTTCCTGTCCCATCAGGTTGACTCAACCTGAGAGGCTGACTCTCCCGTTGAACATGATTCAGTGAGAGGTCAAACTATGCCCAAGTCACACATCAAACTGAAGGGAGCTGTATTTGAGCCTCTGCTTGGGAAAGTTTGTTGCTTCCTACCCAAGTACATGTGCTCGCACATACCGGAAGCCCCTGCTTAGACTAAGACAGTAGATGATAAGAAACTATGGAAGAGCAGAAAGCTTATACACCCATTTCTCAACATGCCTAGGGGTGGGTAACAGCCTCTCCTTGGTCCCTTCCCCAACCATGATCGGTCCTACTACTGAAAAGCATACTTCCTTGGCAGTTCCCATTAGTCTCAGTGGTGATTCTCTGGGGCTCAAGGTCTATGAGGACAGTGAAAGGATTGTCTGAAAGGGTTTGAGACTATGCCATCCACACAGCAAACCTCGAGATCTCCAAATAAAAGGACTGCAGTGTCTACCCAGAACAATGCTAGAAGCTTGGGCCTAGAAGGGCACACAGCAGGAGCTTAATAACTGCATCAACAGTGAAGGATGGATGTGTTTCTGACCAAGGAGCAACAGCCCACATCCTTGTAAGGGCCTGACTCACAGTACCCATTTCTGTGTCCCCATCTGGAGGCGCACTATGCTTTGCCACCCTGATCTGACTTCGATGGGTTTAGAACATACATCCTATCCCCCCTGCTACCCAATTTCACACCAAGCAGCACGTTATGTGTGTCCATGGGTATGCGGCATTCTGGGGCCAGATATACATGTGCACGCTGTCATCCTTGTGTGATCAAGCTGCTCCCTGAGGTACTGCAGCCGCATGGAGGCTGCTGTGAGCCAACCACTGCACCTAGATATCTCCTTGAAAGGAGGCATTTGCTGCTGCAGAACGTTAAGCCAAGAAGTGGGGTAAAAAGTGGAGCTGAGGGAATGCTGGGCAACCATGCTTTTCCCATGCAGGGCTTCCCTGGACAAACTAATTTCAACCGAGTGATCATGGGCTCTCTTGCAAGGAGAAGTCAAGAGTCCCAGGGCCTAATTCAACTCCCTGGGAAGCATCCATCTTCCATCTTTGCCTAGACTCTGCCTCCTGCAGTCAAACAGTGACAATGAGCCAGGCCCTAAGGAGCTGGGCACCTTGGAGTAATACCAAGGGAGTAAGATACAGTCCTGCTCCCGCCCTGCATCTCTGCCCTTGCCCCCACAACTCTTACCAAGCAACCCAGCCTGGGGCCCAGTTACTTCCCTCTGGTGGTGGAGAAGGCTGGAAGAGGGCAAAGACAGAACCCTGCACCACCACTAACACACTTACACCTGTACAGGCAACCCAAGTAATGGCTGCAGGAGGTGTCTGGGCACTGAACCTAAAGATTGGGAAGTACTTTTCCCCCAGGCTTTGTTCCCAACTACCAGGGCTCCCATCCAATCAGCAGCTGGTTCAGGGGAGAGATCTGCAAGTGAGGCCCAGAGACAACCTGGGAGTCCCCCTATGGCTGGAGAAGCAGGTCAGGGCTATTTCAGTTGTGACCTGTTTACTCAAGACGCTGAGGTCCCTGGGCCAGTTAACAATTGTTGGATAAAATCCTTGGACAAACTTCATTGAAGTTTGAGGACCTAAGGAGGGGACCACTCTTAGAGACTAGAGGGTAAAGTCTTTGCTGGGAGTTGGGGGAGGACGGACCAGGACGACTCTGGAGCTAGTTTCCTAGAACTGTGTAGGAGACTCTAGAAACCAAAGGTGTCGTGGACTCCCAGCCCAGGGTTGTGAGACAGCAGTCACCTGGCCTACCGGGCCTATGCTGAAACCCTGGGAATTCAGAAAGCAGGCCCCATGCCCGGAGCAAAGCTACCCTAAAGGAGGGCAGAGAGGCTGGCAAGGCCTACCCGGTGACTGCCAAAGACCTGATTGTTGGAGGTGTAAAACAAAGCGGGAGATGGAAAAGGCCGGGCTGGGCTCTTGGGGTCTCCAGCCCCACTCACCATGGCCTAGAGCCAACAGAAACGTTTCGTCTGATTAGAAGCCATCATTTCTATCGCAATCCCGGAAAATTGACTGCGGTGCAGAGAGGAAGGCCTGAGAGCAGCCTTAGGGGAGAGTGTCCAAACTAATTAGAAGACAGCATGGTGGGGGGGGGCATTAGAGCTCACAGGCTGCTGTCACTCAGCCGGCCTGAGTTCCTGGGAGATGAGACTAGGGAAGGAGGGGCCTGCGGCCCCTCGGGGACACTGCTGGGAGCTGCGGGAACCGAGAACCGGCCCCTGGCTCGGTTCCCCCCCCCCCCACCCTGGCGCTGGCTCGGAGGCGCCGGCTCAGAGCGATTCTGCTCGGCGAACCTTCACTCATCCTAGGTTGTTCTCGCTGGCGTCTGGGGACTTTGAGGCGACCCAGACAGGAGCTGACTCTCAGCGGAAACAAGTCATTTGCGGGGCCCAAGGTGGGCACCAGCCGCGCAGGACTTGCTGGCCAGATGCGTTTCTTTTGTGCGTCCGAGGGAGAAGTCGGTGTGTCACTGGGGAAGGAGGGAGAGGCGCGGCGAGGCCACCGGCGGGTGGCGGGGGGGGGGGGGGGGGGGGGGGGAAGGGGGGTGCGGGGGGGGAAGGCACGGGCGAGGCAGGGAGGGAGGGAGAGAAGAAGGGAGGGCGGCGGAGAGGGCGCGGCGCGGGCGGCTCGGGACTGGATTCCGCCCGCGCTCACTCCCTCGCCCGCTCGCGCCCTCCCTCCTTCTCTCCCAGCCCCCTCCCACTGAGGCCCACCCCACCCACTACCCCTGGCGCAGGGACTGCTGGAACCTGGCGGCGCGCTGTCGTCGTTTTCAGACAGACTCTGCGGGCTCCGTCCCGAGCCTTAGAAACCGGTCTCGAATACGGACTGGGGTCCGGGCCGGCCGGGGAGGCTGAGGCCGGCGCGGCGGGAGCGCGTGGCGGAGCCCGGAGCCCCGAGCCCGGCCCCACGGCCCCGAGAGGTCGATGGAGCGCGGGCGGCATCGCTGTGGGCGCGGGCAGCCTTGGGGGGCAGCCGCTTAGGCGCCGCGATCTTGTCCCCAACAGGTCGCAGCCTGGGCGGCCGGGCGCTCGCAGCCCCGGCCCCTGGAGCGCCGGTTGCGGTCCCCACCTCCATGGACGCCTTCAAGGGAGGCATGAGCCTGGAGAGGCTGCCGGAGGGGCTGCGGCCACCTCCACCGCCGCCGCACGACATCGGGCCCAGCTTCCACCTGGCCCGCGCCGCGGACCCCCGGGAGCCGCTGGAGAACTCCGCCAGCGAGTCCTCAGACACCGACCTGCCAGGTAAGCGCGGCTCGCCCCCGCCCGCCGTGCACCCGGCCTCGGCACGCACTTGAGCAGCTTGGCGCTCGGCCGGGTCCCCCTGCGCCTCGCAGTCAGGAGCTTTCTTTTTCCCCCCGGTCTCGACTTGACGGTGAACGCGGAAATTTACACACACGTTCGCACGTACACGCGGAGCCACCTCCAGACAGTCCCCACACGCCAAGTCCAGGGTGGGACTGACAGTCCCTCTGCAGCAGGAGCATATAGCACGAGCTAGGAAAAAAAAAAAAAAGTTGAGCTTTTCCTAACTGGTCGCGGAGGAGCTGCTGGGGCGCAGCGCAAGAAGCCGATGAAGAAGGGAATGGAAGGGTCAGCGAGACAAAGTGCCCAAAGAGACGGAGCAGGGCAGACACCTTGACAGACCAGGAGGTGCAGATGGAGAGGACCCTAAAGGAAGGGTGGGAGTCCACTGCAGACTAGAAGAGAGGGATCGGGAAAACGGAGCTCGGGGAACAGGGAGAGTCAGCCGGCCAAGAGGCGCTGCTGGAGGGATCCTGGCCCACGTGGAAGCCCTAGCTCGGAGCCACCAGGGGTCTAGCCAGGGCTGGTTCTCGACTCTGATTCTACAAAACCCCACGCTGCCTTTTTTTTTTTTTTAACCCAACAGCTTGAGTTGGGCCCACATTTGAGCGGCTTCGGCGGTGGCCGTTTTCAGGCCCTTCCAGTCTCAGAGCGGCTGCTGTGCGCGGGGTCCGAACCCCAAGTGGCCCAGAGTTCCCGGCTGCCCGCTGCTGCCCGTTGTCCTCGGCGCTGGGCGTCTCTTCCACATTAATTTAAATCTGTATTTGTTTCTGTTTTGCATCTCTAAGTGACTTTCTTCAAGCCGCTGTTTGCTTGGTTAGAAAACAAAGCTTTGACTGTACTTTTGTTTTCAAAAGTTTTAAGCGTCATGGTTCTTTTAAAAAAAGAACTATAGTTACAGATTGATTTTTCAAATCAAATCTACCGGGATATGTTAATAATTTTAACTGTATACTTTAAATTTAACAATCCACTAGGCGTATTTCTCTGAAATTTAAAATACCTAAATGCTGCATGATACTTGGAGAAATTTTTAAAAGTCGATCCAAAATGGCGCATTTCTCTGAGATTTTTCTCAAAATCTATTTGTAGATTGTTTTATTTGGTGAATTTAAATCGTCTAACTATAATGCATTTCTCTAGGGTTTGAAAAGTATCTCTGCCAGAGTGTTACTGTGAAGCAGTCTAAAATTTATCTGCAATGATACATGGATGTTTTTTCCCAGGGAAATGGCTATCTGACTGAAGTTCATACACATTTGGCTGTGTATTTAGTTTAGGGGTGTGTTTGCACGAAAGGTTTTGACTTCTTCATTTACACTTGTTCTGGTTCTGCCGGCCCAGCTTTGAGGATTTGTGGACCCTTCTGTTTTTAGGTAGAGACCTCTGAGATTTTCTAGGCTCCTGTTTTGTTTCTGAATTCCTTTTCTTTAAGTTTGAATGTTATTAACTGTGTGCATCTTGTGTAGCTTTAAAGAGACAGAGAGGCCCGGGTCATTTAGACAGAACTTGTCTATCTATGCTGCAATTGCTGAGTTTTCTAGATCTTGGGACCCGTGGCCGTTAAGGCTGGGAAACCGGCTAAGTTGCGGCTCTGACACAGCCTGGGAAGGAACAACGTTTCAGGCTACTACCTAGCTCTCACAGATCTGCTAGCTTCGGCTGGAAAGTTCTGGTACTAGTTTAGAAAAGTGGAGGTGCTCCGCACAGATTTAGTCTTCCAAGAGTCTCCAAACACAGAGCGCTCTTGGCGGTGACCGGAGCAGCAGGGCCTGCAGCCAGCGCAGGAGGGCTGCAGGAGCAGGCCCTGCCTAACTGGGAACCCAAGCCTGGCTGGGGAGCCTGGGCCCTTTTCCGCGGCACTCCAGATCTAGGGGTGCTAACTGAGGACCGGCACCCGGCCCGCTCTTTCTAGTGGGGGACAGTTCCTAGGGCCCCTGGTTGGAGGGAGGGCAGCCACCACTGGCGCTTCGGTGGAGCCGGGAGCCGGTGCAATAGTGTTAGCCTGAGGTGACTCACGCCCATTCCTACCTGCTGCAGACAAGGAGCGCGGAGGGGAAGCCAAGGGGCCCGAGGACGGTGGCGCAGGCAGCGCTGGCTGTGGCGGCACCGAGGACCCAGCCAAGAAGAAGAAACAGCGGAGGCAACGCACTCACTTCACAAGCCAGCAGTTGCAAGAGCTGGAGGCCACGTTCCAAAGGAACCGCTACCCCGACATGAGCATGAGAGAGGAGATCGCGGTGTGGACCAACCTCACTGAGCCGCGAGTGCGGGTGAGCGTGGGGAGCATGCAGAGGGCTACCGGTTGGTCACCTCTGGTGCAGCCCTCAGTAGCTTAGACTTAAAACTCAGACCTCGTGGACCTCCTCCTCTCCATAGGAGAACCTACTTTAGGCCCCAGCCACCCACCTCAGTTAGGACCCTAGGCTGCTACTTTCCGAGCCCTTTTACCTGACCCGCAGGAGCTACTGCAGCCCCTGTCGGAAGACCCTGTTCCTGACCCCTGGGATCTGTTAGGTACCGGAGTTACACAAAGCCAGAGATTGCCGCTAAGGACCTCGGGAGCTTTGAGCCTTCCCCCTCTGGAAAAACGAAAGGGAAAGGCAGGCTGTGCCTGACTGCCCCAGAGCACCCTGGAAGGTGTTTGAGTGTGGGGTCTCAAACTTCTTGGAGCTATGGTCTCATTCTGAATTTATCTTTTCCAAACTATTTTTGGAATATTCTCCACCTTTCCTGGCCACTCAGCCCGGCACTAGCTGGACCTTTGCCTAATGGCCTTTCCCACTGTAGGTCTGGGGTCATGTGGACTGGGGACTCTAGTAGCTACTGGCCCTCCCACCCTCGCACTACCCCCTTTCAGACGTAAAGTCCCAGACCCAAGGCCATACGGTATTCTGGCACCTCCCACAATTCCCAGCACATGCTACACTTTCCTAAAAGAGAAGTAAGGGAATCGTTTCTTTTCTGGGTGGGCAAATACTTAATCAGACATTGGAAGCACTTCCCACGCCAGACCAAAGTCCCACCTGACCCACAGAGCCCCTGCCATAAGCCCTCCCCAGTGAGGTTGATCTGACCCAGCGGGACAATGCATGCAGACCCACACTCTGTAATTCAGAGCTCACTAATCCTACCCAGGTTTATGGCAGTAGGGATGGGTGGGGTTGGGTAGAAGGAATCAAGGCCCGGGAAAAGCTGGGATACAGGGAGCCAATGGTGGGAAGATAGGTGCGATTGGCAAGGACGTGGTTAGGGAAAGAAAAGTGGTTCTTACCAAATTCTTTAAAAGAGAAAACGGAGGTGGAGATTAGAGAGGAACTAGTAAACTTACGGAAATTAAACATTTGCAGAGAAATATACTTGGAATATATTTAGGCAGCAGGAAAAAATTAAATATTTAAAGGAAGCAAAGGGGTTGAGCATTTAGAAAAAGAAAGGATCAACTATGTAAGAGAAACAGAGGAGGTCAGATATCTGGAAAGAAGGGATAAACTAAATATTTAGAAAAGAATAAGAACGAGGATGAGAAATATAGAAGAAATAGAGTGAACCTTAGATAGTCAAGAAGTGAACAAAAATTTATATTTTGAGCAGGGATAAATTAAGTATTGTAAATACAGATGAAAACAAAATATTTGAACAATGAAACTCGTCTGAAAAATCGGAGACTTATTTTTGGGGAAGAAAAACACTTGTGTTTGAGGGAGAAGAAAAAGATTGAACTATTTAGAAGAGAGACGGTGCTCCATTTGGAAGGAGAAAGCAGAGAGGGGACAGGTTGAGAGAGGAAAAAGGAAAACGAATATATGTTCAAACAAAAGAGAACCCGAGTTAGGAAAAGAAAATAAATTTAACTTGAGGAAGAGGATAAAAAAGCCGGGAAAGAGGGAAGGGCTCATATTTTCTGGAGACAGGAAAGGAATCATTTCAGAAAAACTCGGCAGGGGCTGAGGAAAAGAAGGGATGTTTGGCGAGGAGGATGTAGAGGATGTAGAGGTGAGGCCCCTTCCCGGCCACGGCGGCCTTGACGTTTCTCCCTCTCGCTTCCCAGGTCTGGTTCAAGAACCGGAGAGCCAAGTGGCGCAAGCGAGAGCGGAACCAGCAGTTGGACCTGTGCAAGGGCGGCTACGTGCCACAGTTCAGCGGCCTGGTGCAGCCTTACGAGGACGTGTACGCCGCCGGCTACTCCTACAACAACTGGGCCGCCAAGAGCTTGGCGCCGGCGCCGCTGTCCACCAAGAGCTTCACCTTCTTCAACTCCATGAGCCCGCTATCCTCTCAGTCCATGTTCTCGGCCCCCAGCTCCATCTCTTCCATGACCATGCCGTCCAGCATGGGCCCGGGCGCCGTGCCCGGCATGCCCAACTCGGGCCTCAACAACATCAACAACCTCACCGGCTCCTCGCTCAACTCGGCCATGTCGCCGGGCGCCTGCCCCTACGGCACCCCCGCCTCGCCCTACAGCGTCTACCGGGACACGTGCAACTCGAGCCTCGCCAGCCTGCGGCTCAAATCCAAGCAGCACTCGTCGTTTGGCTACGGCGGCTTGCAGGGCCCGGCCTCGGGTCTCAACGCCTGCCAGTACAACAGCTGACCGCCCAACCGGGTCCCCGGGGCCGCCCGCAAGGCGCAGCGAGAGCGCGCGTGGAGCACGCGGGGCGCCCGCAGAACCGCGGACCTCGCCTCTGCGCAGCCCCTTCCTCCCCACCCCGCCTCCAGGTTGGTTGGTTTTGTGTTTGCTTCTCCGGACCCCACTCTGTCCCCAAAGAATAAAAAGGAAAGAAAGAAAGCCAAGGGAGGAGGGGGGAAGAAAGCAAAAAGACGTCGGAAAAAAAATGCTGGGGGCGGGGGTGAGCTGCAATTTTCCCTAGCGATGGCGCAGGGCGGTGTGTCCCGGGCCCCAAGGGCCCCAGCTGTCCACTCACTGAGGGGACGCAACGGGGGAAGCCAGCGCCGAGGCAGCAGGGAGAATATGCCCTGCTCGCTTGCGTCCGGGCCAGAGCGCCGGAATGTAAGGAGCCTGGAGGACCTGGGATCGTCCACCAGGTCAAGAACCGAGGCGCCCTCACCTAGCTGGACCCGCGTGCGGGGATCGCTGTTGGAACGTGGGCGCCTGGCTGGGGTTAACAGCGCCCGCCAGTGATCCAGTCTTCGTTCGTGCGTGCTGGATTAGCCAAGGTCCCGGGATGCCAGGAAGAGCCCAGCAGCCCTGCGCTCTGGAGCCTCACACTTCAGGCCACTGAGCCGCAGCTGGCCATGGCCAGTCGGCAGCAGGAAAGGAAGGGCTCTGCCCTGAGTTCCGCAACCCAAGCTTAGCCGCCAGCCCGGCCCTCTGCTCCAGTCTGGGTCCAGGAGGTGGCCCTCTGTCCCAGCGAACAGCCCCCTCCTCACTGTCCGCCTGTGCAACAGTCGAGCCAGGAGAGCGCCGGGCCCCCGCCCACTTTGCACACCCGCTCTCTGGCCCGCGCCCGTTTACAGCGTCCCTGTGTATGTCGGACTGACTGTATAGAATTATAAATCTGTCTATATCGACTTGTCCATGTACGTCTATTAAAACCATAGTCCGAGCGTGCTAAGCACCACTGAGCCCTGGCTGCTTCATTCAACTGAAGAGGGAGGCCAACGCACCAGGAACTGCGCCTCCCAGACTATTAGGGGTAGGAGGGAAGACCGGGGGCAGTTTCCCCACCCCTGTTCCTGACTTGCTCTCCCTCAGCCTCTCAGCTGTGACAGGCGATCTAGTAGAGACCCCTCTCCTCCCTATGCACGGAACTCCTCAAGCCCTCAAGCTGTGCCTGCCTGATCCTCAGATTCCCAGGGTGTTGTGAGACACTTGCCGACCTAGATCATAAGGGTGCAGTCTCTTCGAACCATTTAGGGCTGGAGCTGTTTTCCCGTGGACCCATTCCCTCTTCCCCCTTGTAGACCAGCTCTGGGCAACGGGTGTTCCAGAGTCTAGCCAGACTCTGCCTCTGCCTCTCCTCGTAGTGCCCCAACTACTTACTACCTTCCACCCAAGGGCATGCGACTCTGCAGAGAAAGTGTCCGTCACCCGGGGACTCAGTTCTCACTTCTCTTCTATCTCAACTTATGGAGTCTGCTGGCCACCTCTGCCCCCAACCCCAGGCTTTTGGAAACTACTGAACTAGACCAGCCTGTAAACTGCCTGTAAAATTCTGCTTCCCTTAAGTAAGTCACTTCTAATGGCAAAACAAAATGTTTGCAGCTGCTGCGGGGGAGGAAGGAGGGGCTCCTGCTCTGTTTCGGTATCACCTTGTGGTGGGGATTGGCACTGCCCTGAAGCTGGACTCGGGCAAGCCCTGGCTGGGATGCGCACAGCCACAGGGTTAGTCACAGAGGAAGAGCAGTCTCAAAGCAGGTCATCACCAGCCTGGCTCTGCTTGGCATATGGAACCCAGGCTCTAGGAGTCTGTAACTGGGCCAAGGCCACAATAAGCAAATAAGCCTTGAGATTCCAAAGCATCTTTCCACTGATCTTCTTCCCTTCAGATGAACCATGGAGAGAGAGCCCTCCTTGGAGGACATGTGAGCCTGAAGCTATGGGACTTGCAATATAGGCTTCTGCTATAGCCAGTCCCGGAAACACAAGCTGAGGGAGATTGGTAAGAGAGGGAAGTTTGGGGCAGGGGTCTGCAGCCTGACCACCCCTCCCCCAGCAGCAACCCTCCACAGCCTCCTTCTCTCACTCTGGAAACATAAACAGAATCACATCTGGATTCACAAGAGGGCCTCCCCCAGCTCCACACATCTGCCATGCCCTGTGGGTTCTGGTCTCAGTTGAGGCCAGGAGACTAGGGAGGTAGGTGGGACTGTAAGAAAGTAGAGAGCAGGGAGAAAACCTGAAAGCTGGGCACAGGTGAGAGGACAGGCAGGGGGGAGACGTGGTGTGTCTACAGGACCAAGGCTAGAAGCTAACCAATAGAGATCCCTTCACAGGTCATGAACCCTGGCCACATAGGTGATTGCAGGGCCCACACTGGCCCCACAACTGCTCTGATACAAAGCATGCAACCCTTTACTGCAGTAAACTCCGGAGGGCTAGGGAAGACTGGGCTGTGAAAGTCACATCCTCTGAAAAAAAAAAAAATGGCTTGTTCTGCCTGAGGGACATGGGGAGGAGACACTCACCACTGACTGTGCTCCTGTTCTTGGTGCTAGGGATTAGGAAGTGGAGAAGACATGGCCCCTGCTCTCCCGGACAAGTAAACACACGTACAGTATAATTACAAAGTGTGTTCAAGAAACACCAATACTATGAACAGGAAAAAGTGGGATCCCTGACTTCAGCAGAGAGGTCAGCCAAGGCTGTTCTGGGGCGAGGGGTGTGTGTGACTGTACAGTTATCCTTAGGAGTGAGGACTAACTCTTCCCTAGGCCTCACAGAGTGAGCACCAAAAGGCAGCTACAGCCCTGAAAGATCAGAAATCAGGGACAGGAGTAGAGGCCAAGTCAATAAAGGAAAGCTAGAACCGATCACTACTGCTTGTAACCCTGAAGTGCCTGCTCACCCAGTGGAGGAGCCAAGCTACCTCTCTAGCTTCATGGTACTGGTTGTGCTGCACTGTCCCTTGGGGTCAAAGGCTTCTGAGCCTGGCTACCAGAGTTCTCTGAAGGGGCAGAGGATTCATAGCTGAAAGCTCTGCCAGACTGGGTGTCCTGCAGGAATCCAGGCCCTGAAGGGGCCTTGTGTTCCCCTTAAGCTCAGCGTGCCTGAACTTGTCCCCATTGCCATCCAATATGGGTAAGAGTTTGGGCTCTGACCCCTTATCTGAGGCTTCTTGGGCAAGACATTAACATCTCTAAGACTCTCTTGCCTCTTCCATAAAAGGAAAATTCACTCCCCCCTGTTGTTTACAATTCTTTGAGGCAGTGCCCATCAGGCTTCAGCAGTGGTGCTGGCTGGCTGGCGTATACAAAGCACTCAGTAAGTGGACATTATTGATAAGATTGGCTTGTACTGTTATCAGTCGATATCAGCGATGAAATGCCCAGAAGAGGGTGCCCTGCCTTCCTACCCCACTCGGCATGAAACTGGGCCTTTCTGCCAGAGTTCTTTCCTGTTTGGGGTGTGAGGTTTTTTTGTTTGTTTTGTTTTGGAAGGACTCTGTTTTATTTTTTAGAAAGGGTCCCACATAGCCTAGGTTGGCCTTAAATGCTGGGAATGACTTTGAACTTCCGGTCCCTTTGCCTATGGAGCCCTGGGATTACAAGTGTGTACCATCATACCTAGTTTATGGAGTGCCAGGGACTAAACTCAGGGCTTTGTGCATTCTAGGCAAACATTCTACCAATGGAGCCACACCTCCAGCCTGCATTAGCTTCTTTACAGGGTACCCCAGGGTCATTGGATGTCATGTGAGTCATGATTGATAACCCTGATGATCACATTCCCCTTCCCCTCCCTATCCCAGAAGCCCTCCTGGTCTTACTCTAGTAATCCAGCATAGGTCTGGGGAGTCCAACTTCCCCACCGTCTTCCGCAGGCCCTATCCTGGTCCTGAGACACCCAGAGGAACCAGATCCAATCCCTGCCATCCACTAGTCTCCGAGGAAACATGAGCTACAGAAAGTCTCCTCTGGGGGCTCCTGGCAACCTGGGGTGAAGTTGCCTGAATACTTTCTATTGGTGTGTCACTTCACTGGCTAATTCTGGGCTCTCACTGAACACCAGACCTCATTACAAACACTTACAAGAATCACAGGAAGAATCAGGAATCAGCAGTTTCCCCAAGCCAGGCCAATAAATAAGGAGTAGATTTAGGCTTGAACTTACATCCCCAGGTTCTGCCCCTGAGCATTGTGCTGTGTGCTGACATGATGTGACTGACACTTGTTACTCAGTAGGAAAAGAAACTAAAATGCTTACTCACTTCAAGAGGCTCTATTCAGATGGGCTCTAGGACAGAAAGAAATGGCCCTGAGCCCTGGGATTTGCTCTCGGAAGCCCAGGCTATGTGAGAGTAGCCAATAGTATAGAGAAGAGAAGAGCAATGGACCCTGGAATGCCAGCCCTGAAAACCAAGCGCTCTCACCCCCACACTCCTGTTGGTATTGCAGCTTCTGTCTTAGACAGGGGCTTGCAGTCTCTGCTTCAGAGAACCTCTTCCATGCCCTGCACCCTGTGCAGGCATGTCCCTGGTCACCATCACCCAGCCTCTTTTTTACAATCTTCCCACTTCTGTGCTATCTTTCAAGATTCTAGGTTTTGTCTAACTGGTGGTCACTAGCAGGTCTCCAGCTGCAGAATGGCTGCAAAGCACCTGGGAGACCTCCAGGGGCCTGGAGGGGCTTCAGTTCTGCAGGTGGAGGTAGAGGACAGGGTGCTCTGCTGACTCAGGCATGGTGTGTGTGTGTGTGTGTGTGTGTGTGTGTGTGTGTGTGCGCACTTGTAGTTCTGCAGGTGGAGGTAGAGGACAGGGTGCTCTCATGATTCAGGCATGGGGTGTGTGTGTATGTGTGTGTGTGTGTGTGTGTGTGTGTGTGTGCGTGTGCATGTGCATGCATGTGCACATGTGTGATAGAGACAGGAGGTCTCAGAAATCCACCTCTCTGGGTACACACATTACAGTAGGTCTATATGCAACTCTGACTATAGAGTATGTGGCAGACTGGCACTGGCAGCTGGGCAAGTCACTGCAGTCCCAGAGAACGGCATGGGGACCTGAGTTACCTAGGCACAAGCAGTAATGTGGAGAAGTGTCCTTCATACAGTAAGGGCTCAATAAATAATGTATAAAAAAGTTGAGGGGCCACCTTCTCTTTCTCCCCCACACTCTACAACATATCTCAACATTTCTTCTTTCTCCTGATCTATCCCTGCCTCTCTATTGCCTCCCTTCCTCTTTCTCCATCCATTCCCTACATACACACACACATGCACACATACAAACCAGCACAGGAAGCTTGGAAAAGCATATCTGAATAATAAAAAAGAGCCTATAAAAAATATAAGCAAGGAGTTCCAATAGCCATTTCTCTAAAGAATGTGACACATTTGGCCAATAAAGGACAACTAAAAATGCCCAAATCATTAGTCAGAGACATGTGCATTAAAACCACCCTAAGACATCACCTCACACCCACAAGGATGGTTTGCTACCAAAACCGAAAACAGAACAAACACATCAAATATGAATACAGAGAGAAGCTGGAAACCATGTGCACAGCTGCTGAGAATATGAAGCTGTGAACTGTCAAGGGGGTGGTAAGGAGCTTCCTCAAAAACTTAAACCTCGAGGGCTGGGGAGATGGCTGGGTCGGTAAAAGCAGGGGGATCTGAATTCAATCTCCAGAACCCAATGGATAAATCAGGGTGTGGTGACATATTTGTGTAAAACCAGGGCAGAGGTAGCAAAGACGGGCAGATGCCTGGTGCTCTGTGGCCAGTCAGTCCAGCCTACTTGTGATCACCAGGTCAGTGAGAGATCCTGTCTCAGAAAAACAAAGTGGATGTCTCCTGAAAAACACCCGGGGTTGACTTTTGACCTCCACCTATGCACCTGTACACATAAACACACACGGGCATGCATGCACGCAAACCCAACCATAGAATTACCATATGATCCAACAGACCCACTTCTGGGTACGCACTGGACTTCCAAGATTGGAAAGCAGGGACTCAAAGAACTATCTGTACAGCCATGCTCACAGCAGTAGCTAAAACGTGTTCACAATAGCCAAAGCAGGAAGGAGGAAACAGCTTACGCCCATCGTCAGTGAATGGCTAAACAAAACAGTGTACAATACCATGAAATACTATCCAGCCTTTAAGAAGAAGGGAATTCTAACACATGGTAAGTAAAATCATCCAGATACGAGAGAATGAACAGACATAGTTCATAGGACAGTGCCTTCCAGAGGCTGAAGAGAGAGGAATGGGAAGCTACAATGTTTTAAGTGCAGAGTTTCAGATAAAGAGGTTCAGCAGGCAGGTAGCAGTGATGCTTGGTTGCCCAGCACTGTAAATGTACTTACTGCCACTGAACTGAATCCACTAAAAAGATCAAAATGGTCAACTTTGTAAGCTATTTATATCTCACCATCATTTTTTTTTTCAAAAAGCATATCTGTGTTTATACCCCTGGCTTTTCCAGAGGGGCATCCAGATGCCTGGGCCGGACTCCCAGGGCCAAGTCCACTTTCAGAGCCGGTCCTCTGACGGCTAGCCAGTCCTGGTGGGGCCCCAGTTAACAGGCTGCTCCTCACATGGTCCTCACCGCAATTATCCCTCTGCCTGTGTGGTGTGGCAGTGGGAACCTGTAACATTTCCTGAAGTGTCAACCATGAGCCAAGAGAGAATGGAGGCTAAGTTTGGCATAGAATTAAATGACAGCTTTGCTGGTGTTTGAAAATGCACTTCTGTGGCAAGCAAGCAAACAAGGTGAAAGAAACTAAGCAAGGTGGGCTGCACAGTTGCTCCAAAAGCATGGAGCTGTTTTATTGTTATATGCACACAGAATTTTCAGGAAATTATTCACGCCTGGCACACTTTTGGAAACTGAGAAATAAGTGTTTTTATTTGTCCTTTCTAAGTCTTTTCTTTCTCACACACGTAATTCTTTTATAACAATGAAATAAGTCAATAGGTATTATTTTAAAAGTGGAAAAACCTGTAATCCACAGGCTTAAGCTAAAGGACTTCTACCCTGTGTCCATGTCCTCAGCCCAAGGCACCTACCTAGAATACACCAAGTTGTTGGGCATGGTGGCTCACACACTGAATCCCAGCACTCATGAGGCAGAGGCAGGTGGATCTCTGTAGTCTGGGACGAACATGGTCTACCTAGAGTTCCAGGCCAGCCAAGGCTACATAGTAAGACTTAGTCTCAAAACATAATAAAATGAAATGTACACAATATCTTAGGATTCTTTCTCATTTCAGAGAAAACACTGTAGTCTGAGAGTTATCAGGTGTATCTATATAAAGCCCATTTTTGTTTTCAAATACTGCCTTCTTTAAACAAAAACAAGTAGACGCCAGTAAGTGTTGAGAATCATTTGTAATGGCCTAGTAGCTGAGATGGGGTCCATCTCTCACCTTTCTGTCTTCCTCAGGGTCACCTCTGTCCTCCCAGGTATCCATGCCTGCCTACACACACACACACACACACACACACACACACACACACACACCTGCCACACACACACACACACACACACACACACACCTGCCAGCATGATCGTGGAGTCTTTATAAAGGAGGTCCAAATTACAAAGGTTTTAGAACAATGCTAAAAATAGACACATTTCCTTAGCTTAACAATTTCTAATTTTTTCTGCCAAAGTAAACTGAATTGAAATATTCCAGAAATACATTTTTGCTGAATCAAGAAAGCTTGCTCCCTACCTTCTTCCATCATCCTTGGCTCCCTGCTTTCCCTTCTCCTGCTTCTGCTCTCAACCATCCCAGCCCCCTTTCTGCCCTCTGTCCTAACCCCTTTTACATCTCAGACATAGAGGGAAGCAACAGTCATTTTAACTTGGCATCCATGCAAAATGGACCAATTTTTTTTTTAAGTGTTGGTAATTTGCCCTGAAAATGGATATAGGGAGTTGACTGGTACAGCTTTGAAGAATGGGGTTTTATGAGTGGAAAACGGGGCCTGAAAGGGGTGTGTGTGCTGTACTTCCCCTCTGTGCCTGGGACAGTGTGGCACACTCAACAGTCACAGCTAACAGCGTCGTTATTGCTGTTATCACATTATAATGTTATTAGCCATCATAATCAGACAACGCTTATTAACCTACTTAATTGAACCAAGCATTTAACATCCCAGTGGCCTCATGGAAAGTGCTTGGCAAACTTACCACTGCAGCCTCAGAGTGTCTGGCCACCTCTCTGCCTGCCAGGTTCTGACAGGCCCGCCAGCCTTTCCTCAGACCGTTCCTGCCTGTGGTCTCTCTGGGGAACTTTCCAGGTAATAATAGAAATGTTCATCCCACTGCAGCCTTTTCCTGCACACACATGCTCATAGAGGTGCACATACAATGAAGGGTGTTTTATGTGAAAGTCCTCAGCCCCCTGAAAGTATGGCCAAGAGTACCCCCACCCCAAGCTAGCATTCCTGTTAAGACACTGAGGCTGGTGAGGGGACAGCCACACAAACCATGGTAACTGTCAGATTGCTTCTGAATCTTGGCTTTCCCATAGTCCAGAGCCCTGAGGGAGTGATGCAGCAACCCCATAGCCCAGCAGGCTCCCAAGACTTCCCCAGCCTGTCAAGGCAGGGATACCCACTCAGTTGGGGCTGATGAGAAAGCTGGGAAGTCTTGGGGGTAGGGGCAGAGACTCAGATTCCAGCCACTCAGCAGCGGTCATTTCTTGGAGAGCTTGCCAAGTTCTTTCTGTTGGTCACTGGAATATTAAATCCTTGGTTCTGTCATGGTGCTCGAGGTTCCCTCTGTTGAGCAGGCACCAGACCTGCCTGCTGCTTCCTAGAGTTTCCTATCACTGAGTGCAGAGACCTGGCTGGCATTAATATGCACGGCTTTTAAGGGTGCTATTGAACCAAATGTACAAAATTCATCATCTCTGTGACCTCCTACCCCTGGAGAACTTCTGATGAGGAATCCTTCCCTATTTCCCTTCCTTGCCCTCCATGATGCTGGTATCAAACCCAGGACCATTGCTAGGCAATGACCCTCCCATGGAGCTATACCATGAGCCCATGTGATGCTCCTTCATACTATGTATGCAGCCCCCCTCCCAGCCACACTCCAGCACACTGCTGCCTCGAGCAGCAGCCCACTATTTCCTTGTACCATCTAACCCTGCTACAAGGATGCTCCCTCCCCTGATTCTCCTGAGGCCCAGAATTCCCACTGGATGAGTTGGAATCTGTTCCTTTCTCTGAGATCACCTGAGTCCTGAGCAAATACAGCCTGGGAAGGCCACATCTTACTGTACCCTCAGTCAGCGCCGGGGTGGCTGCCTAAGACAGAACGAGGACAGGAACTGAGCATAAACACTTGGAGCCATGCAGAGCCTGGGCATAACTCACAACACTGTGGTACTGATATCCACTGCCGTGTAACCTATGGAATGTCCGTGTCCGTACCTGTAATCTGGGGTGTTTGTCATCATGTCTATGACATAGCAAGGCTGAAAATAAGCACTAGGCCTGTTTGCTGTCCATTGTTCTCTCTCTGTCAACATTCTGAAGCTGACATATCTCAGGCACCCAGCTCTTAGGGCCCAACCTCTCGATCCACTTCTGTCCCCTGCTAATGCTGGGAGAAATGTCTACATGAAGAAAGAAAAGGAGGAAAAGTCAAGGGTAAACAGGCAAGAAGGAAGAAATTCAAGGATAGCAGGAGTAAAGCTATCTGGGCAAGCTTCATGTAAGAGAGGATATGGGATTGAGCCTTGAAGTGAAGGAAAGTGTGCAGCTGAGGTAAGTCTGAGCCTGGCAAGGGAAGTCCCTGGAAGATATGGAAGATGAGACTGGGGAACCTTGAATGCCAGGAGCCAACCTTGAATACGGCCACCCCCAGGGCCTCTGCCTGCTTACAGACCCTGATGCAATCCACTCCCTCTACATTCCCCTACAGGGCCCTTCATACTGTAAGCTGCATGTGACCTCAACAACACCCCAGCCTTGTCCTTTCTGCCTGTAATACCCTCCACCTGTCACAGGTGTGCACATACAGATGTGTGTGCAGCACCAAGTGCAGACACGAGCACACTCCTGCACGTCGCTGAACATATTTTTCAGAATAAAAAATGTGTACTTTTTCCTGATCGTAAGATATTAATTCTTAACATTCAAAAAGTTTTAGAAGCCGGGCGGTGGTGGCGCACGCCTTTAATCCCAGCACTTGGGAGGCAGAGGCAGGCGGATCTTTGTGAGTTCGAGGCCAGCCTGGTCTACAAAGTGAGTCCAGGACAGCCAGGGCTACACAGAGAAACCCTGTCTCGAAAAACCAAAAAAAAAAAAAAAAAAAAAAAAAAGTTTTAGAATGAGTGAAGACAAAAGTAACAATTGTCCCCAAACACAGACACCTGTGGCTTTGAAGGTGGCTCTAGAAATCACTCCTTTTTTTTCATTCAATTAAATGCCAACATGAAATTTTATCAACAAACTCTTTCTCCTAATAGTCATGTGTATGAATTTATAGGAACTCAGTCTGTTTACTCAGCATGAGTATGAGATGGGTCCTCAATGTAGTCTTTCTGTTTCAGGCACACTGAGCACCCTCATTCAGGCACCCCCTCCCTTTGTCATTAGGCTCCTTAGAAAGGGTTTGTGTAAAAGTCACTTCACATTGCCTTATGATGAGGCTACAGTCTAGCTATGTCACCAAATGAGGACAAAGGGAACACCTTCTCCAAACCCAGGCCAGCATTAGATTGTGTCTATCATTTCTGTTACCTGAAAGGGGGTAGAAAACTCATCGGTAGTGTGTGTGTGTGTGTGTGTGTGTGTGTGTGTGTGTGGTATGTGTTGGGTGTGTATGTGTTCTGTGTGTGTATGTGTGGTATATATGTATATATGTATATATGTATATATGTATAATGGATGTGTGTGTGAGTGTGCATCTGCATGTGTGTGTGTGTGTGTGTGTGTCTTAACACAGGTAGTGTCATATGTAGTGTGCACACAGTTCCACAACTGACTTTTCACACCTGAAAATTCTTTCCCTCTTTTTCTGGCAATAGTCAGGCTAAACAAACAAAACCAACAAACAAGGAACCACTTCAACCAAACATCAGCAGCTTTTTGAGGTACCTCCTCCAGGTACCAGTGGCTATCAACAGTTATCCCCCAAGGAGGTTGGCCTAGCCCTGCCCACTGGACCACTTGTGCCTGCTCAACACACTCACTTGTACGCAGCCAAGCCTCCATGTGGTTCCACTGAACTGAGGCCCAGGAAAAGGCACCATTCTGGCCAAACCCTCTCTCTGCCTGGGCTGTAATTTCCTTATTAGGCACCACAGTCACCACCCTCTCTGCACACAGGATTGCTTCCTGTGGTCCTCTCTCTCTCTCTAGGGTTCCTGGGGCTCTAGGACTAACCAGACTCCAGAGGGCCCCACTAAGCACTGGGAAAAGGCCAAAGAACTAGCTAAGCCAGGCCTGTGTGCCCTGCTCCCTTCCTACCAGCCAGGCAGGCCATACTCAGAAGGAATCATAGCTCAAATTTTAAAGTTCAAGAAATAGTTTTAATGAGAAGGGAAAAGGTCCCTGTGTCCCATCAGAACAAAGGGGAATGTGTGTGGCCTGTGCTCAGATACCAACTGCCTGAGTGCTGATCTTGGCTATATGAGGGGTGCTCAGTGCCAGCTTGCCCACCTGTAAAACAGGACTGAGGATTGCTCTGGAGGCAGTGGCGTACAGGGGGCTGAAGAGCCAGGCACTCTGGGTTGAAACACTGACTCCTCCTCCTCTCTTGTGCAACCCTGCATAGATCACATGACCTCTTTGAACCTCAGTATTGCCAGCTGCTTAATGGGAATCATGAAAACACCTGTGTCCATGTTCTGTGCTTAAATTTGTACATGTTCAGATGGCTGGTACACGGAAGTACCAGCAAGCAAAAGGCAGGGTTTCCTCAAGTCAATAAAGACAGACAACTGTACCTTTGTCCTGCTCTGACTTCTGCTTAGGCTCCTCCTCCTCCTCCTCCTCCTCCTCCTCCTCTTCTGGCTCAGCATCCAGTTTTTTTTTTTTTTGGTTTTTTTTATTTTTTTGGTTTTTCAAGACAGGGTTTCTCTGTGTATCCTTGGCTGTCCTGGACTCACTTTGTAGACCAGGCTGGCCTCAAACTCACAAAGATCCACCTGCCTCTGCCTCCCAAGTGCTGGGATTAAAGGCGTGCGCCACCACCGCCCGGCTCAGCATCCAGTTTTAAAGAGGATTTTTTTTCCCTTTTTTACCTCAGATCCCAGACCCCAAGCCACATCTCATGCTGGAGGGTCAGAGGGCAGTGGGGGATTCTTCCCTGAGCCCCTCCCTCTTGCAAGGCCTATTACATAGATTTCAGTTAGTCCTGTTTCTTGGAGCTGAAAAAACAAACTTTTCATTCCCTTGTGCCCTCTTCCACACTCCTTCTTTGAGATGGTAGTTTCATTTTGCAAAAGCTAGTCATACTTGGTGCCACACACACCACCTCCCAGGATACTAGAGAAGGCTTCTGGTCCCAGCTGGAAACTTAGTCCATATTTTATAAAATCCTCTGTTTGTTTGTTTGTTTGTTTGTTTTGATTTGTTTTTGAGAGGCAGGGCCACTCTACTTAGCCCTGGCTGTCCTGGACTCACTCTGTAGACCTGCTCTTGAACTCACAGAGATCCACCTGCCTCTGCCTCCCAAGTGCTGGGATTAAAGGCATGTGCCACCACACCCAGCCTTCTTAACAGTTACCAGTTTAAAGAGAATCTTGTCTTATCTATTATTTGTAACTCTATTTCTCTTTATCTCTGTCTTTATCCTGGAACCCAGGACCTCACACACACTAGGCAAGCTCTTCACTACTGTGCTAGACACCTATGTATGCCCCAGATCTTTATAATATAATCTAAATAAAGCCGGGCATGGTAGCACACACATTTAATTCTAGCACTTGGGAAGCAGAGCCAGGCAGATCTCTGAGTTCAAGGCCAGTGAGGTCTACATAGGGAGTTCCAGGACAGCTACAGAGAAACTTAGTCTCAAAAAAAAATTATTATTATATTATATTATGTATTCCAATGATTACTTTCCTTTCCCAGAGAACAGGAGGGATCCAATTCTCAGCCCAGAAGGACACTTCAGATCTCCACCACCCCTCTCGCCTTCTTTCTGCCTGCTCTGTTAGAGTCAGTCTCCCCAACCTCAGCTTTCCACTCTTCCTCCTCTCCCTACCGCCAGCTGCTGCCCAGCAGATGCACCAAGTCTACTGTCCACTCAGCACCCACCATGGAGGAGAACCAAGAGCTACCAAGGCCCAAGAATGTTCTCCTTATAGCCTCAGCCCTGCACAGCACAGCACAAGTCCTTTCAGGGCCCAACATACAAAGCCTCTGATGAGACTAGAACAGCAAGCAGGAAAGGACCACATAGCTGAGCATGTACAAAGAAATTCTCTCTGGGGAGGCATGGTCTAGAGATGGTGTGTGAGTCACACTGGATCCCCTCTTTCTGCCCACATTTCCTTCCTGAAAAGGAATTCAGTCCACCTTCTCCTCCTCAAGTGCTTGCAGAACAATGGAGCAGGCCACGTGGGGCCCAAGACAGCATGAGAAACAGGGAATGAGCTAGCTGCGCCATGGAGAACCCTGCCTGTCAAAGGCTAGTTTAGTTTAGAGACCCTGTGCTGTCCACTTGAAGACACCAAAGGTGTGTTGTTCCCAGGGTCTAGTTACCAAGTTCCAGAGGGCTGACAGGATAGTAGAGATGATCTCCACATCACTGCACTGCTGGTGGACTCAACAGTGGTCCAGAGGATAAAAGCAAAAGCAGAAATCCACCTCCAGCTTAGAGTACATATCTTTCCTGCAAGAGCCAAGGGGGAGGGCCTGGGCAGGAGCAGGTCTCAGGATAACCCTGCTGGATCTCAGGGGTTGGGTCAGGGTAGAGAGTCCTACTTTCCACAGCCAGGCCTGGGCAAGCAGAACTTCTTCTGTCCCAAGCAAATCAATCGAAGCCTGTTTGAGTTGGTGAGAACCCAAGTGGGACTTTGCAAGCTGCCAGTGTTTGCTCTGTAGACTGAGAGAGCCAAACAAAAAACGTTGCTTTGAGAGTCGATGCCAAACAGCCATTGGCTAATTCTGCCAGTAGGGCGGGGCCAACTCTGAGCGCATTGCCCATCCCAGTTCTCAGCTCTCCAAAGCCTCCTTGTTGTCCTCAAAGGTGGCTTGATAATGCACCCCACATCCGGTGACCTGTGCACCCTACATTTTGTGACCTGTGCACCTGAATGCCCTTCGGACCTGAGATCTGGATCTCCGAATTTGACTTTCTGTTCGGAACCAGTTCTATCCAGATACACCTTTCCAGGGGGGCCCTGTGTAGGCTGCATTCACATTGCACACAGTCTTCCCAGCCCCTCACAGGCTGGGGATAGAGAAGGCTGAGCACCAGGAAGCACCAAATTCTGGGCTGGCAGCATGTTTTGTTGCCCTCTTACATGTGCTCAATTTGGTATTTATACCCAGTTTTATTCCATTGCCAGAGGCTGTACTTGTGGCCTTAAAGGGACAGATGCTCTGTTTCCTGACTCCAAAGCTGGGCACTCTCCAGCAGGCCTTCCTGGGACAAGGCAGAGGCAGACAGGATCTCTGAGTTCGAAGCCAGCCTGGTCTACAGAGTGAGTTCCAAGACAGCCAAGGCTACACAGAGAAACGCTGTCTCGAAAACAAAAGCAAACAAACAAACAAAAAAAAAAAAACCACCAAACCAACAAAAGCCTGGGGAAATTCCCAAGGTTCCTGATGGGAACAGGTGGGTGTGTTTACATGTTCCTTATGCTAGAGGGACATTTAGGGCCAGTAATTAACAGTTGCCTCCTTTGCCCTTGGCCTGAACTGGAGCCACTACATAGGACCTGCCTACCCTGCTTAATTGGCTGCTCTTACCACAGTTCTCTTTCAAGTTCCTCACTGGCACTAAAACCTCAAGCTCCTCGCTCCACCACAGGTACTTAGACACTCAGCTTACCTCAGAACCAGGCCTAAGCACCAGCACAAAGTCCCTCCACTCAGAAGACAGATGGGTGACATCCACTACCCCCACAAGCCCTCCACAGCAGGGCAAATGCCACACCCTCAATAGCAATCTCCTCCTCCCATTGCTGTTCTTCCCATGTTGTCTTGAGACGGTTGTTTACACATGGAAATGATTTGAGGCCCTTAAAAGAAGGTACTCACTGCATTCAAACAGGAAACTGGCTTCATTACTGAATCCCTTATGGAACTATGAGAGTGGACTCTGAGCCACTGAATCCACAGCACACAGCTCACTGAGCACTGGTCCACATATAAATGAAACCATGAGGAAAGGTTCCTTCTCCTGTTCTTGTCCCTTGGCCTCAGAATGCCATAACTCAAGCCAGAGCCCATTGGCCAACCATGGGACCCTTCGTCTAGACGGTCTACTTCCCCTGTTTCTTTCTGTCCTGGCTGCAGCTCATGGTTGGGGTCTTTTGTACCCAGCTGTGGGAACCAATCTCTTTCCATAGCTTTTCTCAGAGCCTACTTCCCTCTCTGTTTAAGATGACACAGCCTAGGTGACAGGGCTTAGGCACAGACCACAGCAATGAGAAGAAAGTGGACACTGGGTTGGCCAGTCTAGAGTGAGAGGTCCTACTGCCCTGGCCTGCCCCTGGGGATCTTCAGATGGCTTTCTTTTATGATTGTGCACAACTTCTGTTAGCACTTTCACACCTCCAAAAGGCATTTAGTGACACAGAAAGTGCCACTATCTTAATGAAGAGTATTAACTAACCACAGGAGGGGAGAAGTCTGAAGGATGAGCTACTTCTATGTCTCTAGACTTCCAAAGGAGTTGTCCTAACATGGCCAGTAGGAGGCTCCCCTAGGCAGAACTCCATGACACAATCTTTCTGGTCATACCACATGCCTTGGCATGAACCTCAGGGAAAGCAACATGAACAAAGAAGAGCCTACAACAGTGAGCCTCTGCCTGTCAGCCTTCAGGGGTCAGCCTGCCATCATGGGTCAGCCTTCAGGGGTCATCACCAGGACCATAACTGACAGAGCTGATGGCTGTTGCTGGTCTGTGGTCCTCCGGCTTCCCTGGGAGCTCATTGAGCCTTTGGTGTCCGGTCCAGGGAGGCTGCAGAGTGTAGTCATTACCTAGGGCAAGTCTTGAGCTTTCTTGCTCCCTAGAGGTGCACTTATCCAGGTCTATCCTCCAAAGGTAGGGACACCCCAACATCAACATTGTAGTAAGTTTGAGAAGTCACCTGTGTTTAATGGAGCCATCACAGCTTTTGAGGCCACATACTCTCAACTACCTCTAAATCAGAGTTTCTGAGCTCTGGGATGACTTCTCCTGGGGTAAATCTTCAAGCATCAGCCTCAGCACACTCACAATCTCATAGTACAGCTCCTGAAGTCTGCAGAACAGAGCAGGAGAGGGGAACCTGAAGATAAAGCTGGCTACACACCACTCAGCGTCCACATACCACACACTGGCAAGGTGAAGTCGCCATACCCACCAGGAGGGTGTGGATCGAAAGAGAACAAAGACTTCAGGTAGGTTGGAATCCTACAACTGGCACTCTGCTGGGGGACCCTAGCATAAGTTTACTCATCTCATGTGTCATGTCGACAACAAACCTCCAGACTCTGAAAGCAGGAATGGTGTGCTGGTACCTGAACAGTACCTGCTCCATTCTCGGACCCAACATGGTCATTTCCTGGTGCCCTCCTTTTCAGTTACCCTAGTCTCTGAGGCTCCCATAGGGATTTCACTCCAGAGATCAGGCTTATGATGTCTGCTCTTTCTCAGAAGTCCACAGTAGCTCCCTAGTGTCCACAGCTCTTCAGTTGCCAGTCAAAATCCCAGTTAGCTGGCACTGGGTCAGATCTGCTCAGATATCAACTGAGGAGATTTAACTGGCCCAGTAGCTCTTTGTGACAGGTAGGAAAGGGGAAGACACTTGTTCAAAATCACATGGGAGGATGGTAGCTGAGTCAAGCTATGATCCTCTACATTTGACTTACCACCTCACATGCTCCCTGCTCCCTGGAAATGGGTTAGTAAGCAGGGGCCTTAAGAGATAACAGAGCTGACATCTGGATACAAATGAAAGAGTGCTGGGAGGGCCAGCAGAGCAGAGTCCCTCCTTCCACAGGCTCATGCACAAAACATCCCAGCACCCAGGCAAACATGGGATCCTGCACTCCCAGGAAGGAGCTTAATGTGCCCATCTGCCCTGGACCTTGGTCACCAACCCTTCAAGAGCCTGAGGTCTACTACATGCCCTGGCCTTGAAGAAGCCATGGGGACCAATAACTCACTTGCTGATAGTGGTGTCCTGGTTATCCAAAGTGGACAAGTAGACATCAATGAAAGGGAGGCTCGTGCCAAAATCATCCAGGACCATGGGGTCCGTGTGCCGCAGGGTTTTTTTAAACTCCTCCACCAACTCAATGAAGTTCTTGTCATCATTTTTCTGGGGAGGGAAGCAATGAGAGATCAATGGGCAGGAGCAGCCAAGCTACACAGAGACCTGAGAAGCCTCATGGATCCCAAGAATCACACATCCATCCTGACCACTGAGCCCAGACCCTGCAAGGATGAAAGTCTCATGGGCCACCATCCCTGATGTGAGGCCAAGGGTATAAAGGAACAAGATAATGTTTAAGGGTGATCTGTGTGACCTCCTCCAACCCTGAACAAATCTTTGTTTGGCACAGGTAAACTGACAGGTGTCTCCAGTTCAGAAAAGAGGCCAAAGAGAGACACACTGACAGATGAATGGCTCAGGGTCCCCAAGTAACACGAGATGGAACACACAAGGTGGTACAGTGCTTGGGACTTCCAGCCAATTGTGCTTATTCTCGTCCTGGTTTTGGGAGTGTGGGGATACGAGGGTAAGGGAGACCCTGACAGAGCAGCCCACCCTTGTCCACCCAGTAGCCTGGAGTTGAGCTACCTGGTACCAGATGAGCCTTCAGTGAGAAGTTCCAGCACAAATGACCCTGCCCAAAGGACCCCACAACGGAGAGCTATCCACAGCGTAGGGAACATGAGAACTAACTACAGCACTCAATAGTGTGGTATGAGTTTTTTGTTACTTAAAAAAAAAACAAGTTATGTTATGTAAATATTTTTGTTAAAAATCCCAGGTGGGATATGGGGCTGCTTCAGTTTGTCCACAGCTGTTAACTATGATATTGTCATGTGCTCTAGCAGGGGTGTGGTTTAGCCAGCTGCAGAAAATTTAATTCTGAGGACTCTGGAGAAGGGTTTAAATACCAGAGCCCAGAGAGGGATGGGCAGGGTGTTAGGAGGAGATGGGGGAGGGGAGGAGGAGCTCTGAAGAGGGAAGAGACTGCTGCTCTTCCTGCTGCTGCTCCCCTGCACTGTGGCTGGTTCCTTCTGCTGCTATGTTTGCTGTTGCTGGTTTGCCAGACTGCTGAATATCCTGACTACTGAGATTGGTATTGCCCCAAAGAACAGGACGAGCCTATTAAGCAGGAAATAGCTCAAAAAGACCTGAATGTACATCCCTTTCCCCTTTAACCTTCTTTCTCTTCTACCTAGTGCTGGAAGGAATAAGGGTTGAAAGGGAGGCAGAGGTTTAAGAACCGTAAAATAGAGTGTATAAAACAAAACAAAGGGCCACCTACTACACAGTCGTCCAAATTATTCAGAGAAACACACAAATGCAGAAAGAAAAGCATGGATCTAGAGGCTGTGGGGGGGAAAGGCCTGCCTTACCTAAGGCTACATGTGCCTGAGCCCACCCACCCTCTACATGAGTCCAAAGCTCTTCCTCCCGAACATTCCATTAGCCCAGACTGTCCCTCTGTCTGTCTGTCTGTCTGTCTGTCTGTCTGTCTGTCTGCCTGCCTGTCTGTCTGTCTGCCTGCCTGTCTGCCTGTCTGTCTGTCTTTCTGGTCTGTCATCCTTCTGGTGGGGCCACCTACCTTTGTGTTCATCAGCCTGTTGACCTCCTCTTGCTGACGCCTCAGAATCATTTGCTTCTCTTCTATAAGTGTCAAGTGCCTCTCCACCATCAGCTCCCGCTCAAACTTTTTGATGGAGTCCTAGTAAGGCAGAATATACAAGTCAAGATCATGTTCTCTGCACCCTTTCCATTCCCAGCCCTTCTTGCCTAGCTTGCCCTACTGCTCAGGCCTCAGCAGAAAGGCCCACCCCACACAGGGCCAGCCACCCAACTCAAGCTGCCACCAGCAGTTGAGCTCCAATGGCCTCCTGGCCCCCATCATGAGATGATGAAGTTAGGGAGAAGAGTCGGGGACACATGAGAGGAAGCCATGTGGCAACCTCTACACTACTTCATAAGACATAATTCCAACTTCTCCAAGAAACCTGGCCCATACCTCTACCTGCCATGCCTAACACACACACACACACACACACACACACACACACACACACACACACACTACATAGCCTCACCTCCGTGTGCATGATCATCACACCCACAAACATGTTGAGGAAGATGAAGGACGCACTCAAGATGAAGATGATGGTAAATGCCCGGCTAATGGTAAACTTCCGTTTGTCCAGCTGGTCCTGCAGGTCTGTCCAGCCATCAACCTGGTGAGGTAGGGCAGGGTTTACTGAGATCCAAGGCCCAGCAGAGGAGGTTTCCATGCCACCTATGTCAGAGGAGCACCAGACTGGCTGCCGACTCAGTCTCTCCACACCAGTCCTCCAACCCCTCCCCAAACAGTGGCTATCATCTATTCATGTTGGCTCAGAAATGCAGGGTATCACTAGGTGGGAGCCAACGTGCCTGTGGGACTCTCTTCTGTTAAGGCCTCCCATTTTCTCCTAAAAGGCCCAACCTATTTACAGGCCCATCTTTGGGGGAAAAAACGCTTTTTTAAAAATGCCACTCTATATAATTCAAAAGTCTAGACTTTGAGGATTGTATTTTGCTTATTCTGGGTGGACTTGTGACAGCTTTTTTTTAAGCTGTATGCTGTGGGCTTCATTTATAACTTAAGGTTAATCCAAATTAAGTATCATTTGAGAAGTCTAGCAAGTTTTGTTACCAAGTTTTATAACATATGGGATGATTTATAAAATCAGAGGATTAGAGACAGAAATGGAACCCACCAGCTTCTGATCCATCCCAGAATGCCAGTTTGAAGCTTTCCTGTACCCCACAGTAAAGCACCTGGACATGGGGAAGGTCCCACAGAGGCCCAGCATGTCCACATGCTCACCCTCCCGGACAGTTCCTTCTCCAGGTTCTGCCCTCACGGCAGCGGTTCCCATACACAGTACCATGGCCCTCCCCTCACAGCGGTGGTTCCCAAACACAGTACCGTAGCCAGACTGAAAAGAGTAAAGAAAGCTGCAGCCAGGTTCCCCCAGTTATTCAGGTCACCCTTCTCCGGAATTCCGAACAGGCAGAATCCCAGGATGGCAAAAATATACATGAGGAGGAAGAGCAGTGTCAGCACAGATGCCACAGTGTAGACGGTCTGCCCCACAGCGGTGATGAGGGTCTGCAAGGCAGGAGACCACAGCGAGGTAAGAGCTCCCGCTAGGCCACTCCACAACACAGAGGTCCAGCCTACCCCATTCCCAGCTGTCTTCAAGACTGCAAGCCGTGCCTGACACATAGTAGATGTTAAATAAGTGTCATGAATGAATGAATGAATGAATGAATGAAATCACAATTGTGCCCAGACTGAGGGCTGCACCAGTCTCACAGGGACACCCACCTTGTGTCATGGGCAGACTGTACACGCTTTTCCATCAGCCCCGCTGACCTCTCTGCTTGAACCCAGTCTGACTCTGTGGTCATCCCCCAGATAGTGTATTTGTGCTTCTCAACTGAGAGCCTGTCCCAAATGTTCTTTTCTACAGGCCTAGGAGGAAGAGGAACGCCACCATATACCTGGGAAGAGAGGGCCAAGAGGAAAATGGTTCCCCATTCTGTCTGGGCCTCACTTTAGGGGTGGCAGCCCCCATCTTATGACCTTAATCTTTCCCCTGTAAACTGGGTAACTGTCTTGTCCTCCCTTCCCTTGTATGCATTTACTGTTCAGTGACCATGCCCTGAGACTTACACTGAGTATGTGCTTTATAAACATTGGCCTACTGAGAATGTCTTCATAGACTGTGGTGGTTAAAATAAGAATGGTCCCCATAGGCTCATATATTTGAATGCTTAGTCACTAGGGAGAGGAATTCTTTGAAAGGATTAGAAGGATTAGGAGGTATGGCTTTGTTGGAGAAAGTGTGTCACTGGGGGGTGGGTTTTGAGGTTTCAAAAGTCCATGTCAGGTACAGTCTCTCTTTCTGCCTATAGATCAGGATATAGCTCTTAACTTTCTCTTCAGTACCATGCCTGCTGTGCCTCTGCCATGATGATAAATGGACTAACCCTCTAAAACTGTAGCAGGCCCCCCAATTAAATACTTTCTTTTATAAGTATTGCTGAGTCATGGTGTCTCTTCACAGCAATAGAACAGTGACTAAGACACAGACATAATTTCAAGTAGGTGGCTAGTATCAGGTTGAAGGGTCATGGGCTTAGAACCAGTTTGTCCAATGGCAGTGAGGAGTGACTACTAAACCCTTCCTCCCATGCCACCACCTCCAACCACCAGTTGCCCTGAACTCAGTGACCCTTAAAACTGTCTTAGCACTGGGAAGGCAGCTTGGAGCTGGACACCGAAGAGTGAGGACTGGACAGTTCAGTATTCTCGGAGGTGGAAAGGCCATCTCAGAGAAATACCCTGCTCTAAGTTCTCCTGGGGAATAAGACCAGTGTTTTCAGATTCCTTCTAAAAGAACTGGGGGCCTTTGTTATAGCCTGTCTCCCTGCTAGCCAGAGAGAACTTTCTCAAGCTATTATGAACTGCCTCCCTCCCACAGTTTGGCCTTGCTAATCAGCTGATTGGCTTTTAGAAGTGGCTGGATCCTGAGATCTCCTCACACTTCCTTCCAGGATGCACCACAGCATCTGTCCCTACCCTGCAAACAAGTTGTTCGAAGCCAAAACTTGTTGCAATTTGATGTGCCTTTAGAGGATTTCTGTTCTGGTCTCTCAAGTGGTGTGGGACCCCATTGCAAGAACCCAGGCAAAGGCTTGGAAGCGGCCGGGATAAAGTGTATGCAAAAAATAACTGCTGAGGTCAAGCAACAAGCTTGAAGGGGAGAGAGTCAAAAGTGACATTCAGATGTGACTTCGTTACTGAAGGGACTGGGGGAGGCACATTTCAACCAGCAAACTAAAGACCGGAGGTGGACCCAGTCCAGAGACTTAACGATAAGTGTGAGCCAAGTGTGGTGAGCTTGTAGGTTAGACACACGTGTCTGAGGAAGGCATGAAATCTCCAAATGGCACTTGTTTCTGCAGGTCAGAATCTTAGAAAACAGAAGAAATATCCCAGAGAGGAGACAGAAAGAGAATAGCAAATGTGATACTGAGAAAACCAAGCAATGTCCAAGCCAGGAAAATAAATCCACATTGAGAATGCAGCTTGGGGAAATCAAATAGCAGCAAGGAAACTAAGGCCAGCAGCCACCTGATGGGCACCAAGAGACTGCTAGCAACCTCAGAGAGAGGCTAGTCATGTGAGGGGGGTGGAGGGAAGCAGGTCATGGTGAGGACAAGGAAGCTGGAACAGGAAGGACAGACACCATTACTTGGAAGCCTGGCCTGGAACTGGAGAGGAAAGAAGCCTGAGTGTGCGTACACTTGTGCATATGCACACACACACATACATATACACATGCACACATACACACATGTACACACATCTATACACACATATACACACAAACACACACATATACATACACACGCATGCGATTAAATGGGTGTAAGGAATGAGTGACTATGGGTGTTTGCCGGGGGAGAGCTCACATGTAGGGCACAGACACAACCTGACTGGACAAATAGACAATAGACCCAGGCCAGCCCCTTCCTGGAGATCAGATACCAGGTCAAACACACTGGGCCCAGGACACATGCCTATAGGATGGGCTAAGGATGAGAGATCATCAACCTTGAGCCTGTTCTGAGATGTTCTAAAGAATGCTCCACGACCTTGGCAGCTCAGGAAGATGGTAGAAATGGTGCCATCAGAGTGGCCTTACCAAAACAAAAAGCCTTTCCATCAAGAAAGAATGGCAGTAGATCTTACGGAGGCATTTTCTCAGCTAAGGTTCCCTCCTTTCAGTTAACTCTAGTTTGTGTCAAGTTGACACAAGACGAGCCAGGACACCAGAACACTGAACCTGGCGGTTTCCTTGAACTTAATCAGCCACGTCTTTCCCTCTTCCTTATGTCCAACTTTCTCCTCCTGATGGCTGCAGAGATGTATGGTTTGCCTACCCTGTTGTTTTTCTCTCAAACTCTAATAAAATGATCCTGGGGGGGGGGGGGCAGGGAGAATGGTAGCCAGTGGTCAAAGTCACCCAAACACTGGCAAGTCCGGACACACAGCTCAGAGCAATCTGCACCATAAGAAAGGCAGCTGCAACACCATAGAAAGAAAGGCTCAGGTTGTCCTGTACAGCCAGACAGACACAGCTTTCAGATCTCAGCCCTGACATTTCATTAAAGGTTTTGGGTTTTTTTTTTCTTTTTGAGTTTTTTGTTTGTTTGTTTGTTTGTTTTGCCTGTATATATGTACTCACACTGTGTGCATGCCTGGTACCCATGGTGATTAGAAGAGGGCCTTTTGACCCCCCCAGAATTGGAGTTACAGAAGGCTATGTGATGCTATGTGGGATCTGGGGATTGAACCTGAGCCCTCTGTAAGAGCAAGAGCAGCCTGTGCTCTTAACTGCTGTATCAAATCTCTAGACCCCAGCCTTGACATTTACTGCTGAGTGACCTTGTGCCTCAATTAATTTGTCTCTAGAATAAAGCTAATCATACCTTTTTTTTTAAACCAGTTTCACGACCAAGATGATATTGGTAAAGATTAACCCGTCACACAGTCAGAAGAATTAGCAGGAAACAGCCAAGTCATGACTTCTTAAGGAGCTTCACACACACACACACACACACACACACACATACACAAGCACTCACCCTGATACCTCTGCTGTAAGAGATAAGCTTGAGGATGCGCAGAGACTGTATGCCATCAGCAATGTGGAGGTATCTGTAACGTCTTCCTTTGATCTTGCGGAGGGCATAAGGGATTGAGACAATAAAGATAATGACCACATCCAGTATGTTATAGCCATCCCTCCAATATTTAACAGGGTCCACATAGACCTTCATGAAGAACTCACAGGCATAGATGGAGACAAAGAGAATCTCTGAGATCTGCAAGGGAAACAAGAGTTAGAGATCAAAACAAATGCAGAGCCCCATAGTTCTGGCCCTCTCCCTGCTGAGCCCACCCAATCAGGTGTGGAGAAACCCACAGTTGCAGGCTCTCCTAAACAGCCTAGTTCCCTTCCCCTTTGAGTATTCCTTGCCCATGGCACTAAGCCGGAGTTTCCCCTAGATGCAAGGCATGACTGCCTTGTAGCTGACCAGATGATTGTAAATGGCTCTATGTTCAGGTCCTGGTCAATATTCAACACAGCAGACCACCTGATATAAATATTCCCCCTGGCCATCTTGAATATATATACTTTTAGGGTGAAATATACAAATATCTAGTTGTATTTAATCCATTACCTTCATCATATATACTTAAAGATCATTCTGCTAAAGCTTCCTGTTTTCTTTGTTTTGGGTTTTTTTGGGGGGTGTTGGTTTTTCGAGACAGGGTTTCTCTGTGTAACAGAGCTGGCTGTCCTGGACTCACTTTGTAGACAAGGCTGGCCTCAAACTCACAGAGATCCACCTGCCTCTGCCTCCTAAGTGCTGGGATTAGAGGCGTGCACCACCACACCCAGCTAAAAGCCACCTGTTTTTGAAGAGCATTCTGTTCTGGTTTTTGTTTTTTGTTTTTTGTTTCTTTTTAACCACTTTTATATTGTTTGAACCAATCTCCTTCAAATGCTTCTCCCTCACCTACAACTCCAATAGCTTTCCTACCTTTTAGAAACATCTAAGATTTTTCTCTTCATCACAATTCATTTGTCATCTTTATGATTATCTAGTATTCTTTTGCTCATGACTGAAAAGACTACACAATCATGTACCAAGCAAGCACAATTTTAGGTAGTGAGAAATGAATTATTAAGACAGATTCCCAGTGTTGGGGAATTTTGAGCATAGGGGTGCGGGGGTGGGGAAGATGGAATCTCAGCCTCTACACTGTACAGAGACTTAAGGGAAAGTGGCAAGAGCAACTTGGGAGGCAGACAGGTGACAGTCACCCAGGCAAGGGGTGCAAGAAGAGTTCTGCATAGAGAATGGATTTGTCATTGACACGGGAATGTGCAGAGGAAAGACAGCCAAGAAGCCCCAAGCTTTAAATACAGCGACTGGGTAAATGCAGGTCCTTGGAGGGAACTTGGGGTGAGGTAAAGACGTGCATTTTTGGAAAAGCACAGCTTGGCAATAGTTACTATTTTTTTCAAGTGGTTGCATTGTTTCCTAGCAGTCTGAGAGTTTGTCCAAGTTCATGAGCCCAGCTGGGTACAGTTCCTTTCTTCACACTGCCCTTGGCTACCTTGGGCATGAGGCTGAATCAGCTCCATGAGATGACTGGTCTGTGGGTGGGGCCGGAAGCCCATGTATCCAGTAACCAAGAATTTTTTATATGTCTAGAATTAGATAGCCCTCCCAAGTGCATGTAAAACCTTCAGTACACGTTAGTCTGGTTTTCAGGGGTTGGGGGCATAGAATTCAAGCTTCTAATGTAATACTTTCTAGTCAGCAAGGTTATGTGATGTGTGAAGTTTTTTACTTTCTTACAGAGAGTCAGTTTTGTACACTCTTTTCTGGAGAATTGTTCCAGCTGGGTTTTCAAATGAACTGGCATTAAATTATCAGCTTTTCTTCTTGAAGTTATGCTTTACAGTTTCTTTTTTTTTTTTTTTTTTGGTTTTTCGAGACAGGGTTTCTCTGTTTAACAGCTCTGGCTGTCCTGGACTCGCTTTGTAGACCAGGCTGGCCTCGAACTCGCAAAGATCCACCTGCCTCTGCCTCCCAAGTGCTGGGATTAAAGGCGTGCGCCACCACCGCCCGGCTTCTTTACAGTTTCTTTTATCCTGTTTTATTATTTAGCCTGTGCACGTGTGTACAAGGACACTGATGGGGACACAGTGTTACGTGTGGCGGTCGAAGGACAACTTGCAAAAGTCACTCCTCTCCTTGCACCATGTGGCTTCCTGGCATCAAACTCAGGTCGTAAGACTTGCCAGCAGGTGCCTGTACCCACTGAGCCATCTTATCTGCCAAGTTATCAGATTTTTAAATACCTACCATGTCTACGCGTTCCCTTCTTTTTATTGTTGCATGAAGAAAGTCATTTGCACTACTTTCAAGAGCTCAGATCTGGACTTTGTTGTTGCTTTCTTGGTGCTCACAGTTGAATCTGTTTTCTATTTCATTAATTTCTGCTTTTAGTTTTCCTATTTCCTTTTCCTGTTTTTGATTTCATTTTATTCTAGTGCTCTTCCTCATTGCTTTCTTTCTTCTCTTCCTCCTCCTGCCTACCCGCTGCCTCCTCCTCTTCTTCCTTTTCTGTCTAGATGTTGGGATCAAACCCAGGACTTATGCACACTAGGGATGACCTCTACTCTTGAGGTACAGGGCCAATCCCTCATTAGCTTATTATTAGAGCATGTGTGCATGATGTATATGTACATTTGTGTGTGTGTATGTGTGTGTGGTATGTGTGTGTGTGGTGTGTATGTGTGTGTATGTGTATGTGTGTGTGTGTGGTGCATATGTGTGGTGTGTGTGTGTGTGTGGTGTGTATGTGTGTGTATGTGTATGTAAACAACTATGCCTAGCTGACCACTAATTTTTTAAAGTAAAATAAAATTCCTTGTTCTAAAGTACAATAATTCAGTGACTTATGTTTTATGACTTCAGGATACTTACTGCCTTTGTTTTCTATTGTGGCAAATAAAGCATATAACGTAAAGTCTGCCACCCTAAGGAGCACACACTGTATTCACACAACCATCACCTCCATCTCCAGCCTGCATTTCACAGTGATCACACCATTTCATACTCTCACCAAAATGTACAAGGGTCTGGTCTCTGCATATTCACAAACACTTATTTCCTATTTTTTTCTATTTGGTTTTAGAAATGCCATCCGAATGGGTATGACATCTCTTGTCAGTATAGTTTTGATTGGCATTTCCTTAGTAGCTGGTGATGGTGCGAATCATGTACTTACTGGCCAGGTGCACTATCTTTGTTGAGAGATAGCTGTTTAACTGTTCAAGTCCTTGCCCATCTTTGATGATAGTGTTGTTGAACCATGGAAGTTCATTACATATATATATATATATATATATATATATAATTTTTTAAAAAGTTGAATCTATTCTTAGGTATTTTATTCTTTTGCAAATTTTGTGTTTTTTGCTTTTGTTTAGTTGTTGGTTTGGTTTAGTTTCGTTTTGGGGGGTTAGGGGGGTTTGGAGGGAGGGGTTTGTTTGTTTGACAAGGTCTCCTTCCAGCTATGTAGCCAGTGATGACCTTGAACGCTGACCCTCCAGCTGGGGTCACAGGCGTGCATCACCCACGCCCAGTCTTATTAGTTACTGGGATCAAACCCAGGGTTTGGTGCGTGTTAAGAAAGCACTCTATCAACTCAGCTATTCCTGGCTCTCTGTTTCAATGCTATTGTAAATAGAGTTTTCTTGATTTCCTTTTCGGATTGGTAATTAGTAATGGTTAGAAATGCAACTGATTTTTGTTGCTCTTCTATCTCACAACTTTGCTAAATTTGTTTAGGAGCTCCCCCTCACTGTGTGTGTGTGTGTGTGTGTGTGTGTGTGTGTGTGTGTGTGTGTGTGTGTGTGTCTGTCTGTCTGTCTGTCTGTCTGTCTGTAGTAGTGTCATATAAGTTCAAGTCAACTGAAAATAGAGATGTTTACTGTTTTCCTTTCCTGTGGCTATCTCTCTTTTTTTTTCTTGCCTAATTACTCCAGCTAAAACTTCAAGTACAGTGTTGAATAGGGTAAAAAGTTGTCACTTTTGTCTTGTTCCTGACCTTAAAGCAAATTATTTCTAGTCTTTTAATATTAAGTATGATGGTAGCTGTGAATTTTCTTTTTTTTTTTTTTTTTTTTTTTTTGGTTTTTCGAGACAGGGTTTCTCTGAATATCTCTGGCTGTCCTGGACTCGCTTTGTAGACCAGGCTGGCCTCGAACTCACAAAGATCCGCCTGCCTCTGCCTCCCAAGTGCTGGGATTAAAGGCGTGCGCCACCACCGCCCGGCATGAATTTTCTTAATGTTCTTAATTTTAAAATTATTTATAGTTACTAAATGTGTGTGAATGTTTTATCTGCATGTATGTCTATGTACCACATATGTACCTGGTGACCTTAGAAGTCAGAAGATGGTGTAGGATCCCCTGGAACTGGAGATACAGGCAGTTGGGAAAAACCAAGTTGACGCTAGGAATTGAACCTGGATCCTCTGAAAAAGCAAATAGTGCTCTTAACTATTGAGTGTCTCCAGTCCCCATCATGCCCTTTATTGTAAGGAAATTTTCTTCAGTGCCTAATTTGTTAAGTGTTTTAGTTTGTTTTGTTATAAAACAAACTTGTTGGTTTCATCAAGTGCCAATGCTTTTACTGCATCGATGGAAATGGTTCTGTGAAACATTCCTTAGCTCGTGGTCAACTGGTTGTGTTACTAAGCAATAAACTCAGTGCTAATCACATACTGTACCCATGAACCACACCTCCAGCTTTGGTTTTTGTTTTTTATTTGTTTATTTTTCGAGACAGGGTTTCTCTGTGTAGTCTTGGCTATCCTGGACTCATTTTGTAGACAAGGATCTGGTCTTGAACTCACAGAGATCCACCCCCCCTCTGCCTCCCAAGTGCTGGAATTAAAGGTGTGTATCACCACTACCCAGCTTGTTTTTTTTTTTTTAATTTACAAATCATTTCATCCCAGTTGGCCGTATTGTATAATTATTTCAAGTATGCTGTGTGTCTAGTCTGTTAAAATCCTTTGCATCACTCGCTATAAGTGATATTTGTTTGTAGTTCCACTTCCTGTGTACCTGAGTCTGCGTTAGGCACCGGGCAATGCTAGCCTCGTGGATGAGCTCAGATATACTTCCTCATCTTTTACTCCATTGGCAGTTTCAGAAAGCCTGGCATTGATGCGTAGGCTTTCATTGTCCTTTGATTACTGATTCAGTCTTTTTACAGGACTGTTTGTGAAGGTCCATTTCCTGTTTCTTCTTAAGTCAGTTTGTCAGTCTACATATTCTCCATTTCCTTTATTTAATCTGTTGGCACACAATTATCTATCGTATTTTTCTCTACTCCTTTTCCTTTTTTTTTTTTGGTTTTTTTTTTTTCAAGACAGGGTTTCTTTGTGTAGCCCTGGCTGTCCTGGACTCACTTTGTAGACCAGGCTGGCCTCGAACTCGCAAAGATCCGCCTGCCTCTGCCTCCCGAGTGCTGGGATTAAAGGCGTGCGCCACCACCGCCTGGCTCCTTTTCCTACAAAGAATATAATTTCATTCTTATGGAAAAGAACCTCATTGTGTATATATACATTTTCCTTATTCATTCTTCTGTTGTTGGATGCCTAGGTTGGTTCTATAATTCAACTATTGCCAACAGTGCCACAACAAATACTGATGTGTACTTATCTCTTTGATATAATGATGGTGCCCTTTGGCTAACTACACAGGAGTGATAAAGCAGAATCTTTGATAGATCTATTTCTAGTTTTTGAAAACTCTATACTGATTTCCATAGAAGTTGGACTAGTTTACATACCCACCAGCATAGTCTAAGGGTTCTCTTTTGTCCGCATTCATACCAACATTTGATGTTTGTGCATGAAAAGAAAAAGAAGATGTTGGATCTCTCAGAGGTGAAGTTACTGGCATTTGTGGGACACTTGGATTGTTATACAGTTGCTAGGATCTGAACTCTGACCCTGATGATTAGACAGCAAAGAGTCTTAACTGCTAGGATATACCCTTGTTTGTTTTGTTAATTACTAACATCCTGACGGGAGTAAGATGGAATGTCAACATAGTATGTTTTTTAAAGATTCGTGTGTGCCATGTATGTGTGAGTGTCCATGGAGGCCAGAAGCAGGTGTTGGATCCCTTAGAGACACAGGCAGTTGTGAGCCTCCCAACGTGAATGCTGGGAATTGAATTCAGGTCTTCTGGAAAAGCAGAAAGCACTGTTAGCTGCTCCAACCCCTCAGGGTGGCTTTGATTTTCATTTCCCTGAGAGTTGATGGGGTTGAGCTTGTTTATTGGTCATGTGCATTCTTTTTGTGAACTGTCTGTTCATTTCATTAGCCCAACTTATGACTAGGTTATTATGTTGTTGCTAGGTCTCTTGAATTCTCTGTATGTTTCAGATGTTAACCCAGTCAGATAGACGTATATCTAATGAAGATTCCTCTCCTGTTGTATAGGCTGTGTCTTTACTTTATTCACTGTTTCCTTTGCCATACAACAGAAGCTTCTTAATGTGATATGGTTCCATTTGTCTGCTGTTGGTCTTATTCCCTGAGCACCTGGGTTCGTATGCAAAAGCCCCAACCTACACTCACATATTGAATATTAAATAACCTACATATTAGATATTAAATAGCTCTCCCTATTTTTCCTTTAGCAATTTCAGTTTCAGGTCTTACATCAAGATGTTTGATTTCTGTGTAGGGAGGGAGATGAAGATCTAATTCCATTCTTTCATATGAGGTTATGCAATTTTTCCAGCATGACTAGTTTGTGTGTGTGTGTGCATGAATGTATGTATGTTCCTATGTGTATATATGCATGTATGTATATGTACAGGTGTTCATGCACATGTGTGTGCATTTGTGTGGAGACCAAAGACTGACTCTGAGAATCCTCCTCCTCTCTCTCCACTTCATATATGAAGGAAATTCCTTACTGATCCAGCTAGGCTGGCCATCTTGCTCCAAGCATCCTATCCCTGCCTCCCAATTACTGGGAATACAGGCAAGCCACTCCATCTACCCAGCATTCGTGTGGATGCTGGGGATCCAAACTCTATCTCTCACACTTGCATGGTAAGTGTTCACCCACTGGGCTATCTCCCCAAGCCCTACCATTTGTTATACATGCAATCTGTTCTTTACAAGGTGTTTTGCTGTCTTTGTAAGAAATCAGGTGGTCGTAACTATGTATGTTCGTGTCTGCTCTGCTCTTCTGTGCCAGACCACACTGTTTTTGTTTCTATGGCTCTGCAGTACAACTCAAAATCAGGAAAAAGGCTCCAACATTATTCTTTTTGCTCAAAATTGCTTTGGTTATTTGTGATTTCATATGATGTATAGGATTGGTTTCTTTTCTTTTTTCTATTTTTTTGAAGAATGACATTGGGATTTTAATGGAAATTCCACTGGTTTTGTACACTGCTTCTGTTAACACAGTCATTTTCACAACACAGCTTTTTTAAAAGCTTGACGAACATGGGATCTGTCCAAAGTCTTTAATTTCTTTCTTCAGTGTTTCAAAATTTCCAGTATATTATTATACTTCCTATACTGTGTGTTTGTGTGTGCATGTATGCACACGTGTATTTGCATGTGAGTGGATGTGTACATGTACACATGTGTGTGCCTGTGGGTGTGTCTATAGGTACAGTGAGCATGTGGTAGTCAGAAGACATCTGTGGGAGTCTGCGCTGATTTCCCACCATGGAAGAGTGAACTAGGTCATCAGGCAGGCAGCAGAAACCTTCATCCACTAAACCTACAAGATTTTGGTGGAATGGGGTAGCTTTTGTTTTGTTTTGATGCAACTATGGATGGGATTGTCCTCTATTGTCTTCCTCAGCATATTTATTACTGGTGGATAGAAAGGCTCTTGATTTATACATTGATTTTTTTTAAATGTTTATTTATTACTTCAGGTTACATCTCTATCATAGTGCCCTCTTTCCACCCCTCCCAGCCCCGCCCTCCCACCCTCTACCCCCTATCCCTTCCATCCCACTCCAGAGTGGAGTGGCCCTATATAAGTCCCCCTCCCCAGTTCAGCAGTCATATGAGGGCCAAGAGCCTCCTCATACATTGGGGGCCTACAAGGCAGCACCACTAGGGCAAAGTGTCTCATTGACAGGTAACAAAGTCTATGTTCCTGTTCCCTTTGGTGCATTGGTTGTAGTATAGTTATCCTGTATACGGCTAAAATCTGATTATAAGTGAATAGATGCCATGTGTATCCTTCTGAGTCTGGGTTAGCTCACTCAGGATGAGCTTCTCTAGTTCCATCCATTTGGCTGCAAATTGCATGATTTTGTTGTTTCTGATGGCTGAGTAGTATTCCATTATGTAGATGTTCCACAGTTTTTTTTATCCACTCCTCAGTTGAGGTACATCTAGGTTGTTTCCAGTTTCTGGCTATTACAAATAAGGCTACTATGAACATAGCTGAGGAAACATCCTTGTGGTTTGGTAAGGAATCATTTGGATGTATACCCATAAGTGGTATGGCTGGGTCTTGAGGTAGAGCTATTCCAAGTTTTCTAAGATATTGCCACACTGATTTCCATAGTGGTTGCACAAGCCTGCATTCCCACCAGCAATGGAGTAGGGTACCCCTTTCTCCACAACCTCACCAGCATGTGCTGTCATTTGAATTTTTGATCTTAGTCATTCTGACAGGTGTGAGTTGGAATCTCAGAGTCATCTTGAGTTGCTTTTATCACAAAGGGATTTTGGACTTTATCAAAAGCCTTTTCTTCTTCTATTAAGAGGTCACATGGTTTCTGCCTTCTGCACACTGGTGAGCCACCCCTGCACCTGTGTAACAAAGCCAGCTTTAGTATGGTCAATAATCTCCTTGATGTGTTCTTAGATTTGGTTTGCAGAGCTCAGTGGGAATTGTTTTACATCTATGTTCATTGAGGAGACTGTTCTTTGTCTCTTTCTTGTGTGTGTATCTGGGTGATCCTGGCTTCATAAAGAGCCCTCAGTGCCTTCTCCTCTTCTTCTCTAAATAGGATTCACCAATGAATCCTTTGAACCTGGATGTTTTTAGTTCAGATATTTTTATTACCATTTCAATCTCGTTGTTTGTTGTAGATCCACTAAAATTATTTATCTAAGGGAAATGACGTAATTATATCTTAATTTTTAAAATATTCTTAAAGAGTTTTAAGGATATCTCTTAACTACTTGCATGCCTGTTCCTTCATGTGGAAAAATTTTAATTTAAATTTTAAAAGGTATATTTTTCTTTCTTGATTTCTTAAAGAATTGACAAATCTAACTATAAATGGTCTACAGGCATGCATGTGTAAAGATGGCTTGTGATGGGGCCACTAACAGATCTGTAGATTAGTCTCAAAACTAGAAATGACAATATTTGTACTAATTTCTTAGAAAGATAAACATGCATGTGCAGTGCTCCCCTTATGAAGAGCAGAGCCAGCTGAGCCGGAGGGGTTTGTTCATTGTGTTCTTCAACCTTCAGTTTGGAGTACTCACCATAACATTTCAATTATCTGTCCTTTCTGACATATGAAATTCAGTGAAAGATAGTTTCCACTGTCAAAAAGAAGCTGCTGTTTAATTTCCATTTAGTTTTGGTAGGATCTAGAAATGCATTCATTTCTTTTAGATTTTCCAATTTAGTGGAATGTAAGTTTTTAAGGTATATCCTAAATATTTTCTGCATGGCATTAGCATGTTGTAATGGCTCCTTTTCCTCTCTGCTGGGCTCTTTCTCTTTTTTTGTTTGAACCTCTAGCTTTTTCAATCTTGCTTGTCTTTTCAAAGAAGCAACTCTTTGTCTGACACTTTGTGTTGTTTTATTCATTTTATTTCATTAATTTCTGTCCTGATCATAACTATTTCTTCCATTTACTAATTTTAGGTTTGGCTTCTTATTTTTTCCAAGGCCCTAGATTGTATCAATTAAGTAATTTGTTTAGAACCTAATTTCTCTTTTCATATTAAAAGGATTTGTGTGTGCATGGGTTCACAGCCGTGCAAGTTTATAGGGGGTCAAGGGAGATGTGTATGGAGCTGGTTCTCTCCCCCACCTTTCTGTGGTTCCAGGGGTTGAGACCAGGTTTCCAGGCTCATGGGACACACTTTTGCCTGTGGGCCAGCTCACTGGCAAATCTGATTTTGTAACTCAGGCGCTTACAGCTATAACTTTCCTTCTTGGGACTCTTTCATTCATTCCATCGGTTTGATGTGTTATGTTTTCATTTTCATTAGATTCTAGGAATGCTTTTTCTCCTCCTTGATTCCACCTTGTTCTGTTTTGTTACAATAATGCTTGGGATTTTTACTCAGTCCTTTTCCATTGTGCCTTTCATTCTAAATTCATTTTCCTAGCCTTTAAGAAAGTGTGCTTCTAACTCCACCATGCTGTTTAAAATGTAGCAGCTTTGCCAGTGGTGGTACAGAAATAGGCAGATTTTTGTTTAAATCCAGTCTGTTCTATAGAGTAAGTTCAAGGGAAACCAGGGCTACATAGAGAGACCCTGTCTTGAAAACAAACATAAAAACAACAAAGCAGCAGCTTCATTTTGGGACTGTTTGGTTCTATTTTCTTTTGTCTTATCTGAACCCTGTTGGAGTAGTGCTAAGCATTCTAAATGTTAATTAATTGGTCCTGCTTTCTGTCTGTTACTTACATTGACTCTGATTGGTTAAATAAAATGCCAAGGCCTGAGGTTGGGCAAAGACAGAGAAAGGTGGGACTTCCTGGCATTAGAGCAGGAAGCCTGCACTTTAGACAGAGGATTAATTCATTCCAGCCAGGAGCAGCAGGAAAGAGGACACAGACCATGGGTTAGAAAACAGGAACCTCATTCCACATGGCCAGGGACATCGGCATATCGTGGAGAATGGCAGTCCAAGGGGACGTATGTATATATGGGGTCATATTTTGGTAATAGAATTAAGAGCTACCTTAGATGGGCTAGGATTGCACAATTCAGGCCAAGGCTTGGTAAAATCCATGTGGTCTCTGTGTGCTCATTTATAATATCTGGATAAGAATTAACTGCCAAACCAATTAACAATAATATAAATACTGGATATATAGTTTAATTAGCCATATAATTTTTTTTTTTTTGGTTTTTCGAGACAGGGTTTCTCTGAATATCTCTGGCTGTCCTGGACTCGCTTTGTAGACCAGGCTGGCCTCGAACTCACAAAGATCCGCCTGCCTCTGCCTCCCAAGTGCTGGGATTAAAGGCGTGCGCCACCACCGCCCGGTTAGCCATATAATTTTTTAACAGAACCCTGTCTTTTTTTTTTTTCAAATCTGTATGACTCCATCTTGTTAAATCTTATTCCAGTTCTCCTAAGTGCACAGCCCTTTGGAGGGAGCCCTGCCTGTTCAGTTCTGCAAGCTCTTAGGGGCTGGAGCAATCTAGCCCCTTCGGAGATGACAGAGAACTTTCTGCACTATCTCACTGCTGGGACTGGCAATACAATTCTTGCTGTGGATAGCTAGCCTCACATGAGTCCAGCACACTTTCCCCTAGCACCTTTCTGCTTCCTCCCCACAGGAGGAAAATGCTGCCCATGAGACTCAGAGGTGATACCTAGTTTCTCTGTTAATGAGTAAGAGAGAGTTTTGGGAGATTTACCACCATATCATCACTGCTCCTTCCGCTAGTATCTGATGCTACTCTGGAGGTCAAAGGTCTTCACAATTACTTCCATAGAAAATTTTTGCAGCAAAATGCCTTTGAAATATTTTAACATTTTCAGAAATAAAGCAGGCAAAGGAGTATATAAAAGCATCTTTCTGCTCACCTCAAAGAGTCTGAACAATCTGTACCTTATGTTGTAATCAGTCCCCAAGACCATGAAAAGGGCATTGGTGGTGACAGTGCTGATCATCAGGATCTGGAAGAATGAGCTCTTTACAACTTTCCTGAAGTAAGACTGGCATTCCAGATCCTTCCTCCTGTCAAAAGGATGAATGAGAGGCGGGATTCCCATTCAATTACACCCCTTTTAGGGTTGAGGGGTTGTTTTCACACTCTGAAAAGAAATGTACAGGGGCTGGAGAGATGGCTCAGCAGTTAAGAGCACTGACTGCTCTTCCTGAGGACCAGGGTTCAATTCCCAGAACCCACATGGCAGCTCACATGTAACTCCAATATCTGACACCCTCACACAGACATACATGTGTGAAGCAGGCAAAACACCAATGCACATAAAATAAAAATTAATTAATTAAAAAAAAGAAAGTAATGTACAGAGGCTCGTATGAGCTAAATGAGTGACCCCTGAGACACGGACAGTCAGAACAGCCTGTCCCCACTGGGTTTCTCTCCCTAGACTTCTGAAAAAGGAGTTGTCACTACATCTCAGGCCAAGGACATCATCTCCACTTACATATTTAACAATGTCATTGAGTGACTACTGTCAGCCCATGTAGTAAACACCAGGGACACGATGGGAACACAACTAAATATTTTTAGTGTCAGAGGAAAAACAGATAGTAAATACACACACATACACATCAAATGACACCTATCATTGACTTGTAAACATATATACACACATAAATATATATCTATATACTTACAAATATATGATAAAAAAGTCAAAAACCCTAAGAGAAAGGAACATACAGCCAATTCATGACAGTACAAATGGTATTTGGGAGATATAAAGTTATACTTTTATGTTTTTTGCTTATAAAATCAGTTGAAACTTCCATATGATAACATTTCATGCCCAGAAAAGTGAAATATGATGGGACATTTTTCTTAAGGAACATGGAAACCTACATTGGTTTGATTAAAAACAAACACACCAGAACTGTTCATGTCCTCTCACCCAGACTCAAACACCAAAAGGACACAGCCTGAAACATACTCAGTGACTTTAGCTCTCAGCACATTTATCCCAGGATTGTTTATAGTTATGAGAACTTGAAAACAATTTTAAAATCTACCAAAAAGAACTGAGTGGTTGCCGGGCGGTGGTGGCGCACGCCTTTAATCCCAGCACTTGGGAGGCAGAGGCAGGCGGATCTTTGTGAGTTCGAGGCCAGCCTGGTCTACAAAGTGAGTCCAGGACAGCCAAGGATACACAGAGAAACCCTGTCTCGAAAAACCAAAAAAAAAAAAAAAAAGAACTGAGTGGTCACAGGCTGGTGAGATGGCTTGGGTAGAGGCACTTACTGTCAAGCCAAATGATTTGAGTTCAATCCCCAGAACCCACATGGCAGATCCCAAAAGTTGTCCTCAGACCTGCACATGGGTATCAGGACACGTGTGTGCCCTACATATAAAAACAAACAAATACAATTTTTTTTAATTTTAAAAGACTAGTCAAGTAAACCATGGAATATCATCCCATGAAATACTGATCCTAAAGTGTGTCTATGTATCCTCATGGCTTAGAAAATTGATTATGGTTTACAAGGTGAGTCCAGGATATCCAGGGATACACAGAGAAACCTGTCTGGAAAAACTAAAAGAAGAGAAAAAAAAAAGAAAATTGATTATGATCTAGTGGAGAACAAAGCACAAAAACAAAAGATGTAACATTGTCATCTTAAAAGGATGTCATCTGTGTACAAATACGTGGGAAAACTCAACAAGAGACACGAGAGCAAAGTGACAGCATCCGCTATGAGTACTGAGGCCACATTCTTTCTCTTCATTTACGTTTACCTATGCTTTCAAGGTTTTCTTATAGAATAGTATGTTTTCCCTACTATCTGTAACAAGTGAATATATTCTCTTACGGGTAAGATGTATATATACATATATAGACTGTAACTATGTGTGGCAGCCTGCACCTGAGGTCCCAAGCCTTACCCAGGAGGTTGAGGCAGGAAGATTGCTTAGACCAATGCCATGATCAGGCCTTCATCTTAAGACACAAAGCACAGGGGGAACTGAAGCACCGTCTGGCCTCCATGGCACACACAGGCAGGCAGTGCACATACATGCATGCAGGCACTTACACAGCACACACACACACAGAGTTAAAAAAAAACAGCAACAAGATGTATACTTTTCGTTATATGATTTGAAATAGGTCCTGTAGCTAAAGAAAGAAAAAAGCCTTCAAGTTATCTAATACTTTAATAGAAGAAGAGCACTGGTTCAAATTCAGACTCCAGGTGAACAGCAAATGTGCTGACCCTGCTCTCCCTGTCTACCTGCTCTTCCATCTCGGGATGCAGACAAACACTTGTGGAAGAGACTACCTGTTCCCACACTGCTCTTCACACATTTCCTAACCATGGAGGTAAAGGATACTTACTTAATGCTCTTGTATCTTGCATACAGGGCCTCCGATGCCGTGCCAAACATTGAGCTAGAAACAATTCTTATAGGGTTGTGGTAAAAGAATTGAGACATTTTCCGAATTTTCGGTTTCTATTCCTTGCTTTTATCATACAACCAAAAACCTCTGCCTAAGGATTCCCTTGGCACCCGGATTCTAAGAGACAACAGAGAGGAGCCCTGGAAGGAGTCTCTGCTTTATGATGTCACTCTTAGGCCTTCCAGAAGTTACTAGCCAGAGAGGGAGGCCTGACAGTGGTCCATCCACTTGCAAGTTCCTCTTCTTGAGGTGAGGAATGTCTCAGAGAGGGTGAGTACCTAGCAACAGGGGAAAGTAGGGCAACATTAGAGATGTAAAGGCCTTCCCTTGTGATGTGCCCACTCTGGCAGACAATGTTCTTTTATAAAATGGTAAGACAGGTTGAGGGTCATATGGGAGGAAAATTAATTTCTCTGAGTTTCTGAGGGACAGAACACACCCAGAGCCAGCACCAGAAACACCTACAAGGAGGGAAGAATGCAATGAATTAGGCAATGAACACAAAGCCCAGGGAAGGAGAGAAGGCATCCCAGGTCTTGTTATTTGGAGGCTTGGAATATGGCTACCAAAATTGCTTTGCTTAGGAAAATGTAAACAATGTGTAAAAGGTCCCAAGGACAAATCCAGGGAAGATTGCACCAAAGTTCACTCCAAGGAATCAATGAGTTTATTGGACTGACTGACAGAGCACAGATAAGGGGTCACATACAGGAGTGTTGGTGCTCCCTCCTAATGGCCTCACTGGAAAGTCTTCACCAGTAGGAATCACTGCTTTCCCATAGCTACATAAATGGAGACACCCTCCCCTAACACCAGCCTGTATACTGTAGCCCTGGCCTGCCACAAGCAATGAGGGTAGAACTTCAAACAACCTGAGGTATGGAATGGCTGGAAATTCAGGTAAGGGTCCTATGACCCTCCCTATCCTTCCTTCTGTGGGCAGATATCAACAGTCAACAAGCCCAGCTGGCACAGAGGATAGCCATGAACAATGAACTAGAGTGTGAGGAAAGAGCCCAAGACCTAGAGATGTTTTTGAGTGCAAGAGCTATAGTTCTGTTCAGCTTTCAAAACTATTATCTTGTACCCTTTTGGCTAGGCAGAGATCTAGATTGCTGTGTAATGAATGGTAAATGTTTAATCACCAAGTTAATTTCCTGGAAACACAAGTTCTTGAGCTTTAAGAAAATGAGGAGAGACTGGAGAGATGGCTCAGCAGTTAAGGGCACTGGCTGCTCTTCCAGAGGTCCTGAGTTCAATTCCCAGCACCCACATGGTGGCTCACAACCATCCAGTAATGAGAGCCTGCAGGTGTACATGCAGATAGAGCACTCATACATAAAATAAATAAAATTAAAAAAAAAGAAAATGTGGTAGCTACCTTACCATCTCTGCTGTCCCTAACAGTCTTTCTTTTCTATTGTTTGCAGTGTTAGGGTGTCACCTTGCGTGTTGGGCAAGCACTCTATCCCAGCCAGTCTTAATATTCTAAAACATGTTCCATATCCACTGCTGGAAGAAAATACTCATATAAACAACTAGTACACTGAATTGAGAAATAGCATATACACCCTGCCCAATAGGAGAAATAAGTTCTGGTGATTATAATCAACAATTATTTTGTTGATTATAATCTACTTTTATTATTATGTCATATAATAAAAGTAGAAGTGAGTATTTCAAATCATCTGGTAACAAATGATAAGTGAGTGAAGATAACAAACACCCCAATTTGATGAATGCAATATATATATATATATGCAATATATATATATATATATATATATATGCACTAGAACATCATTGTGTGTCTTAAAAAGATATATAATTTTTCAAATTAGTTTTCTGACAGAGTCTGACATTGCCCAGGCTGGTCCCAAACTTTGTGTAGTACAGATTGACTTTGAACTCCTCTCCTACTGCCCCCTCCTCCTCAGTGCTGAGTGCTGGGATTATAGGCATTACCACCATGCCTAGCTCCATCCAATGATCTGTGGATTAAACAACAACAAAGCTTCAGAAAGTATTTTGGTAACTGCAAGTGAAGTGATGTGCCACACACGCACCAGACCTGAAAGGACAGAAGAGGCCAAGATGGAGTGCAGGGGTCCAAGGGAACTCCCAGGGAAGGACACACAGCCTCCTGCACCATCCTGCACCACATGCCAGGGCTCTAAGGCTTCCACTCTCCCCTCACCCACACAGCACCAGGTGGAAACAGGGCAGCAGCTCTCAACCTGTCAGTTGCAAGCCCTTTTAGGGGGTCAAACGACCCTTTCACAGGGGTCATCTAAGACTATCAGAAAACACAGATATTTACATTACAATTCATAACAGCAGCAAAATTACAATTATTTAATAACGATGAAAATAATTTTATGGCCAGAAGTCACTACAATATGAAGAGCTATACTAAAGGGTTGCATCACTAGAGAGGTTGAGAAGTGCTGGGCTAGACCCAAAAGGATCTGAGAATGTCACCTTTCAATTCAGCACATCTGTGCCAGCAATCTACTCTCCTAGTATTCTTTGTCCCTTAGTTCCTCTTACTTAGTTTTTGCATATATGTCTCACAATGATCTTTGTGTGTTGCCAATAAGGGTTTTTAGGGCTATGCTTATATTTTCCCTCCAGTTTTCTATCAGGGTCCCTCTGTGTAGCCCTGGCCATCCTGGAATTCCCTCTGTAGACCATGCTGGCCTCAAACTCAAAGATCTGCCTGCCTCTGGCACAATAGCCCAGCTGGCATTCTCTACTATGCCCTCCAGCCATTAATCCCACAGGTTCCTCCTGTTAATCCTCCAACTTCTCCAAGGGCTCTTGTCCTTTTCCCCTCTTCTTTTTACTTCTTAATCATAACCCTTGTCAATGCAAAAACAAACACAGATCTCACCTTACAAAGAAAATAAGATAGTTTATTATGGATCCGTTTTGTGTGACCATGATCCAGGAACACAGACTTAGGTTACCAAGAATTCCATGTTCCCACCAAGAATAAGATGACATGAGAAATCCCATTCCTTTGGGGACTGGAGAGACGGCTCAATAGTTAAGGGTACTTACTGTTTTGCAGAGGACCTAGTTTGGTTCCCAGAATCCATGTTTGGTGGCTCACAACTACCTGTAGTTCCAGGTTCTGTGTATCCAAAGCCTTCCTGCCTCTTTGGGCACCTGCATGCATGTGGCACACAAAAAACTCATGCAGTCACATACACATAGATTAAACCAGAAAACAAACAATAAACACTACATTGTATACTAATCTGAGATTAATTTAAAATAAGACGGGTGGGGGTATGCTCCCCTACCCAAATCAGATCGACCAGATCTAGAATCACCTAGGAGACACACTTCTGGATGTGTCTGTGGGGTTTTTTTACAGAGGTTTTAACTGAGAATAGGAGGCCCACCCTAAGCATAGGCAGCACCATCCATCCCATAGGCTTCCTGACTGCAGATGCCACCCTTCCCTGCTATGATAGGCAGTCTCCTTGAAGCATGAGCCAGGACCACCACTCCTCCTCCTGTAACCTGTTCTCTGTAAGACATATGCTCACAGTGAGTAAGTGACTAAGGCACAGGCTAACTGAACCAGCCAGGAACTGGCTTGAGGAGCTTGGCCACTTATCACATGACCACACAGGTTCCTCAGGTTGCAGGCAGGAGTGGCAGAGGTGGGGAAGTCAGGTTTTTTGTAAAGTGAGGTTCTTACAAAGATGATCTTTGTTACAGTCTAAGTCTGTTTACTCAGTTCACTGGTAACAATACAAAAACTGTCAAAATATATGGCTCTCAATTCTTCCTCAATTCATTAAGCCCAATAATGGACAGGTGGGCCACCACAATGACAGGGAGCCCTGGAATTGTCACATCTCATTGGAAGCCTGGACAAGACACTGGTCCTCTCCTACAACCTCCTGTCTAAAAAGACATGACCAAGACAGGCCATCCAACATTTGTAACTTCTGTAATAAAATTAACTACTCAAGTAGCAAAGCAGCTAAACCCAAAACAACCTCAGCTTTGTGAGAATTGTTCTATAAACACATCTTCAGAATGAGGAATCCCTTCCTGTCGCTCGCTCTCCAACACTGTATTACAAAGTTCACCTCTGCAGTTTCTAGGTAACAAAATGCCATTATTCTCCTACCCCCATTCTGGCCATTTAGGGGTGGAGAGATGGCTCAGCAGGTACCACTTGCTGTTTTTCCAGAAGCCCCAGGTTCGATTCCCAGCCCCTACATGGCAGCTCGCGGATATCCATAACTTCAGATCCAGGGTATTAGATGCTCTCTTCTGACTTCCACAGCATCAGGCATGCACATGGTACACAGACATAAATGCAAGAAAAACATCATATACATAAACTAAATCTCAAAACAAAATTCCAGTTATTTTCTAGGCCAGACTGGACTCTATTGAAAATACAAAGCCAGTCCAGCTACATAGTGAAAATCTGTCTAGAAAAAAAATTTAAAGTTGTATTTATTTGAAAATATTATTCATATAACAACCCAGGTTGGGGCAGAGTGATGGTTCAGCAGTTAAGAGCTTATACGGTTCTTTTGGAGACTCTGAGTATAGTTCCCAGCACCCATGAGATTGCTCGCCTATAACTCTAGCTCCAGGGGACCCTGCACCTCCATGAGCACTCACACTGACACACACATATTCACACAAACACACACAGAGACACATTCTTAATTTTTAAATAATAACTCAGGTTGGTTTATCATACATCTTTGACTAGGTGTAAGAAAAATAATGCAGGCTTGGGTTTAAATCATTCTGTATTTAAGTATCAATTATACAAAAACATATACATGTAAAAATGAACACATTCATGATTTAATCTAGTCACATGAATGGCCTTCAAAATTCGTTGCAGACAAGCTGGTTGTGAGATCTTTATGTGCATTCTGAAAGAGGTCACAGAGAAGCAGCAGCTTTATCAATGAACTGGGCCAGCTTCACGTCACGCTTGCTCAGGCCTCCACAGTCATGCGAGGTGAGGGTTATCTGCACCTACAAAGGGGAAAGCAGCTTTTCAGATCTGAGCAGCAACCTGTGGGATTCCTCCTTGGGTGGTTCAGAAGCCAATCCATTTCTCAACATTCCTATCTGAGAACTGGGGGTTAGAGGATTTAGAAATAGTACATTATGAATAAAATACCGCCAGGCGTGGTGCCCCATGCCTTTAATCCCAGCACTCAGGAGGCAGAGGCAGGCGGATCTCTGTGAGTTCAAGGCCAGCCTGGTCTACGAAGTGAGTCCAAGACAGCCATACATAGAGAAAAAAAAAAAGAATAAAACACCACGTTTCCCAAACCCATCGAGCTTGGGGAACAGGCCACACTGGGCTGGGCATGATAGCCACCCAGGAGGAAAGGCTCCCAGAGGGTGAGGGAGTCAGCTGCCACCATGGGGAATCCTGCTTCTTGCAGGGATAAAAAAAGAGCAGAGGTAGACATTCCATTTTAACTCCCAGAACTTTAATTACACCAGTTCTGTTCAGGCTACCAGGAAAGCGCAAGCAGACCCTATCAGGAGTAGCTCAGGGAGGTAAAAAACCAAACCAGGAACATGGGTGGGGACATCACCCAACAACAAGATTGAAAAGCAAAGAGAAACATCCAGGAAGTAGAAGTTCGACCTGGAACTGGACTATTAGGAATTATTTCTTTTTAAATCACAAAGTGGAATTCTCTTTTCTCAAAACAGACTTACAAACCCTCAGAGAAATCTGGATAGATATCCTGGGTGGTGACACCACACAGGGACAACACTCTTGGGGGCTGTGGCTATCCTCACTGAGCCCCTTAAAGGTTTTCAGACTGTCTTCTGGAGATCAAAACTTTAATAAACATGTACAACAAAGAGACAGTTTCCAAGATTTATTTCAGTGAGACACATAAGGCCATGCTGATTTGCTACCATTCCTTTTAATAAATTATTTTCAAATTAAAACTCTGAGGTCTCAGGTAACAGAGCTGGGCATGGCAGCCCAGGCCTATAATCCCACAAAATGGGAGGCAGAAGCAGGAGGATCTCCCACAAAGCTGGGTCTACAGAGTGAATTCCAGGTCAGCCAGGGCTACCTAGGGAGACGACTTAAATAGTATACCCCTCCACAAAAATATAAGTAAAATTTTATCTTCATGGCTGATATCCAACTTTAACTCAGGAGCCTATTCTAACCCAAACTTCTGGAAGGCAAGCATAAAGACAAAGAACTACAGTTCTGCTCTCGGGAGTACCCTGCGTGTGTACTGACTGACAAGCACATGCAAGGGTGAGGAGGAGGGATGGGGTGGGGGGTTCCGGGGGGGGGGGGGAGAGGGAGAGAGAGAACTTTCTCAGCACCACATGTGAATTCATAAATAAGCTTCTTCACTTCCAAAATTAAAATGATCAAAATAAAGAGGGTCAGTTACCTTGTTGTACACGTTGAACCATTCTGGGTGATGGTTCATCTTCTCAGCTTGCAGAGCAACTCTGCACATAAAGCCAAAAGCCTGTAAAACACCAAGTCCAGGGTAGTTATTGGCTCTGTCCTGCGCTCTGTAGCTGGGAGACCCCAGAGCTGCCCAACCACGTAAAGGCTGCTGGGATGCTGGGGAAGCCTCAGAAATCACAAGGGAAGGTCTGCTCTCTGCAGGCCAGGGCACTGGGGCAGCAGACTGCTAGGTGGGGAAACAATCTGGCTCAAATAAACAAACCAGGAAATGAGTGTCACCTAGTGACCTGTCTGGACTGCTTAATTGTCCTAGGACTCCTGACTGCACAGGAATAATTTCCCTTCAACCCAGTGCCCTGGGTCTACCTGCCCCAAATCGAGGGAGCCAATTTGCTCCTTAGCTGTTCCTTCTGTTTTCAGTGAATGTGCTACTCTGTTCATCAGCTGCAAGACTATGGAGAAACGCTGTCCCAGCCCACCCATCAGGGGACAGCCAGTGAAGGCTTATGTTCACCACCAAGCAGCAGGAGTCTGGACACAAGCCAAAACCCCACCCAAAAACATGGAGAGCCCATGGCTCACACCACAGGGAAAACAGAGATACCAAACAGCAGACTGATGTTCTGAGGAAAATAGTTTTTCTTTTTTGCTTCCTTTCACATTTTTATGAAGGCGACCGCAAATAATAATCTTACTTTACACAACCCCTCTAAGGCCCAGGGAACCCTTTGGAAGGGGATCACAAAGTATGTCAGAAGCCGAAGACAGGATGAAGGGTTGTGGAACACTGTCGTCTAGATTCAATACATCCGGGGCAATCAAGACTGTACAACCATGTTGATTACCAGCACTGAGCACACAAAAGACTGTGTGCTGTCAGTCATGAGGAATACAATTTAAAAGGAAGGGATGGGAGAATCCATTTAGCTATTTACAGATTTATGCAGAGCAAAACAAACTTACTCTCCTGCCCCTTTTCATCCCAAATGTGACTGACTCCTTAGACCCCCGTGGAGGGTGTGAGTGGCATAGGGAAGTCTGCTTTAATTATTCAGACACAGAGCTTCTAGTGTCTGGAGTGACTGGTTTTTATTTTGCACTGGCAGAAGTGGAAGAGTGATTGCTCACAGTGACAGACAGTGATATGGTTAAGGGCCTACTGGCCTTTTGAACCTGGGGATTCGCGATTCAAATTATGACACTACCACATCGCTGCCATGTGATCTTCCATTTTCTTTTTCTTTTTCTTTCTCTTTCATGAAGCCCAGAGTGACCTCAAACATACTGTTGAGTGCTAGAAGCACATATATGTGATGTTATAAGCTGTTTCCAGGATCAGCTCTCTCTGTCTCTCTCTCTCTCTCTGTCTCTCCCTGTCTCTCTCTTTCTCTGTCTGTCTCTCTCTTTCTCTGTCTCTCTCTGTTATTTTTTAAGATTTTATTTTTAAATGATGTGTAGAGGTGTGTGCGCTCGCATGTGGGTACGTACACCCTAGGACTGGAGTCGAAGCTGGCTGTGCGCTGCACACGTGGGGAACTGAACGCTGGTTCACTGGAGAGCAGTGCACACACTGAACTGCTGTCCATCCAGCTCTCAATTCAGCCCTTACTTTTTAAAACTTAGACATTCTCACATGTGTACATAATGCACCCTGCCACTCTCCCTTGAGCCTACCTACCACCTCTCCCCCAACCCTCCACAACCTCCCTCACACACATTCATGTCTACTCTCTTTGTTCTGTGACCCACAGAGATTACTGAGGGCCATCTGTGTGACCATGAGTTTGGAGAGATCATTAGAGCCTGGTGGGCTCAGCAGTGGGCACAAAGTTAAAAACGGTGATTTCCTCCTCTCCCAGAATCTAGCAAGGATCAGAAGTAAAGGGGTAGGGCCTATGAGCACCTCCCCTCTCCTTGACTGGCTGTTCCTAGGGCCAGTGTTAGACAGGCCTGGTGCAGGGAACTACTGCCATGAGCTAATGATTGCAGTAGTTGAATGGGGTGTACACAATGACATTCACAGCCCTGTCTTCTGGCTCTTACAATCTTCCTGTCCCTCTTCACAATGTTCCCTCTCAGGTTCAGTGCTCTTATCAGTAAAATAGAGATTTAAAAAAAAAAACAAAAACCTCCTTTGATCATCAGGCAGTGGTGGCATACACCTTTAATTCCAACACTTGGGAGGCAGAGGCAGGTGGATCTCTGTGAGTTCAAGGTCAGCCTGGTCTACAGAGCAAGTTCCAGGACAGCCAGGGGTACACAGAGAAATCCTGTCCCCAAAAAACAGAAAATAAAAAGGAAAAAAGAAAACTGCTCCTATGATCTAATGCAATCCACTACAAATGTGGTGAGGTATCTAAATGCAATTAGCACAGAATAGAGATTAACAACAGCACAGCTTCCATCATCACTGCTCAGGATGAGCCTTCAGAGCACAACGAGAGGCAAAGAAAGGTTTAAGATTTAAGATTGAGTTGCTATCTCTCAGAAAATGTCCCTTTCCTTCTCTCATATGTCAAGCAAAGGGACTCAGACACACACTAGAGGAATAAGTACTACACTGTGGGTGACATTAAGGAGATAGTTTAGGGCTCGAGAGATGGCTCAGCAGTTAAGAGCACTGGCTGCTCTTCCAAAGGCCCCAGGTTCAAATCCCACATGGTAGTTCACAGCTGTCTGTAATGGCCGGACGTGGTGGCGCACACCTTTAATCCCAGCGCTCGGGAGGCAAAGGCAGGTGGATCTCTGTGAGTTCGAGGCCAGCCTGGTCTCCAAGGGAATCCAGGACAGACAGGGCTGCACAGAGAAACCTGTCTCAGGAAAAAAAAAAAAAAAAGGTGCAGTCAGGTGCAGACCATCAGCCACTGCCCACGTTCATGTGCCCTATGGTCACAATTTCTGCAAATCTTATCATCCTGAAAGGTCCAAAGTGCTGTCTAGGATCCCTTACCATTTTAGAAAAAAAAGTGGATCTCTGTGAGTTCGAGGCCAGCCTGGTCTCCAAGGGAATCCAGGACAGCTAGGGCTGCACAGAGAAACCTGTCTCAGGAAAAAAAAAAAAAAGGTGCAGTCAGGTGCAGACTGTCAGCCACTGCCCACGTTCATGTGCCCTATGGTCACAATTTCTGCAAATCTTATCATCCTGAAAGGTCCAAAGTGCTGTCTAGGATCCCTTACCATTTTAGAAAAAAAAAAGTGGATCCCTCACTTCCTTAACCTACAGCTACCTGCACAGTGGTAAATCCTTTCTACCATGGATTTTATGAATTTTAAAGGGAACTCGCACAGCTTAAGGGGTATACTGATCAAATAAATAGCATCTGCCATATCTAAGACAACTTTTTAAAACACATATCCAAGACATTTCAGTTTGTATTTCTATTTCTTCTGACTGCCATAATCACATTTGTTTTTTAACATTTTCTCACATTTATTTAGTGTGTGTGCACATGTGTGCATGCTACAAACTATGTAGATGTCAGGGGACAACTTCCATAAGTCATTCTCTACTTCCACCGTGTGGTTTCCAGGGACTGAACTGAGGTCACTAGGCTTGGGGTATACACCTTCACCCACGGAGTCATCTTGCCAGCCCTTAATATTCAGATTCAAGAAAATATTACAGGAGGCAAAGGCAGGCAGATTTCTGAGTTTGAAGCCAGGCTGGTCTACACAGAGAGTTCCAGGATAGCCAGGGTTATAGAGTGAGACCCTGTTTCAGAAAGAGAGAGAGAGAGATTGATTGATTGATTACAGGGCCAGCGAGATGGCTCTGCAGGTAAAGGCATTTGCCACATAAGCCAGACAAGCTGAACTCAGCAATCAGGGTTCACAGGAAAAGGAAAGAACAAACTCCCAAAAGTAGTCCTTTGACCTCCATGTGGGCCACAGTGCACACCCCTGCAACACACACACACAAAATAATGATGAGGATGATGATGATGATAAATTTAATTTAGAAAACATCACAAAGTCTAATAACTACATAGGATTTAGTCATAATTCCTCCATAGAAAAAAAAGTACTCTGTCCAGCATGGTGGCGCACGCCTTTAATCCCAGCACTTGGGAGGCAGAGGCAGGCGGATCTCTGTGGGTTCGAGGCCAACCATCTACAAAGTGAGTCCAGGACAGCCAGAGCTCCACAGAGAAACCCTGTCTCGAAAAACAACAACAAAAAAAAGTACTCAATTGATTCAGAGAGCAAAGAAGCAATCCCATCTGCCTCCTTCTAAATAACACACCAGATCTATTACACATCTAGTTTAGAGCTTACACATTTAGAATGTCCATAACACTACACATTCAAGTTATAAGATCTGCTGCAGGAGCTTAGATGAGTGGATAACAAAGGAAAGGTGGACCTCCATGGACACTGTGGTTACATGGAGCACACTGAAGGAACAGGGCCAGCTGTGGACACTGTGGTTACATGGAACACAATGAAGGAACGGGACCAGCCGTGGACACTGTGGTCACATGGGGCACACTGAAGGAACGGGGCCAGCCGTGGACACTGTGGTCACATG
>CAJQZJ010004381.1:1751070-1785091 GCA_907164525.1 Lophiomys imhausi
GGATGTGTCCACATTTTATATCACACTACATACATGCTGTGGGTGTGCATACATCTTCTATTACACTACATACATGCTCTGGCCATTTACACACTGTGGATGTGCATATATTACACACTGTATTCTGGTCTGTATCCTCCCATTTCATATCAGGGACTATCTGAAGGCACAAAAGTCTGCAGAACACCCACAGGCCCACAGCTGCTCTTTCTTTTGCTTTGTTTCAAGTCAGGAGTCCATTTCCCTTTTAGGATTTTTAAAGTAGTTTCTACCACATCTGCCAATATTTTCTGTAAGAAAAATACCTCACCCAAATATTGGACTACCTGATAACTCCACACAGGATCTCCAGTGACAGAACATGGCAATACATTATTGGAAGAAAAACAGCTACTAGAACCAAGTTCCAGGAAGCTGTGCCAAGTAGGCAGTAACCAGGAAAGATGCCATCTCAGGTGTGTGTGTGTGTGTGTGTGTGTGTGTGTGTGTGTGTGTGTGTGTGCGCGCGCGCACGTGCGCACGTGGGATGGGACAGTCCTTCCACTTCAGTCACTGAGCTGTCTTCAAGCACTGAGCTGAAGCCACAGTACATTCAGAATTTGTCACCACCTGTTATGATGAAGCTTAAGGAGGGTTAAAGTCTCGCCCTTGCAGACTGAAAGAAGGGACTGGTTTTTGGGTTTTAAACAGCAATACCAAACAATTGAAGAAAAACCTCAGGGCTCACAGTCACAGAGGGAGTAAGAAAGCTTAGCACTCATTTTATTTTTGGTATCAAGGACTCGGTAACTAGGTGGGTAGTGTCATCATACCCTGCAAAGTTTGAATTCCGGGTATGTCTCCTAAGGTACCGAGCAAACGCCAAACCTCACTGATCACTGTAAGTCCGAGGCTGAACTGTCTCTTAATTTCACTGTGGGATGCAAGAGGTCTCATAAAAACAGGACTGTTGTACACAGATCACATGCCACAAAGGGGCACATGCACAGGGCTTCATCACACACGAACTAATTTTTTAAGCTAAAAATTTGCTCTTTGTGACCAAACAAGGTTAGTAAAGTACAACTGAAAAGTGATCCGCATCAAAAGTGCATGGATGAACCATAACTCAGAGGAGAGCAGAGAACGGAGGGAATGCTCAAGAGAATACATTTTTAGGTCATTATTCTTCAATATTCATATAAAAATTACTTAACATCAGCTGTTGAGTTAGCAGGGATTTCTTCAGCTTGGGTTTTATTTTCTATTCACAGTATACTTGGGGAAAGTGTTTTCCTGACTGTATGAACAAGAATGTTTGAGCTCTCTTCCGGTCGGCTGTGTCTCTGGGCAGGTGAAGGTGAGGAGGCCACAGGCAGCAGGCAGCAGAGTCCAGCCCAGCAAGGAAGGGAGGACAAGGGCCCTGCTGAGAGCAGGGAGAGCACAGTGCCATTGATGCAAGTGCAAGGGGGAAATTCCTCCCTTTTGTTTCAAAAAGTTTATTATTTCATATCTTATGCAAATCACATTTTATATATTAGGCAATAATATCTGAGAAATACTGGAGTCAAATTAAAGGCTTCAATAGTCCTGGCTGAAAGCACTGTGATTTTCCTATAAAAAAATTATTCCAATTTGTTGATCTTACATAGGATGAAACATACTGTAACAATCTTCATAATTTATGTCCTGTTGGGACACAATGATTTAAAGTAACATAATACAGGGCCGCATCACAGCTAATCTAAACCACCTGACCAGATAAACACCAGCTTTCCTTTTCTCTTCAGCAAAGGCATTTCTGTTTATTGTCATATCATTTCCTCATTCTAGAACACAAAAAATAAATGCAGCCAGCCCGCCTTCCAGTGGGAGGCTGATGTGGCCTTTCCCATGTCCGGGGTTTGTGAGCGCACAGGTACCATACAATGTCAAGGGCTTACAGGACAGAAAACAATCCAAGAATCCCCCCTCAAAATCATTTACAGTGAAGCAAATGTGGATTCATCCAGGACAATTTGGACCAGGTGCAGTGTTACGAACCACAATCTTTCAGTTGGCTTTTAGTTTTTAATGTCAGTGAAAAAAATAATTCTTTTTTAAAAATTATGAAGCTTACTACAAGCCAAATTTTTACAAATGCTTCAATCATGCCTCTTGTCATGCTTACAGGGGACGCATGATTTGATTAACCAGATGCCCAAGCTAACCACTGTCTTCTGCAGTGAAGAATCCTGGTTTTAAAAAGAAAGACAAACAACTCAGTATGGCCTGGCCATGTTCATTTCTGGTCCACAAATGCATTCAGTCGCACACTTCAAAGTTCAAGGTTTCTCTAAGGCCTGCATCCCTTCACCGTTCGCACAAACGAGACCTCACGAGGCACAAGGAGGCTTCTGGGAGAACTCGAGGAAAGGGTTTAGAGTTTCAAGAGTGAAAGAGAAAGCCCAGAGTGTGCAGGCATTGGGCAGATACTGAGTCACTGGGAATATTTGAAATCAAAATGAAATGGCTGTCTGACCAAATTTTTATAAACGTGGTTGGAGAAGAGGAAAACAAACAATTGTTTAAGGGTGGTTTCAAATATTGCTCTCTGCTGTTACTGAGAATTTTCAAAGCTTTTCATGCTCCATTGGAAACAGCTCTGCTTCACAGACTGTTCTGGTCCGCCCTGCCAAGGAAATGGTCTGATGCACTTTATTACAAGTTTATCAATGTGCTTACCCAGGCAAATATACATAATAATCTCTGCCCGAAAAGACCAGTGTGAAACAGGACTCCCCCACAGAACACAGTGAGATTGCTGAAACACAAATGGGTAAGACAGGATGGCCATGCCCCGCCTGCTCCCCAGTCCCAGCTCCACTGTGGTCCACACTACCTCACCACCCAGTTCTGACAGCCCCAGGCACGGACCTCACCTATCTTCCCAGCAACCAGTATCTGTGCAGGAATGAAGCCTACAAGGAGTGACATTTTTACACAACCTAGAAGTTTCTGCTGTGGGAATTCAATTTTGGAGTGCCTTTTCACAAGTAAGCGCCCAATGACTTGGGTCTGGACTTGACATCATGAACACTTGTAAAAGTTTAAGGTAACCTATCAAGTTAGTGCTGATCAACAATGTGCATGGTGGTACACACTTGCAAATTCTTTTTTTTTTTTTTTTTTTTTTGGTTTTTCGAGACAGGTTTCTCTGTATAACAGCTCTGGCTGTCCTGGACTTACTTTGTAGACCAGGCTGGCCTTGAACTCACAGAGATCCACCTGCCTCTGCCTCCCGAGTGCTGGAATTAAAGGCGTGCGCCACCACTGCCTAGCTACACCTGTAATTGTAACAGTCAAAAAGCTGTGGTGGCATCCCCACATCTCCCTAAAAAAAAAAAAAAAAAAAAAAAAGCTGTGGTGGCATATGCCTTTAATCCCAATGCTCAGGAGAAAGAGGCAGATGAATCTCTGAGTTCAAGGCCAGCCTAGTCTACAGAGTGAGTTCAATGGCAGGGAGGGCTACACAGAGAAACCCCAGTCTCAAAAAAAAAAAAAAAAGATGTGGGGAAGGGAGGGAGAGAGAGAATGAGGAAGGGAGGAGAAGAGATAACGAGAAGAGAAGAGGCGGGATGGCTCAGTGGTTAAAAGCAATTGTTGCTCTTGCAGAAGGGCCAGGTTCAGTTCCTAGCACCTAGATCACAACTGTTTTTAACCAGAAGGAAGAAGATGATGAAGAGGAGGAGTAGCTATAGCACCAGCAGCAGCTGAGGCTGAGGGGAGGCAGGGGGTGAATCTTGAGCTCCAAACCAACCTTGAGCTGGGCATGGTGGTGCACCCATTGAATCCCAGCACTTGGGAGGCAGAGGCAGGCAGATCTCTGTCAGTTTGAGGCCAGCCTGGTCTACAAAGTGAGTTCCAGGACTGCCAGGGCTACACAGAGAAACCCTGTCTCGAAAAAAACCCAAAAAAAACTAAAACAAAAAACAAACAACAAAAAAGTAATCAACCTTGGCTACACAGTTCTAAGTCACTTCTGCTACATAGCAAAATTCTGTCTCACAACAACAAAAAACTATGATTTTCCATTAAAAGTACGCTTCCTGAGCCAAGGAGATGGTTCAGTCAGGATTTCCCACATAAGTGTGAGTACCCATGTGCAATCCCCACCACAGGACAACATGAGCCCTGAACTTGGGAGGGGAAGGAGGACCCCTTGCTAGCCAACTAGTCCACCCAAACAAGTCAGCTCCAGGCCATCGAAAGACCTGTCCAAAAACAAGGTGGATAGGAGCTGATGGATGTTGACATCTGGCCTCCAAATGCATGAACTTATGCACACACGTATGTAAGCATGCATGCACACATGTACATGGAGTGATCTTTTTTCCTCATGTTCTCATAATCTTAACTGAAATACTACTTGCTTCTACGATATTTTCACTGTGTGTGTACTTGCTCATATGTTCAGTACCCTCTCAAGACCAGCTGATATTGTTCTGACGTAACAAGACTCAGGTCACACCATGGTCTCATGTGCAGGTAGTCTCTAATGATAAACAGCCTACCCTGTCTATGCAGAGTGTAGTCTCTAATGATAAATGACCAGCATCAAGCTCTGACTTCCCCAACCCTTCACCTCCATTTCTACTAATCTGTGTACAAGAGAGTTACTCCAACAGTTCCATTTCAAGGGTTTCCTACAGAAGCCCATGCCTGTACACAAGGAGACAAAAGGGCTCCTGTCATAGGACTGACAGCAATGGCAAATGCCAGAAAGAAATTAAATGTTCATCAACAGAATGTACATTAGTTGCTAAATTGTAGTTAACTTACTTAAATGTCTAATTTGAAGAGATAAGAACATGTTTTAAACAAAGCTAAGGTACCAGAAGCATAGAGATTTGATGGACAGAGCATCAAACTGACAACCCAAACCTGTTCCCAAAACACAGACTGCAAGCTGCAGTTGCCATGTGGATAAGGAGAGAAAATGTTTGCCAATCACATGGCATAGTGGCCGTCTGATGTTGTATTAGTGCTCAGTAGAAAGACTGAAGGAAAGAACCAGTCAGCGTCTGTGCTCTGAACACTCAGCCATAAACTACTTTATTTTCATCACAGACATCCAATACCCAAGCAGACCCTTTTCTGATCAAGAAGCCCCTCCATCTTCTGAATGCACCTGCTTTTTCCTGGCTGTGTATTCTAGCTTGTGAACCCAGGGCCATCACTCTGACCATTGATTCCCACTGTTTAGTTCTTAGAAAGAAGAAAAAGGAGAAAAACTACTCTAGGACCGGAGATCTGCTCAATGGCAAAGCATCTGCCTACAAGCACAGTGCCGAGTCTGATCCTCAGCACCACAGTGCGTGCGTGCATGCGTGTGTGTGTGTGTGTGTGTGTGTATGTCTGTTTGTATGTGTGTCTCTGTGTGTGTGTTCAGCACCAGTGTGTGTTTATGTCTGTCTGCCTGCCTGTCTGTGCCTGTGTGCTTCTCTGTGTGTGCGTCTGTGTGCACATGTGTATATACAGCACCAGTATATATATATATATATATATATATATATATATATATATATATGTCCATGTGTGTGAATCTGTGTATGTTATGTGCTCACCTGTGCACACACACACTTAGATACAAGTCCCTAACAATGTCAGAGCATACTTCCCCATTTTTTATCATACCTCAAAGTAAATTTTAACATAAATTTTTAAGATTTAATGAGAAGCCAGTATTGGCACACACTGTAAATCCCAGCACTTGGGAGGTAGAGGTAGGTGGATCTCTGTGAGTTTGTGATTTCAAGGCCAACATAGTCTACATAGTAAGTTCTAGGACAGCAAGAGCTACATAGTGAAAACCTGTCTCAAAAATAATAATCAATGTCAACATTATGAGCATTGTAGAATGTTCAGAAAAAGGAAAGATGCTACTAAAGGTCTCTGCCTGTTCCTTTTCCTGTACCCTATTACAGCCACTTGTGCAGCCTGGGCAAACCACTCCATCAGGAAACACCTTTCTCATGGGCCACGAAGCAGCACGGTTTTCTTTCCTTACACGAGAAGCTGCATGCTCTCACACAGCTGGGCACTGATCTAGAAACTATTCCACAGATACAGTTACTCAGGGAGAGGAAAAACATGTATAACAAATATATCTTTTTTAAATTTGTTTTTCCTTTTTAAAATTTTTATGTACATGGGTGTTCTGCCTGCATATACTATGTACAAGCAATGTCTGCAGAGGCCAGAAGAAGGCGACAAATCCCCTGGGATTCAAGTTACAGGCAGTTGTTAAGTCACCATGTGGGTGCTAGGAATTGAACACTGGAGGCTCTCTTAACCACAGCCATCTCTCCAGCCATAAATCCAGGCTTCCTAAACATAAGGGCTGAGCTCTCTGTCAATACATGTTGCAAAGCTTCAGGGACAAACTTAAAAGCAATTGACCACTGGGGCTTTAAGAATAAATGAGAAATTTTTTTAATCTATTTTTTTCAGTGCCCAGTGAAAACAGATAATATGAGAAAGATCTCTTTATCAGAGCACTAATAGCAACTAATCACTTCTGGTATTAAAATAACAATTATTTCTCAATTTCTAATACTCTTTAAGCAAATACCTCGCCAATTTAAACTAGAAAAAGTACTATCAGGACACCCCTCAAGACGCAGGCAACATGATTGTGGACCGGCACCCCTCCTTCTTGGAACAGACTTTTCAGGGGACCAATCTTGTGCTCATAATATTTCCCAATACATGTGGATTGTGGACATGCCACCTGAGCCACACTCTGTCCCTGCACCGGCCTACAAGAAAACAGCTCACAGAGACAGGACGCAGAGTGATTTACATCCTTCTGTCCTTCTGCTCAGAAAACACAGCACTACTCTGACTTGGCCTGTATCTACGTCCTCACAATGACAGCAGCGCCTCCTCTACCCCTCTGTCATCCTGTGCTAGGTGTACTGGGATGTATCTCCTGGAAGCCTTGAGGGCTAAAGCCAGCTACAAATCTGAGATTAGAATAAAACACAGGATACACTCTGCTGTGATTGTGGGGAGTAGGCATGAGTCAGAAACAAACTGGAGTGGTTCTGACAGAATTGCTGGGGACATGGTCAGTCAGTGCTCGGTCTAGCAGGCATTCAGCCCTGAGTTAGAGCCCCAAGACTACATGGCTGCACAACCTGTAATTCCAGCACTGGGGAAGGAGTGTAAGTTCAAGGTCATCCTTAGCTACTGGGATATAGGAGACCTTGTCAAAAGGGAGGAGAAAGGTAGAAAGGAAGGGCCAATGACAGGTGGCATTTCCCCACTGTGTGACCAACAAACAAAAAGGCATAAGTGCTCTGTTTCCTGGTGAGTTCTTCTCATAAAACAGCCTCAGTAACTCAGCACACACTGTTCAGGAAGTAAGCATTTGCTTCCAGAGTAGCTGGGAGAGAATCTTGATTGAGTCCTCCCTCTGGCATACAAGGCTTATTGGGGCCTCAGAAGTGTTTTTATGAGCACTAGTAAAAGCTGAAGGTAGTCAAGTGTCCAACTTTGCTCAGTTTCAAAGCCTATGAGGCTGACCCCAGTCACAGTCATCCGTCTCAGTCTCTCCAGAAAGAGTATTTTTGAGGTTCTTTGGATATTCCATGTGAGGCTCACAAAGGCTGAGGGCTGAGCCTCCCGTGGATGCTCTTAGCATTTTAGGCCTGAAGACTGTTTACACATGATAGTTGCTACACCACCACATTTTTCTCCATTTGGGGTTTTTCTTTTGTTTCAAAGACTTGGTTATTCTGCACCATTCTTTCTCCCCACTGCCTCAGGTTTCCCCAAAAACATCTCCCAATTGCCCTATCACCCAGCAAATGTCCCATACACATTAACATGGGTGTGACCAGTTATAAACATAAACTAAACATCTCATGATCTCAGAATAAATGTAAAAATCAACAAAAACTTAAAATTAAAAGGCTGTATCAATATAAGATTTAAATAAAGTTACTGAGCCAGCCTGATAGTGCAAAATGATGATGACAGGTTAAAAGGGACGGAGAGATGCTTCAGCAAGCAAAGGTGCTCACCACCAAGTCTGACGGCCCTAGTTTGATCCCTGGTCCCCAAGGTGGAAAGGGGTAACTGACTCCCACAAGTTGTCCTCTGGCCCCCATGTGTACACCATGGCATGTGTGCAGGAGTGCAAGCACGCAACTATACACATATGTGCACACACAATAAATAAAATATAATAAAAATTAGGTATGCTTGGTCTCAAGTTGGAGTTTTCTCTCAAAATTTAATACTAGTCAGCATTTCTTTAAACAATAAATATGATTTTAAAAAACCAAAAAAGGTTGTTTTTTTCATTATACTAATGGATTTAAGAAAAATCTGCTCAGAAATCTGATGATGAGGAAAATGAAGTCTGTAGTAATGCAGCCAGTGGTTACAATATTTCATTTAAGTAAAGCCTTTGCATTTCAGATGTGCAACTAGGCTTTACTTTATTAAAAAGCTTAAAAAATTAAATAGTTTTTTTGGGGGTGCAATACCTTTCTTTTGCCACTTGTAATTTTATGAGTTAGTAATAAATGAGCCCAGCTACGTCAAAACATGTGGGAAATGGTTTAGGTTTTAATGCAGTATTTTAAAACCTGGCAATAAATTCCTTTAATGGTATTCTAAATGTATACATAGATATTTAAAGTAATTAAACTTTCTCAAGCTCTCAGACAACACTCAAGCATTCCAAATTTCACCACCTTCCAACTCCACTCTCCCTTCTGCCAACACCTCAGTGCCAGCTTCCCCGCTCCATTCTCACTAAACTGCCAAGTAAAGAACCAGTAGGGTACTGAGCAGGTCCACCAAGCCCACATCACCAGGCAGACACAAAAAAAAGTGAGTTGGCAGAAAAAAGTTCCTTTTATGTCTCTGCTGACATTTTGTAGTAAGAAAACGACTCTCTGAAACCAAAGAGTCAGGAGAGGTTCCGGTTCCCGAGCAAGCTGATGCTGGCCTCACTTCCGGCACCAAAGCCCATGGCCACAGCAACAGACCTGGAAACATGCATTCCCATAAAGGCCGAAAGCACATGCTTCAGAGGCATGGAGAGGACAGGACTGCAGGCCAAGAACCCAACCCTCACCTACATCCACAAAACTAAAGCATTTCCTCATGTAGAAACAGAATCACCACTGACAATTTTTGGAAATAATTGAGTCCTGAGTCCCAGCTGAACAATTTTGTTCTACACCAAAAATGAGTCTATTCATGTTACCCAAACCTTTGAACTGCTTCATACCACTGTCAGGATGTAGCTTCCTTTCAAACCCAATGAAATGAAAGGCACAAACTGGCAGAAGAAAGAAGACTAAATAACATACATAAGATTGCTTACCATTTTATGAAAAACAAATGAATTACATTCACATCCCACTGATAAACACAGGGAGGCTGCCAGTGGCTCTCAGGGCAGATGTAACATTTTAACAAATGTGATTGTTTGTGAACGAAATAATTCTGATCAAAAACTTAATTGCAGTCAAACTGAGCCCTGGGCTGTGTCACCATAATCCATTCTGACAGGAAGCAATGAGTGGAGATTCCTACTGTGAGCAGGGCACATGTGAAAGGTCAGTGCTGGCCTGGAACTTCAAAACCGTTAGCATGTAAAACAGTATGCATTAGAGCCTGGAACAGCTACCCACTGGATTAGCGGATGTCCGCTGTGTGGGTCTCATGTGCTTTTTTTGGCAGGTAATAGTAAATTGGTAATCTTCCTCGAATTTACCATAGAAACCATTCTTTATAGTTCTAGAACACTGCAGTATTCCACTTGTAGTATGGTCTTAGTAGAACAAAGTAACATTTCTCAAGTAAAATTCATCTTTAATGATTTACCAGACTCTGACAGTATTTAGCAAATAAACATTTGTGGATAGAATGAATAAAAAAAATTCTTGTGTAACATGGACATATACATGTATATATGTAAGCTTGTGTAACATGGACATATACATGTATATATGTAAGTGTATGTGTGTGTGTGCGTGTACATGTATTTGTTCAGCCAACTATGACAGCCAAATTTTTTCCAAGTAAGGGTTTCATTAGAGAAAATATATACTTTGCTCATACAATAATCCTAAAAGCCAATTATATGACAGACTTTTGCATGGCTTAAAACAAAATTCTAAATAAAAATGCAGTTAATACCACAGTTTTCATTTCCAACATGGAATGTTATTTATGAAAGAACCAAACTAAATATTACCTTATAAGTCAATGCATACAAAAGTGTTTTGTGACTATCTAGAACTGCAAGCTGGTCTAACGGCTTTAAATTATAGTCATTTTTCAACATCTAAACTTCGTAAGGTAAAACAGCATTAATTCATGGTAAAGGCAGGCACAGGGCACTGCAATGATTATTTTAAAATTTAACTCATTTCTAGGTTGTGTGAAAATATAGGTCCACTTTAAAAGATAATTAATTCTTCTAAATTTTTATTTCTGTTCTCAAAACCAGCCTTCTAGCCGGGCGGTGGTGGCGCACGCCTTTAATCCCAGCACTTGGGAGGCAGAGGCAGGTGGATCTTTGCGAGTTCGAGGCCAGCCTGATCTACAAAGTGAGTCCAGCACAGCCAGGGCTACACAAGAAACCCTGTCTCGAAAAACCAAAAAAAAAAAAAAAAAACCAGCCTTCTAAAGGAGTATCTTAGGCCACTGGACAGATGCAGTTCCTGGGCACTTTGAAGGCTAAATGGGGGCAGGGGGTGGGCTGCACAGCTGAGGGGTATGTCTTCAGTGACTTTATAGATTCTGCCCCCGGCAGAACATCAAATGACATCTTAGAAACAGGATCATATATTTAGCTTCCAACTGCAATAGACAACTGAAGAGAAAATGAAAACCGGCTAGCAAGACAAGCTATAGATTTATGTTTCTGTTTTCAGCATAAACCGTGAAAACTTTAATGTATTTGGAATACAGACTCTACCCCCAACCCCAACTACTCCTCCAACTCTGTGATGCCCAGAGTTGCCATCTACTGCTCTACTGCCTGTCAAGCATCTCCCCAGGCTCCCAGCCTGGGTCACAGTGGCTGCCCCTCAAGAATATTAGAGCCGGGAGTGGTGGTACCGCCTTTAATCCCAGCACTCGGGAGGCAGGGGCAGGCGGATCTCTGTGAGTTCAAGGCCAGCCTGGTCTACAAAGTGAGTCCAGGACAGTCAGGGCTCTGTTACACAGAGAAACCCTGTCTTGAAAAATAAAAAAAAAAATTAAAAAAAAAGAATTTTACAGTGCAATGAGAGTAGGTGGACAGGCCGGGGACAGAGTGTACAGTGAAAAAGGAGGTCAGAGAAGCAGGCGAAAAGGACAAAGCAAGGTTGTCTCATGTTTATCCATCTTTTCCACCAATGCCCACATGGAAACAACCTGCACTGCGCAAGGAAATCATCTTATCCTGGGGACAAAAAGAGATGCTAGAATTCCTTTAAAAATGCCTTCCAAGGTTTCAATTGGCCATTAATGGTATTTTCTGCTAAGTGACTATTTCTACCTGGTAATACACTAATCATTTTACCTTACTAATCATTTCTCCCATGATAATTCAGATAATAATTTAATTTTTATTACATTTACTCAGTGTGCATGTATTCATGCGTGTGTGTGTGTGTGTGTGTGTGTGTGTGTGTGTGTGTGTGTGTGTGTACACCTAGGCCATGACTCATGTAGAAATCACAGGACAAGTTGAGAGAGTTGGTGCTCTCCTCCTACCATGTGGGTCCCAGAGATTAAACTGAGGTCCTCAGGTTTGGCAGCAAGCCCCTGGCCCCACTGAGTCATCTTGCCAACCTTCAGCATGGTGACTTTTGAATGCTGTTTTACTTCCTTGGTGAAATTGAGGCTCAAAAATAAAATATCTAAAAAACTTCCTTCCTATCCAAAATTTACAAAGAACTCAAGAAATTAAATGCCAAGAAACCAAATAATCCAATCAAAATATGGGGAACAGAGCTAAACAGAGAATTCACAAAGGAGGAATCCCTAATGGCTGAGAGACACTTGAAGAAATGTTCAACATACTTAATCATCAAAGAAATGCAACTCAAGATGACTCTGAGATTCCAACTCACACCTGTCAGAATGGCTAAGATCAAAAGCTCAAATGACAGCACATGCTGGCGAGGGTATGGAGAAAGGGGAACCCTCCTCCATTGCTGGTGGGAATGCAAATTTGTACAACCACCATGGAGGTCAATCTGGCAATATCTTAGAAAACTTGGAATAGCTCTTCCTCGGGACCCAGCCATACCACTTCTGGGAATACACCCAAATGACTCCTCACGGAATCATAAGGAAGTTTCCTCATCTATGTTCATAGCAGCCTTATTTGTAATAGCTAGAAACTGGAAACAACCCAGACATCCCTCAACGAAGGAATGGATAAAAAACTGTGGTACATCTACACAACGGAATACTACTCAGCTATCAGAAACAATGAAATCATGCAATTTGCAGCCAAATGGATGGAACTAGAGAAGCTCATCCTGAGTGAGCTAACCCAGACTCAGAAGGATGCATATGGCATCTATTCACTTATAGTCAGATTTTAGCCATATAGTACAGGATAACTATACTACAGCCAATGCACCAAAGGGAACAGGAACATAGACTATGTTACCTGTCAATGAGACACTTTTCCCTAGTGGTGCTGCCTTGTAGGCTCCCAGTGTCTGAGGAGGCTCTTGGCCCTCATATGACTGCTGAACTGGGGTGGGGGACTGATAAGTAGGGACACTCCATTCCGGAGGAGTGGGATGGAAGGGATATGGGGTAGGGGGTGGGACTGGGAGGGATGGAAAGAGGGTACTGTAATGGAGATGTAACCTGAAGCAATAAATAAAAAATTTTTTAAAAAACTTCTTTCTAAGAGTTAGGATGAAGCTCAGTAGCAAAGTACGTGCCTAGCATATGCAAAGCCCTGAGTTCAACAGTCATTACCAAAAACAAACCAAGGGAAAAAAAATTTTTAATCTGGGGCTGGAAAGATGACTCAGCAGTTAAGACCACTTACTGCTCTTTCAAGGACCTGAATAGAGTTCTCAGAATACAAATATAGTGGCTCACCCACCCATAACTCCAGCTCCAGGGGTCCCCCATACCCTCCTCTGGCCTCCTAGGGCACCTGCACACAAATGGCATATACTTACATAGACATACACACATGAATATTTTCAAATACATATGTGTGTGTGTTTTGTTTTTGTTTTTTTGTTTTGTTTTTTTTCCGAGACAGGGTTTTCTTTGTAGCCCTGGCTGTCCTGGACTCACTTTGTAGGCCAGGCTGGCCTCGAACTCACAGAGATCCACCTGCCTCTGCCTCCCGAGTGCTGGGATTAAAAATGTGCACCACCACGCCTGGCCCGTTTTTGGTCTTTTAAGACAGGGTTTTTCTGTGTAGCCCTGGCTATCCTGGAACTCACTTTGTAGACCAGGCTGGGCTCCAATTCACAGAGATCCACCTGCCTCTGCCTCCCTAGTACTGGAATTAAAGGAGTTCACCAAACCACCCAGCTAATAAAACAAATCTTAAAAAACAAAACAAAACAAGCAAACAAAACCCTCCCTCTAGAAAGCTTATTAGTTGAGCTGGGTGCAGTTGCGCAGGTCTGTAATCCAGCATTTCACAGGCTGAGACAGGATGACTGGGAGTTCTAGGCCAACCTCTGATACATAGCAAATGTGAGGCCAGCTAGCATCTAGAATGAGAAGCTGTCTCCTGGAGGGAAGGAAGAGAGAAGAAAGGACCTCAGCATTTGGGAGGCAGAAACAGGAGGCTCCAGGCCAGCTAGGAACATAGGACTGCCCACTGCATCTGTCTACACCAGTGGGGTGTGCTTTCAAAGACATCTCAGAAAACTGGGGTGCCTGCCCTCACCCCATTCCTTCCTAAACTGCTAATACATAGAAAAACCCTGTCTCAAAAATTAAATGAAATAATGGTCTGGAGAAATGGCTCAGTGATTAAGAGCACTGGCTCATCTTACAGAAGACCCAAGTTCGATTCCCAGCACCCACATGGCAGCTAGAGCTCCAGGCAGAGGGAGTCCATCGCCCTCTGCTGGCCTCACATACACAAGGTGGAGAGACATACATGCAGACAAAATACCCATACGCGTAAAACAAATACAATGTAAAAATAAGGTAAACATAAATTAATAAATAATAAACGTTTTTAAGATCAACCAGCAGGAAGTACCTCCATGCTTGTTGCAATCCAAGCACGAGGGTACACTCAGGGTCACGGCCCTGTGCTCAGGGGCAAGTCTCAGCACCAATGCTGCCTCACTCAGAAAGCAAGATTATTGCCAAGGCAATTCCAACTCCTAATCAAGAAACAGATTTCTGTTTATTTCTTAATTGGTTTATGTTCTGCTTACATACTTTAAACTATAAAATGTCCAAAAGGTTGACATCAATGTTTAATTCAATTTTGTGCTATGAACTTATTTTTGCAAACACAAACATGTTAACAATTTAATGTTAAGGAACCACTGGAAATGGGAAGAAAATAAAAACTCGTCATTCAATTCTAACTTGCAGGAACAGAATTTCTGTAACTTGTAAATTATTTGATTTATGGAGTATCGTTATTGTATTCATAAATGCTGGAAAATGGAACAACCCAATACAATAGCACCCCAAATAATTTTATAGCTGCAGGTGTGTAAACCAGGAAATGTGGAAGATGACCCAAGGATAATGCGTAAGAGAGCAGGTTAGGAAAGAACAGGGTGAGGGCAGGCACCCCAGTTTTCTGAGATGTCTCTGAAAGCACACCACTGGTGCAGGGCAGATGCAGTGGAGTGATCCAGTTCCATTTAAATAAGCCAACACAGAACGTTCATAATTTACAACAACCCAGTCACACTGCCCGTTCTTTTGAGGTTAAATGCTACTGACATAAGCTACACCTGAATCCAATCAGTGCAGAGACGGGGAGAAGATTCACACGAAAGGACTAAATTTGTCACAAATGGGTTGGTTTCCGATCTTAATGTAGCCAGGTTGCTTAGCTCTAACCTCCACTGAGCAAATCAACTTAATGGGCACTGGGGGGGGCCGTAAAACTTAACAATGGACTGATTTTTAACTTTTAAAATATAGTTATGAAGCAAAATGTTGCATAGCTTCTACGATACTGGAAATCAAATTAAATCTAGATTCTTTTTAACAGTCCTGACAGATATAATCCTAGTTACCATGTAAATTTATGGTAAGCCGCTCTGATATTAGCCACAGGTGCTACTTTTAATATATGAGCCGCATCTGGCGGGGAATAGAACCTCTCAGAGGACTGAAAATGACCTCACTATCAGACAATGGAGGGGGGAACAAGACCACTGTGGCATATAAAAAGCTGAAGATGTGGTCCACAGCTAAATATTTCACATAAAATCCATTTTACCTCTGTAGTTTAGGTTAAAGGACATTAGGCTTTCAATACTTAGGAAGCATAGTTATATTTCAACAAAACAGCCAAAAGATTCAGAGTGTAAGACAGTTCTGAGGACTACATAGAATTTTCGGGTTTTTTTTTTGTTTTTTTTTTTTAATTTTTTTTGTTTATTTATTATGTACACAGTATTTGCTCTACATATATGCCCGGGCAGATCTCAATATAGATGGCTGTGAGCCACCATGTGGTTGCTGGGAATTGAACTCAGGACCTTGGGAAGAACAGCCAGTGCTCTTAACCTCTGAGCCACCACTCCAGCCCGAATTTTCGTTTTTTAACCTTTGATCAGTGTCGGAAAAAAATGATATACTGAGACTTGAAAAGAAAATTCTTTCATGATTCCCAAGCACACAGGTATGATCAGACACCACTGAGTACACCAAAGCAAGATGTCACAGTTATCGAGTCTAAGGGCCCTGCCAGAGCCAGGTGCCAGAGCCCAGGCAGCAGTTCTGATACATTCTGTAAAGGCCACTGATGTCACCCTCTCACTAGGGGAAACAAACCATCTTACCTAGCAAAAAGGTCTGTTAAAAATCTCTACAAGGAATCATCATTCCAAGTTTAAGAACCCATAACATTACCCAGAGCCTTTCACAAAGAGAGAGGCATGAGTCCCTCCACCTACTAAACTCAAAACTAAAATCACAGCGAAGGAGAAAACACAGGACTGCCTGCCTTTATGGAATCCTTCCCCAACCACCCAAAGTCATCATTTGCCAGAGAACTGACAAGTGTGGAAACGTGGCAGACGATTTACAAATATTTAATTTCCCACGAAATAACTCTTCCTGAATTAAACAAGCCCTCTTTATCTGGGGGGAAAAATCTCAGAAAGAGAAAGCTTTCTGTGAAAATATTCTGCAGACCCTTGCACTAAGCTGAGTGAACAGTAGCTATAAAGTCTCACAGCATGACATTCCTTCTGGGCTTCTCAAGTAACTTGAAGGGTGTGATTGTTTTAGCTTCAACAGATCAATCCTATCTAGGTGATGATTTCTTTTTACTTTTTTTTTAAGGCAGGGTCTTGCTATGTAGCCCACACTGGCCTTGAACTCATAATTGTCCCTCAGCCTCTTGAGTGCTGGAATTACAGACATATGTCACCAGCTTGATTTGCTTTTTAACAAGAGACTAGATCTGTGCCTGACCTCAATGCAATGGGCACCAAGATCCTAAGAATGCAAGAAGGACATGCTCATACTTCCTGATGTCTCTGCAGAACTGACAGCATATTACCATGGGTCATTTGGAAAAGGAGGCTGGGAAAGCCTCCACTGTGAGGGTGGCTACTGTATGAAAGTCCTGGCAAAGGTAACTGTGACCTTTCAGTGTCATGAGATATTATAGATCCTACCATTAAAAATTTCCAGGTGGAGTAGGCATGGTGGTGCACGCCTTTAATTCCAGAACTCCAGAGGCAGAGGCAGGTGGCTCTCTGTGAGTTCAAGGCCAGCCTGGTCTACAAAGTGAGTCTAGGACAGCCAGGGTTTGTTACACAGAGAAACCCTGTCTTGAAAAAAAAAAATCTCCAGGTGGATCCTGGCAAGGTGACTCAGTGGTTAGGAGCACTTGCTGCCCTTACAGAAGACCTAGGTTCAGTTCCCAGCACTCATATGGCAGCTTGCCCTCTGTAACTCTCATTCCAGAGGATTCAGCGCCCTCTAATGGCTTCTATGGGCACTAGGCAGACATGTGGTGCACATAATACATACAGCCAAAACATTCATGACTATACAAAGTTGAGAAATTATAGGGTAATGTTGGTGTAGGGGCTCACTCCTGTAACCTCATCACTTGAAAGACTGAGGCAAAAAGACTGAGCTCAAGGCCAGCCTCGCTGTCTCAAACAAAACAAGGCAAAAATTATGAGAAAATACAGAAGATGATCACTATACACAAAGTGAATGAAGCAACTAAAATGTTCCTACAGCGTGGCCCCAAAAGCACACATGCATTCATTTTTGTTTTGTTTTGTTTTTCAAGACAGGGTTTCTCTGTGTAACAGAGCCCTGAGTGTCCTGGACTTGCTTTGTAGACCAGGCTGGCCTCAAACTCACAGATTCGCCTGCCTCTCCCTCTCCAGTGCTGGGATTAAAGGCGTGTATTACCACACCTGGCTTACACTCATGTTTTTAAGGTGGGCAGAAAGACTATTTTTATTTGACTCTTTTGTTTTGCAAATGATAAGATGCATTATGGGATCAGAGATACTTATGAACCAGCTAAGCATACCATCCAAATGCACCATAAGGGGTTCATTCCTTAAGGGTCCCAGCTGATCTCTGTGGGGCATGAATAAACCACAAAGGCTAAACATTTCTATTTAAAGCTCCCAGTTTTAAACAAATAGAAAGGTGGAAGAAATACCAACTTGCAAACTTATGCTGTAGAATTACAGTTTAAGACATTCAAAACACAACGATGGCCTTCTCCTACTACATATCTGTATTCACTGCCATGTGGTCAGTGACTTAGAAAGCCAGAGCATTAACCAGGCTTGCTGGCTGTGTGCCTGTACTCCTAGCACTTGAGATGGAAGAAGGATCAGGACTTCCAGGTCATCCTCGGCTACATGGTGAATGCCCATCAGAATGCCCAGGGTAGACGACATGAGACCCTGTTGTTGCCCCACTCACACACAAAAGGAAATTAGCATTTCTTGACTTTTCCATGGGCTTCCATTTCTTCAAGTAAAGCAGCCTCTTGATGCTCTTTCCCTCCAGACAGAAGCTGAGCTCAAATGTGCGTAAGATTCAGGACTGGTAAGTGATATCAGGCACTGCATGTTAATGCTGCCTGAGCATGGCATGGGAACCAGGTACCACACTGCAGGTCAAATTCCTATCAGAAGCCCACTAATAGGAAAACCAGCGACCTTTTCCTTCCAAATATGCAGATGCACCATCCCCTGTGGGCAGAGACACTCGTTTTTTAATGGCAAATTTGAGCATTCTAAGATAAGACATTCCTAAACAAAGTTGTCATTTCTGAATTATATTACAGTTCCTCAAAACACAAATGAAAAGTTGTCTCTTTGGCTAGAGTGTCTGGACTTGGTTATGATCCGCATTCCACTTCCTCTGTAAATGAGCCAACCCTTCGCTCCTCTAACTTTTCGACAACTAGCAATGTGGGATTCTAACAGCCAGCCTTACAAGCCTGCTGGGCTGCTACAAGTTGCCTCACAATGAGTTACTAACACTAAGTGGGCCTCTAACACTTACCAGTTCATAAAATACTGTGACTCTCAGGCTGTAACCGTATCAGTAGATGAAAGTGCTTGCCCTGCAAGCATGAAGACCAAGCTTGATACTCAGAATCCACATTTTAAAAAGCTAGGTGTGGCCAGACACAGTGGTGCACCCCTTTAATCCCAGCACTCGGGAGGCTGAGGCAGTTCAATCTCTGTGAGGTCAAGGCCAGCCTGGTCTACAAAGTGAGTTAAGGACAGCCAAGGATACACAGGGAAACCCTGTCTTGGAAAAAAAAAAAAGCTAAAAAGGTAGGTGCATGAGTGTGGACTGGAAAGGGGGAATATGCAGAGACCTGGGACTTGCTGGACAGCCCAGCCCAATTGAGAAATACCAGGCCAGAGAGAGACTTTGTCTCAAAAAACAATGTGGGTGATTTCTTAAGGAATAACCTCTGGCCTCCACAGGCACAGTCACATGTACATGCATACACATGTACACATACACACCTCTGTGACTCTTTATCCTCACAAACAACGTATCTGGCTATTTGGATTAAATAATGCAACATAAAGAGTTGCTGGCACCTGGGTATCATCTGTAGTCCCAAACATTATGAAGGCTGAGATTGGAAGACAGCTAAAGCCCAGGAGTTTAAGACAAGCCTGGGCAAGCTAATAAGACTATTGCCTCAAAAACTTAAAAATAATTCCTAAATAGAAACACACACTCTTTTTCTTATATGGAATAAACCCAGAGTCACTATGTGGCATCCATAGCATTTTTAAATTTTTACTCTGGAATAGGATTTTGCTAGATTGCTCAGGCTGGCCTTGAACTTATGATCCTCTTGCTGCAGCCTCTTAAGTAGCTGGGATTACAGAGATGTATCACCAGCCCCAGCTATCCTAAAATACCGACAAGTTGCTGATTTATTTTATGTGTATGTGTGTGCGTGTGCGTGCGTGTGTGTGTGTGTGTGTGTGTATACCACATGTATGCACAAGTCTAAGGGAGACCAGAAGAGAACATCAGATCCCCTAGAACTGGAGTTACAGGCCCCCTCATGTGGGGGCCGGGACCGAACCCAGGTCTTCTACAAAAGCAGTAAGACTTACGACTGAGTCGTCTCTCCAGTCCCACATCAGCCAGGTTAGGATGGATGGATGGATGGATGGATGGATGGATGGATGGATGGATGGATGGACAAAAAAAAAATCTATACCAAAAGTCCTGAACCAGTGGTCACAGAAAAAGGAAAGAACATCTTAAGAGTCAGAGAGCTGGCCAGGTATGGTGGCGCACGCCTTTAATCCCAGCACTCGGGAGGTAGAGGCAGGCGGATCTCTGTGAGTTCAAGGCCAGTCTGGTCTACAAAGTGAGTCCAGGACAGCCAGAGCTACACAGAGAAACCCTGTCTCGAAAAACCAAAAACTTAAATTAAATTTAAATAGCAAATAAACAGGCAGCCTCCAGCATGGTGCTTTGTAAGGTTTTAGAAGAACCTACCATGGGCCCTCAGGACACTAATATTCTCAACAAACTGGGGCTATGGTTATGGGTGGTTGAGGCTGTGGAGCCAATGAACTAAGTGACTGAGGCCTAAGTCCCCCATTGCTGAAGCAACTGAGCAGGGAAGCAGTGAGAGGCCGCCTCAGCCCTGCAGGTACAACCAAGTGTCTCAGGGGAACCGGCCCTCCTTTCTTTTTCAGTTTGCTCATTGCTTAATTATTATTTTGTGAGAGTTGGAGGGAGAGTGCATGCATGGTGCATGAGGAAAGGTCGGAGGGAAACTCTGGGGAGATGCTTCTTTATCCCCGTGTTCACATGGTGTAGTGGTTTGAATGGGAAATGCCCTCCATATTCTTGGAGGACATTTGAACACTTGGTCCTCAGTTAGTGGCCCTGCTCGGAAAGGTATAGGTGGTGCAGCCTTGTGGGAGGAAGTGTTCCACTGAAAACAAAGTGTGCGGCTCCAAGAGTAAAAACCCTCACACTTTCAGGTCACTACCTACGTTGGGCTTGTGGTTCAACCTGTGGACATACCCATGCCCGCACAGACACAAATCAATAAATGCAAAAAAAAAAATTTTTTTTTAATTCTCAGCAATCCTGGTTGCCTCCTCCTCTTTTTTGGATCACTACCTTCTTCTGAATTCTGTGATATGATATGACCCATTTTCTTCCTCTTAAAATTCTTTCTGCATCCCGATAGCTCCTTTTCTATCCAGTGTAAATGGACAGAGTCCCAAGCTCTCCTCTCACACTCCAGTTCCCCCCCGGGGGAGTTTCACCTTTTCCCTTTTCCCACACTTGCCTATGACTTTCCTGTTATCTATGCCGCAGATCTCATCTGGGTTCCGATCTCAGACATAAAACCGTGTTTACAGAGCTGGCACTTGGACGTCTTACAGCAATTCATGCCGGACACTGTCCAAACCAGGAAGTGTGTTCACTGTACCCAGCTGTATCCAGGTCTTTCCCAGCTCAGAAAACATATCTGCAACTACCTGGCTCCTCCAGGTCCAAACTCCGAGAACCATCCCTCCCACTCTTCCTCTTCCTTTCCCCTCTACTCTGGGAGACTTGGGAATGCTCCATAGTTTGTGTTGTTTCATTTCTTTGTTTACATGGCTTTGGGGCATAAGCTCTTGTGTAAGTAAGGCTGGCCTCAAACTCTCAGTGTAGCTAAGGATGACCTTGAACTCCAGGCCTCCAGGGATTTCAGGCTTCCACCACCATCTCTAGCTGCATTCCCCTTCGTTCACTGCTCTCCACACACAGCACAAGATCCCGCCATTCCCTCTCACAGCACTTTCCTATGGCAGATGTAGGACCTTGGCCAAGTCACTCAGCCTAAGCTTCAGCTTCCCCATCCGCGACATAAGGGAAATAACATTTACTTTTCAGTTTTGTGAAGACAACAGTAAGGAACACGTGCAGTCCTCAAGGTCTCATTTGTACTATTAGGATTTCCTTCACGGTGTTCACCTCAATGTAGGATTATATATTCATCCTTCTCTGTTTACAGTGTAGTCAGTCCCACTATACTGTAAGCTCAGGAAGACAGGAAAATACCTGCCTTGCTCATCACTGCACCCAGTGTCTCTTACATCTAACAAAAGTGATTTGCTAATTGTTTACTGTGGAGCATATAAGAACTCTCTAGAAGTAGGAGGATGTGGACAGAGGTGGACAGATATGGACAGATGGGTGGGCCAGGGATTGGAGGAAGAGCAGCTCAAATACAAGTAACAAACACGGAGCTGGGAAGACAGGGATCTTGAGTTGGTTCCCGCATATCATTAACTTCCAATGACCTCTAAGGGTCGTACGACCTTGAATAGAGAGGACAATCAATGGACATCACAGATTATAATTCTAATTTCTAAATAAAGAAGCTTCTGGCCAGCCATGGTGGCACATACTTTTAATCCCAGCACTTGGGAGGCTGAGGCAGGTGGATCTCTGTGAGTTCAAGCCCAGCCTGGCCTACAGAGTGAGTCCAGAACAGCCAAAGATACACAGAGAAACCCTGTCTCAGGAGAGGGGGGGACGGAAAGCTTCGTATAGGAGTTCATGAGCAGTAGGGTCAGAGTAGGACCATGGGCAACTTTGGAGACCTCTGAGAAAATGAGATATGTACAGAAAGAAACAATAGGAAAGCTTGGGGCTTTTTGAGCAGACACTAGAATGGCCATAGCATTGTGGCATTCAGGCCAAGTAAATACATGGGGAGCCTAGAGGGGACTGGCAATTAAAGCTTTTATTGTAACTGTGCAGACGGCAAAGACACCCTCTGAAGGGGCACAGTCCTCATTGATGACTGTACAGTTCCTGCTCTCTTCAGCTCTCTTCTGGCATTTGAAGGGGGTGGTGCTACTGAGAAGAAATACAAGCAAGCTGAATAAAAGTGACAAGAGTTTGCTCTCAAAAACCCTAAGCTCAAGACAATAGGAAACAGGACCCCTCAAGGTCCCACTGCCATCTGTAGTCCAGCTCACTGAGTGGTCTCAGGGTCCTCACATCCCCTCCTTGCCCTGCCACCTGCCAACTCATCCTTTCGGCCCTCTCCTCACATGCATTCCAGACCTTGAAAGGCCAAATCCAACCCCACTTCTACAGGCACACCCTGAAGCACACCTCCTTGGCTTACCAGAGCCCCACACATTAGACCCCACTAACCAGGACAATTTTATGAAATTCTCCACTTTGTAAAATTTGGATATGCCAAGTGGCCAGGGCCACAGAAGCAAACAGACTCAGTCACAGTGTTCACTGTTTTGATAGGACTGACTTTAGTGATACAACTGAATGACCTTTTATTGTTCATGGTGAAACATAGGACACTCCCAGATGAGTGTGGCTTTGTTTGTGTCACCTGGTGAGTATCCCTTTCATAGGAAGGTATGGTGAAACCAGCATAAGGAAAGTCACCAAACAGGTTGTCCTTGGAAAATAAGATCCCTGCTAGAAAATGATCACAGCAACAAAAAAGGAAGATCTAAAAACATGCTGCTGGGGCCAGAGATGTAAGTCTGGCACCTACTGTGACATGGCACAGTGTGACAAGCCATCCCATAACCTCAATTTGGCTCAGCGCCATCTTGTAAGATTCCACGAATGAGTTAGCCAGTCCTAACCTATTCTACCTCAGACAGGCAATAGGAGGCAAGGAGAGGACACTATCGTGTTTACAACAGAGGCTAGAGCTGCGCTCAATGGCTAGGAGCACTGGCTGCTCCTTTAAGAGGGCCCAGGTTCAGTCCCCAGCACTCCCAAGGTAGCTCACATCCATCAGCAACTACAGTTCCAGGGGTTCTGAGGCCCTCTTCTGAGGTCTGCAGGCACCAGGCACACACTACAAACATACATACATGTAAACAAACATGAATACACATACAACCTGTCCACATCAACAGACCAAGTCAGTGTTCAACAACTACCCAACCTACTGGAATACAGCCACAGATCTGTTCTTCTGCTGAGAAGAGATGGCCAGCTGCACAGCAAGCTACCTCACCAGCACCCTACCTCCATGTTCTGAAGCACATGAACCCATATTTCTGTCATACTTCTAAGGCACCAGAATGCCACACAAATGTAACAAAAACACAGCACAGAGAAGAGTAAGACCCAAATACTGTCGAGGCAGACTATAAGGTCTCCTTCCAATTACTGTCTGCAATTATTGAACAGCCCATTGTTCCCAACTCATTTCCAACATACTTAAGCAGTTCCAGCAATGTCGGCTGAAAACAAATGGCTCCATAATTCCCTAATTCTTGAGTATTATTTTCTTGTCAGTTAAACTTAAAGCCACTTGTGCCCACTTTATCCCGCTAACCTTGTCTCAAGTACTTCACAAACCTTAAATGCTACACCTAGGGTTTATACTAATAAAAGCAATTTATAGAAATGAAATTTATATCGATGAATTTCATGACAATTTTTTATTTGATAATAATTACAGCTTTTATAGGAGAACATCTGCTGATAGTAACAGCCTAAATCTGGCAGGGTTTAAACTCACAGTGCTTTCCAGGCAGCGTGGACACTATCTGTGGGAAGCAATAAAGAAGCAACGAATACATTAATCACAGCACAGTCATCTGCAGAGCATAAATCTGAAATGCCATTCTCGTCAACTCAGACTGCTTTTTTATTTTTCATACACCTGATTTTATGCCATCTGTAAAAGGGCAAGACAAACACTGTTGAGGAAATTATATTTCTTGGCTGTCTGACTTTTATAAAATGCTCAGGCTGATTTCTGTAAACATAAGATTTATTACATGACTAAGAAAAACTGATAGAGTTAAAAGTCCATTTTTATTAAAGGGCCACATGGTGACTATGGCGTTGTTTTTTTTTTTTTTTTTTTACACTGTGTGGCATCATAGTTACCTTATTGACACCTGTTTTACATTTATCCCCGTCTAGCCTCTGTGCTTTTTCTAATACACATGAACTCTATACCTGCTATATAACACAAACAGAAGAATCAAGAGCCCAGCGATAACACTGTAGGCTCTAACTTCCCTTTCTTGGTGGACAGCAACTCTAGAGTTCAAGCCACAACCTGACAGTATCAGACAGGTACCCTGAAACAGCAGGGAAACACCAACACGACTGCCAATGGGCAACTCAGACATTTCTCTCAGCTTCCTGAGTTTTGGGTAATGTTGTGTTGGCTACAGTACCACCATCTCTATTGTCTAAGAAAAACTAATGATGCTTTCATCCTTCTAAGATTTCTTTTACTTTTAGATAAAGTGAAGTGTGGGGTTCCTGTATGTGGATATGTGTACATGTTAGTGCTGGTGCATGTGGAAGCCAGAAGAGGGTGTGAGATCCCCAGACGCCAGAGTTACAGGTGGTTGTGAGCTGCCCAGTGTGGGTGCGGGAGCTAAACTCAGGTCCTCTGCAAGAGCAGCGTGTGCTCTGAACCAATGAGCCAGTTCCCAAAGGACACTTTCTTGTTTCTACTTTACTATGGTCACAAAAGCCATCACTGGGCACTTTAAACAAAAGAACTGCCTGTGACAACCGTGAATTTTCAGGTCTTCCTGTCAGAAATACAAACACCAGCCTACACTTTCAAACAAAACACTTCCCCTTCACAGCCACATCATCTCTGTGGCTGGGGGCAGGAGACAGGGTATGAAGTGGCTACTACCAACATCAGGATATCCTCTCTCAAGGCTAGTAACTGACTCATAACTTTGATGTGCACAACAAAAAACAAACAACAAATTTGTGCACATGCTAGCAGCCGAGGCCTCCAAAGGACTGTTAAGACTCCCACTGACAGCTGCCTTTCTTCTGGTGTCATCAAGCCTCTGAGGTCGACAAGTATTTCAAAAGTTAACCGTAAGCCTACTGCCAACTCTTCAATCCAAATCTTTTTTAAATTATCATTTTATTTGTATGTCTATGAGTATTTTGCCTACATATATGTCCATGCACCACATTCAGGCCTGGTGGCTGCCGAGGGCAGATGAGGGTACTGGATCCTTTGGAATTGGCATTACAGATGGTTGTGAACCACCATGTAGATGATAGGAATTGAACCTGGGTCCTCTAGAAGAGTGGCCAGTGCTCTCAGCCACTGAACCATCTCTCCAGCCCCATATCAGTGCACGTCTCTCAAAAGCAAGTGAGCTATTGTAACTTTCAGCTGCACTATGGCCATCTTTTTGCTCCAGAAAGAGACATATTTACAAACCTCCAAACCACTGCTGGGTCCCCAAAACACCACCACAGAGAGCGTGCCTATCATGAGCTAGGCATTCACCCAGGCACGCTCGCTCCCTCTCCAGCTCCGAGAATCTTTCAAAGTCCACAAAGGCAAATTCAAGGCTACAGAACAAAAAGCTAGAGAATAAGCTCACTCCTTGTCTTGCAAAAGGTGTCCTGGCTACTGGATTAGACCACGCAAAAGTGTCGCCTTTGGAAGGGAAAGCTAGGACAAGCCAGTTCAATCTCAGAAAACCAACTCCTCTGACTGGCTGACTGGCCACTAAGAAAGGGGGGATGAAGAGGCACAGGACCTTCTCCAGGAACTCGGGACTACAGGTGCTCACAAACCTTCAGCTCCCACCTCTACCAGCATGAAACCCACATAGCCTCCACCTCAAAGCCCTCACAGGCTCAAAGGCACCAAGACAAGTTGCTTCCTGGGTTCAAAAATTCCCTGGGCTGCACTTCCAAAAGATGTTCTCATTCTGAAAGCTTCCTGTTCACCCCATTCATACATAGCACAGTTACTCATTATGGAACACACACCTACAGTTCTAAGCGACATTTTTGTTCTTTCAAGGCTCCACAGGTGATAAATGCCCAACAATAAGTTTATGTCAGTTACAGCCTCTCCTTCTTTGTGTCTACATGAACAGAAAAGAAATACTCCTTGGAAACGCCACCCCACCCAAGCATTCTAAGCGTGGCAGCTCCTCACCTTGAGACCAAAAGACTCAAAGTGTCACTCTGCAGTTCCATCATCCTGCCCACTACAACGTACCACAGAGCAACCACTAAGGGTAGAGGCTGCACATGACAGACACCTTCACCAACCTGCACTGGAGAATTCAGGAATTTTCACATTTACAATCAGCAAGCATTTACACCCGCTTAAAATGTCAAATGAATTTAGATTACATGTAACTAAGTATATTTTAGAATAAAACCTCTCAAAGAAAACAAGATCAAATATATTCTGCTGGCTACTTATTATTATAACAAAGCCTGAAAGAGCCCTAAGCTTAGCAAAACAGGTTTTCATCCAAGACAAGATCACTGAAGATACTCTGAAAATGTATAGCTCACTTTCCATAGCAATAAATGAAACAAAGAATAAAGCTTGTGATACCATTTGACACACACTAATAAGAAAGTCACTTAAAAACTGTAACACTCAGCCAAGTGAAATCCTCAAAGGTTATATTTTATTTATTGTTTTGAGATAGAGTCCCATGTGGCCCAGGCTGGTCTTGATCCTTCTGCTTCCAGCTCCCAACTACTGGGATAACAGGCTGCACCACTGTCCCTGGCTAAAAGACTTCAGGTGGACTGGAGAGACGGCTTACTGGTTAAGAGCACTGGCTGCTCTTCCAGAGGACCTGGGATCAATTCCCAACACCCACATGGCAGCTCACAACTGTCTGTAACTCCAGTTCCAATAGATCCAGTGCCATCTTCTGGCCTCTGCAAGCCAGATTACATATAGATGTGGTACATGGACAAACATGCAGCGAAAATATACATATAAAATAAATAAATCTCTTTTTTAACAGATTAATAAGGGCTGGAGAGATGGCTCAGCAGTTAAGAGCACTGTCTGCTCTTCCAGAGGTCCTGAGTTCAATTCTCAGCAACCACATGGTAGCTCACAACCATCTATACTGGGATCTGACACCCTCTTCTGGCATGTATAAACAAATAAAATCTTTTTTAAAAGATTAATAAGACAGGCGTGGTGGCGCACGCCTTTAATCCAGCATAGGGGAGGCAGAGGCAGGTGGATCTCTGTGAGTTCAAGGCCAGCCTGCTCTACAGAGTGAGTTCCAAGGAGAGCCAGGGCTGTTATACAGAGAAACCCTGTCTCAAAAAACCTAAAAAAAAAAAAATTAATAAAATTAAAAGACTATTTAAAGAACCAAAAAATGGCTGGGCATAAGTGTTGCACACCTGTAACTCTGTACTGGGTCATGGGGCATCTAAGGCAAGAACACCAAAAGTCTGAGGGGAGCATAAGCTACCTGGTGAGATCCTGACTAAAAAGAAGTAACAGTGAATAAAATATTTGCTAAAAATTCAAACCTGAAAAATGGAGTCCAGGGAGATGGCTCAGTGAGTAAGAACACTTGCTATGCAAGCATCAGAATCCTGGATGGTGTGTGTGTGTGTGTGTGTGTGTGTGTGTGTGTGTGTGCGCATGTGCAGTGCACACATGTGGTGTATGATGTGAGTACATCCATGCAAAGTCCAAACCAAGGACTCCAGTGTCTCTCTCTCTGCCTCACTTCCTGAGACAGGGTCTCTCACTGAACCTAAAATGCAGTGTATGGCTGCTTATGCCTGTAACTCCAGCACCGTGGATCAGACGGAGAGACAGATGGATCTCAACACAATACTTATCTCGCCCTAGCCAGCCTAGCCCAAACGACAAGTTTCCAGTTCAGTGAAAGTTTCTGTCTCAGACAGTAAGACAGAGAGAAAAAGAGAAAGACATCCGACTTCCTGATTTGCCCTTTGCCTGGCATGCTCACACCTGCACTGTCACATGCATGCAACACGCACATACACACACACATGCACACACATACACATACCTGAGAACAGCAGAAACAGTGCAGACCCACAGAGCTTTGAAGGACAGTCCCGCATACCCAACTTGCACACAAGCAGGACTGTATCTAGTGGATAAGCTTCTAGGCTATGACGAGACCTTAGATTTTAAGTTTACAGGCCTTGCTAGCTGGGTGTAGAGAACAACAGTAGAGCATGTGGAAGGTCCTGATTTTGATTCCCAGCATGTCAGCCCTAAAAAATGAAAAGAAGCCACAAGTTGTCATGCACACCTTTAATCCCAGCAATCAGAAGGCAGAGGCAGGAGGATCTCTGTGAGTTCAAAGACAGTCTAGTCTATAAATGAGTTCCAGGGCAACCAGCACTACAAAGTGAGACTCTGTCTCGAAAAATAAACAAACAAATAAAGGGGACAAAGGTTAATAAGACCCTCCCAGGTGCCTTCTGTATTACCTGCTTTCTTATGTTTGTGGCCAAATACCTAGCCAGAAGCAACTTAGGAAGCAAGAGCCTGTTTCTGCTTATACCTCCAGCAGGTACAGTCCATCTTGGTACAGGAAGACACAATAGCAGGAACTTTGCATCAGCATCAGGAATCAGGGAGGTGAACGCTAGTGTCTGGCTGACTTTCTTTTACTTAACTCAGAACCACAGACCTTGGGGTGGTGCCACCCACATTCAGTTTGATATTCTCTCTCTCTCTCTCAATGGAACATAATTTCTAAATTGACAAAGTTAACTACCACACATTCCAGAGAGATTATCTCAAATGCACTCCCATCTCCTCTGCTGCATTTCTCGTCAGCCTGGACTCCAAGGGTCAATGGCTTAACCCCTCCATTATACCCACATTTACTTCTCTTGCCCCTCTATTACTCCATGGCACTTGTTTGGCCAAACTTCAGCTTTGTTTTTCCAGCCCAACCCAGTATCTTCTCTGAGCCTGTTCCCATGCAGCTGAACACAACTGGATAGAACAAAACCTTCACTTTGAAAGCTGCGCCATAATCTTTAATGACACTCCAAATGCCCTAGAGGTCAGCCTCCTCTCCCTTGTTAGTTCATTACTTTAGTCTCCCAGGTGACTCTTCCTTGTCTATCTCCCTAGACCTCAAGTACCCCTGGCTAGCAGCTGAAGGCCTCACACACACACAAAAAAAAAAAAAAAAAACAGACACAATCAGAAGCCATATCTTCTTAGGATGAATCTCCTCCCCAGTACAAAGCCTGCACTGCTTCCACTGCCCCAACTGCCACTTCCCAAACTGTCATCTCAGCTTGATTCCCCCACCAGAATGACCCAGGGTCTCACACCTGCTGGGTACACAAGTTCCTTTCCCCTCCCCAATCCCCTGACTTTACAGCTTAGCATGTGGCACCAATGGCATCCTCCTCCACCCTACAGCTTGAACCAAAACCCTGCAGTCATCCTTAATACCTCCTCATGCCACATCAAATCCATCTGTGAGTCCTTTTTGTCTTGTATGTGTATGGGGCTAGGATGGACCCAGGGCCTTGTGCATGCCAGGCAAGCTCTGTACCACTGAGCTCAGCTCCAGCTCTTCAGTCTTGATTATTCCATCTTCAAACTTACTGGCAATTGCCCTGCCCATTTCTCTCCATTCCCAATGCTGCCCCCACTCTCAGAGCAGGCTGGACTGCTCCAACATCATCCAAGGAGTGAAGGAGTGTGCCTGCTTGCCCTCTTTCCTCAGGCCCTCAGCAAAAGAACTGCCACAAGTTACTTTGGAACAAAAGCTAAGTTTCTCTATTTGAATGTTCTAGAAGCTGTCATTCACAGAATAAAGTCCAACTGCCTCACCACGCCGATAAGGCCCCAGAGCCCTTCCTTCTCTCTCCACTCTAGAATGCCACCCTTCTGGATCTTGTTTTGTTTGCTTGTTTTCGAGACAGTTTCTCTGTGTAGCTTTGGTTGTCCTGGACTCACTTTGCAGACCAGGCTAGCCTCAAACTCACAGAGATCTGCCTGCCTCTGCCTCTCAAGTGCTGGGGTTACAGGCATGTGCCACCATACCCGGCCTCTCTTCCAGTTCTTAACCATCATGTGAGATTATATCTATGAGGAAATCTGTCGTCTCCACCTGGAGAGCTCTTTGCATAGATCCTCACATACTAAACCCTCCATGTCCATCAATCTTCCTATGTTCTCTCCCCCCCAACCCCAGAGAGCTTATAGCATCTTAAAGACTGCCTTCCCCTCCTAGGCTGATATAGTTCAGCGGCAGAGCACAACCTATCACGTTCAGGGAACCAGGTTCAAACCCCAGCAGAAAAATGAAAAAGAATGCCTTACCCTTTGCCCTTTATTCAATATCCTGCTGGGTTTTCATGGAGCCCTCCATTAGCAAAAACCACATTGCCAGTTGTTAGCTTATCATCCATATCCTTTGTTAGACTGGGGGGTACAGGAGCCTAGAGTAATGCCAACTACAGATACAGTGCTTAAAACATGCAGGGATTAGCCGGGCGGTGGTGGCGCACGCCTTTAATCCCAGCACTTGGGAGGCAGAGGCAGGTGGATCTTTGTGTGTTCGAGGCCAGCCTGGTCTACAAAGCGAGTCCAGGACAGCCAGAGATATTCAGAGAAACCCTGTCTCAAAAAAAAAAAAAAAAAAACCCAAAACATGCAGGGATTAACAAGTATCATTTTCATGGTTCAAAAAAAAAAAAAAAAGACTAAAGGGCTGGCTCAGTGGTCAAAAGCACTCGCTGCTCTTCCAGAGGACCTGGGTTCAGTTCCCAGCACCCACATCAGGTGGCTCACAAACACCTCTAATTCCAGTTCCAGGGGACCTAATGACCTTTCAGGCCTCTGCTGGCAACCACACTCACATGCACATACCTGTACACAGATATACACACACACTTTATTTATTTAAGATTTATTTATTTTTTTGTGCATTGGTGTTTTGCCTGCATGTATGTCTGTGTAAGCATGTCAGATCTAGAGTTACAGACAATTGTGAGCCACCATGTGGATGCTGGGAATTGAACCTGAGTCCTCTGGAAGAGCAGCCAGTGCTCTTAACTGATGAGCCATTTCTCCAGAGCCATCTCTCCAGCCCCCACACATAATTTTAAATTGTCTTTTTTAAAAAGTCAAATGGATTTAAAGACATTTAACAGTTATGCAATCACCACACTGTGAATAAATCAGACTTGTGAAGAAAGACCAGAACAGCAAGAGGGAAAGCAGTTCTGGTGGGAACTGCTGCATGTACATCATCAAGAGTGGCACACCAGGCGTGATGGCCCGTGATTTAATCTCAGCACTCAGGAGGTAGAGGCAGGTGGATCTCTAATGACTTCCAGGCCAGTCAAGACTACACAGAGAATAGTCTTGTACAGCAGTCTTGTCTCAAAAAACTAAAACAAAAGTGTTTTTTCTGCCCTAGTAAGTAAGGTATGTGAGGGTCTGCGGGCAGGACGACATTGCTGACTCGCTCCCAGGGTTGGAAGCAGAAGGCCGGCAGCTGCTGTGTCCAGGAGCTGGCCTGGGACTAACCAGGCCTCAGTGTTCTCTTTCTCCTTGCATTGTATTCTTTTTTATATTTATTTGTTATTGTATGAATACCTGTGTGTGTGTATGCATGCGTGTGTGTGTGTGTGTGTGTCTGTATGCATGTGTGCCCGCGAGTGTGTGTACATGCACCACGGTGCAAGTGTGTAAGCCAGGAGACAATTTTAGGGAGTCAATTCTCCTAATATGTGGGTCCTGGGAACTGAACTCACGTCATCAGGTTTGTCAGCAAGTGCTCCTACCTGCTGAGCCATCTCACCAGCCCGTCTTTTGGGTTATTCTTTGAGTTAGAGACCCTCTTCACAGTCCAAGCAGACGTCACACTGGTGATTTCCCTGCCTTGGTCCCCTAAGCATTAGGACTACAGGAGTGGCACCACAGCAGCTGCCACTCCTCTCTGAACACGACAGCAACAAAGTTATTCTGCGACCATCATGATTTGGGAACAGCAGCAGACTATGACGGTATCTGCACACAGACAGGCATGGGGCCTCAGTGCCACACACCGAATGTCCCTGCCCACCAGCTAATGCTTCTTTTTCCATTTACCCGTCTCCTCCTTTGTCTAGTCTCCCTAAAGGCGAGATTCATAAAGTGCTGAATCACAGACATGCCCTTTCCCAAGCAACATCCAATCAGGGCAAAGCTGACCCCTCCTACTGTTCCAAATCTGCTGGTGCAAGCTGAATTCCACCACCAGGTCTTTAACATGCTCCCTGAGATGCTGCACACAGTGTGTCTTTTCCCCCTCTGCAATGAGCAACAGGGCCCACCTGCTAGTTACAGGTGTGTTCTGGTTGTGTGTGGGCAGGGGCAGCTGGTCAGTGCATCAGTGCCAGCCCAGGCCACTATCCAGGTAGAAGTCACAGAACCTGCTGGAAAGCGAGTCTGGGATATAATATCGGTGCTGGCACCCCTTCTCGAAAGCTGAAGGGAAAGCTAAGCACTGAAACAGCACGCTGAGTAAAGACACAGTCCGTCCAAGACACCCTGCACAGCTTCCCTCCCACCCGAGCTGCAGTAGTGCTGCAGGACGGTCTCAGGGCAGGGCCTGAGGCAACACCACTCCAGTACTTTACACCACATGTTCAAGCCCAATAAATTAGCCAAGGCTTAAGGAAGTCAAGCTGTACACATGTAAGAATTTTAATAAGCTCGGAAAAGGCTACCTAGAGCTATGTACGGCTTACTGTACCAGTGAGATTCTCGCCACCAGCCAGAGTGCTAAGCCCCTGACAAGAGCAGTGGAACACGTGAGACAGCAAGAACAGGGAGTCAGTTTGGTCCAGGTTTTCTCAGGAGTTGGGAACTTACAGCACATGGCTGGCAGCCAGATGACAGGAAAACAGAACAGGGCAGGCAACTCAGTGGGGCCACTGGCATTCACCAGGAAAGCGTGCCAATGGCTCCTTCAGTGGGAACTGGTGCTTGCCAAGTCTATAGACACCAGCAAACTCTGTAACCAGTGCCACCCTGCAATCAACGCCCGCTTGTGCTCGGAATCATGGTAGGCACAATGGGGAGCTAAGCAGACATGGTCCCTGACTTCTAGATGCCAACACCTAACATAAATTAAAAACAATAAATCTGCCCAAGGGATTACTAAAGTAACTAGGCAAACATGAGCTAGTCAAAAGCATTTACCGCACACAGATGCAGTGGAGAAGTCACGAAGGGTACGTCATGGGAGATGACTCTGTGAACAGGGTGGGGCCCAAATGGAACAGTTACCTGTGAAGGGTGAGTCTCGGGGGGGGGGGGGGGTCAGTGAGGAAATGACAAGGGCTGGGTACCAGCTAGGAGGCGGCGGGAAGTGGGAGAGGTGCAGCTGCGGAGAGGATTTATAGGCAAAAATACAACTATGAGATTTTTTTTAAGTGCCCTGAAAAGGTAGAGAAAAGAAAACAAGTTATGTTTCTCAATTGGTCTTACCCATGTACTGTAGGGGCTGATAGGTTAATATAAGTTAGATTTAGTGAATAC
>CAJQZJ010004381.1:1785787-1825546 GCA_907164525.1 Lophiomys imhausi
TGTGTGTGTGTGTGTGTGTGTGTGTGTGTGTGTGTGTGTGTGTGTGTGTGTTGGACAAGGTCTTGCAATTTGGATCAGGCTAGAACTCGCTATGTTGACCAGGCTAACCCTGAATTCAAACTCCTATCTCAGTTTCCCAAGTGCTGGGATTTTCTAATGTAATACACAATCAATCCTTCTCCAAGGCTACTACTGCCTAAGTTGGCAGGGGCAGTCTCTGCCACTAAACCCTTAAGGAAGAGAGGGTGTGGATCCAAGTACACATGGGACCAGACAAGGAGTAGTCACGGAAACAGTAAGAGGACATGAGACAAAAACAGAACCTGGCCCATTAGTAATTCACAGGAATTACCTGATTAAAATTTTTGAAGGAAAATTCTTTGTAGATGGCATCTCTCTCACTTAATTCCGACCATCCTGCTGCTTTCAAGCCGGGAATAAGTTGGCTCCTCTCCTCTGTTGTCAACCACTGTGCATCTGAAGACTAGGAAGAAAACATATTTCCTGTCTGAAAGGGTAGGCATTTATTTAATCTGTTTCCATAAACTTTTACTTCTTCCGGAAGAGATATACACACACACACACACACACACACACACACACACACACACACACAAAAGTCTCAAAGGAAACAAATTCTAGCCATCTCTTATTCCTTTATCCTCAAAAAATAGACAAACTCTGTGTGGGCTGTACAGAAGAGGCTGGCAGGTGTCCTGTCTCCCTACTCTGAGTGCTGCCTCAGATGCTACAATTCAGCAACCCTGGTTTACTACAGATAGGACTAAGCCTGCCACTGCCACTGGCCTTCCTAAGACGCTTCAGAATTCCACAATGCGCAGCCGAGCCAAAACAATTCTCTAAGACAGCTGCTGGTGGGACTCCTACTGCTGGGCTGCTGCTCTTCAGATGGACTTCTAGCACCTCCCACCTCTGCAGCTCACTTGCATGGTGAACTGCTTAGGATGTTGAGGTGGTCTGAACAGGAATGGTCCCCTTAAACTCATGTGTGTGAATGCTTTTCCTATAAGGAGTAGCACTGTTAGGAGTTGTGGCCTTGTCAGAGGAAGTGTGTCACTGTGGGGACGGACTTTGAGGTCTCCTATGATCAAGCTACGCCCAGTGTGGCACACAGTCTCCTCCTGCTGCCTGTGGATCAAGATGCAGAACTCTCAGCTCCTCCTCCAGCACCTTCTCCAGCACCATGTCTGCCTGCATGCTGCTATGCTTCCCACCATAATGATAATGAATTAAACCTCTGAAATTGTAATCCAGTTTTTCTCTGGTGCTGAGCTATCCACAGCTCTATGAAGATCAAAGCATGCTGGGTGGCTCTAAAAGATGTCCACCCAGCAACAGGGTGGTTTGTGGAAAGGACTGTGAAATGGAGCCACTTGAGACACATGACACCAATGGCCCTGCCCTCAGCAAAACCCTTTGTCTTGGAGGGGTTTGTTTTATTTTCTAAAGATTTATTTACTTTTATTTTATGTAAGTGTCTTGCCTGCACATATATTTGTCCTGTGTGCATATATGCTGCTGATAGAGGCCAGAAGAGGACATCAGACTCCTTGATACTGAAGTTACAGGTGACTGTAAGCCACCATGTTGGGTGCAGGAATGGAACCCAGGTCCTCTACAGGAGCAGCAAGTGCACCTAACTGCCTGGCCATCTTTCCAGCCCCTAGCACAGTCCTTTGTAGCAGCCTGGGAATGTTTTTCATAGAATTGGAGGGAGATGTGAATAATTACAGGAACTAGGGAATGTAAGGTTAGCTTTGTAACATTTTACTGTTGGATGCTGAACATGGCTTCTCTGGGTCCCAGAGACCTTGAGTGTATATATATATATATATATATATATAGAGAGAGAGAGAGAGAGAGAGAGAGAGAAAGAGAGCAGGGATATTACAGTATGAAAACACCAAGGGGTTTTGTTGTTGTTGGTTTTTTTTTTTTTTGGTTATTTGGTTTTTGAAAGACTTACAGAGATCTTTCACTGAGCATAGTGGCACACACCTTAATCCCAGCACTCAGCAGGCAGAGGCAGGTGGATCTCTGCATGTTTAAGGCCAGCATGGTCTACATCCCCATTGTAACACTGAAGGAAAGACAGAGAGGGATGAGGGAGAGAGGAAGGACTGGAAGCAGGGGGAGAGAGGGACCATGAATGTGATGGTGCCCAACAGAGACTCTGGCACATGGCAGCCATTCAAACCAAATCTGGTTGCTCATTCCTTCCCAGACACCATGATTTTATAAGCTCACTTTGAGACACACCTAGGCGACAGTGGTCAGGTTTGCAGAACTTTGAGGTACTTCACGTTTTGTATGAAAGAATTTCACACCAAGGGTGGTAGCATATACCTGTGTTCTCAGTACTCAGGGGGTAGAAGCAGGCTGCACCAGAGTTCAAGGCCAGCTTCAGCTATGTGAAACCTATCTCATTAAAAATAAAACAGGGGCTGGAGAGATGACTCAGTAGGCTAGGAGCACTGAATGCTCTTCCAAAGGACCTGGGTTCAAATCCCAGCACCCACATGGCAGTTCACAGCTGTCTGTAATGGCTGGGTGTGGTGGCACACTCCTTTAATCCCAGCACTCAGGAGGCAGATGCAGGCAGATCTCTGTGAATTCAAGGCCAGCCTGGTCTACAAAGTGAGTCCAACAGCCAGGACTATTACACAGAGAAACTCTGTTTTGAAAAACAAAACAAAACAAAAAAATAAACAAAATGGAACTTTATTCCTTCTTTTATTGGAAGGGAAATAAGTGGAGAAGAGAGCACAGGAGAGTGTGTTTAAGGAATCTGAAAACACACACTTATATTTAAAAATTATTTTAATTAAATTAGTTTTTAAAATGTTAACCAAATGCAATGACTGGTCCGGAATTACACGGGGGGGGGGGGGGGGGGGAAGACCATCAAAAGTAAAAAAAAATGGACGTTATCAGCATAATTTTCTAACTTAAACAATTCTGTGTAATATAAGAAAAATTATGTTTTAGGAAATTCATTATAGAAATTTTACAGGAACATAAATCATGTCTATGACTTATTCATTAAAAAAAATTTTCAAAAGGGGTCTAAGGAGCTCCTCTAAACGAAATGGTGCGCTTCGTGCTACGTTTTCCACTAGGTGGAGCTGCGTGTTAAAACTCTCCCTCCACCTTCCCCCCCACCTCCTCCTGCGCTGCTCTGAGATGGTCTCACTACCCGCTCACACCTCGCCGGCTTCACGGTAATCCTCCTGCCTCAGCCTCGTTACAAAAGCTGCAACGCACGGCCAACATACTAATGTCTGAAGAAAACTAAATGTCCTCTTTAGAAGTGGTGAGAAAAATCGATGTATTATTCAAAAGGGAGGGGAGGGATGTAGTTAATTTACTAATTCTTCCTGAAGCTCTGGACCAAGCCAGCACAGTTAGCTGGCCTCTCCGGAACCGCCCGCAGTACACACAACGCCCCTGGCCCATCAGTTTCACAACTAAGCTTCACATTTAGATTTTTTTTTTTTACACGAGTTGTTTCCGGTGAGCAAGTTCATAAAGGGCGGGGGAAGTTGGGGTGTTTTGTTTTGTTTGCAGGAAGGGTCCATCCACTACGCAGCCCCGGCTGGCCTCGAACTCACACACGTCCTCCGGCCTCTGCCTCCCCGACGCGGAGGGTCTAAGGCGTTCGCGCTGCGCTTCGCCAAGGTGGAGCCGCGGCTCAGCGCGCGCATCCGCCCCCACCCAGCCGAAGGCCCGGTGTCCCGCACCAGCCGCACTCACCATGGCCGCCCCGCTCGCGCCCCGGACGCGCAGCGCCGCCAACCAGCGTAGGGCGCCGCGCGCTCCCATCGCCGCCGCCGCCATGGCCCCGGGCTGCCCGGCGCGCTGCCTGACGCGGCCCGGGCGCCGAAGGCCCCCGTGGGATGACCGCCGCGCCCGCGGGTACTCGCTGCGGCCTGAGCTCCCTCCGCGCGGCTAGCAACCGCGAGCGCCGGCGGGGCGCGTCGGGGTGCGTGGGGCCACCCATCCCGTGGTCAGTGCTCAAAGCCTGGGGCAGCCGAGGCTTCCGAGCTGACCTAGCTCTTCTCCAGGCACCTTGGCTGTGCCACGCGCCCGGGTGCACCACCGCTGCCGACCCTACCCCTGCAGACCCGAGGACCGGTTGACACTAATGGCCTCGCGTATATTGAGACGTATTCTTTTATATGCCGTATGTATGTGTAGTGATCTTTGTTATTCTCTTGCATTTTTTTTTCTTGCGATGTAATTGACAATAAAATTCACTCCTTAAAACTCGTGGCATGAGGGGCTGGAGAGATGGCTCAGCGGTTAAGAGCACTGGCTGCTCTTCCAAAGGACCCGGGTTCAAATCCCAGCACCCACATGGCAGTTCACAGCTGTCTGTAGTTGCTGGGCGTGGTGGCGCCCGCCTTTAATCCCAGCACTTGGGAGGCAGAGGCAGAGACAGGCGGGTCTCTGCAAGTTCAAGGCGAGCCTGGTCTACAAAGTGAGTCTAGAACAGCCAAGTAAGTATACACAGAGAAACCCTGTGTGAGGCGAGGGTTTTAACACAGTGGTAAGTTTTGAGTAAGATGTTGCAGCTTTTAGCTCAATTTATATCTTTTCGGTTTTATTACTAAGTAACTTTTTATTGTATTCCTTTCTTGAGACAGTTTCCTGTAGCCCAGGTACAAAGTTGCAGAGGCTGGCCTTGAACATCGCCTCTACCTCCTAGGACCTGGGGATTCTGGATTTGTGCCAACATGCACAGTTTCGTTATTTTTTCTAAATTAGTACAGTAATATTATCACTTTGGCAGGCACAGTGGCGAATGCCTTTAATCCCAGAATTCTAGATGCAGAGGCAGGTAGATCGCTGGGAGCTACATAGTAAGATCCTGTCTCAAAATGAATATTTTCTTATTTTCATCTTTTACGGAAAATTTGGCAAAAGTATATATGTATTAAAAAGTTCATTTAAGATTGGTTTTGTCGGGCGTGGTGGTGCACACCTTTAATCTCGGCGCTTGGAAGGCAGAGGCAGGTAGATCTCTGTGAGTCCAGGCCAGCCAGAGATACACAGAGAAACCAAGTCTTGAAAAAAAAAAAAAGATTGATTTCACATTGTTAGTAGTATTATACCCCACGTGGATTTAGGAAAAAATAATAATAAAAAAGTAGTCCGAAATTTAGATTTCTTTGCCCACCTGACAATATGTTACAGTCTGGAAGAGCAAAATTCAGGGCAGTCTGAGGGCGCTGGCCCAGTCACAGTGACTCAAAGTGACTTGGGTGACAAGTGTGGGTTTCTCTAGGTCCTTGCCTAAGGATAAGGTACCAGGGGTAAAATGTAAAGTCTTGTTTCTAGTAGTTACAACAAATGTTTACAGTCATGGAAAATATTCTTGAAATTTGCATATTATATTATATATATTATATTATATATAAGGATCCCTCCAGGGCATATGGTACTCACCCAGAATCTCCACAATCAGGAGGGCTGGCAGGAGGATCTGAGGTTTGGGTGCAGCCTGGGCTACCCATTGGAAGAGGAGGAGGGAGGGAAAGGCTTAGAACTGAAAATGAGTTGGTAGATGTGTTAACAAAGTAGTGCATCTCAAATCTAAGGCAGCAAGAGGATGTCAGGGCCTAGGCAAGTGACATCATTACCCAACAAAGGCTCTCTGAGCGCTGAGCTAGTGTCTAAAACACTGGAAGCAATTAATGTAACAGTAATTTACCAAGCCAGGCACAGCTGCACACACCTTTGGGAGTCGGAGGCATGAGAATCTCTGAGTTTGTGGCAGTTTTGTCTACCTAGTGAGTTCCAGGCCAGCCAAGGTTGCATAATGATACCCTGTCTCAAAAAAACACAAAGCATAATATATCAATCAGTTGATGCTCATGCATAAATTTAAAGAACAGCCTTTCAAGAGCTTTGTATAAATTATGTTGTCTCCATTTATTTTGTTTTTTGGGGTGGGGGCGCACGCTATGGCCCTACATGTGGAGGTCACAGACACCTTTTAGGCATCAGGTCTCTCCTCCTACCATGTGGGACACAAGGATTGAACTCTGAGGGTCTTCACCTTATCTGCTAAGCCATCTCAGTGGCCCATGATGTCTGTTTTCTTTTTTGTTGTTGTTGTTTTTGTTTTGTTTTGTTTTGTTTTTTTCAAGACAGGGTTTCTCGGTGTAGCCCTGGCTGTCCTGGACTCACTTTGTAGACAGGGTTACCCTTGAATTCAGAGATCCGCCTGCCTCTTCCTCCCCAGTGCTGGGATTAAAGGCATGCACCACCACACCTGGATACGTCTCTTTTCTAAACGTGAGCTAAACTAGACCAGATTCAACCCTCAGGCAAGAACAGTGTTTTACATTTATTTTGGATCTCAACCTAGCTCAGGGTCAAGGTTTTAAGGTTCAGATGATGCATACAGGTTAAAGTTTATGCTCTGGCCCAGAACTAACATGTTTTATTCCTTTTTTTTTTTTTTTTAAAGAAGAACAAACATTTTAATTAGAACATTTATTTTTCTAATGTCTGTCATTCCTAGAAATAAGTGAAACCACTCTTAATTCTTTCAGCGAAAACAGGTACCACAAAATAAAGGGCACGTGACTTTTTTTTTCATCAGGTGTTACTTACAGGCCCACACGTACCATACAACACTTTCCTGCTCAATGACACTAGAAGAGAAATTCATTATGTTCAAGTATTAAAGACAACAATAGTCAATTCTAGTGAATACTTTTGCACCTGCTGTCATAGTGAAAACACATTCCTATGTCATCTTTTCAGCCTTTCAGTATCCAACAAGAGCATGATTCTTGAATCCGACTTCAGCTGCCAGTTGGCGCTTCAGTGGAGAAAATGCCTTCGACTGGAATACTAAGTCCCAAAACGAAGGGCTGAGATCCCTCCTCTTCTACTTCAGCTCCATTCCTACTCTGCGTGTTCCTGCTCTTGTCCTGGAATCAGCCACCGAATGCTCTCAGTCCGGATGGTGGCATACATAATGAAACTAATTAAAAAGAATAAGGAGAATACAAGCAGCCAATCCACGGTCTTTATCAAAGTGCTGGGGAGAGGGCCCAGTTGGTCAGCTTGTGTTACCACCACATTTTTCTTGGCTTCTATACCTGAAAAAGAAATCAATGGTTTCAAATCAGATAGAAAACACAGCCGGCTTGTCTGAAGTATGATGCGTGGCATGCAAAATGACATGCAACCCTAAAACAAACACCACCTCAAGCGTATCTTGGAAGGATTTCACCTGTGTGTCAGTGTAATTTGTAACTTGCCTTTCTTCCCACCACATCAAAGGATCAGGAGTCCTTCTAGGCTTTCAAAGCTAAAACTCCAGAATTTCTGACTCTTTGGAGCTTTTCTAGTCAATGGCCTATTAGAGTTGCCTTTTGTTCTCTTAAGACCAAAGTTCAACAAAATAAGACTACACTCAAAAGTTTCCACAGGTTATCAAGATGCCTTTAAATAAGTTACTGAAAGACCGGAACAGTTACCCAGCACTGGGTCAGTGATCACCAAAGATGCTGGGCACCTAGAATTCATCTACAAGCACTACACACAATGGCTTTCTCTCCCCAAACCAGTCAGGGATCCAGTACAAGGCTGAGGATTCCTAGCAACCCTGAAGTATTCTCACTCCACTCTGAGATAACCCAAGATAAGGAGGATCTTTACTCTGTAGTGTCCGAAGAGCACAGAGTACAATGTGCTCTGAGACATGTTCTGATTTGCACTCATGTCTAGAAAGTGTGCCTCAGGGAGAAGCAGATGCTCACAGTCAGGCTATAAGGCTTTGAGGATGGAAATTTCCAAAGGAAGACATTTCTTCAACTCACCACAATCAAACTTTTACAAGAAATAAACAATGAGAACCATAAGCTTTAGCAAACACTAAAGAATTAAAACAACTTCTGACTGGGCAGTGGGTGGCACAGGTCTTTAATCCCAGTACTCAGGAGGTGAGGCAGGCAGGTCTCTGAGTTTGAGCACAGCCTGGTCTAAGAGTGAGTTCTGTGGAAGCCAGAGCTACCCAGAGAAATCCTATCTCAAAATAAAACACCTCTGCAAGTGGATCAATAAATGGAACTTGACACACTAAAGCCAAACAACATAACCAAACCCAACAATTCAATTGAATCTCAAAAACACAGTAGTTAATTGCCACAATACAGACTGAAGAAGATATAGTGTGTGTTACTACTAGCATAAAGTTCTCAGTGAGTTCTAGGCCAACCGATCTACAGAGCAAGTTCCAAGCCAGCCAGGGCTACACAGTGAGACCCTATCTATAAATAAATGAAAGAAAAGAAAGAAAGAAAGAAAACTTCCTCCCTGGGATGTTATTTCTACATACCTGTCTGATTGAAAATGAAGACTTTCAGTGTTTCCAGAGTCCGATCTGTATGATTAAACCTCGCCATTGGTTTAGCTCCTTGAAATAGCAAAATGTTAGGGACAGCTACAGTGCCAAATCTGGTAGAAAGGCTGTAAGAGAAAGAAGGCAGTTACGTTAGAAAGCCTGAAAACATGCTTTCTCACATGACTACCCTGAGAAGAAGTGGAAATAATGAAGAGTTTGTGTAACCTACAATTTCTGAGAGTTGAACTTTTGACTTTTGGTCTGTTCCTTGCCACTTCCTTGTGGGTCAGGGTTGGAGCATTCCTGCTCTGCAATCCAAGTCAGTTGCTGTTAGCACATGGTTCCAGCCATGACCAATGGTTCCACTGTTTAAATTCCAAATGTCAGAACAACACAAACCAGAAAATTCTAATTCATGGATAAAGCATACTGTGTCAATTTTCTTGACAGAAAAAAAAAAAACTTCAAACTTCAGAATAGCCATCCCTTCCTTCAAAAACGATCAGTACAGAATGGCAAATTGATGCAAAGGAATCCATGAGTCCGTCCGCACAGGAGGAAGCTCACAGCTAGGAAGGGAGGACTTGGAAGAATTGGCCTGCAGGCATTTTGCCTTCACATGACCAGTCCAGGTTCTGGCAGTGGTTTTTCCACAGAACCAGCTATGACCTTTGGAAAATTATTTAACCTCACTAAGCCTCAGTTTCTCCCACCATTAAGCAAGCAATGTTGGATGAGAAATGTCATTTTTGTCATTCAGACATTAACATATGAGTCACGCACATGTTCCAGCCCCTGTAATGAAAAAGTGTCCTCCATAATCAAGGCATAAGGCACTCAATGGAGGCAAAGGAGCCAGAAGCCTTTAGGAAGAGAGTGCAGGGAAGGAGGCCAGTCCTCAACCCAGAGCATAGTGCATGCTTTTGAGATTGACAAGCATTGCTCTCCTTAGGCCAGGCCAGGGAGCAGACAGGAGTAACTAGGTTAGGGCCGAAGAGATGGCTCAGTAGTTAAGACCACACACTGTTCTCCTAGAGGACCTAAACGGGGCAGGTCACAACTGCCTGTAACTTCAGCTCAAGGGTCTGACACTCTCTTCTGCCTCTTACACATGCAGACACTCACATACCACATGCCATGGCTAATTTTGTCAACTTGGCCACATCTGGAATCAACTAAAATCCCAGCAGCTGGACACACCTGTGAGGTATTTTGCTGATTGGATCATTTCTAAGTAAGAAGACCCACCCTAAATCTGGGTCATACCTTCTTGTGGCAGCCTACAAGAAGGCTTCTTGTAGGAAGAAGGAATCTTTGCTTTTTGCCTTCTTGCCCTCACCCCAGCTGGCAAGTTCATTCATGTGCTTGGGAGGCATTCCTTCACAGATATTTGAACCTACTTCCTTGGGATCCCAATGTAGACTGGAAACCACCTGAGACACCAAGCCTCGTGGACTGAACAACTATGGAATTCTTGGCCTTTCCCTTGGGAGGCAGCCATTGTTGGACCAGCTGGACAACAACCTGTAAGCCACTCTAATAAATCCCTGTTTAATATATATAGATTCATATATCAGCTCTGTTCCTCTAGAGTACCCTAATATACCATAAACAAAAAAACAGGCTGGAGAGACGGCTTAGCAGTTAAGAGCATTGGCTGTTCTTCCAAAGGACCCAGGTTCAAATTCCAGAACCCACATGGCAGTTCACAACTATCTTTATGGCCAGGTGTGGTGGCACACACCTTTAATCCCAGCACTCAGAGGAGACAAAAGCAGGCAGATCTCTCAGTTCCAGGCCAGTCTGATCTATAGAGCGAGTTCCAGGACAACCAGGTCTACACAGAGAAACCCTGTCTGGAGATGGGAAAAAAAGCAAAGGAAAGAAAGGAAGGAAGGGAAGGAGAGAGAGAAAAGACAGGAAAAGAAAAAGAAAATAAAATAAAGAGGCTGGGGAGATGGTTCAGTGATTCAGTGTGCATATTTTCCTTAGCAGGGCCAGAGTTTGGCTCTAGGCACTCATGTCCAGTGCTCACATCTCCTGGAACTCTAGCTCTGGGGACCTGATGCCCTTTCCTCACTTCTGCAGGCACCCACATACATGTGCACATGCACAAAGTCAGATATCTAATTTTTAAAAGATTTTAATAAAAGGGGCATAGAGATGGTTCAGTGGCTAAAACCATGGGCTGCTCTTCCACAGGACCTGAGTTTGATTCTTTGCAACCATAGTGGCTCATATAACTCTAGTTCCAAGGGATCCAGAACCCTCCTCTGGCCTCCATGGGCATGTAGCACACAGCCATCTTTGCAGCCAAAACACCCATATACATGAGTTAAAAATAAATGAATGAATGAATGAAAGTCTTTTAAAAGATGGTAATTAGCTGGGCATGGCGGTGCACACCTTTAATCCCAGGATTCAGGAGATAGAGGCAGGCAGATCTCTGTGAGTTCTAGGCCAGCCTGGTCTATAAAGTAAGTCCAGGACAGCCAAGGCTATTACAGAGAGAAAACCTTGACTCAAAAAAAAAAACAACAAAAAAGACAATTAAAAAAAAATGCACAAACATAGGGCTGGGAAACTACACCATAGGCTACTGCCACAAAGAGACACCCTCCTGAGGTGCCACTTGTGCTAATTTAGTCTGGTCTAGAGTATCCAAGGTCCTCTGGCCATGCCTCTGCTATCAAGTGCCACTGCCTGCCACTCTACTATCCACCACACACAGAACAGGACTCTTTCCAGGGACTTCTAGAATGGAGGATACCTGCTGTGCTGAGACGCATCCAGTGCCAAAAAGCCAAGAGTTGGAAATGCCCGGGGCAAAGAGTTAAAATGAGGAGCCAGGCTGGCAGAAAACCGGCACCATGGAGTGTAGAAGAGAACCAGTGTACAGTCACTACCATTTGGGTTGAGAAAATCCATGAGGTCCTGTAAAGAAAGGGACACCAGTTAAAGGCAGCATATATGTACATTACATATTACATGTGTGGGCTAGGCAAGGAAGACAGAAAGGAACTCTTCAGGCTCAAGGCCACCCTGGTCTACATAGCAAGTTCCAGAGACCCTGTCTGGGGAAAAGAAAATGTATGTTTCTAAAAGGATCCAAAAGGATCCCTGCTGCCTCCAATGAATGAGCAGCAGGTGGGCAGAGAGAAGGAGACTGACACCCTTAACCATTGTCAGGATTCAGAACCAGAGAACACATGAGATATGAGTCAGCAGAAAAGCACTATGGATGGGTGACAAGGCACACTTATTGCTAAGCTTTCCAGAAGTTCCTTTAGTGTTTCTTGACTAGTCAACTCAGACATAAAGTACTCGCATGTAGAGCCCCCTTTTCCTCGGGCTCTGGCTTTTTTTTTTTTTTTTTTTTTTTTTTTTTTTTGGTTTTTCGAGACAGGGTTTCTCTGAATATCTCTGGCTGTCCTGGACTCGCTTTGTAGACCAGGCTGGCCTCGAACTCACAAAGATCCGCCTGCCTCTGCCTCCCAAGTGCTGGGATTAAAGGCGTGCGCCACCACCGCCCGGCTTGGGCTCTGGCTTTTTATTCCTCTCTCCCAAATCCTGAGTTAAACTTGCTCAGCTGATTAAGCCACGCCCCTGCTAGGTAAAGAGACCCTTAATACTTTATACCTGTCTCTTAAGCAACCCAGCTGGGATTAAACAAAAACATTCTTACAATTAGCTTTAATAAACTCCTACCATACTCGCAGCAAACACAGACCACCACGGGCCGGCCACTAAACTGTACATCCCAAATGCTATGCTTTAGATGTTTTAAGATTTATTCTTATTTATGTGTTTGTGAGTATGTATGCATGTTTGTACATATATATGCATGCAGATGCTCATGGAACCCAGAAGAGGGCATCAGATCCAATGGAGCTGGAATTATAGACAGTTGTGACATGCCCAACATAGGTATTTAAAATGGAACGCAGGTCCTCTGGAAGAGCAGCAGGCACTCTTAACTGCTGGCCATTTGTTGGGGCCTGACTCCTCAGCCTGTGGTGCTACTGAAAGTGGCTCCAATGTTAGAAGGTGAGCACTAGTGGAAGTCCTAGGTCGTTGGAGCATGCCTTAGCTGCTGTTGCTGTTTATGAGTCTTCTGCTGCATGTCTGTGCACCATGAGAGAGCCTGGTGCTTGTGGAGGCCAGAAGAGGACGTCAGATCCCTGGGAACCACAGTTACAGATGGTTGTGAGCTGCCATGTGGGTGATAGGAACTGAACCCAGGTCCTCTACAAGAGAAGCCAGTGCCCTTAACCTCTGAGCCATCTCTCCTTCCCTGGGGCATGCCTTTGAAGAGGACTGTTGGACCTTGATCACTTTTTGTTTTGTTTCATTCACAGGGTCTCACTGTGTAGCTCTGGCTGACTTGGAGCTCACTCTATAGACCAGTCTGACTTCAAACTCACAAAGATCTACCTGTCTCTTCCTCCCCAGTGCTAACATTAAAGGTGTGTACCACGTCAAACCTTGATCTCTTCATTCTCTTTTTACTTTCTAGTATCTTTCCAATATGTGGTCCCACCACAGTGTGCTGCCTCACCACAGGCCCAAAAATAATGGAGCCAAGTGACAGCTCCAAAACTGTCAGCCAAAATAAGTTTTCTCTCTTTTTAAGTTGATTACCTCAGGTATTTTGTTATAGTAAGAAAAAGATAACATATCGAACAATTTAAAACTGTCACCTTGGCAGAGCTGAGAACAATGTGTGTGGCCAAAGGTTAGTGCAATTCAAGGAAACACTGCTCTGGCCACTAGCTGTTTACCAGACTGTAACCTAGACTGGCTTGGTGATATGTGTGACATAGCGAATAGCCCTACACAGCCTGAGGATAGTGTCTGGGGCACTCTGGAGGGAATGGGAGCCAGGCAGACTGCAGGTCCTGGAGCAGCTTCATGAACTTCATGAACACCATGCCCCCCCTCCATGACACTGAGCCATAACTGCTCTCAGGGCTAAAGTTTGTTCTCCTCATGTGAGCAGCCTGACTGTACCCTGCTCTTCTGGCTGCTTAACCATCTACAGAAACTGTCAGCCACTATTGTAGAATCCCCTTGGGGAATCATCATCTATCTAAGGATCTGGAAAAATGTGGCTGGGTTGCTAGACAATGGTCTCACTCACTGCAGAATAAACACGAGATTCACATGCTTTAAATGGAAGAGAAACTGCATCCCTGAATCACATTTTCCAACATAAATATCAAACTGTAGTTTTAGTCATTCAGATTTTCTTTTCTTTAAAACAAGATTTATTTTTATTACTTTTTAATCATGTGTGTGTATCTGAACCTGGGTAGGCCAGAGAGCATTGAATTCCATGGAGCTAGAGTTACATGTAACAGTGAGCCATCCAGTGTGGAAGCTGGGAATTGAACTTGGGTCCTCTGGAAGAGCAGTACGCTCTCTTCACTGCTGAGCCATCTCTCTAGCTCCTCATCCAGATTTTTTAAAAACATTTTTTTGGGTGGTACTGGGGATTGAAGCCATGCTAGGCAAGTGCTCTATCAAGGAGCTAGTCTCAGCTCCAGAAAATAAAAATCCTGAGATGCTGATCCCAGGCACCTAGCTGTCCAATATGACTTTCTACATGAGACTTTGTGGTGAGATTATTATGAAAATTACTAGCTTTTGGTCACCTAAACAACTTCTTTTCTTTATAAGACAGCAGGGCTGGAACAGCTCAACTGAGAGAGTGCTTGCATGGACAAAGCCCTGGACTCAATCCCCAGCACCTCATAATATTAAGCATAGTGGTGCAGACTTGTGCTCCAGAGGTAGAGGCAGGAGAATCAAAGGTTGAGGTCATAGGTCATCCTTTGCTATATAGCAAATTCAAGGCCAACGTAGGATACATGAGACCTGTCAAAACAGCAACAGCGGGCTATACCTCAGTGGTCATCAAAAACCACCCTCATTTACAGAGTGACAGATGATGCGGCACACTCTGGTTGCACTCACCTGAGCCCAGGTATTGGAGACCAGCCAGGGAAATATCCATCTGAAAGCTGATGAGTACTGGAGTACTAAATCATAAGATGAGTTTGAAGACAAAGACAGAGACATGGAGACAGACATGTCTTCCTACCTGGGACATATTTAAAATCTTCAGAGTGAAATTCTCTAGCCCAGTCACATTCCTTTCCTCACAGTTCACCTTGGGGGACTTGAGGCTGTCAGTGCTGTTGGCATCCTCGGTGGTGACCGACTCGGCCTCGGTCACTCCAGGCTCAGAGTAGTATTCTTCTTCCCGGTCCAGGGAGCTGCCCATACCTTGCAGCCCGAATAGGTTCTCTCGGCCGCAGCGTGGGTCTGCCTCTTCCCGGGCACTGCAGGTGCCATCACGGCCCTCGGCATTCCTTTGGTCCTCAGCTGCCCCAGGAATCACCGACAGCACCACCATGGGATCTCCACGGGGACGCAACCCCAGAGAGGCTTTGGTGGGCTCTGCCACCCTCGCCTGGCCCCGATGGCCCTGAGCAGCCTCCCCTTCATGCAGGTACACAGCTCCAACCTGGAGATTTGGGCCAGGCTGCTCTTCATGACCATTGTCCTCTGCAACTAAAGTAGGACAGCATATTGTCATATTTGACTCGAAAACAAATGAACCCCAAAGACTTATACTTATCTTCTAAAATGAGAACTACCCCAATAGAGAAGGTGCCATTTTACTATCACAGAGGCACCCACATTCTCCACTTCTGGAGACCACAGGGGGCATGCTGTATTAATAGGTGCCAAGTAAAAAGACAAACACCAAACATGCCAGAAAACTGTGATTTGCCCACGTGAAGTACAATTAAAAACAAAACAAAGCCGGGCTTTGGTGGCGCAAGCCTTTAATCCCAGCACTCAGAAGGCAGAGGCAGGCGGATTTCTGTGAGTTCGAGGCCAGCCTGGTCTACAAAGTGAGTCCAGGACAGCCAGAGATACACAGAGAAACCCTGTCTCGAAAAACCAAAAAAAAAAAAAAAACAAAACAAAAAACTTTCAGGGCAGACAACCAGTTAGGAAAAAGATAACAGAGACACTAAGAAAATAATAATGGGTGGTGGCCCACATCTCTAAACCCAGCACTTGGAGGCAGAAGAAGGCAGATCTCTGTGAGTTCAAGGCCAGCCTGGTCTACATAAAAGTTCTAGGCCAGCCAAGACTAGCTACACAGTGAGATCCTGTCAAGAGAAGAGAGATTTCTTCAACTTAACAAACTAATTAGCTTGGGCCATGCATAAAATAAAAATTATCCTATCACTGGTTTCAAGCAAATTGCTTGGGAAATAAGATGGGATGCACTGGGTCCATTCTGCCAGGGTTGTCAGCACCTTCCCACCTATTCAGCTTTTCTCAGGAGGCTCTCTGCCAGCTGAAGGTTTCTTCACAATGCCTTCTGTGCAAAGAAGCCTAACAAGGAAAGGCCAAAATAGGCTGGGGCTGAAGGGGCAGCAAGCCTCTACTTCCTAAGGGTCGTCTTCAGCATGCTTAGATAACAATAAGAAAATGCCACCAACATGCAAAAATTTACAGGAGTGCTGTGAAGAGCAGTGAAAAAAAGATGTGGTCCTAGCACACGATAGCTGCAGAGATGACAGGCCAGGTGTGCTTATAGTTCAAAGAGGTGTAAAATAACCGCAACCAAGCTCTCCTCCCCGATAAACACACCAGAATCCACTCAATTGCCCCCCACTCCACTAACACTGCACACTCTAGGCTGCAGCCACCAACCACTGTGCAACGCTGGACTCTCCTGCTGCCCCCTCAAGTCTCCACAAACCTGTGTCTCACTGCAGTCCCAGTGGAACTCTCCCCAGTTTAAAACTCTTTCAGTGGCTTCTCTTGCCCTGTGTGATTTATACTCTATACTGTCTGGTCCCTGGTCACTCTCACTTGTCCCCAGCCTGCCTTGGAGCATTCCTGAAGATGGTTTCTTGGCTAAGAAAGTCCTCTGCCCCACCTTTTTATCTCCAGGCAAATCCAATATCCTTCAGGTGGAAGCACTAAATTTCACTTGGGTTTTTTTTTCTTTTTTTGGTTTTTGTTTTGTTTGTTTTTGTTTTTTGAGACAGTGTTTCTCTATGTAACAGAGTGCTGGCTGTCCTGGACTCTTTGTAGACTAGGCTGGCCTCAAACTCAAGGCAATCCACCTGCCTCTGCCTCCCAAGTGCTGAGATTAAAGGCATGCACCACCATTTCCAGCTTAAAATTTCACTTCTATAAGGACATCCATCCTAATCTTTAGACCAGGGTAAGCAGTCTCTAGATGCTACCCAATAATGTCCTAGGGCTTCCCTTGATGTATTTTCCACCCTTATAATCCACTAAGTAATTGTATTCATTTGATGCCACCTTGCCCTCCAGGCAGGAGGGGAGGCCCTCTGCTTTGTCTGACCCTTCCCTGCACACTGGTGTCCAGTAGTGCAGTGAAAATGACTCTGGCTCTGATGTGAGCTGCATATGGTAGATCACACCTGTCTGTAATCCTGGTTATAGGGGGCCTGAGGCAGGGAGATTTCTGTTACTTCAAACTAGGATGGGCTACATTGTGAGACAGTCCTCAAAAAATAAACCAACAAAATAACAAATTAGCAATCTGCCATCTGACTCCCTAGTAAATGCTAGTATAGGATCTTGGATCTCAGGGCCAACTGTTCACTCCCATTCCAAGGCATCTGGGCAGCACCCCTGACCCCACATGCCAATCTGTCAGTAGTATCTGCTGCTAGGGGGGGATGACCTTGTATTTTCAGACACTCGAAGAAGGAACCAGGAAAGTAGGTTCCTTTATGCCCAACCTATATCCTACCCACACGCCCAGTGCCCTAGTCAGTCAGTAGGTGGCGTCTTCAGGGTCTGCATGAATCTCTGAATATACCCTGCACTTTGCAATTAGCTCACAATGACTACTGACCCTGGAAAATCTGAGTATTTAGTGAGGAACTATCAATATGTGCACCGAATACAGAGAAACTAAACCTAATATTGTTTGGTTTCTTTTGTGTAGGAGTTAGATAAATTAGATTTAGGAAATATATAGGAGTTTCTGATACTGTCTCTGTAGGAGTTAGATAAATTAGATTTAGGAAATATATAGGAGTTTCTGATACTGTCTCTTAATTCGGGGCCTGAAGAGCATTATCAGCATGAAGTCAGCAAAAACAGGAAAGACTCAATAGACTGAAAAACAAGTTTGAAGTCAGGAAAAACAGGAAAGACTCAAGACTTGAAGAAACAAAGTATATGGCCTGACATTGTTTTCAGCTGCTAAGTGGGCGGAGCCCAAATTAAGCTGAAACAGAGTTCCTCCTATTTGAGGACAGTGCGTGGAGCCGAGAAGAGAAGAGGCCCCTGATGCTAGAAAGCTCCAAGAGTCCTGCTGAAAAAAGGGCTGGCCATTGATGGCCAGCTCTCTCCCTGAAGCAGAAAGAAGCCGGTGAGCAAAGAAAGCCTGAGCAAGACACCAAAAGGCCAAGGACTGGACCCTGTGGCTCAGCTTTTGCCTAGAGGGGTTTGATCTGTCCAAACAGTGGCCTAAAGGAAACGGTGCCTGGCTTTAAGGACTGAGGCAGAGCAGCTGAGTTCCTGATTCAAAAGAAGTAAGTTGGCCTGCAGACGGCTGGGGTCTCCCACAGAGAAGAAAGCATGAAGCCTTATTTAAGGTGAGACTGCAATAACCAACTACCTTGACGAACCTGCATCTGAGAGATCCAGAAGAAGGACTGCTAAATGTGTTACAGAATCTACAACAAATACTATGTTCCTGACGACTGAGGACCTGCCCCAGAGACTGTATCATTCTAAAAGGTTATGAAAGTAGTTGTTATGATTATCAATAGGTTTAGTGGATAGGTTAAAGGGGTTGTAGGAATTTATAGGATTAATAGTTAAGAAATTGTTGGTGTTTGTTATAAGTGAATTTAGTAATAAATAAATAAGTGTTAAATAATAATTTAAAAGTTCGGTTACACTTTTGTTACAGGGTCTTATATAGTAGAGGCTGGCTTTGAACTCCTGATCCTTTGCCTCCACCTATGCAGTTGTGGGATCACAGGCCTATGTCAACACCATATCTGGCTTTTAACGCAATGTTAAAGAAGTCCAAGATTAAGAAGGGCAGAAGTAAAGCTAGGTACCTCACATATTCCATGGCTGCTGCAGCAGAAATGATCTAGAACCTTAAGACAGCTAGCCCAGGCTAAAGGGACCAGTTTCCCAGTGTTGTTGCTTTCTGGTGAGGCCTGTAATGAGCCCTGCAGGAGGGAGCCAGGAGAACCAATACTCTGACCCCATTCTCTCCTTGTTCCAATGCTTTTTGAGAAAGAAGTCTAGAGAGCCCATTATTGCATACTTCTTCACTTTTAAGGCCAGTGATTAAATGGAATGAAAATACAAAATTGGACTGTAAGATCTGACAGACATGGGTTTATAGCACTGGCCCTCAACTCTGGCTGTGTAACATTGACAGAGGATTGAAGCCTCTGAATCTCAGTTTCAGGTTAGGCATCTGTAAATGCAAACAACGAGGTCTATAATCCCAGCACTAAGGCAGGCAGAGAGATCACCAAGCTGGGCCAATCTGATCTGTCTCAAAACAATAACAGCAACAAAAAATGTTTTGTGTAAACCAGTGGTGGCACACGCCTTTACTCTCAGCACTCAGGAGGCAGAGGCAGGTGGATCTCTGTGAGTTCGAGGCCAGCCTGGTCTACATAGTGAGTACAGGACAGCCAAGGCTACACAGAGAAACCCTGTCTCAGAGAGACAGAGAAAGAGAGAAATGGACTTTAATAAGAGTAAATAAGAGTCATGAAATAAGTCTCTCTCTCTCTCTCTCTCTCTCTCTCTCTCTCTCTCTCTCTCTCTGTCTGTCTCTCTCTCTCTCTCTGTTCTCCACCCACAAAGAGTGGCTCCTTTCCTCACTTAAAGGGTACCCCGTAAGCACAGGCCCCAGGAATCTGCAGTTAGTTTTCTGGTCTTTCCTTCATGCAGATATCTACTGAGCATGAGTGACCACTTTTTGAAGGTGGCCAGCAGGATAGACTCCACCATGAACTTTGAAGTCTTCGGGCTCTGATATTTACTAGGAAGTGCGAAGTGGCAAAGTGTTTATCCCCTCTGAGCCTCCCGCACCTCCGGCCTGTGAAATGAAGGTATTCATGGAAAAGCTGTCTCCCAGGGCTGGTGGTGGAAGGACAGAATGAGATTATGAGGTAGCGCATCACTCCAGGCTCTGGAATTCTAAAAAGGCCACAACAAAAATTAGCTGTTCGTTATGATGAGGGCGAATGATGAAGTGCTCATCACAAAAGGGTATGCCTCGGCAAGCGCCCAACAATCCCTCCTGTCAGGCCTGCTAAGGGACCGGAGCAGGCTCAGCCTCGCCGCCCGCCGCCCCGTCCCGCCGGGTAGCAGCGCCTTGAACCGGCCGGTCGCACTCACTCACCCTCCAGGCCGCGGGCCGGCAGGCCCAGCACCCACAGCAGTACCTGCCACCAGCGGAGGAGTCGCATGGCGCGCGACAAGGAGCCGCGGCCACAGGCACCGCCGTGGAAGACAACCGGCGCACCGCAACAGGAGTGGCGCCCCCGCCCCAGCGGGGCTCAGGGGAGGAGAGCCAAGAGCGCAGGCGTGGCCTCGGGCGCCATCTTGACTCCTGGCGGCAGCTGTAGACGCCATCTTGGAGACGGGCGATCGGCTTCAGGCCATGTGCGACCTGTGCTAGAAGCCTCTGAACCTTGGGAGGTCACAGGTCGTCTGATGTATTACTTAACCACGCTACACTAGCTTGTGTTGCCAGACGATAAATCCAGTGAAGTAAGAATTTCATATAACTGCATAGATGAATAGATAGATATAGATGTTTGTGCGAGTGTATGTAGGCAAAACACCCATAAACATAAGATCTAAACAGATCTTTAAAAACTTTAAATAATCGGGCTGGAGAGATGGCTCAGGGGTTAAGAACACTAGCTGCTCCTCGGAAGGTCCTGAGTTCAATTCCCAGCAACCACATGGTGGCTCACAACCATCCACAATGTGATCTCATGCCCTCTTCTGGCTGCAGGTGTACATGCAGATAGAGCAACTCATATACATTAAATAAATCTTTAAAAAAAAAAAACTTTAAATAAGCCGGGCGGTGGTGGCGCACGCCTTTAATCCCAGCACTTACTTGGGAGGCAGAGGCAGGCGGATCTTTGTGAGTTCAAGGCCAGCCTGGTCTATAAAGTGAGTCCAGGACAGCCAGGGCTACACAGAGAAACCTTGTCTCGAAAAACCAAAAAAAAAAAAAAAAACTTTAAATAAAAGTTTAGAGCCTGTGCTGATTAGTTTTTATTATCAACTTGACGAAAGCACAAGCTATAGTTATCTGAGAAGAGGGAACCTCAACTGAGAAAATGCCTCCATAAGGTTGGGCTGTAGGAAGCCTATAGGACATTTTCTTAATTAGTGACTGATGTGGGTCAGCCCACTGTAGGTGGTGCCACCCCTGGACTGTTGATTCTAGGTTCTATAAGCAGGCTGTATAGCCCAATGCCGCAGCAGCTGCTATTAAAGCGGCCCCCTACCCCCTCACCCCCCAGCTGTCAGTGAGCAGTGACTCAACAGCTTTAAGGGTTGTGCAGCCAGAGCTGTCACGCTCAAAATGTAGGCTACAGGCACTCTTGTCAGAATGGCGCCCATGCCATCTAGGGAGTTGTCCTGCCTCAGCCTGGTGCAGACTCGGGAGCTGTCCACGGTGATGACACCTTTCCTGCCTCTGCCTTGGGAGCTGTCCACCAACCCAATATTATTCCTGCCTCAGCCTGCTGCTGACTCGGGAGCTGTCCACAAAGGCAACACCTCCTCTCTACTCTCTGTCAGCTATTCATGCTTCAGGGAAAGACTTCCCTGCCATGGACTCCCTTTGTAATCTTGGTAAACTTCATGAACTTTGCAAACCCTCAAAGCGGGAAAGTGACCAGACCCCTGCCTGAGGAACTCCAGCAGCCCTGCTCCTCCTCCAAAACCTTTCTGTCACAACATTTCCAGCCTCTGTAACTCTCACAAAGGTCATCTCCAGCTCCTCAGTAGGACCCATCCCAGGTTATTCTAATTTGAGGTGAAAACCCACCAATCTCTGAGTGAGACAACACACCAATCCCTGAGCTTCCCCACAGAAACCCACCAATCCTCATTCTGGAAATCCCTGCCCTAGAAAGCTCTGCCCCTAAAAAATCCTATATAAGCCCTGCACTTCAATTCCCTGGGGTCCTCTCCCTGGAGCAGGTGCAGCCACACCCTGGATTCATCCCTCCTTACCCCAGACCCTTCAATAAATCTCTTTTATGAGATTTGCTGCCTGATGGGACTCTTTCATTGAAAGAAGCCGAGAAGCTGTGAAGAGAAGAATCAAAGAAAGTGGAGCTCAGGCTCCTGGGCTCCACAGCTCAGCTGGGAGCTCTCTCCTATGAGCTGCAACATCTCTGATGAAGAGGCCTCCTCTCAGAGCTTTGTGGTTCTTGGGCTCCCGTGCCTCAGGATGCCCTTCCACTGGGACACAGTCCCACCTAAAAGAGTTGTGTGGTTCCTTGGCTTGAAAATCCCAGGATATCTTCTTCAGAGCTGTTAACACTTTCACTGGAGATGCCTTCTCCCTTCAGGATGTGTGGTTCCTGGGCTCACAAGCATCTGTGCAGGCCTAACACTAACAGGCTGAACAAGCCATTGAAAGCAAGCCAGTAAGCAGCACCCCTCCATAGCCTCTGCATCAGCCCATGCTTCTGGGTTCCTGCCACATTTGAGTTCCTGCCCTGACTTCCTTCAATGATAGACTATGATATGGAAATGTAAAGCCAAATAAACCCTTCCCCTCACAATTTGCTTTGTGGTATTTATCACAGCAACAGAAATCCTAAGACATATGTATACAGACACTAAATGTCAATTCAGTAAAGGTGACAGGATAACCCTAATTTGACTATCTTCCCACAAGAAGATTCAACATATGCCCAATTTCAGTGACATGATTAGAAACCTTCAGGTCTGTCCTGGGTTTTGCTAGAACTAAATATCTCTATGTGAAGACATGTGTATTAGGGTTATTCATAGAGCATATTGACACTAATTACAACTGTCACATACAGCTGCATTCCTGTACCTATGAGGGTGCTTAGCCTGTCCTTGACAAATCTGCTTAGATTTTCCTTCATTTTTTCCAAGAGAGTTTCTCTTTAAAGGCTGCTTAGATTTTTTTTTAATATGAGGAGTTGTAAGACCTACCTTCCCACTCCTCCCAACACAAGACAAAACCCAGAGAAGTATTTTGCTTTAGACCAATGTGGCAATTATTCCCCATAGTCATAAAACGCACCATCCCAGTGCTGTTTTACAGTGTGATTTTCTATGACCTAGCCCCTTAATCTGGGTGGGCTTCCTATCCATGAACCCTCTACAAAAAAATCTTACATGGCTGTAGGACTCATGGCAGTTAAGGCCACACGCCCTCCTTTGCTAGAAAATTTGCACTAGAGCATACAACAAGCTACATATTCAGACTATCCTGAGTCTGCCATACTCTTAAGGGATTCAGACTAGCTTGCACAGAGAAGCTCTGCTGTGTAATAAACCAGTTGGCAGTGAGGAAGACTGGAGTACCTCTCCTCAAGTACAGATAGAAAAGTGGATATCACACAAATGACCAGTAAAGACTTCGATCTTCAAGGCACCAAGTGCCATTGGCTTCTAACCTTTCTCCATCTTCTGGCCCACTTCCTCCACTGGATGTGCACTCCTTCTTAATAAATTGTCTAGTCATTAATCTTAAAAAAAAAATAAATCGCCGGGTGGTGGTGGCTCACGCCTTTAATCCCAGCACTTGGGAGGCAGAGGCAGGCGGATCTCTGTGAATTCGAGGCCAGCCTGGTCTACAAAAGTGAGACCAGGACAGCCAGAGCTGTTACACAGAGAAACCCTGTCTCGAAAAACCAAAAAAAAAAAAAAATCATGCTGGACAGTGGTGGTGCATGCCTTTAATCCCAGCACTCAGGAGGCAGAGGCAGGTGGATTTCTCTTTTTGTGAGTTCAAGGCCAGCTTCATCTACAGAGTGAGAAACCCTGCCTTGAAAAACAAACAAATCTAATCTCAGCACTCAGAAGGCAGAGGCAGTCGGATCTCTGTGAGTTCAAGGCCACCCTGGTCGACAGAGTGAGTTCCAGGATAGCCAGGACTACACAGAGAAACCCAATTTTTGAAAAAAAAAAAAAAAAAAAGAAAAGAAAAAGAATAGCCCACACTGACCACTTGGACACCAGACTCAGAATGATGGAAATTCATTGAACACTGAGCAAAGAGTGACCAGTCAGGGACCAAGTCTGGATTCAGGAAGACTGCAACACTCAATTGTTTTCAGAGTGAGTTTTTAAAGGGAAAAATCAAAACCAAGCAGGAAAAATCAATTATATCCCAGGTGCATTGTGCCTAACAAAGCAAGAAGAATCAATTCTATTCCTGGTACATTGTGCCTATTTAGTTAGACGTTTTTTTGTTGGGGGGTTTTGGAGAAAGGTTTTCTCTGTGAATCCTTTAATGTCCTGGACTTGCTTTGAAGACCAGGCCAGCCTTGAACTCACAGAGATCCTCCTGCCTCTGCCTCCCAAGTACTGGAATTAAAGGCATGCACCACCATGCACACCAATTAAAGACAGTTGTGACCTGCCCTGGGGGTGCTAGGATTTGAACCCTGGTCCTTTGGAAGAGCAGTCAGTGCTCTTAACCACTGAGCCATCCCTCCAGCCCTAGACAAAGTATTTTAAGCTGATTAGCCAATCATGCTGGGCGGTGGTGGTGCATGTCTTTAATCCCAGCACTCAGAAGGCAGAGGCAGGTGTTAAGGTAGGAGAAACTTGAGGGCTTTCCAGTTCCCTACCATTCTGGGAGAAAGGAATATAGCAGGGTATTGTGATATTTTTTTAAGTAGAGCATACAGCATTAATTCAAGCAGAACATCCAACAAATATTAAATTGTAAGTAAAAAGGCTATTCTCATGGCAGGCAGGCAGAGCCTAAGAACTTGAACTTCATTTCACCTTATGATCAAAATGGAGACTAGACAAAATGACTGCGGGTGTGCTAAAAATTAAAGTAGGTCTCAACAGAGGAGCTATAGTTATGCTAGAAACTAAAATAGGCCTCAGCAGATCTCTGAGTTACAAGTCAGCCTGGTCTGCATACAGAATTCCAGGACAGCCAGGGATACACAGTGAGACCCTGTCTCAAAAAATAAATAAAGAATAAAGCTGCCCAGCACTGACAGCCTGTTCCAACCTCCTGAGAGACCTTACTAAACTAAACTAAACTAAGCTAAACTCTTCCCAAATGCCTGATTCATAAGATTTGTTTTTAGGTTCATTTTTATGTGGATTTGTGTGCCTACATGAGTTTAAGTGTACCACATGCATGGAGGTACCTGAGGGAGGGCAGACAGTATTGGATGCCCTGGAACTGAAGTCATAGGCAGTTGTGAGCTACTTGATGTGGATGCCAGGAACTGAACCTGGGGCGGCTGCAACAGCAATAGTCCATGCTCTTAAATGTGGAACCATCTGTCCAGCCCCTTTTTGCTTTTGTAAGACAAGTTCTCTCTGTGTAGCCAGCAGGCTTTGAACTCTTGATCCTCCTGCCATGGCTTCTCAAGTGTTGTGATAGTGGGTGTGAGCACCATACCCAGCAGAAATAGAAACTGAGGATAAATTGTTAATAGTAGATTGGGTTTCTGGCTCAGGTAGTAGAGCACTTACTTAGCATGTACAAAGCAGAACACACACAGATATTTGAAGTTACTACCTTTTGTTTTACAGCTAAACAGATCATTTCATTTTGCAATGAAAGATCTTTACAGATAATCTGAATTTGTTTAATAAGTGTTGGGGAATATATTCAGTAATTTTTTCCAATTTTATCATTTTTTGTGCTCTTTTCATAAAACTGACTGAATGTATTTATTGCAGGGTTTTTTGTTTTGTTTTGTTTTGTTTTGAAGACAGAGTTTCTCCGTGTAGCCCTGGCTGTCCTGGACTCTCTTTGTGAATCAGGATAATCTCAAACTCACAGAGATCGGCCTGCCACTGCCCCCTGAGTGCTGGGAATAAAGGTGTGTGCCACCACCCCCAGAATCATTTTGGTTTTTAATTAGTTTTTATTTATGTGTAACTATGTGTGCCTGTTGTAGAATATATGATCACATTGTGAACTCTGAGTTTGTGAATTGAAAAAACTGTTTCTAATTATGGAATGGCTCAGTCTTTAATTCAAGAACTTTCTGTTTATTGTAAACAAGTGGTTATGGTGTGGTCTCAGCCCTAGAACACACCTTTAATCCAAGAGCTTTCTGTACACAGGATTAAATAAAGTTAACCCTAGGTCAAGAGGTGGAGCAATAGCCGGGCGGTGGTGGCGCACGCCTTTAATCCCAGCACTTGGGAGGCAGAGGCAGGCGGATCTTTGCGAGTTCGAGGCCAGCCTGGTCTACAAAGCGAGTCCAGGACAGCCAGAGCTGTTAAACAGAGAAACCCTGTCTTGAAAAACCAAAAAGAAAACAAAACAAAACAAAAAAAGAGGTGGAGCAAAACAAAAAAACAAAACCAGCTGACAGGGATTAAACAGAAAGTAGGGACATTGAGCTGAGGGGTATTGAAGACAGTGTGGAGAAGGAGTTGGGAGTTCTTCCTTTGGGTTTTCTCCTTCAAGGCTTCTTCCTCTAGGTTCTTCTGGGCCTTTTAGCTTTGGTTTTTTGGCTTCTAGGGCTTTTGGTGGAGTAGGAATATCAGCTGGGTACTTTCTCTGTGTCTCTGAGTTAGCAGGTTTTCATCCTATCATCTGGATCCTGAGTCTTCACTGGTAAAATCAAAGACTGTGATATTTTAGTTTTTTTTTTTTCTTTTTTTTTTTTTTGGTTTTTCGAGACAGGGTTTCTCTGTGTAGCCCTGGCTGTCCTGGGCTCACTTTGTAGACCAGGCTGGCCTCGAACTCACAGAGATCCGCCTGCCTCTGCCTCCCAAGTGCTGGGATTAAAGACGTGCGCCACCACCGCCCGGCTGATATTTTAGTTTTTTAAAAACAACACACACCTTTGTGAATTTATGTGCGCTAGATATATGTCATTCACTGTGGAGTTTAAAGGACATAATAGCCCCTGGAACTGGAGTTACAGGCAGTTGTGAGTCTCTTGATGTTGTCCTTGCAATTACAAAAAAAGATTAAAATGAGCTCCTTCAATAATTCATTATTTACCCAAGATATTTACTATATGAGACTACACAGTGAGCTCCAGGCTGGCCAGCACTAGAGCTAGTTTGTCTCAAACGAAGATGTTACTTCAATTTGAATCTGACACACTAGGAAACAAATTCTCATGTTCAAGTCACAAGGAAGATTCCAGCAAGACTAAAGCTAGAATACTAATCTGAATTCAAAATCTTTGAAACCGTGCTATGGTAATCACCAACTTATTTTAAATGCTATGCTGTACTTTGAATCTGGACTGTCCCCCGATGTACTTTGTGGTAAGGACTTGGTCCACAGCTTGGCATTGTTGAGATGGAAGAAATGCTGAAAGAGGACTCCTGAGAGATCTTTAGTTCAGTGGAGATGTTCCCTCAGTGAGTAATTACTACACAGCCCCATCTCTTTCCTTTTCTCTTCCTGACCACAAGCGAGCAACTTTGCTCTAAAAAACAATCCCTGTAGAATATGCTGCCTCACTCCAAGCCCCAAAGCGATGGACCCTCCAAATCTGTGAGCCAAAGTGAACCTTTCCACTTTATAAGCTTGTCATCTGGGGTAGCTGGCATAGTGACAGAAAGTTAACATGTTAATAATTGTAAATAATCCCTTTTGTAAACATCATATTTAAATAAGTTAATTCTGGACTTGGGCACATTGGCACATATCTATAGCCCTAGTTTTAAAAGGACCATTTAAGCCTTGGAATTTGACACCAGTGACAGTAAGACCCTGTCACAAAATAAATGAATTGGTTTATCTTATACACTAATAAGGAGCCTATAGGGAGAGATTTAAGATTACCAGAGGAGGGCTGGAGAGATGGCTCAGCGGTTAAGAGCACTGGCTGTTCTTCCAAAGGACCCGGGTTCAAAACCCAGCACCCACATGGCAGTTCACAGCTGTCTAATTGTCGGGTGTGGTGGCGCACGCCTTTAATCCCAGCACTTGGGAGGCAGAGGCAGGTGGATCTCTGTGAGTTCCAAAGCCAGCCTGGTCTACAAAGGGAGTCCAGGAGAGCCAGGAAACCTTTCCTGAAAAAACCAAAAAAAAAAAAAAAAAAAAAAGATTACCAGAGGAAATAATCGCTAAGAAGATTAACTTCTAGGGAAGGATGGATTGGAGAACATGAGGTGAGTGCCTCCTCCCTTGTTATCAGAGTGAGTGGAGTCAAGCTGTTTTCTTCACAGAGAAGGTAGCTTTGCCAAGACTGGTCTTCATGCCTACAAACTCCTGCCCAGAGGCAGACTATGCTCAATTCAAGATGGTATACAGAGTGAGCTTGTCTCAACAAATAGGAAACAGAACAAAAACTTCTTTTTTTTTTTTTTTTTGGTTTTTCGAGACAGGGTTTCTCTGTGTAGCCCTGGCTGTCCTGGACTCACTTTGTAGACCAGGCTGGCCTCGAACTCGCAAAGATCCGCCTGCCTCTGCCTCCCAAGTGCTGGGATTAAAGGCGTGTGCCACCACCGCCCGGCTAGAACAAAAACTTCTTAAAGCGTGTCCTGGTTACGTGTAGTAAGACACCATGACCAACAGCTTATAGAAGAAAGGGTTCATTCTGGTTTATGGTCCAGAGGGAAGGTCCGTAACAGCAATGGGCAGCCGTTCCAACAGGGAGGAAGGCAAAGGGCCACCTCTTCAATCATAAATGTGAAGTAAGGTGAGTGAACTAGGAATGTGGCAAAGCATGAGTCTTAAAGCCCACCCCACAATGACATACTTCTTCCAATAAGACGTCCAGGGCTGTAATTTGAAAATAAAAGGAATAGGTTTCCTACTGGTGGTGGGGATCCAGGATGAATACCCAGGTTCTTGGCATCTAACTCAAGATTGAAAAGTGCACAGATTGAAAAGTAGCAAAATGTTTTTATTCAAAGTGAAACAACAGTACAGATTAGAAAAGTTATTCCCTGGGGCTTTTTATGGAGTTTAAAGGAAGGAAGGGCTGGTTCTTAAGTGTTGTCAGTTTCTATATTAATTGACAGATTACCCTATAGCCACTTCCTACTGTAAATGTCCCTTCCCATAAAACATCTGACTTTAGTCAGATGTATGCCCAACTACATAGGCATAAGATGGTAAGTAGGGGTTCTCCGGAAAAAAATCCACTTTGAGGATAGTGTGCTTTATTCCAAACACAACCCAAGACCAGTTCAGGTAAGACTGGCTTTTCTGCTTTCTTCCTCCCCCAACCCTGGTTGAGGGGGGTACTGGAGTCAGGGTTTCTCTGTATATCCTTAGCTGTCCTGGACTCACTTTGTAGACCAGGCTGGCCTTGAACTCACAGAGATCTGACTTCCTCTGCCTCCCAAGTACTGGGATTAAAGGTATCTACCACCACACCAGACTCTGCTTTCTTATCTGGAAATAGGGCTAAGTAAAATTGAGTAAAATCTGTCCAAATGTGACAGTTGTTAAGGGGAGGAGAAATTTATTCCATTGTTCAGAGTGGTATGTGCATGCAGGCAGGGCTCCTAGCTTGCTAACAGGTTTCAAGGTACATTGCTAAGAGAGGGATGAGTGCATGGCATATGCATGAAAGGGTCCCAGATTGCCAAATGCTTTCCTGGAAGAGGGGTGGGCACACAGTCCAAACCAAGTGGAGTCCCAGGATGCTAAACTATTCCCTGTGTTCACCTGCTTGAGGCTTGGTGGTATTTCACAACTCTTAAAGGGACATGCTGGAATCAGATGTTAACTTGCCCATCTTAGAATAAATGCATCACTTCAAACTGGAGCCTTTGGGCATATCTGCTATCTATCTATCTTTTTAACACAAGTCTACAAACAAACAAACAAACTCCCCCCCCAAAAAAAAAAAACTTTAATCCCAGCACTTGGAGGCAGAGGAATATGGATGTCTGAATTCAAGACCAGCCTGGTCCACAAAGAGAGTTCCAAGACAGCCAGGACTACACTGAGAAACCCTGTCTCGAAACAAAACAAACAAACAAAAAGGCAAGAGTTGCATGTATGCTGGCTGACCTCATCCCCACTATATATATAGTGGGGGATGAACCTGAACTTCTGCCCTCCTGCCTATAGCACCCAAGCCCAGGGCTCAGGGCTGTAGGTGTGTATCAGTACACCTAGTTTTCTGCAGTGCTAGGGTCCAACCTGGAGCTTCAACTATACTAAGCCAGTACTCAACAGAATTACATCTCCAGCCATCCAACCTACCTTTCTTTAACTTACTGTCTGTAAGAAAAAATCTTGGCTGGTCATGGTGGCACACGCCTTTAATCCCAGCACTCAGGAGGCAGAGGCAGGCGGATTCAAGGCCAGCCTGGTCTACAAGGTGAGTCCAGGACAGCCCTGGGCTACACAGGGAAACCCTGTCTCAAAACAAAAAAACCAAGATGTTTACCATAAAAACATAGGGCTAACATAATAATACTTCGTAGTAAGACTGAATGGCTCCTCCCATGGCAGAAGCATGGCAACCGTGTCCATCCTCACTCTTTATCCAACACTTGAGACTGTAGCTAGTGGGATGGGCAATAAATCACAAAGAAAAAAGACATTAAAGTTGTACAGTAAAACCATATGCACAGATAACATGATCTTGTATGACAACCCCCCAACTTATACTGGTTCAAGCTACAACACATTCAACAGAAGCTGTACTTTGTGCTTTTGATCTTCCCATCTCTTGGTATGTGATAGGACACACTAATGTACCAAGCAGCAGTCACAGGCACAGTTCCCAGCCACACTTTTTTTTTAAGTTTTTAAAACTTTATTATTAGGGGCTGGAGAGATGACTAGGCAGGAAAGAACACTTGCTCCACTTGCAAAGCACCCAGGTTTGGTTTTCTGCACTCACATGGAGGCTTACAACCATCCGTAATTCCAGTTCTAGAGAAACTGGCGCCCTCCTCTGGTTTCCAAGTGCAACAGGCACATTTGTGATGCACATCCACACACACAGGAAACATTCATACATATAAAAATAAATCTAAAAATATATTACATGTGTACGTGTGTACAGAAACATACATGACACATGTATGTGGAGACTAAAGGACAGCTTTGTGGAGTCAGTTTTCTCCTTGGGCCATTATGTGGCGTTTGGGAACAGAACTCCAGTTGTGAGGCTTGTGGAGCCAGCACTTTACCTGCTTGGTGCTCTCACTGACCCTCAGTCACCTGTTTAATTATCACAGTAAACAACCAGCCACAGTATGCTGGTTAAAAACAGTTACTGTGCATTAAAAATAAATACATACTCTAAAAAGTACATCAGGCTAATAACATTTTGTTGTTTTAATTTTAGACAATCTCACATAGTCCAGGTGGGCCTCTAACTCACTGTTGTAGCTAAAACTGGCCTTGTACCATTTTTTTTTTAAGATTCATTTGTGCACATGTGCACATGTGTGGGTGTTCCCAGGAGACCAGAAAGAGGACACTGGATACTCTGGAAATGGAGTTAGACAGTGTGAGCTGCTATGTGGGTGCCTAAACTTGAACTCAGGTCCTCTGGAAGAGCAGCTTTTAACTTCTTTTAACCTCTGACCCATCTCTCCAGATATTTTTTTTTGGGGGGGGTTGGTTGGCTTTGTTTTGAGATAGGGTCTCCCTATATAGCCCTGACTGTCCTGGAACTATGTATGTAGACTAGGCTGGCCTCAAACTCACAGAGATCCACCAGCCTCTACCTCCCAAGGAGGTCCTGGGATTAAAGGCAAGAGTCACTATGCTGGGCTTCACTTCTCTTGAGACTCTCCAGGCTGGCCTCAAACTCGCCATGTAGCCAAGGATGACCTTGAACTACTAATCATGTTTTGTTTCTACCTTCCAAGCACTGGGTTGCAGGTGAACATCACTGCCAATTATTAGTTACATTTCTATTGTATGTACTTGTGTGTTTATCTGTGTGTGTGCATGTGTCCCACCATGTGGGTTCTGGAGATCAGTCAGGTGGTCAGGTTTGGCAGCATGCATCTTGCTCGACGAGTTTGTTTTGTGTGATCTTGTTTCTGAAGTCTTGCAAAATTCATGTAGCACCTGTGAGTTGTTTAGTTCTTTTGGTTTTTATTCCTAAGGATTTCCTTAATGCTTTTACTAACATTAATTATACATATTTAGAATGTATTCTCATTATAATCATCCCTCATTCTTTGTTGGCCCCTTCCTCCAATCCCCTTCCTCTTCTGAAGCAGTTCCCTCATATTAAGTCTGGTTTTGGTTATCCAAGAGTTTCAGTGGGGTTACTTATGAGCATAGGAACCTTACCAGTGGCTACCTGTGAAGAAAATGTCTCTTCCTTCTCCACCAACCGCTAAATGCCTTAAGTCCTCAGGGAGGAGCAGGGCTTCCAAACCCTTGCCCTTTCAGGACATGTTAACAGGCCCTGTCTTGTGCAGGTAGCTCCAGTTACTGTGAGCTCAGGTCCAGTGGCATGCTTGCCAGTGTCCCCACACTATACCCTGTCCTCTGACTCTTATATTTTCTCTGGCCCCCTTCCCACTGTGTTCCTTGACTGTTAGAGGGGGTGATAGATACATCCCCATCTTAGTTACAGTTTCTGTTGCTGTGATGAAACACAACCAAAAGTATTTGGGGGAGGAAAGGACTTACTTGGTTTATACTTCCACATCACAGTTCATCAAAGGCACTCAGGGCTGGAACATGCTCCTTACTGGCTTGTTCAGCATGCTTTCCCATAGAACTCAGGACTAGGACCACCAGCCCAGGGGTGGCCCCACCCACAAAGGGCTGGACCTTCCCCCATCAATCACTGAGGCTTGCCTACAACCTGACCTTAGGCATTTTCTAAATTGCAGTGAGTTGACATGAAGAGGAGCCAGGCCGGTTAGATTTGTGGCAGAGCATCTGTATTAATTACTTTCTGTTGCTGTGATAAAATGTCCTAACGAAAATCAAGCTGTGGAAGAAAAGGCTTATCTTGGCTGACAATTCTAGAATCCATCATGGTAGGAACAGCATAGCAGCAAGAATGTGAGGCCAGCCTTGCAGTTAGGAAGCAGAGTAAGCAGGAGTGGGACCAGACTATACAACCTCAAAGCCGGATTCCTGAATGTCCGCAACCTCATGAATCCATGCCACCAGCTAGGGACCAAGTGGTCAAGCATGAGCCCATGGAGAATATTAAATATTCAAACCACAACAGCATCCAAGTGACGTGTTTTCTTAACCTTAACCAGTAATGGATCTGCAGTTGCTGCCTGCTACAGAGCAGGCTCTTGGACCAATGCTGACAGTACATCCATCATAGACATAATTATTTAAAAGGAAATTTCATGGGCACATGTCCATTTGGAAAACAGCAGTGGCTTTGCCACTAGGTCCTATGACCTCCCCTGCCATGGGCTTCTGACCAGGTTTACAGTAACAGGTATGAATTCCCTCCTGTGGAGCAGCCTGAAATCTATCCAGAAAAGAGTCACCACCAAAACAGATGGTACCATTGCAGCCTTGGGACTACCCTGACTGGCTAATTACTAGTACAGAATGCAGAGCTCACAGCCTAGGAGGTCTGTTGATGACAATTCTCCCCAAACAGGGGGCATAGCACCTTCAACACCGAGCTAGCCTAGAAACCTCTAGATCAGCGTCAGTCTGATATCCACACATACTGCCACCAGAACTTGTGATGTCTAATGCAACGGGGTCTTTCCATTTAGTTCTAATTGGCAAACAGCAGTGGAAACTACCTGTATGGGGATTTCAGGTCCCTACCTAACCAACAACTCAGAGGGAAGTAGTTCGCCCTCCTTCTAAGGGTTTCCATATAAATGTTGATTTATAGGGGATGTAGTGGTACATGCCTTTAATCCCAGAACTTGGGAGGCAAAGGGAGGCAGATACTTGAGTCTGAGGCCAGCCTGGTCTACAGAGTGAGTTCCAGGACAGCCAGGGCTACACAGAGAAAATTTGTTTGGAAAAACAAAACCAAGCAACCAAAAATCACAGAATGTAAAATTCTAAGAAAAAATATACTACCAACAAATCATGAAAAGGTTTACCATGTATGGCTTCTCTACTGTAGTAAGAAACAAAGCAGTGGGAAGCAAGAAGGCTGGGTGGGTGACATACCACAGAGCCTGATGACCAAGTCTGATCTCAAGAGCCACAGAGAGGAGCAAGAACAAAGCCCCAAAGGCTGTCTTCTGATCACATGAATGCTGTCGCATGCACATAACCCCTGAACCCCCACAAACAAAATAAATAAATGAAAAAAAATGAAGCAATACACAGTTGGTTTTAAAGTGATGACTTTATTAATAAATATACATCCATATGATGATGTAGATACAAATCATGAACACTACTCCATTCCATACACATAATTGCACACGAGTAGCTCAAGTTCATGGACATTAAAACATACACAGTATCTATTCAGACTTTTTACAGCAGAGGACAACGTGCTTATTATCAGTTAACTGGTAATTATCTGCTTCATAATTGTCTGTAGAAAAAGAAAATTGTGAATCAAAGAATCAGAGTGGCCTGATTAAATCACACAACTGACTCACTACAGCATCACTTCTCAAAAACTTAAATACATTGTATGTGAGAGCATAGATTTGTCTACTTGGAAGGAAAAGGGAGAAAAGTAAAGGAAAGGTTCATATACATCTTAGAGTTTGAGCGCAGTCATTATAATAGACAGAACAAAGGAGCATCAAATCTTCTGTCTGAGACTGCTGTGAATTATTACTTTACTGTTAACGGATCATAAAATGTTACTGCATACAGACAAGGAACTGACAGAGCAGTCATCAACATCCCCTGAACTGTTCTCTTAAAGTTTCTTACAGTATAAAGAAGTTCACTGTTTAAACTCACACACTGTAGTCATTCTTACACTGGATGAAGCGCCCTTAGCCTCATAATAAATGGATCCAGATTTTAACCTCAAAGAAATTCTGTTCCTATTTCATGAAAATATGTATGTAAATTCACACAAACACCAGTTTGGAATGAATAAATACTACCTTGACAAATGTTTCTTTTTAAAAAGTAATTTAAAATACAAAGAATTGTTAGTCTGATTTAAACACTGATTTTTAAAAAAAGTTCCCAAATATTAAAAATTAAACCAAATACTATTTAATTTTTCAATATATTGTGCCAATATATATATTTTTAAATATCCAGTGTAAAACTCCAAAGATAGTATCAAAATCACCCCATACTAAAGATTAGTTAGGCAAGGTGATACCTGTGGAAAATGAAAATTTCATCTGTATTGACTTATTTGTTATGACAATAAATAAGGCATGTTAAAATATCCTTTTAAGAAAAAAGTAAAACAAACTTACTTGAATAGATCATGTTCTGACAAACAGTTTTAATATAGAATAGTGAAACCTATTTTATGAAGAATAGAATCACGCAGTATAAAATTAGCAATTTACCTTTTAAGGAACAATTATACAGTGGGGGGGGAGCAGACAGTTTTCTCCAACTGAATATACTGACATCTAGGCAACTGTTTAACATGCTATTTCAGTGTCTGTCATGACAAAAGATGATGTTACAAAAAATGCAGAATGCAGTCTTTAGATCATGTAGAAGTAAAAGTATTTTTTATGTGAAGACTTCATTCCCGCCATCACTTCTGTCTCTCCAGCATGGCACTAGTAAACTGTCCACAAGGAGAGAAGTAAGCAGAACCAGATGCTCTCACCAGCGCACACACTTAGTATTCCAGGTAACTGCTCATAGGAACAATGATTCAGTTTCTAAGTGATCCTACCCATTCACAACTGTAGCCATTCATCCCCCCCTTTCCTGGGGCAGAGCTCCTGATACAAACACTGTTATGAACATATCGCCTTACACTGGTGTCCCATTTCATGAACATATATACGAAACTCATGAGACAATAACACACCCACTCTATCTTCTGACACACCGCAGCACCACTGAGTGGATGGACGTGCTGGAGAGCTGAGGGAAGGGGATAGGTGTGGGAAAGGGCAAGGAAGAAATGGAAAGCTACCAAACCAGGAATGAAATCAAACTGAAAGGATGTCAGATGGACTTACTATGAAACATAACATGCACCCAAGTCCTTGACAGTGTATTATTCTACAGCAGAGTATTTCAGCTATCTTCAGGAGCTAGCCATGCAAGAATTTCTCAGCAGCCAGCTGAAGAACAACTTAAACAGCTAAGTGACAGACCCTCAAATGATGAGATGAATATATGAATGAAGATGTAAGCATTTGCGTGTGTCAGAAGTTATACTGTTCTGAGTAAGTTATTAAAAGTTTTATACTCTAAGATTCTGCAAGAAGAAACTCTTGAAGCAATTTAGCTGCCCGAATGTTACAGCCAGTTATGGAGTCATAACTGTGAACATTGTTCACTGTTCCCTATGGTTTGTGCAAAACTAGTACTACTGAGGTCACTGTGCCCACATGCAATACAACACCCCTTACTGTAGGAGCAGAAGCCCAGCTGTTGTATTAGATATCACTGGGGCACCTGAGGTTTGCTGCTTGTCTCCTGATAAAGGTCTGAAACATGGTATGTACACACAGTCAGCTTGCATGGACCCAAAGCAAGCTTAGCCAACTGGTTTGTGTCCTTTTAAATTTCTGATTATTTTTAAAGTTTCCAAATCCTGTAAATCTACATTTTAATCTCAAAGGCATTTTAAAATGAAAGTAAAAAACATGTTTTTTTTTTTTTTAAGTTCAGTGAAAGCTTTTCTTTCTTTTTTGAGACAGGGTCTTTGTACCTAGCATTGACTGTCTGTAACTCATTATGCAGACCTCAAACTCACAGAGATCTCCCTGCCTTTGCCTCCCAAATGCTGGGATTAAAGGAAGGTGCTACCACACCTGGCCCAGGGAAAGGTTTTCAATTCTAAACTTCGTAATATTTTATTTAGAACAAACTCAGAATAAATAAAATGTAGTAAGAATTTTTTTTTTTTTTTTTTGGTTTTTTTCGAGATAGGGTTTCTCTGTATAGCCCTGGCTGTCCTGGACTCGCTTTGTAGACCAAGCTGGCCTCGAACTCACAGTGATCCACCTGCCTCTGCCTCCCGAGTGCTGGGATTAAAGGCGCCACCATGCTCGGCTATAAGAAATGTTCTCAACAAGAAATATTTCAGAAAGGAAGGTTTCCCTCTGTGATTTTGTCTGCGTGCCCAGCATTTGTCTCTTTTCCATACTACATTTAAAGCAAGCCTCACCACAGAGAAGACTTCTTTTGAAAGAAGCGGCCATCCTGGAGGCATTTTAAACTACCAAGCACTCGGTTTACAGGGTTCCACATACTGAGTTCTTGCATTTCTTGGTTTTTAGGTCTTAACAGCCAAGAAACTGCTTTCTTAGACTAGTTTTGTAGCCTACTACTCAATTTGTGTCCTTTGGTAAATATAACCCTGAAAATACAGTTAAGTATTAATGCAAAATAATAATTACTCAGAAATACTAAAAAAAATTCTAAATAAATGAGCAATAGTAATAAATGTTTTTAAATATAATAGTTTGAAACCAAGTACATGAAAGACAAAACAGAATGATTATAGATACATGCAGAGTTTAAGGGGTGTTTTTTGTGTATTAAATACGATGTGCAGGTTTATGAAGTATTAAGTATGAATTGTTTGTAGTGTTTGGTATATATGCTCTTAGGCAACTGAAAAAAAAACTTGTAACTATAACCTCTTCAATACAGGTATAAACAATGTTTAGGAATAATGATTGACTAATGTCATGTGACTCAATAAATAAGAAGCTGTGTTTTAAACACCAATAGCTATGTCTTATTTCATGGAAGTTCTAAACTCACACAACCATCCCCCCTTTGATCTGTTTACTAGTTGCTGTTCGGCCTCACCAGTTATGATGCCCCAGGTAAAGCCTTATCACACTATGGTTTACTCACAGATAAGTGAACTGTGGTAGCTGTACAGCTCGTGAGGCAGGCATCCACTTAGAATGGCACAGAGGGAAAGTAAAGTGACTTAGCTGAATGTAGTCTGAACCATGTACAATACAGATACGATGCACTACTCCTGCCCAAAGCGCATCTGTCAACAGGTGTCAGCTTCTGAGCAAAAAGAGAAAGGAAGAAAAGAAATAGGGAATAAGGGAGATCAAAGGAAGACAAAACTGGGAAGTCCAGGTGGTAAAATCCAGTCAAATTAAAGCAGGAAGCTTTGGGGTGACTAGCTCTCCTGCCTGGCTCACTCGTTGGGTGGTTTGACTTCACCGCTGCTTTCCTGAACCCCATGAAGTGCTCTGCTATGCAGCATAGGGTAAGGAAAGGCGGCAGTGCCACAGCCGTAGCCAAGATCTGCAAGCCGGGACAGAGCTTTAATGCTCCCTGGAGGTCTCCCTGGGCTGACCTTGTACCCTGCAGCTTTGGTTGTGCCCAAAGGTCGGCCTGGACTTGTTTTAAATCCAGCTGCTTTGGTAGTTCCCAAGGGTCTGCCTGTGCTGGTCCGGTATCCTGCTGACTTGGTGGTTCCCGAAGGCCGGCCACGCTTACCAGATCGATTGAGGTTTTTCTTTTTCTTTAGTTCATCTTTTATCTCTATGTTTCTGCCACTGGTAGGCTGCAAGTGTGTTTCATTTAATGGGTCTTGCCTCTGACAAACCATTGGTTTGTGGCTGACTGTGTGGCTGTATTTGCTCTGCTGGGAGGAATATATATCAAACTGGTCAGCAGCTCTCATGGCATCTTCATTGAGGCAGGAAGGCTTGCCAGGGCCACAGAACGCTGGATTACTGCCGGCAACAGGATGCATCATTTTCTATTAAAAATAAAGACAAATATGTATGAATAGCTATCCTGTATGACAGCATCCAGTGGGAAAACCATCTTTTAACAATTACGTAGACTACCTAAAATTAGGTAGTAGGGTAGACTCCAGAACAGTTACAGACAAACAGTGTTCCATGACAGCCTCCTCAGCCCCACCCGACTGAAACATTTGTTCCTGGAAGACAGAGGCCCGGATTTATTAAGTAAAGGAAAGGCTAAGAAAGCTCCAGCAAGTTAGGAGATTTTCTCTCCCTCCCACTGCAAGTTTATAAAAGCAGGAAATAACTGCTAGGGAGAGAAAGACTCTAGTGGCCCAGTCACCTGCAAGGTGACAGGAGTTCTAGGGATGAGGCTTTTATAAGCTGTGACCATGCTAGGCAGTCTGTTCAGTGATGTAGTTGCCCCTACATTACCTATACAGCTGTAAATAACCTAATACATTCCCTGGTTCACTAAGCCAGCCTTGGTCAGAAGTCTTTGATTTGTTGGTGCTCTATCTAGGATACATACATACTACTGTCTGTGCCTCCCCAAAAAAGACACACAACAAACAGTATGAAAGAGTTATGGTTTTCGGGGCTGGAGAGGTGACTCAGTGGTTAAGAGCACTGTCTGTCCTTCCAAAGGACTCGGGTTCGATTCTCTGCACCCACATAGCAGCTCACAACTGTCGGTAACTTTAGTTCCAAGGGATCTGAAACCCTCACACCAATGCACATAAAATAAAATAATTAAAAAAAAGACTTATGGTTTTCTCAATTATAGGTAGGAACAAATGTCACATAAGATCACTCAACTGAGGCTGGAGTAATGGCTCAGCAGTTAAGAGGACTTGTTGCTCTTGCAGGACCCAGGTTCTAATCCCAGCACCCATATGGTGGCCCACACCATCCATAATTCCAGTTCCAGAGGACTAACATCCTCTTCTGATCTCCTTGGACACCAAAGATGCACATGGTAGACATACATACATGTAGGCAAAACAGTCATACACATAAATTTTTTAAAGAATCTAAATTCTTTTGAAAAGATAACTCAAAATACTAACTTAATAGCTGTAATATTTTGATTAAGGCTGCTGTTAAGTAGAAAACGAATATTCTGTAGACTTTTTACCTTTCAAGTTATTAAACCCTAGAAAGTTAATAGTAAAAACCAGAACAAAGGGCCAAAAAGATGGTTCAGCAGATAAAGCCACTTGCTACCAAGACTGACATTCTAAGTTCAACTCCCATGACCCAAAAGATAGGAGAATCCACTCTCAAGTTGTCCCAACATGTACATAGTTGCAACACACACACACACACACACACACACACACACACACACACACACACACACA
>CAJQZJ010004381.1:1825556-1836990 GCA_907164525.1 Lophiomys imhausi
ACACACACACACACACACACACACACACACACACACACACACACACAAATGTTTAAAAAATGTTAATGAAAATAAAAACCTAGAACTCTTCTGAAAAGATTTTCCATGCCTAATCTTAGAATGCCTTGAGCACTTCAGTACATTCTCACATGTATACTCTTAACCCGGTCAGTTTCCACAAGATGGATACTCAGTCATTGTGGTAATTTATCATTTATACAGATCTCTGAGTGTGTATTACACTTTGCAAAAGCCAGATAGTATTGAGCAAGGAACATAATGTCTTGGCCCAGCACACAATCCCTTCCAATGGCCTCTATCCAAACAAAAGGCCGTATCAACCCAGAGGATAAACAAAGGTTTCTATTAGTTAAAGCAGATGAGCTCATATACAGTCAAGATTTGAACAATCAAACATCATCTACCCCAAGACAAAAGCATGATACCAAAAGATCATTACAGGGGGCACCAACCTCTTGCTCTAAAGGAGCCTGAACAAGTCCAAAGCCACTGTCTGTCTGTGAGGACCTTGCTGTGACTGTTTTCCCTCTATGTAGGGCTGTACTTCACACAGACAATGAGTTTTCAGGCTTCAGTACTGTAATGCAAGAAAGACAAAGCCATGAGCTCCAAATCAGATTTAGATTTAGGACTCATGCCACAGAGGAACATGGTACGGAACTAAGTACATGCTGAGAACCAATAGTTGGTTTAAAGTTTCAACTATGAAGTAAAAATATACACTGGAAGCTCCGTAATTTATGGCCAGAGAACAGACTTGAAATTATAAAACAAGCCAAAGCAAAACAAAATATTAAAAGGAAAACTTTTTACTCACTTTCCAAAGACTCAGGAGCCAACTATTAATACTTACTTCACTAGCTCCAATTCTAATTTCAGGTAAGAAACAGCCTTTAAACCCAGCACTCAGGAGGCAGAGGCAGGTGGATCTCTGAGTTCATGTTCAGCCTGTCTACAAAGTGAGTTCCAGGACAGCCAGAAAATCCTGGTATTGGAAAACTGAAAGAAAAAAAAAAAAAGAAATAGAGACCTTCAAGGAAAGTTCAAGGTAAGTTTTGTTTGTTTTACCCCCCCCAAGGTAAGTTTTAAACATAACATTAACCTAAAGTTGGTTTTTGCGATTTTGTATGTGCCAAGCACTATTCACATAACCCTCAGTGTGCTGTTAAAAAAAAAAAATAGGAACAGGGACTGAAGGCTGGCTCAGCGGTTAACAACACTTGGTGCCCCCCTTCTAAGGACTAAAGTTCAGATATCAGCACCTACCTAACAGACCAGTCTTGCCTACAGTGTGCTGACAGGAGTGGAAACAGGAAGACCAATGGAGCTTGCTGGCTTCCATCTTAGCTGAGAAAACAGACTCCAGGTTCAGGGAGACACCCTGCCTCAAAAGAATAGGCATAATCTGGCAGTGGTGGTGCACACCTTTAATACCAGCACTTGGGAAGCAGGGGCAGATGATCTCTGTGCATTCATGTGTACAGAACTAGTTCCAGGACACCCAAGGCTACACAGAGAAACCCTGTCTCTTGAAAAACCAAAAAGGAGAGATAAAGAGAGAGGACACAAAACACCCTGGCCTCTGCCACATACATAAACGTGTGTGCACGTTCACACACACACACAAACAAGCTTTTTTTTTTTTTTTTTTTTTTAAGAAATGGGAATTGACTTTAAGCAACCTGTCAGAGATACTCTTTAAGAGATTACAAAGCCAAATAGGAATTTAGATAATCTGAATAGAGATCCAACAGTTTATGTTGGCATGGCATACAGTCATGCCAGCCAGGATCTGTCTTCTCTGCACTGACGACATTTAGCAGCATCCCATTAGATGTCAGTAAGATTGCTTTTGTCCCAAATTTCTGACAACCACAATTTTCTCCAGATATTGCCATACCTAACAGGCAAATCACCTCCTGCCATGAGTCATTCCACTACACTCACCTCTCTGGGGTCAGGATGGAGCTCATATGCAGAGCCCAGAACCAACCCCCCTATCGCACTGAAAAGGAAAGAGTGTCTTTAGCCCTTAACTTTATAAATATCCACAAAATCTTTCTGTTGGAAATGTAAGTCAAATAAATTAATTTTCCAAATTGAAGAAACAATCACTTTTTTTCTCTCCAAGTTATATACCAGTTAAATGTCTGGGTCCCCATAAAAACTTTGTGCCTCGGTTTGTCAGGAAGTTTGGGTAGGAATAGGGTTGATTCCTTCACTGTTAATAAAATCAGTAGTGCTAATAAAAGAAGAAAGCTTGGGAAGACTCCAGCCCTGCTCATGGACCAAATTCTCTTTAACCAACTCCAGAATTCACTCAAGATGAACCTGTTGGTCTGTAAGCTGAAGCACAATGTAGTGAAAGGAATGTGGAACAGTGCTGTTCCACTGTGGCATTAATGCCTTATTAATGTCACAGCATTAGTAAATGCATGAGATGCACCACCAAGAATATACACACATTGTATGTGTGAATTAAGTAGGAATCTGAAGAACTGTTTACAGCCAATAAATGTGGACTAGAGACTATATGCAAACATGGAGAAACACAATCTGTGAGAAAACTGGAAAAGTCAACCCTCCCCAATGATGATTATCCAGAAAGCTCTTACTAACAGAGGAAGCTGGAGCCAGGTGTGGCGGCACATTGACTTTAATGAGGGAGAGGCAGTTTGATCCCTGTGGGTTCAAAGTTAGCCTCATCTACATAGCAAGTTCCAAGACAGCCAGGCCTTAAAAAAAAAAAAAAAAATGAAAACAAAGGAGCCTTAAGACTGGTTCACTTATTGGTAAAGTGCCTGCGTTTGGATCCCGTGTACACAAAAAATGACAAGTACATAAACTTGTGTCTGTAACCCCAGGGGAGGTGATAGACAGGCAGTAGATTCCTGTAACCCATTGGTCAGCCAATCTGAAAGATCAAACAGAATCTGAAAGTTCCAGGTTCAAGTTCAGTGGAAGACTATTTCAAAAAAAATAAGATGGAGAGCATTATAAGGAAAGACACCTGGCATTGATTTCTGGCCGTCCTAATGCACATGCATGTGCACACATGCAGGTGTGCACACACTGGGAAGGCTGAGGTCAGAGAATCCCAGATTCAAGTCCAGCCCTGAGCTTCACAGAAAGCAAGAAATGAAGGTAGTAAGGGGGAGTTCTTTCTCTTACACCTGGGGCAGCCAGTTAAAGGAAAAAATATTCTTACAACCTATTTCAGCACAATGCAATCCTTTGTATACCACCACATGCACGATAAGGTACAGCATTTGGGTAACACATGAACATTAACACTGCTCTTCAAAATGCCTACCTCTTTCCACTCCAAGGCTTACCTCTAATAATGACCCTTTGGTTTGCTTTTGGGGGCTTTTGTCTTTTTTTGTGACTTGGCCTCACTCTTTGTATAGGCTGACCTCAACCTCACAGCAATTCTCCTGCTTCACCAAGCAAGTAATGGGGTGTAATGGTGTTAACCAACATGCTTGGTCAGGTAATATGATTTTGTTTTTTAAATTATGTTTGTCTGCATGGGAACACATGAGTCTGAACACCCTTGGGGTGCAACAGACTTACATTTGGTTGTAAGTTGTGCAATATGGGTGCAGAGAAGCAAATCCTAGTTCTTTTCAAGACCAGTACGTACTCTTAACTGCTTTTTTCCAGCTAACTATTCTTGAACTCTTTCCACACAAAGTTCACTAAAATGATGTCGGTTACATCTGAGAGAGTCGGAAGAACTTCTCTAAGATGTGGGTGGGATGTAAGCTAGGAGTTACAGAGCAAACTGTATTGCCGAGCCAAGGCTACAGCTGGGTTTTTTGTTTTGTTTTGTTGCCTTGTTTATGATACTGGGGATGGAACCCAAGGCCTTGTCCATACCAAACAGTGAAGGAGTATCTTTTAAAATGGTTCACTGAAAATTTAAGGAAGCCAACCAGAAGTTTGAGTGTGACTAAATTAGTTTTAAAGGTGTGCTGAGGTTTGCTGTCCCTGAAATTTTACTGTGGGTGTTTAATTCCACCGTCTTTCAAAGAAACAACTGCATTTTCTCACCTTGAATGTGGCAGACATTACTCCCAACAAAACTATTTTTAGTAAATTCACAAGGCACCTATGAAGCTTTATAAATATAGCAAAGCTTCAAAAGCTCACATTCCCTACTCCTCCAAAGATCGAGTATCACACAATTCTCGGATTTTTGTTACTATCTGGTTAACCACTATACATATGATTTTATAATTCTAAACAAGCGTGTGGGAGGCCGTGTCAATCACTTAGGGTGCTCCTGGGCTTACCGACTGCCAGAACTTTAGATACTAACACACAGCATAAATAACGGTCTCCTTTGTCCTCTCTGCGTTCCTGAACGGTACCCCACGGCGATACCCCAAGCCAGCATCCTAACTGGACCCGAAGCGTTCACCGCCATGGCGCCGGGATGTGCCGCGAAACGGTGATTACACAGCGCGGGCGCGAGTTTGCAGCCCTGCGCCGACCCTGCAGCTCCGGCTGCGCGGCCCGCGCCGTGACTTCCGCCTCCAGCGAGGCCCGCGGCGCCCGGGCGGAAGTACCCCCATGCCCAGCCGCCCCGGAGGAGGCAGGCGCCCGCGTTCGCCGCCGCCGCCGCCGCCGCATCCCGCGCCCTCGCTAGCCCGGGCCCTCGCCCGCCGCAGCCCCGCGCCCTACCTCGGCCGCTCGGATCCCGTCCCTCAGAGCGCCCAGGGGCCGCCCATAGGCAGGAAAGCTCCCGCCCGTTCCGCTCACTCCTGCCGTTCCCGCTCTGGGCAGCCCAGTCCAGTCCACGGCAGAGGGCCGGCGGCGGCGAGGCCCACGCCAGCGCCCGACTCCCGGGAACCCTCACAGCACCCCGGGAAACGGGAGTAGGAGGAGGAGGATGCCACAGCCCCGGAACGTGAGCATCGCGCGCGCAGGCGCAGGAACGCCTAAGTATCGCGAGACTGGCCGTCCAGCCCGCGACCAGAGTGCGCGTGCGCGGAACGGACGAGGCCTGTGCCGTGGAGTTGTTTACCTGGGTCAGTTTTGGAACGTCTGCTCACTACACTTCTCAGAACGCAGGATTACTCAATGAGGCAGTCGGGGTCTGAATCCCGCTGTTGCGTTCCCGAAGCTGCTTTTCACAGCTGTTTGTGAAAGATGTTTGACAATGTCTTGTGTACTCATTGTCTGCTCTTCAGTTTCTTACCAGTGGTTAGGGTGAGATTGCCCACCTCCAAGCAGCATGAGAATATTCAGATGATGGTGGTGCTAAGGCCCGCAGACATAAAACATGTAGTAACTGAAAGACCCGGGGGAGGGAAGTACCTCACCCGACACTCAGGATATCACGGCCGCCCCAAAACTCGCAAGAGACCAATTGATGCAATCACAAGAGGTTTATTTCGGAGGGAAAAAGGAGAAAGGGGGGGGGAGCTCAGTGCATTGAGGGGCGCCACTCGTATCCCACGCAGGGGTAGGAGTCGCGACCATGATTTGGGGAGAGTCCAATATTTTATGGGGGAGTACCACAGATTAACGGGGTGGGGGAAATTACAGGTAGGAAGTACCAGCCCAGCCCATCGTTTACCACAACCAAAGGGGGAGGGGAAATACAGCTGGAATGTACCAGCCCAGCCCATTAGTCAATCAGCGGGAAACATCCTACATCTGTTTGTCTCAGGAATGAATCTAATCTTGTTTTGTTATCTACTTTGTGGTCGCCAGTTCCTGAAGCCCTGGGGGCCCGTGGCCCAATTGACCTTCATTCTTGGTTTCAACCTGTTTATGGTCAGCTAAGTTCCAGGAATCACCTGGCAGCTGGCCTGGCTCTACTGCCGACTTAGGGGGTCTTTTAATAATTTTCATTCCCTTCAGTAACTAAAAGCATTTTGTGGGATGCCACATAGTATTTGTTTTGTTTTGTTTTTTTGGAAATCTCGGACATCTGTACAATGTGTCCCATCTTCATCCTGAGAGACCCCGAGACACTAGCATAATTCCTGGCCCTGTTTGCCTCTGAGTCACTTGGTTGTATAATTATCTTGGATTTAGGTAGAGTTCTTACCACAAATATATAACATGAACTTGACAGCGTTCCAGTACTCTAAACCCAAATGGACTTCCAAGGAAAATACAAAACCTGTCCAACAGGAGGCAACAACAACCCCATCTCCTCAGGAGTTGTAATGGGAGTTAGATCTTTTTTCTTTTCTTTTTTAATACTTTATTTTATGTATGAGTGCTCTGCTGCTTGTACACCTGCAGGCCAGAAGAGGGCATCAGATCACATTAAAGATGATTATGAGCCACCGTGTGTGTGCTGGGAATTGAACTCGGGAGCCCTGGAAGAGCAGCCAGTGCTCTTAACCATTGAGCCATCTCTCCAGCCCATGAGTTAGATTTCTTTAGTGAATTTATAAAGCCTTTCAAAAGTGCAGATCTGCCTGCCATCTGGCAGTGCATGGTTCTGGGCAACAGATGTAATTAGTAAAGGAAAAAGGGCTTTTGGCTTGGCATTGCTACTGAACACTGCTCAGCTAGTCGAAGATGGGTGAACCCAGTTGGAGAGCCTTGGCTCCATGGGAGACAAGGACAGTGCCCTGCTGAGGGTCATGGCTACAGGAGTCTCCAGAAAGCTGAAGAAAGACTGAGAGAACCTCTCCAGAAAGCTGAAGAAAGACTGAGAGAACCAAGACCTGTTTAAGGGCATGGGGGCTGAGCCCTGGGCTCCCATGCATAAGAGAGTAAGGTGCAAAGCAGACATGCGCCATCTGACAAGCTGTGAAGCCTCAAGTGACAGCATTGGGCCCTGAGCAGTAGAGTAAAGTGCTGAGCTTGGTTCATTCAAGATGCTGCCAAAGGGTGTGTCTGAAGAGGCCTGAGAACTGTCAGGGACCGAGGAGCCAATTACTGGCAGAAAAGCTGCAAGGTAAGGAACAGAGAGGCCTGAGGCTACATTTGGCTGCCTGCACCGCTACCTATCAAGTGAGAAAGACACAAGGTGTGCATACACTCTGAGGATACCATGAAAACAGGCAGACCCATGTCATGTGAGGGAGGATGTGGCAAAGGCCCAGAAAGGCTGCAAAGCCAAGGACTAGGCCTTGAGGGGCAGCAGCTGCCCAGAGGGGATCAGCTAGTTCAAACAGTGGCCTGAGGAGAGCCTCAGCTGGCAGCAGCAGGAGCAGAGCAAGTGAGGCATGCTGGCAGGAGCAGAGCAAGTGAGGCATGCTGGCAAGCAGCAACAACATTAGGTCCGATGCCTGAGGAAGCTGAGTCAAGCTGTAGGGAAGTTGCCATAACAATGCCAGAGTCAGGTTTCCATTGAGTGATTATCCCCTTCAGACAGCTGACCAATTGCCCACAAGGACCCACAGCTTGGTGTCCTTTTCAAAAGGGTTAGGGTTGGTTCTTAGGTAATCAGTGTTTAGGTATTAATATAGTTTAGGCTGAAGAGATGACTCAGCTGTTAAAAGCACTGGCTGTTCTTCCAAAGGACCCTGGTCCAAATCCCAGCACCCACATGGCAGTTCACAGCTGTCTGTAATTGGTGGGCGTGGTGGCCCACGCCTTTTTAATCCCAGCACTCAGGAGGGAGAGGCAGGCAGATCTCTGAGTTCAAGACCAGCCTGGTCTACAAAGTGAGTCCAGGACTCAAGGATACACAGAGAAATCCTGTCTCAAAAAAAACCTAAAAATAAAGTTTAATAAAATTTTGGGTCACAAGGAGTAGTCAAATAGCCCCTCCCTTCAAAGACCTGCGAGCTGTTATTAACATAGTTTTAGTTTGGTGGGGTTTTTTTTTTTTTTAATTTATTACTTGGTTACATCTCCATTGCCACCCCCTCCCTCCACCCTGGTTTTTTTTTTTTTTTTTTTTTAATGAAAAAACAAAACGGCCACAAATCCCAGAGACTCCTGTCCAGCAGAGAGAACCACTGTAATGGTTCTGGCAATGGTTCTTCTGCTCCAATGGGCCTTGCTTTGGCCACAACTCAAGATTTCCCTTGGATGAGACACCCTACAATCACCCCAGATGATCCTGCTCACAGATAAACTGGATCTCACTGCAGCAGGTTTCAGTCTGGTCAGACAGGAACATCTTCCCAATCCACAACAGCTTGATTATGTAGACAGTACTCCTTGGTGCTTCTGGAAGCAGCTGAGGAAACTTCCTTGCTGGCAAGGCTGTGTGCTAGCCTCAGTGAAGACTAGTCTCAGTGGTCTCATTGCCTACTGGTGGCTCTGACTGCTGGCAGAGGGGGGGCCTAACCAGTTACAGGAAGAGCAGATGACTTGGAGCTACCAGCCCCAGGCTGCGTAGCAGCTACCAGGTGGCTGGAGTTTAAGAGTAATGAGACTGCAGAAATAAGGGAGTCTGAGAGCTGAGAAGTGAGACTGTGGAGGACCACCACCCTACCTAGATTGAAGGGAATGAAAATTATTAAAAGACCCCCTAAGTCGACAGTAGAGCCAGGCCAGCCGCCAGGTGATTCCCGGAACTTAGCTGACCATAAACAGGTTGAAACCAAGAATGAAGGTCAATTGGGCCACGGGCCCCCAGGGCTTCAGGAACTGGCTGACCACAAAGTAGATAACAAAACAAGATTAGATTCATTCCTGAGACAAACAGATGTAGGATGTTTCCCGCTGATTGACTAATGGGCTGGGCTGGTACATTCCAGCTGTATTTCCCCTCCCCCTTTGGTTGTGGTAAACGATGGGCTGGGCTGGTACTTCCCACCTGTAATTTCCCCCACCCCCTTAATCTGTGGTGCTCCCCCATAAAATATTGGACTCTCCCCCAAATCATGGTCGCGACTCCTACCCCTGCATGGGATACGAGTGGCGCCCCTCAGTGCACTGAGCCCCCCCCCCGAAATAAACCTCTTGTGATTGCATCAAGATGGTCTCTTGCGAGTTTTGGGGCGGCCGTGATATCCTGAGTGTCGGGTGAGGAACTTCCCTCCCCCGGGTCTTTCAGATAAAGAGGAAGGCACTGAATTCCTTGGTCTAGCTACTGAAGAGCTGTGACACTAAGTTGAGGGTACTGACATCCCCATTTCTGAGCTGTAATTAGAGGCTGGACACTAGGCCACTGACACTTAAAGGCCACCCTTGAGAGGAGGGTCCTGGCACCGCATTTGGAGTTTTCATTTGAATAGAACAAAAGGACCTTCTGCTCATGATGAGGCTTGGAGGTGATCTCTCTGCCATGCTTCATGGTGTTTGCATTGGCCTGGGACCTTGAGTTGTATCTGTCTATCACTGTGATTCAGCACAGAACTGCTGAGCTGCACCATATCAGTGCCACCTCCAAAGGAACTGGAGACAGATTAGCCACATGGACAGTGACCTGCCTACATGACCTCCAGTAGAACTCTGAACAAAACCAGGCATGGTGAACATGGTGGAGCACACCTTTAATCCCAGCTCTGGGAAGGTAAAGGCAGGAGGATCTCTATGAGTTCATGGCCAGTTTGGTCTACTGTAGAAAGAAGTGGATTAAATTCTTGAGGATTTACTGTGCAGCCAGGTATTACAGATGGAGATTGCAAGGAAGAAATTAAAATTATGGTATCAGTAAAGAAAGAGATGTAAATTAATGCAGGGAATAGCTCAACTCAATTTTTATTGAATATTATATATTCAATAAAAATCTTACTGAAGGGCTGGAGAGATGGCTCAGCGGTTAAGAGCACTGGCTGCTCTTCCAGAGGTCATGAGTTCAATTCCCAGCAACCACATGGTGGCTCACAACCATCCACAATGAAATCTGGTGCCCTCTTCTGGCCTGCAGATATACCTGCAGACAGAACACTGTATACATAATAAATAAATCTTTAAAAAAAAAAAAACTTACTGAAATCTTATTGGCTATATAGAAGCCACATGACTTACTATTACATGCCATACTTTCATATGGCATGAATGGAGACTTACAAATGTCTTTCTTCTGCTCAAATAAAGAGCAAAAAAAGCTTCCTTAATTGATTGGACCAAGGCATTTTTATAATACAGAACTATGTGTTACTTGTTTTTTCAGAACAAAGGGACCAAACATCAAAGAAGACAAGTAGCCCAGATGTGTATCCAGCCTCACAGACTGCCTCAATAGCTGTTTCCTCAAAAATCAGCATCCAGAAGCCGGGCGGTGGTGGCACACGCCTTTAATCCCAGCACTTGGGAGGCAGAGGCAGGCGGATCTTTGTGAGTTCGAGGCCAGCCTGGTCTACAAAGCGAGTCCAGGACAGCCAGGGCTACACAGAGAAACCCTGTCTCGAAAAACCAAAAAAAAAAAAAAAAAAATCAGCATCCAGAACAACTTCAAACAGCTTGCTGAGATGGTCCAGTCTCACAAACTGAGCTTTCCCACCAAAGTCCAGCTTCAGACTACAAACTGCTCAAGACATTCAAATTGCTAAACACATAGAGACTGGACAACAAATGTTACTATTAAATTGCTTAACCATTTTTTGGGGGGGGCCCCAAACAGGTTTTCTGCATCCCAATTCAGCAGGAAGCAATTTTAAGAGAGCGACACTCCATTCCCAAAAGGTGGGGTGGATGATTCTTTGGTCATTTGGAGGGTTATAGATGTTGTTTAGGGGATTGGTTACAAGTTGTCAAATGGACTTGTTAAATAAGGTATAGGAGATTAGATTTAAGGACTTTTTTCTTTTTTTTTTTCTTTTCTCTATCCTTTCTCTCTTATATAAGGGAAAAAGAAATAAGACGGGAATTATGGATCTATAATATAGAAATGATAAGATAGATTATTGAATCTGCTCTGAAACTTAAAGCTATTGTTATTCTCAAAATAAGATTATCTTTTGACACATTAGGATAGAATTTTTTATATTGATACAAAAATAAGGATAATTTTTGATTCATTGGTATAGAATTTTATATATTTTGACACACATATATGTATATTTCAACTCACATAAGATATTGTGCCTGTACAACTCATTTAAAAGTACAGGTTTACTTCCAATCCTTTTATTGGTTGCTATTGCAAGCTATTTAGGAGATTGGGTAATACAGGTTGATGGCTGGCTAGGCCGGTCAAGCTACTGGTCATGTCAATACTAGTCTATCACAAAAATATACTTCCTAGGTTAAACAGATAGCAAATGGTTAAAAATAAACAGTTTTCTTGTTCGAACATAGATAGATTTACAAGTAAACCAATAGAGGTCTTCAAAAACTCTCAGAGGTGTACAGAAAATGGCATTTAAAGATGTTTTTATTATTTTAAGAATTCTTTGACTTAAGTCAGTCAGCTCTTGACAGCTCCCATTTGACTTGGAAGGAGATAATAGGTATCAAAAGTCTCCATCAGGAGATAATTCCTACTGGGCAAAAATGCCCCTGCTTTCTCTTTTTTTTTTTTTTTTTTTTTTGTTTTTTG
>CAJQZJ010004381.1:1837090-1936579 GCA_907164525.1 Lophiomys imhausi
GTTTTTCGAGACAGGGTTTCTCTGAATATCTCTGGCTGTCCTGGACTCGCTTTGTAGACCAGGCTGGCCTCGAACTCACAAAGATCCGCCTGCCTCTGCCTCCCAAGTGCTGGGATTAAAGGTGTGCACCACCACCGCCCGGCTACCCCCTGCTTTCTCAATAGACTATGTACAGTCCAAAGATGGACCAGAGCTTAAATGTAGGTAAGTCGATGGCCTGATTCTGCAGAGACAGAGTGGGCTGAAACTGAACCTTTTTAATTATTAAATACTTATTAATAACTCTATTCACTTATAAACATTCACTTAAGTACTAACCCTACAAATGACTACAACCCCTATGACGTAACCACTAAACCTATTGATAACTATTACAACTATTTTCATAACCTTTTAGAAGGATACAGTCTCTGGGGCAGGTCCTCAGTCATCAGGAACACAGTCAGTCTTCTGGAATATCTCAGACGTAGATCCGTCAGGGTAAATTGGCTATGGCGGTTTCACCTGAAATAAGGCTTGAGGCTTTCTTCTCTCTGGAAGACCTCAGCCGTCTGTAGGCCAACTTACTTCCTTCGTGTCAGCAACTCTGCCGTTCTGCCTCAGTCTTTAAAGCTGGCCACAGTTCCCTTCAGGCCACTGTTTGGACAGGTCAAACCCCTCTAGGCAAAAGCTGAGCCACAGGGTTTAGTCCTTGGCCTTTTGCTGTCTTGCTGAGGCTTTCTCTGCTCACCAGCTTTTTTCTGCATCAGGGAGATCTGGCCATCAGTCCAACAGCACTTTCTCCATCAGAGGATACAAACTACTCATTGTCCTTACTAGCTTGAGGACTCGCTAGCATCCGAGCTCTCTAGCATGGGGCCCCCTGGGCTCCATCCACTTGTCCTTAAATAGGATCTCTCCTTGTTCCACCTGCTTCAGCTTAATCTGGGCTCTGCCCACTTAGCAGCTGAAAACAATGCCAGGCCATAAACCTTGTTTTTAGTCCATAGAGTCTCTCCTTGTCTCACCTGGCTTCACCTTCATTTAGTCCAGAGACTCCCCTCGTTTCACCTGACTTCATCCTTGTTTTTAGTCCATAAGCTGATAAAATAATTGCCCACAGCCAAGTTGATCTTCATGCCCCAGATTAAGAGACTGTATCAGAAACCCCTAGATATTTACTAAATCTAGTTTATATTAATCTATCTTCCCTTACAGTGGTCAAATCCTTATTTACTGCTGCACAAACATGTCTGTGAGATATGCTTGGCCAGAAGGCTGATGATGTTCCAACAGTATTGAGAGATATTTGAGGCTGTCTAGGCACCAAACTGTCATTTTTTTTCTTTTTAGAAGCTGCTCTCCTGTTCTTCCTACTCACTCAAATAATAACTTTATCCCTTCTTATGTCTTTGATGGGCTTGAAGACATAATAGATATAAAATGTCAGTTGAACTTGAGTTGTTTAGAATTTAAAACATTTTCAAATCTAAATGAAATCTTTAGGTTTATAAATATCGGATATGATAAAAAATATTTAAGTTCAGAACTTTAAACATAGATAGATGATTTTTCTTCTTCAAGGTTGCCTGATACAAATAGGCTAAACATTATGTGTATAACTTTTATATATGGTCTTCTTGATTGTTTCATATTTGTTCTTACTGTTTTTACTATGAGTTTTTAAAAATAGCCTTTTTATAAGACAAAAGGAAGGAATTGATGGGGTGATGTTATGCATTCTAAATGTTAACTAATTGGTCCTGCTTGCTGTTACTTACATTGTCTCTGATTGGTTGAATAAATGCAGAGGCCTCACATTGGGCAAAGACAGAAGTAGGCGGGACTAAAGTTCAGGCTTTTGAAGCAGAGAGCCTTGGGTAGAGAAGCTCCAAGACAAGCAACAAAAGCAGGAAGGAGGACACACACCATGAGTTAGAAAAAAGAACCTCATTCCACGAGGCCAGGAACATTGGCATATTGTGGATAATAGCAGTCCAAGGGGATATATGTATATATGGGATCATATTTGGGGAATAGAATTAAGAGCTAGCTTAGATGGGCTAAGATTGCTCAATCCAGGCCAGTCTTGTTAAAATCCATTAGGTCTCTGTGGGTTCACTTATAATAGCAGATTAAGGATTAACATCACCGACCAATTAATGATAACCTAAATACTAGTGAATAATTTAATTAATTCTTTCTATAGTCTACACAGCCAGCTCCAGGACAGCCAGGACTACAAAGAGCAGTGGTACTCAAACTTCCTAATGCTGTGACCTGTAAAATAGCATTTTATTAATCTATATTTATTAATACCTGTAGGGGTTAGATAAATTAGATTTAGGAAATATATAGGAGTTTCTGATACTGTCTCTTAATTCGGGGCCTGAAGAGCATTATCAGCATGAAGTCAGCAAAAACAGGAAAGACTCAATAGACTGAAAAACAAGGTTGAAGTCAGGAAAACAGGAAAGATTTAATGGATTTGAAGAAACAAAGTATCTGGCCTGACATTGTTTTCAGCTGCTAAGTGGGCGCAGCCCAAATTAAGCTGAAACAGAGTTCCTCCTATTTGAGGACAGTGCATGGAGCCCAGAAGAGAAGAGGCCCCTGATGCTAGAGAGTTCCAAGAGTCCTGCTGAAAAAACGGCTGGCCATTGATGGCCAGCTCTCTCCCTGAAGCAGAAAGAAGCCGGTGAGCAAAGAAAGCCTGAGCAAGACACCAAAAGGCCAAGGACTGGACCCTGTGGCTCAGCTTTTGCCTAGAGGGGTTTGATCTGTCCAAACAGTGGCCTAAAGGAAACGGTGCCTGGCTTTAAGGACTGAGGCAGAGCAGCTGAGCTCCTGATTCAAAAGAAGTAAGTTGGCCTGCAGACGGCTGGGGTCTCCCACAGAGAAGAAAGCATGAAGCCTTATTTAAGGTGAGACTGCAATAACCAACTACCCTGACGAACCTGCATCTGAGAGATCCAGAAGAAGGACTGCTAAGTGTGTTAAAGAATCTGCAACAAAGACTGTGTTCCTGACGACTGAGGACCTGCCCCAGAGACTGTATCATTCTAAAAGGTTATGAAAGTAGTTGTTATAATTATCAATAGGTTTAGTGGATAGGTTAAAGGGGTTGTAGGAATTTATAGGATTAATAGTTAAGAAATTGTTGGTGTTTGTTATAAGTGAATTTAGTAATAAATAAATGTTAAATAATTTAAAAGTTCGGTTACAAATACCTAATAAACATCTGTAACTTATAAACACCTAATACCTAACAACACCTAAAGAACCCTGCCCTAAGTGTTTTGAAAATATACGAAGCCATGCGTCCTTAGAGCAACTTGTCAGCCTTCTATCTGTAGGCACACCTCAAATAGTAATCAGCAGTCTGGCTCTGGCATAGTCATGGCAGTCTTAATTTAGGTTAGGTTTGAGGCGTTTCCTCAGGTTCAGGGCCTAGCGTCACTCACCGACTCCCGGGGCCAGCCTGCTTCAACTGCTTGGTTTGGAGGTGGCTTCAGACTGACATGGTGCAGATGTTGTGCTGCGTGGCCCATTTTACTTCAAAGCTTGTCGCGTCCCCCCTTGTCCAGCAAGGAATGACGCAACTCACAAAACTCTTCTCCAGCAGTTATTCAGGTCCCTTGAAAACAGTCTTCCGAATAATGGGGCAGACCCAACCCACAGGCTAAATATTAAATGAGCAGCCAGTCAAGTAAAGCCAAGTGGTGCTATCTTAGAGGTCTACGTATGCGGAAGCAAGCCAGATCAGCGGTCTTTGCCAAATATGAACTTATTATCATAGAGAGCGCTCACCGTCGGGCTGGTGGAAGGCGGAGACCAGCGCCATCTTTAGGGCGCAGCACTTCGCAGCTCTCTACAGTTCCTCCTTTTTTATTTTTTCTAAAATTGGTAAAAGTCCCTGGAAAGGCTTCGTTATCCCTCTATCTGGGGATCTCACGGTGGGCCTGAGCCTGTAGGAGGGCGGTGCTCAAACTCTTACCCGTCTCTGGGTCAGCCTCCCCACTCGGGACTGCCCTGTCTTAGGTGGCCGAGACTTACCCGTCAACTCCGTCACTGACTTGCCAGACCCTGATATCCGTGGAACGAATACCTCAGTGGGCAGGGACTATGCTTAGTGAAGATTTACTTCACGGCAGCGAGCCATGCCTGAGGGGACTGGCCTGCCTCAATGGCGACAAGGGCTTGTATAATCATGGCTGCATTACGCTTTTGTGTGGCTCTCATTTTGTAGATGCACCATAGGCAAACCAGAGAGGCTAGTATCATTAGTATCGCCAAAGAGCCTACGCCCGCCCACTCCTTAAGATGATCCATAGCCGTCTGTATCCAAGAAGTCAAGCCAGTAGCCAGGCTCAGATCCACCCGAGTGGAGTTGATGTGGATGATTGTCGCTCTCAGCTCTCTCATCAAATTTTCAAATTCAGCCGACCAATCCTGTAAGAGGAACTTTGACAATTGTCTAGACAAATTAGCAGCTTTTGTATAATTTTGATATTGCACGGAAGTAACACACAAACCTTGCAATTTCCACTCACACCCCAAATGTGCTAGTTGCCAAAGAGAATCAATCTGTTCTTGTATTAAATCTATGCGTTGATTAACTATCATAAGACCTCCTTTGAGATGAGAATTCATAGAGGTCTGAGTATCCAATGCCTGTGCCACAGTGGCTGAGATGTTATTCAGGGCATTGGCAGTCTGTATAGAACTAGACAAGGCAATAGCTGAGGCAGTAGCTCCCACAGCAGCAACAGTGATAGCAGTAACAATAGCTGCAGTGATGCCAAAATCTCTTTTAAACCTGAATAGCATCATGGTATTAGGAGCCTCTACAGGAACTGGTACATATCGAGGCATTCTAGTCACCACAGCCACAGGAAAGGCTGTGGCATTCCAGCATAGGGCATAAAAACATGTGCCTGGAGTGCATACTAACTTTTCTTCACCTAAGGATGCACTCCCATTACTTACAATCCACAGAAAAGCAGGCCAGAGACATACTGGCGAAGATGAAAAGTTCTTGTTGCAGTAAGAATGAAATAAAGAATTCCAAGAACCAGAGCCACTACCGCTAGAGAAATACAATCTGGTAGCAGACCCTAGGGAAAAATTACCTCTTTGATAAATTCCTCCTCCAAGCATAATGACAGGTCCCAAGTCCATGCAACTTCCATTTACTCCACACAAAAGCCATAAATCAAAAGGATTGGTGGCAGTCTGCTGAGGATCCCTAGTAGATATATCAAGCATTCCTGTACAAGACTTATTCACTATATTACTAATCGTGGGGCTAAAGGAAAAATAATCTTGTTAAACCCAAACTGCTCTGCGCTCCTGACATCCAGTCCAGGGAAAAGGTCCTTCCTCTCCTGTGGATCCTCTACAAAAAGGTGCCCAGCGTGGCTGTCTGGGGGGGTCCCGGTCAGAGACTCGTGTGGGCCACCATCCTTCAAGCCGAAAACCATTGCCTGAAAACAAACCACCACTCCTACCCCCAAACCTCAGTTGTGGTAAAAATTCTGCTGACTGCTGAGACAATTTAATGCATTTTGTATCATCTGACCTATTGAAGCTCATTAAAAAGCACAAACTGCCAGGCGGTGGTGGCGCACGCCTTTAATCCCAGCACTTGGGAGGCAGAGGCAGGCGGATCTTTGTGAGTTCGAGGCCAGCCTGGTCTACAAAGTGAGTCCAGGACAGCCAAGGATACACAGAGAAACCCTGTCTCGAAAAACCAAAAAAAAAAAAAAAAGCACAAACTACCCTTCAAGCTGACATTTCTACTACCTTCTATAGGGCTTCTCTGATCATCAAAGGGAAGGTAGGGTAAGCCTAGGCTTCTATTACTGCTAAATAAGCGTGGAAACACAGTTGCATCATGTCTGACCGGCATCGGCTTTGGGAATATCGACAGGATCCCCCATCTCGGCTCGGTCATTCCTGGCATACTCACTGCTACTAACACCAGGATCCTTAGGAAGGTCTTCATGACGAATCTTCCTCACAAGGCGCTCAGGCACCCACACTGGATCTTGTTGATTCTGAGGAAAAACACAAACAGACCCTCTCGCCCATGTTAGCATGGGGTCAGGCCCCCCGCCAAGAGCCTGTCAAAATATCCTTCCACTTCACCATGCTTTTAGGTGAACCATGGGAATCCTGATGTCTGTCCGCTGCTGAGCGGCCTTGAGCATCCAAATTGAAAAAGTTTAAAGTAAATAAGGCTAAAGACATTCTTTCCTTGGGGGTACGGCCTTGGCCTATTCCCCCTTTTTGTTTTTGCAAGCATTCTTTCAAGGTGCGATGAGCACGCTCCACAATTCCTTGTCCTTGAGGATTGTATGGTAATCCATGATTAAGCTGTACCTCCATCTGGTTGCAGAAGGAGACAAAGGACTGAGCTGTATAGGCTGGTCCATTGTCCGTTTTCAGCTGCTGTGGTTTTCCCCATGCAGCCCAGGCTTCTAAGCAATGTCCTATGACATTGCGAGCCTTTTCTCCACTCATAGGTGTAGCATGTATGATACTGGAGCAGGTATCTACAGATACATGAATATATTTTAAGGTTCCAAACTCTGAAATGTGGGTAACGTCCATTTGCCAGATGTTGAGTGGCATCAACCCTCTAGGGTTCACTCCCACACTGGGAGGATGATGATGAATCAGACACTGAGGACAGTCCAAAACTACTTGTCTAGCATCTGCTCTAGACAAATGGAATTTCTGCTGTAGAGTTTTTGCATTTACATGAAATAATTGGTGAAACTGTCTGGCTTGGTCCAGGAATGAGCTCCAAAAACTGCATTCCATCCTGGTCCATTGATCAACTTTATCATTACCCTCACTTAATGGTCCAGGTAATCCTGTATGTGCTCTGATATGTTGAATATAAAAACACCTTTTTCTCTGCCAGATTAAAACTTGTAACTCTTGTAATAAGGCACATACAGTACTACTATTCTTAATAGGACCTGCTAATTCTAATACTTTCACTGCGTTGACCACATAAACTGAATCTGAAATCAAATTGAATGCAAATTGACATTTTTTAAACACCTCAATTACTATTTTGAACTCTACTATTTGGGGGGAGCCCGGTTGAAATTGACATAACACGGGCTCTTATCTTTCTATCAAATAGGCTCCACAGCCTGTCTTTGAGCCATCAGTAAACACATTTGGTGATCCTTGAAGTGGTACTGCTGAAGTAACCTTAGGGAATATCACTGGGTGCTCCTTAAAAAATGATAGCAATGGATGTTTAGGATAATGGTTATCAATCACTCCTTCAAAGCTACATTGCAATATTGCCCAGTCATCTACAGTGCCACACAAAATCTTAATTTGATAACTGGAATAAGGCACTATTATACTGGCAGGAGCAACTCCAAAAGACTGCAAGCATTGTTGGATACCATTCAAGGCTAAAGCAGCAAGTGCAGTGGGATAATGTTCTATGGATTTTTTCGGAGAAATCTTTGAATAGGTCCATAATAATGGTCCGTCCTGCCATAACAATCCTGTAGGTTGACCATAGGTGGCAAATATGCACAATGCAATGGGCTGTCCTTCTTGCCATCTCTTTAGGAAGGCACTCTGTAACCTTTCTTCCACTTTACATAAAGCTTTTCTTGCTTCTTCTGTTAATTGCCTAGGAGAATTAAGTGCTGAATCACCTTTCAAAATATCATATAGAGGTCTTATTTCATAATTTGGTAGCTTTAAATAGCCTCTTACCCAATTGATATCTCCTAACAACCTTTGAAAATCATTTAAAGTCTTTAAATTATCTTTTCTTATCTCAATCTTTTTTTTAAAACATTTATTTATTAATTTATTATGTATACAGTATTTGCTCTACATAAATGCCCGGGCACAAGATCTCAATGTAGATGGTTGTGAGCCACCATGTGGTTGCTGGGAATTGAACTCAGGACCTTTGGAAGAACAGCCAGTGCTCTTAACCTCTGAGCCATCACTCCAGCCCTCAATCTTTTGAGGTATTATCTTTTCAGGTCCAACCTTCGCTCCTAAATAATCAACCACATTTTCCTTTTGAACCTTATCAGGAGCAATAAACAAACTTTTCTTTTTTAATAATTGAACTAATTCTTCATAGGCCCGATCTAACATTTGTTCACTCTTAGCTGCCAGTAAGATATCATCCATATAATGAACACATCTCAAATCTGGAAAATTCTTTCTCAAGGGAGCAATGGCTTCCCCCACATATAGTTGGCACATAGTGGGGCTGTTTGCCATGCCCTGAACCTCTGATCAGGTTCCTCATGGTTACAGGATGGAACAGTAAATGCAAATATCTCACTATCTTTGGCACACAAAGGGATGGAGAAAAAACAATCTCTTATATCTATAACTATAATGGGCCATGAGGCTGGCAAAGATGATAAAAGCGGCAAGCCGCGTTGCACTGGGCCCATGATCTGCATTTGTTGATTTATGGCACGCAGGTCATGCAATAATCTCCATTTTCCAGATTTCTTTTTAATGACAAAGATAGGTGTATTCCAGGGAGATACAGATGGTTTTATATGCTTTAAAGACGTCTGTTCATCCACCAAATCTTTGGCTGCATTCAATTTTACAGAGGAAAGTGGCCACTGAGGAACCCATACTGGATCCTCCGTCTTCCAAGTTATGGGAATGCCCTCCTCAGTGGCCCCTAGGAAAAACCCAGGCCCTGTTTCTTTTGTCTTTGCTGCATAGATATGGGACTCTTTCGTCCTTGCAAATATTTTCCTATTCCAAAGACTGGAGCATATCCCATATCTTGCATCATACGTTGGGCTGAATCAGAATAGTCATTACTCAATTTAAATCCCATATCCTTTAAAAGGTCTCTTCCCCAAAGGGAGATAGGGAGCTCAAGTACATATGGCTGCATTTGTCCTGAGTGGTTTTCTTGGTCCTGCCACTTTAATAACCTTGCACTCATATCTGGAGTCTTAGCATAACCCAGGCCTTGAAGTGTTTGAGAAGAGGCTTGTACGGGCCAACCTGAAGGCCAGTCTTTCTTTGCTATGATACTCCTATCAGCCCCAGTATCCAAAATGCCCAGGATCTTTTTACCATCAACTTTTAACTCCAAGACAGGGCGTTGGTCCAAATCCAGGGAGAGAAAAGTCAAATCCGTGCCCGTGGACCCAAAACCATCTTTTCCTCTCTCTCTATCCTTTGCTGCATAGCGGTCATGTAAGCTCAGAAATTGCTGCTCCAAAAGAGACTCAGGGGTCACCGAGGCATTGTGGTGACCCACCAAGGCCAGTTATGCACAGAATAATGTAAAGGAGTGTGTGAAATGAGCTGCAGGGAATTTAGTCATTGTGATGGAACATCTGTACCTTCTTTTTCTTTGGCTCTTCTGCAATAATGAAGAACAAACCCAGAGCTGCATGCAAGGCAACTAAGCACAACACATTTATATAACATAAAATACATATTTTAAAAAAGAATGTATATTTGATAAGCAGAGCAGAAGGAAAAAAAAAGATGCACATTATGTATGCCCTCTAGTACTTGGGAGCTTGTTTGGAGGAAAAGATGCACATTATGTATGCCCTCTAGTACTTGGGAGCTTGTTTGGAGGTTCTAGCAGGGGAGCGGAGCTACTCGTATACCCTTGACCGAAGACCAGTCCTCCTCTATTCGGGGAAGGTCGTCCTCTTCGACCGAGCACGCAGCTTCGGGAGCGACGCACATGGAGCGGTGAGGGAGGAAGGGGACACCCGCCTAGCCAGCCAGATCAGCCGAATCAACCCTGGCGATCAATGGGGTGACAGATGTCGCAGCCAGATCGCCCTCACATCCGCCCTCTAGTACTTACGAGGCAGATTTCTCTGGGAGTTTCAGGTCAGCCTGGGCTACAGTGACTCCATCTTAAAAACACAAAACTATACACTGACACGAATACTCTCTCAGATGGCTACAAAATAAAAAAGATTAGAAGACAAGCAAAGGAGAAAGTAGTTGAGGAAAAATAATCTGAGACAAATGCAGACTGAATTAACTTTATTCTGTAAATAATTTGAAGAGCACAAGCAAATATTGATATTGCAATAAAAACAAAATCTGTACATCATTCAAACTTTAAAAATCAGTCAGTGTTGACACTAAAAATGTACTGAGCAATATTTCATTTTAGGATAAAATACTATCAGTGTTTCTTCACTACTAGATACACAAACAGAAAATACAAAATGATGTAACTTCCGAATCTCAAAGGGATCCAATGAGTTCAGGGAGCACCAGTGTGGCTGCCACACATTCTGTAAAGTAACAACTACACCTGGGTGACGGAGAAGCAAATAGATCAACCGAGGCAGGAAGAAGTGCTCATGACTGCAGTTCTAGTGTAAAGTTTCTTTCATTTTATTGTTACAGACATTTCCTCTACTTCCTTGGAGTAAAGTAACTGGGTATGTGAACATCCAAAAATATTTACCAATTACATTTTAATTTTCCAGTACAAGTAACCTTATACTTAATAAATAGGATACTCATCTGTCACTATGGCTTTTAACTATGTTAATTTTTTTTTTTTTTTTGTTCTTTAGATTTATTCACTAGAATTACAGACAACTTAGCTGCCGTTTTGGTGCTGGGATCTGAACCTGGGTCCCCTCCAAGAGCAGCAGGTGTCTTAACTACTGGATCACCTCTCTAGCCTTAAAGGTATTTCTTTTAACAACTATAGTATGCTCTAACTTAAAAACAACCTCTAAATGAAGAATATATACATATATATTTATTTGTTCTTCTTTTTTTTTTTTTTGGTTTTTCGAGACAGGGTTTCTCTGTGTAGCCCTGGCTGTCCTGGACTCACTTTGTAGACCAGGATGGCCTCGAACTCACAAAGATCCGCCTGCCTCTGCCTCCCAAGTGCTGGGATTAAAGGCGTGCGCCACCACCGCCCGGCTTGTTCTTCTTTTATAAGACAGGCTCTCATGTGTATGTGTGCATGTAGCTCTGACTGGCCTGAAACTCACTATGTAGAACAGGCTGGTCTACATAGTCTTGAACTCAGGGACCATTCTACCTCTGCCTCTTGAAGTCTGGGATTACAGGTGTGTGTAATCCTAGTTAAACACCTGGTTTAAGTCAAGAATAAAGAACTTTTCTGTCTCTTAATTTAAGGAATATCTATTTAATACCTGATAAAGATTTTTTTTGAAGATAATATGAAGTTTTCATATATCAGGAATCTTGAAAGTAATTTAGGTAATTCAATTATAGTCATTTAGAATTATACCCCAAAGGCTCTAAAGTACAATTCTTGGTTCTTTGTGCACTAAATTTTACTAAGAGATGCTTCAGTCTGAAACTTAAATACCACTACTTGATGTTATTTCTTTATTTCAATGTACTACTACACTTAGTAGTAGTGCCCACCCACACGTGCGCACCATAATGCATGCCAGAGTAACTTACACTTTCTGCTATGTGGTTCCAAGGGACTGAACTCAGGCAGTCAGGCTTGGTAGCAAGAACCATACCAACTGAGACATCTCATCTGCCCAGGAACCAGTAGTTAACAAAAAGTTTTGTTTTTTTTCTTTTTTTTTTTTTTTTAAAGAAAGGATTTTCTTTTTTTCTTTCTTTTTTTTTTTTTTTTAAGATTTATTTATTATGTATACAGTGTTCTGTCTGCAGGTATATCTGCAGGCCAGAAGAGGGCACCAGATTTCATTATGGATGGTTGTGAGCCACCATGTGGTTGCTGGGAATTGAACTCATGACCTCTGGAAGAGCAGTCAGTGCTCTTAACCGCTGAGCCATCTCTCCAGCCCCTTGTTTTTTTTCTTGTGTTAGACCTTGAGCATGCTTAAACAAGTGTGCTATCACTGACCTATACCCCAAGCCTTGTTTGCTTTGTTTTCTGACATAAGGCTTTATTATGTAAGTCCAACCTGGCCTCAAATTCATGATCTTTCTGCCCCTGTCTCCTGGGTGCTAGGATTACAAGCATGTACTACCATGCCTTATTTTAAAAAGGGGAGAATTCACAACTTAATCATCCTAAAGGAAAATAAGATTAAAATAAAAGTATTAAGGTGTCTGTATGTACCATAATATAGATGTCTAAAGAAAGACTTTTGAGGGAAGGAATCATAAGTAGTATGTACTGGCCACAATCACTTTGTCTAATGGAAGTCAATAAATGAATTAGTACTTGGGCAAGGCGAGGCTGAGAGAGAGAGCCTGAAGTATTAACACTAATGCAGTGGGAAGCAGAGGAAAAAGAGGATGTCGGAGGATCACAAGGCCCACCCGAATTCCACAGAGACGCTATCAAAAAGTAGGAAATAACAAGAAAGAAATGCAAAAATCTCATTATACTACTAATCTTTAATTTTACAAAACCAAGGCAAGCCAACTACTACTCATTTCTGATGATAAAAATTAAAATAAAAACTCTGAACCTATTTTGTAAACTTCTACAATAACATTCTTAGATCCAGTTCGTATGTTCCATTCAGTCCAGTAAGATTTAAACCTAACAGGTAGCAACAAAATATGACAAGGACTTTTACCTTTTCTTAGGATATGATCATATGACAATTTTATTGAAAGAGGTTAGGTCAGTGGCCCCTTAGTGACTAACATACTTTATTACTACATTCAGTACAAAAATCCCAATGTTTCCAGATACGTGAAGTGTTGGTATTTAAGGTTTACATTAAAGAACATCACATTCTGAAAACATGTTTGATTTAAATGGAGTTTGGATGAGTGTGGGGTAGTACTTACAGACACACATCTTCTTTAAAAAACACTGGTTTCTTGTATTTAAAAAAAAAAAGCAAGACAGAATTTTAGAAGTCTTACTTTGCAGTACATTGTAAACTTCACAGACCAGCACAGGCACAAAGCAGCCCCGGTGTTTATAATACTTTGTATCGTCCTTTATTTGTTGGTTGGTATGAATTTTGCTATGATAGAAAACAAAAGACAGAAGGTTAGAAAAAAACATACACACAAAAAGTAAATGTTTAAAATCATTTTTTAAAAACAATCTGTAAAACTATCAGAGCTGGGTGTAGTTGTTGTGCCTGCCTTTAATCTCCCCACTCTCCAGAGAGAATTCCAGGACAGTAAAGGCTAAGGAGAAAGCCTGCCTCAAAAAACAAAAACAAAAACAGGGGAGGAAGGGACTATTGTTACTTCGTGAAGACAGAGGAATTAGTCAATAAAGACCCTGTCTCTTAGCGGGGCGTGTGGCGCACACCTTTAATCCCAGCACTCTAGGCAGAGGCTGGCAGATTTCTGAGTTTGAGGCCAGCCTGGTCTACAAAGCAACTTCCAGGACAGCCAGGGATACACAGAGAAACCCAGTTTTGAAAAACAAAAAAACCAAACCAAAACAAAAAAAAATACTGACCACACTATGGGTTGGTCAAGATCCAGAAGAACTGGCATTTTCAGACACTCTAATGAGTGAAAACTGGTAAATGCTTTTGCAAAACTATGTGGTAACACCTACTAAAAAGAAAAACTGTACAGAATTTATAAGAATTTATACTATTCCAAAGTATATATTCAATAAAGAACTGCATTAATGTGTAGCAAAGTCAGGGAAGTAGGTTCACAAAAATTTTACTCATAAAAGCCAAAAGCAGAGCATCCTCAAGACCAAATGTGTACGTTAACTGTCGCACATTTAAACAGCAGCGAACACATGCGTGAAGGGTGCACTGCTGCTCCCTATCACATATTTAAACAGACAGCGAACACATGCGTGAAGGGTGCACTGCTGCTCCCTATCACATATTTAAACAGATAGCGAACACGTATGTAAAGGGTGCACTGCTGCTATCTACACCAACAGACTTGGCCTCCTCAACATAATGGTGACACAAAGAGCAGAGAGCTAGTAATCACCACACAGAGGTGAAACACAAAAGTAATCTCCAAATTTAGTGACAACTAAAACATTTAGTGGCTGTATCTGTATCATCAAGACAGGGTCTCAAGTAGCCCACCATCCTAGCCTTGAACTCCTAATTCAACTGCTTCCACTTCCCAAAGTACTGGGATAAGATGGGTGTTTATGGTTTCTATGCCTGTCTGTATTAAAGTTCAATGAAACAGTCACTAACAAATAAGGCCTGAGGATCTCACTCACCAGACGGATCAGTTCTTCTTTTATGAGCCTGGTGATCTCTGCCTTCGCTTTCTGCACGGCCAGTTCATTGGCACCTGATGGTTGAGTAGAAAACACACAATTTATATCACTCTACACTGGCTGTTTCTCCACATTAAGGAGCTTCAAGGTTCCTCAAGTAATGTTAGGAACTGCACTGCCTGCCAAGATAGCAAATTAGTACAGTTGGTTTACTGTCTTAAACTGTGACTAAAATACTTGAATTCGTAGAAGTATGTCCATCCTGGGCTCACTTGGACAGCACATGCAGTAAAATGTGAATGATGCAGAAAAGATCAGTATGGTCCCTGTACAAGGATGATACACAAATCAAGTATTCCATATTTAAATAAAGAAATTCACACTTTCTTTAGAGCAATTTTCAAACTTCAATCCCACAAATAGATCTTTCAGCTTTATATTTATATGGTCACTGAACTACCTAAGACCTCCCATGTTCATATGTTTCTTACAGGTGTTCCTCATTTCCAGGCTTTCCTGCTGTCAATTCACACTGACAGTGTTACATCCACATCAGCCCTGGATCAACCTAACTCCAGCTTCAGTAACAAGCAACAGTGCGTACTTTCAATTGCCAAGTAGATTTTGCGCTCTCCTTCTTTGGGTTCCTTGCCAGGAGGGAAGTAGGTCCCTCTGATTGTGATGGCCGCTTCAGAGTACTCACTGATCCTCTGCAAGGCTTCCTTAGAAGTGACTTTCCACCTCGCGGTCTGAAAGGAAGGGTTGGGAATCACATGACAACATCAATGCCTACGCTCAGAACAGGTGAAGTAGATGCTCAGCGTACTAAAGGCTCCTGCTGCCCAGGCTGCCGAACTGAGCTCAACCCCTGGAACCCGCTTGATGGGAGAAGGAAAACAACCCCTGCAAGCTTTCCTCTGACTTCCAAATGCCCATCCCGACACCTGTGCCAACATCCCCTAAACAAATAGACAATCAATCAAAAATTCTGTGTTGAGCCGGGCGGTGGTGGCGCACGCTTTTAATCCCAGCACTTGGGAGGCAGAGGCAGGCGGATCTCTGTGAGTTCGAGGCCAGCCTGGTCTACAAAGCGAGTCCAGAACAGCCAGAGATACACAGAGAAACCCTGCCTCGAAAAACCAAAAAAAAAAAAAAAAAAAAAAAAACCATACATTTAGCTGGGCAGTGGTGGCGCACGCCTTTAATCCCAGCACTTAGGAGGCAGAGGCAGGCGGATCTTTGTGAGTTCGAGGCCAGCCTGGTCTACAAAGTGAGTCCAGGACAGCCAGGGCTACACAGAGAAACCCTGTCTCGAAAAACCAAAAAAAAAAAAATAAAAAGATAATCTTGTTTCAGTCAGGAGCTGGTACAGTTCAGTGCTGAGGTGCTGGATGCCTGGCGTGCTCTAGTGCTTTAGAAAGGAAACAAGCAGAGACTGGTGGGGTGGTGCACACCCATGATCCGGCACCTGAGGTAAGAGCATCTGGCAGCAGTTAAGTCATCCTTAGCTACACATCGAGTTTGAGAGCAGGCTGCACTATGAATATAAAGCCCTACCTCAAAAAATAAACAAATCCCAGCACTCAGGAGGTAGAGGCAGGTGGATCTCTGTGAGTTCAAGGCCAGCCTGGTCTACAAAGTGAGTCCAGGACAGCCAGGGCTACACAGAGAAACTTTTTCTTCAAAAACCAAAAATAAATAAACAAACCAAGACAGAACAGTAACAACAAAAGCCTAAAGGAACAGTTTCTGTTTTGGTTTGGTTTTTTTTTTAAAGATTTATTTATTTACTTTATTGGACTGATGTTTTGCCTGAATGTATGTCTGTGTGAGGGAGTCAGATCTGGGAGTTAGACAGTTGTGAGCTGCTGTGTGGGTGCTGGATTTGAACCTGGGTCCTCTGGAAGAACAGTCAGTGCTCTTAACCGCTGAGCCATCTCTCCCGCCCCCAGTTTCTGTATTTTAAGAAAGGGATTCTATTCCTAAAGAAGCATCTGTACCTCACTAAATCAAAACCTCTGAATCTGCTACTTGCCTGTGGGAAGTCATTAATCTCCAACTCTTCCTCGTATCTCTTGAAAGACTCACTCTGCCCTCCTTCCTGTCTCTCCTCCTCCTGTTTCTCCAAAGGCACATAGTTGAGCTTGGCATTGATCTTCTCAGCGAGCTGCTCTGCAATGGTTTTCGCAGACACTGTAGGAGCCAGAATGGTCCCACCCCTGAGGATGGCGTTGGTGGCCTGCTGCATCACATCCTGCGGTTCAAGGGGACCTCCAGTTAGATCTCCAGTTAGAACTCACCTGCAGACAGAGGCAGGGCCAAGGACCTCACCAAGTAAGTGACCCTTCCCCAAGGTCACCAACGTGCCTTAATAGATAGAAAGCATCTTTTTCCCCCCTCCAAGATAGAGTTTCCTTGTGTAACAGCTCTAGCTGTCCTGGACTCAATGTGTAGACCAGGCTGGCCTCGAACTCACAGAGATCCACCTGCCTCTGCCTCCCAAGTGCTGGGATTTAAAGGTGTGCGCCACCACCACCCAACTAGAAAGCATTTTTCTAATGCAGTCCCTCATATGTTTATCCAAGTATGCTCATAACTGACACTGTCATTTACCTCTGTCATCCTGAAGAGAAAATGGAGAGCTATCCAATGGCCTAGCATGTACTACTGCAGCACAGACACTAATCACCAGCTAACTCTCAATACTGCGCCCAGTGCCGCTTTCTAAAGCGTTCCCTTTGTGACTACCAAGCATCTGTACTGCTTTACAATGCTTGTGCTACCACCATCACCAAGCCTCCCCCCCAAACACTGAATAAATTATAGTAAATGACTCACTCAAAATCTTAAAAATACTGTCAAAATTAACTCATCCTTTGGGCATGCTATAAAAATTCTGTTTTACTTAAAAGCAAACAGAACCGGGCATGGTGGCGCACACCTTTAATCCCAGCACTCGGGAGGTAGAAGCAGGCAGATCACTATGAGTTCGAGGCCAGCCTGGTCTACAAAGCAAATCCAGGACAGCCAGAGCTGTTACACAGAGAAACCCTGTCTCGAAAAACCAAAAAAAAAAAAAAAAAAAGCAAACTAAGTCAGCCATGATGGCACACTCTTGTAATCCCACACTAAGGAGGCAGAGGAAAGGAGGTGACTGCAGGCTCAAACTAGGCTGGGCAACATATTAGACCACATGTTTAAAAACATATTAGACTGGTGGGGTGGTGCACACCCATGATCTGGCACCTGAGGTAAGAGCATCAGGCAGCATTAAGTCATCCTTAGCTACACATCAAGTTTGAGAGCAGGCTGCACTATGAATATAAAGCCCTACCTCAAAAAATAAAATGCCAGGTGTGGTGGCGCATGCCTTTAATCCCAGCACTCAGGAGGTAGAGTCAGGTGGATCTCTGAGTTCGAGGCCAGTCTGGTCTGCAGAGCAACTTCCAAGACAGCCAGGGCTACATAGAGAAACCCTGTCCCAAACAAACAAACAAACCAACCACCCCAAAACCTCAAAACCCTTCCAAAAACAAGTCACTTGAAATGTTTAAAGAAGAGAATATCACTTGACTGTTTAAACACACTAATCAGATTGAGAACTAGATGTTCACAAATCGGGAAACAGTTTCTGTGTCCAATAAACCCATCCAATGAAAGAGATTAGGAAAGAAAAGAAATTACATTTTTTTTCAATTTTGGTAAGACAAAAATATAGTACGAGCTGGGGATCCCTTATCCAGATGATTGGAGAGAAAAGCATTTCAGAGCTAAAGTTTTATAATTTTAGAATATTTACCATTTGAATATATGAAACTAATCATAAAAAAGTCCAAAATATGCCATGTGGTGGCTGCATGTGCTTTTAATCCTAGCACTGAGATTTGAAAAATACATTTTCAGTATGAGGTCACCAAAGGACAAAGTTTCAGATTCTAGAGTATTCTGGATGGGGATGTTTATCTGCTCTATATAATCTATGGCTCACACGCCTAACAGGGTTTCTAGAAGAGGCACAAAGAGAGATCTTCTGAAAGCCACGTATCAGAGAACCCTGGACTGAGCATAATACAGTCTTGAAAGCTCAGTTTCTAACAAAACTTATTCATTGTGCTGAATTTAAACTCTTGGAGAGGGTATACATTGAAAGTAGTATCTGAAGCCCAGTGACAAGTAGAGACATGAGGACCAGGAGTCCAGGTCATCCTTGGCTACACAGGTAGTTCAAGGCCAGCCTAGGCTACAAGAAACCCTACTTTTTAAAAAAGAACAAGACACTTCCCATTTTCAGATCTTCACTCTGAATGTGCCCATGTCACAGCCACAAGAGCAATGACTAAGACTCGGAACAAATTACTTAATACCTGAGACTCGAGGCCCAGGTTCTTCTGAGCGTTGATTCGAAGAGCTAATCTCTTGGCAATCTCTAGTTTCTCAGCGTTGCCTGCAGTTGGGGCTGGCACGCTGGATGTGCCGGGGGCAGCCATGTCTTTTACTCTCTTCTTTGAATTAAACATGCTTTCAATTTGTTCATCAATCTAGGTCAGGGGAGGGAAAGATCAAGGGTTAGTAAATACTGTGCTAGAAATATTAATTTAATTGCATCTACACAAACAACTGTTTCCATAAAAGGCTAGAATTATTTAATTTAACAAAAATTCAATTACATAGATCAACAGAAAAATACACTTCTTCACTAGCTTTTCTTTCAACAATCTATGTCTGTGATGGAAAAATTAAAAACAAAAGATACACAATGCTACATGACTCACTTAGCCAGACTTCTGAGAGGCACAGAAAACACATCCCAGTCTTGCTGACAGGAACATACAGGCTCGAGTCAGAACAGTACAGATGACACCCTGAACTATCCCAGGGTTCAGGCACTAGATCCAAATTATTCTATAATGAAAAGAAGCTGGAAGAAGGGCTGTGACTCAAGGCCAGTAAATCTTAGGAGGAATGACGTAGTGTTTCTAAGGCAGGACTCCTATCCCCAACTCCTAAAATGAGGATTTTTAGACAGGTTGTTATGTATGTAACTCAGACTGAACTCAAATTTACTGTGCAGCTGAGGATCATCCTGAACTTTAAAAAAAAAAAAGGCCGGGTGGTGGTGGTGCACGCCTTTAATCCCAGCACTTGGGAGGCAGAGGCAGGCGGATCACTGTGAGTTTGAGGCCAGCCTGGTCTACAAAGTGAGTCCAGGACAGCCAAGGATACACAGAGAAACCCTGTCTCGAAAAACCAAAAAAAAAAAAAAAAAAAAGTATGCATTTTATTTTGTATGTGTTTTGGCTGCCTGTATGTATGTGTACCATCTACATGTTTGGTATCAGAGGAGGTCAAAAGGGGACATTGGATTCCCAGGAACTGTAGTTACAGAAGGTTGTGAGCAACCATGTGGGTGTTGGAGTTGAACCTGGGTCCTCCAGAAGAGCAGTAAGTACTTTAAACCACTGAGTCATCCCTCCAGCCGTGGTCTTGAACCTTTGATCCTGCTATCCTGCCTTCCAAGTGCTGGGGCCGCAGGCTCCAACAGCTGACTCAGGTCACAAATTGCTGGATCACACCCGGGCTCTCGCATGCAGCAAGCCATCACTCTACCAAGTGATCCACATCCCTAGGTCCTTCTTGGGAAAGAAGGAAGTCAAGCACATAGCTTGGGATAAAGTTTACTATGGTATGTAAAGAAATGTCCTGTGAGCAAATATGCTGGAGAATTCCTGCATTAAACAGGTTCCTTAGACTATGTTCAATTTTCCATATACTACTTCATTGAGCAGATGCCGAGAGACGGGGTACTCACATCGACGGCAGCGTCCTCATCATCAGAGTCCTGCAGGCCAAGAGCAGCTTTCTGCAGCTTTTTCCTCTCGTTGGCTAAAGCCTGTTCTGTTTCATCAAACTTAAATCCCTTGCCCGAGAAGCCGCTACTCTTTTTAATTATTTTTCCTTCCTTTTAAGAAAAAAGTTAGCAAAGTTAATTTTTAGAAGAAACACTATTAAATATTTTCAAAGTAGACTATGCCAACTGAACAAAACCACTTAGAGACAATTCTAATTTCACTATTTTTCCTTCTAAAAATGTAAGATAAGCACCATTAACATGAGCACTTGAAAGGAAGAGGCAGATAAATCCCTGAGAGTACAAGGTCCACCTATGCCAAGTTCCAGGAAAGACAGAACTACACAGAGACCCTGCCTCAAAGGACAAAACAACAAACAACAAGATAAATGAACATAGTTATGGAGATACCCAGGTACCACACAGCCACGTTAGTACTTATTCATATAGAGGAAGTTGAAGGACTCGCCGCTTTCTGTTGATCTTTGAAGTCACTCCACAGTCTCTCTAGGTCAGGAGGCACTGCCGTCCCTGACAACTCGAGAGCCTTAATTATGTCACCGGCATATCGAGCCTGGTCTTCTGTGATGAACGTGTAGGCATAGCCCTAAGGCAGAGGAGAGTTCGACAAGATGAACAAAGTCGCCACACAAAACCCAGTACCTTTTGTATAAACCAGTAAGAAACTTACAAGAAACTGAGGAATCCCTCATTCATAGAAGTTTACAAAAAAAGTCTAGAAACAAGTCTAACCAAGGAGACAAAGACTTCTACAATGAAAACTATTAAGACATCGAGGAAACATGTCATTGGTAGGGGCTTGTCCAGCATGCACAAAGCCCTGGGTTCCATCCTGCACACAGGTAAGAGATAGCTACCAGTGAGTTCTAGGCCCATCTAGGCTGTATGAAACTCTGTCTCCAGAAACTGAAAAAGATTCTGTAAGATGGAAAGACCTTCTTAGCTACTGACAGGAAGGACTAGTAACATGACATTGCCACATTACTGAGAAGTGATCCACAGATCCAATTCAATACCCAGAAAATTCCAATGACATTCATTACTGAACTTGGAAAAACAATCTTTAAAATGACATGGAAACAAACATGATTAGAAATAGTGAAAGTAGGGGCTGGAGAGATGGCTCAGCGGTTAAGAGCACTGGCTAGTGCTCTTCCAAAGGTCCCGAGTTCAATTCCCAGCAACCACAAAGTAGCTCACAACCATCTACAATGTGATATGATGCCCTCTTCTGGCTGTAGGTGTACATGCAGATAGAGCACTCATACATAAAACAAATAAATAAATCTTTAAAAAAAAAGAAAAGAGCCGGGCGGTGGTGGCGCACGCCTTTAATCCCAGCACTTGGGAGGCAGAGGCAGGCGGATCTTTGTGAGTTCGAGGCCCACCTGGTCTACAAAGCGAGTCCAGGACAGCCAGAGATATTCAGAGAAACCCTGTCTTGAAAAAACCAAAAAAAAAAAAAAAAAAAAAAAAAGAAAAGAAAATAGTGAAAACAATACTAAGAACAATTATTTAAATATTTTAATTATTTCTTTAGATCAATGTAGATTTTTGACATCTGTTTGAAAAACGAGATGGTTAAGGCTATGTGGCTTCATTTCTGGACCCTCTTTTTTTTTATAAATTTTTTTTTAAATGGTTTTATTTTTGGAATTTACAGTGTTCTATCTGCAGGCATGCCTGCAGGCCAGAAGAGGGCATCAAATTTCATTATAGATGGTTGTGAGCCATCATGTGGTTGCTGGGAATTGAACTCAGGACCTCTGGAAGAACAGTCAGTGCTCTTAATCTCTGAGCCATCTCTCCAGCCCCCTGAACCCTCTATTTTTTTGTTTTCTCTACACGTCTATTTTCTTGTGTCAGTATTATGCTGTTCATCACTTTGGGTCCCTTGTATAACCTGAAGTCAGGAATTATGGGGGAGCCGAAGGGAGAGAGCTAACAAAGGCAACATTATCAAACCAGAAACTGGCTGGGAGGCTGCCTTGAGTTCCTGTCTGAGTCCAGGGTGAAGCAAAATATTCACTCCAGCGAAGTTTCCAAATAACAGAACAAAGAGCGACAGGCAGGCAGACAGCATCGTTAAAGTTAGCCCTTACAACACCCAGCAGCCACTGAGAAGCTGAGGCATTGGCTGCACTTCCTGGATCACAGTGTCCTCTTGCCCCTCCATGGATGATGAGCTTCTGCCTTCTCTCTCCATAGGCTTTTTACATTATGTGCTAAAGACAGTAACCTCTGTTGGAGGTGATTCACTTTTAGCTCTTGTTTTACACTGTCTTGCTGTTCTCTTCCCTCACCCTCAGAGCCTGCCAGTCCCTTCCTAGACAGGAGGGTTTGCAGGACACTTTGAGACAGATATGCTTGGGTTGGGAGGGGGGACACAACATTGCCTCCGGAGATGCTTCTCTCTAAGCTCCACACATAACAATTTATCAATATAATGTCTCCCATACAGGTACGTAAAAAAGCTTTCTGAAAAGGATTCCAACAGCACAGGAAATGATCTCATGAATTGGTCAATGAGAGCACATGAAACTAAAAGCTACTTTACAGTGAAGAAACTAGTTAACCAGAATTAAAAGACACCATAAAGAATGGAAGGAAAAACATGATTAAAACCTATTGTATGAGCTGGGCGGTGGTGGCACACGCCTTTAATCCCAGCACTTGGGAGGCAGAGGCAGGCGGATCTTTGTGAGTTCAAGGCCAACCTGGTCTACAAAGTGAGTCCAGGACAGCCAAGGATACACAGAGAAACCCTGTCTCGAAAAACCAAAAAAAAAAAAAAAAAAAAACCTATTGTATGAAAAGCCATTTTAAATAAGTAAATAAGCCGGGCGGTGGTGGCACACGCCTTTAATCCCAGCACTTGGGAGGCAGAGGCAGGCGGATCACTGTGAGTTCGAGGCCAGCCTGGTCTACAAAGTGAGTCCAGGACAGCCAAGGATACACAGAGAAACCCTGTCTTGAAAAACCAAAAATAAATAAATAAATAAATAAGTAAGTAAGTAAATAAAATGTTAATGTAAAGAAAAAAATGAAAAGAAAAATTTTGTTAATTATACTTCAGAAAGAGGGGTAAGATCAAAGCCATACAAAGAACTGACAAAACTAAACAAAACAGGCTGGAGAGAGGGCCCTGTGGTTGAGAGCACTGGCTGCTCTTCCAAAGGACCAAGGGTCAATTTCCAGCACTCACATGGCAGCTCACAACTGTCTGAAACTCCAGTTCCAGGGGATCTGACACCTCCCACACAGAGAACACCAATGTACATAAAATTAAAATAAGTAAGCAAATAAATAAATAAATAAATAAGCTAAAAGAAAGCAAAACAAAAAAACAGCCGGATGTGCCTATCAATAAACAGGCTAATGAACTGACTAAAGTTCTACAAAGTAAAAAGCACAAATGACCAATATGTATTTTACTCTGTACTTTTCATGTGTGTATACATGTTCAGAGATGACAAGCAACATGTGGATGAAGATGCCAACCTCGGGTAAAACACTCATATACTCATACATAAAAGGTAAACTTCTTTTGAAACTTTATACTTTATGCATCTGCATCTTTTACTTGCATGTGTGTGTGTGGAAATCCGAAGAGGGTTTTGGATCCTCTGGAGCTCTTAAATGTTGAATCATCTCTTTAGCTAATAAAAAAATTTTTTGCTTGTTTGTCTTTTGTTTTTCGAGACAGGGTTTCTCTGTGTATCCATGACTGTCCTAGACTCACTTTGTAGACCAGGCTGGTCTCGAACTCTCAGATATCCACCTGGCCCCACCTCCCAAGTGCTGGGATCAAAAACATGCACCACCACCACCACCTGGCTCTCCTTAACCTTTAAAAAAAATATTTATTCGGACTGGAGATATGGCTCAGCAGTTAAGCGCACTGGCGCTCTTCCAGAGGACCCAGGTTCAAATCCCAGCACCCACATGGCAGTTCACAGCTGTCTGTATTGGCAAGGTGTGGTTGTGCACGCCTTTAATCCCAACACTTGGGAGGCAGAGGCAGGTGGATCTCTGTGAGTTCAAGAGGCTAGCCTGGTCTACAAAATGAGTCCAGGATACCCAAAGTTAATACACTGAGAAACTCTGGGCTGGAGAGATGGCTCAGCGGTTAAGAGCACTGGCTGCTCTTCCAGAGGTCATGAGTTCAATTCCCAGCAACCACATGGTGGCTCACAACCATCCATAATGAAATCTGGTGCCCTCTTCTGGCCTGCAGATATACCCGCAGACAGAACACTGTATACATAATAAATAAATCTTTAAAAAAAAAAAATACACTGAGAAACTCTATCTTGAAAAAAAATTTAAATAAAAAATATTTATTCATGTATTTATGTGTATGTATGCTTGAGGTATACCTGTGTACCACAAGCATACAGTACCCCAGAGATATCAAAGGGTCCATGGTCCCCTGGAAGCAGGTTAAAGGTAGTTGCAAGCCACCACTGGGTGCTGGAAACCAAAGCTGGGCTTTCCATAAGAGGACAAGTGTTCTTTTTTTTTTGTTGTTTTTCGAGACAGGGTTTCTCTGAATATCTCTGGCTGTCCTGGACTCACTTTGTAGACCAGGCTCGCCTCGAACTCACAAAGATCCGCCTGCCTCTGCCTCCCAAGTGCTGGGATTAAAGGCGTGCGCCACCACCGCCCGGCCAGGACAAGTGTTCTTAACCTCTGAGGCATCTCTCCAGTGCCACTCCTACCTCAGTTAAGGAGGTACAAGTGTCGCAGCTCCTAAGATGTAGGTCTCTGGGCCTCACACTTTCTCATCTATCAAAGGAACTCTCATGTCTATCTCACTGGGATACTGAGGATAAAGTGATGTATATAAAGGACATTTAGTACTAGTGTTACTCCATGATGCAACATCTAAGGTTGAAATCTATCCTTATTAATATTGATACTAATATTAATAATAAAATACTCTCATGCCTTCCAAAAAAAACTTATTAGCTGGGTGTGATGGCGCATGCCTTTAATCCCAGCACTCAGGAGGCAGAGGCAGGTGGATCTCTGTGAGTTCAAGGCCAGCCTGTCTACAAAGTGAGTCCAGGACAGCCAGAGATATACAGAGAAACCCTGACTCGAAAAAACAAAACACAAGAAAAAAACTTATTAGGGGCAGGGGAGACTGAGTATGGGTAAGAGGGACCACACTGGCTGCTCTTCCAGAAGACCTGGCTTAATTTCCAGCACCAACAAGGCAGCTCACAATTGTATTAGCTCCAGTTCTAAAGGATCCAATGGCCATTTCTGATGAATGCACATGGTGCACAGACATCCATGCAGGGAAAATATTCAGGCACATAAAAACTAATTACTTAATTTTTTTTTATTTTTTAAAAAGGAATGATTGGCTGGGCATACAGCTCAGTGGTGAGGTGCTAACTAGGGTCTTGGGTCCCACCCACAGCATTGTAAACTAGAAAACCGAAAAAAATGAGATGTTTTTGTGTATGGTAGTGCATATACAATTTGTGGATAGTCTTGACAAAGATCTCATTCCCCAAATGAAACAAGAGGCCCTAGACCAGCAGTTCTCAACCTGTGGGCTCCAACCCCACAGGGGTCACCGATCAGATATCCTGTATATCTCATATTTATATCACCATTCATAACAGTAGCAAAATTATAGTTAGGAAGTAGCAATGAAAGTAATTTTATGGTCTGGAAGTCACCACAACATGAGGAATCCTATAAAAGAGTCGAGCCATTAGAAGGTTGAGAAAAACTATCTTAGACTATATATTGACTAGAATACAGTCAATCCAAGAAAGCAAATAACAAAAAACAATGAAACATCCTGATTCACACACAAGTGTCTCTATGTGCAGACAATGTTAAGCAGGAGAAAAGAAAACCTGCCGACACAAACTGCTAGGGAACACTGAGATTTCTGATAATCTAACTTTGTTTTTTTTAATGTGTATGAGTGTTTTTCCTATGTCTGTGCACCACATATAGGCCTGGTGCCCACAAAGGCTAGAAGAGGGCACAGGGATCCCCTGGAACTGGAGTTAGAGGTGGTTGTGAGCCGCCATGTGAGTGCTGTAAACAAAACCCAGGTTCTCTGCGAAAAGGAGCCAGTGTTCTTAACTGCACTGCCATCCCTCCAGCCCACACTTGGTATTTTAACCATACCAAGACACATGTATGTGTGATTAACAACATCCAGTATGTTCTGCTATTTACAGATTTTCAAAATAGTAACAAAATCTCTGCTATCACTGACTTAAACTAAACACCTGTGCTTTAATATAGACATGACTGTAAAGTGTTGAGGTGATCTAATTATACACTGTGTTTTATACAAATGCTGATTCCTATACCCAGAAAGGTGAGTACAGGCCAGACTGTGGTTTTGTTACTTTTATGAAGCATCTCCTGCCTGAGTATTTTGTAAACATTGTTCTTCACACCTTCTGATTGGTTGAATAAAGAACTGACCGGCCTAAACCAAAGGCAGGAGAGACTAGGCAGGACTTCTGGAGAGACAGGAACTCTGGGAGAGAATAGGGAGAAAGGATTCACCTCCAAGCCACAGAGAAAGTCAGATACACAAAAATGAAGAAGAGGTAATGAGTCACATGACAGAACATAGATTAATATAAATGGGTTAACATATGTTATAAGAGCTAATTGGGAGCAAGAATAAGCTAAGGCCTAAAGGTAGTATAAATAAATATAAGTCTCTGTAATTTATTCAGAGTTGGGATGGGAACAGAATGTCCTTATCATTTTAACACAGACTTTACCTTGTTGCCTGCTCTTCCAGTCCGTCCAGCTCTGTGCACATAATCTTCATAATGGTTGGGACAGCTATAATTTACTACAAGAATTAGATGTTTCACATCTAGACCACGAGCAGCAACAGATGTGGCCACGAGAAGTTTGCAAGTTCCATTCTTAAAGTCATTTATGATGCTATCTCTGTCATACTGATCAATACCTGCAAGTAAATTAAAGACAAAAAAGGAAAAACATGTTGAAAATTTCCATTTCCACTGAGAAAGTTCTAAATGCAGAAATAAGAAACAAATTCAGGGCTGGAGAGACGGCTCAGTGATAAAGAACCCTGGGTGTCTCCCGGAGGACGCATGCACAATTCCCAGCACCCATTACTCTAATTTCAGGGGATCTAAATCCCTATTCTGATCTCTAAAGGCACAAGGCACATACATACATTCAGTCAAAAACACTCATGCCCACAAAATACATAACTCTTCTAAAAACATCAAATAATGCCCAACTTTATTACAAACCCAAGTTTTTTATATATATGCATATATGTACCATGAGATAAGACTACATCTTAGCCTCAGAAGGTAAAACTAGCTTAGCACAAAGCAACCCTTAAATTTTCTATGCTCGCAGCAGAGGTGTCACACGCCTTTCACCCCAGCACTCGGGAGGCAGAAGCAGGCGAATCTCTGTGAGTTCAAGGCCAACCTGGTCCACAGAGCGAGTTCCAGGACAGCCATGGCTAACACACTACACAAAGAAACACTTACTAGAAAAAAAACAAATCACAACAATAAAAAGTTGTTCTTGCAGAAGACTCAAGTTCGATTCCCAGCACCCACCTGGCAGCTCATAACCAAATAAGTCAAAATCATGACCCAGCACACAGCAACATAACTTATTAAAAAAATCTTGTAAAAGCAAGTTTTCAGGATGTAGAAACTAGAACCTAAGTACATTGATGATAGGAATATAAAATGTAATCCCTTAAAAATCAATTTGATGACTTCTCAAAAATTTAAGCTCAGACTTGTAGGATCTTAGCAATTCCACTACTCAAAAGGAACTGAACGCCATTAGACATCAGCATATTATGTTCACATCATACACAACAGTCAAATAATAAAATCAAGTCTCTACCAACAAGAGAAGATAGTAAGTATACACAAAAGGATATATTATCCAGCTTTTTAGAAGAAAATCTAAAACATGTTAAAATATGAAACTTAAAACCATCATGACTGTGTAAACAAACACAAAAGGATACAGAATGTATTATTTCACATTATGAGGTACACAGGATAAGACATTCATAAAGACGTAAAACAGTCTGGAAGTTACACTGACAGGTATACCTTCCTGTCCAGGAAGAGATGGAGAACCATAGCTTAGTAGGCAGTTTCTCTAGGTACAAGGAGGCAGGGAGATGCTTCAGTGGGAAACAATAGTTGGCCCATGAAAACAGACAGGCATGTCTCCTTGCTCCTGTAACCCTAGGACTGGATGGTGGAGACAGGGGGATTTTGACAGCCCAATGACAGAAAACCTAGTTTTAGTGAGAGAGACTATCTCAAGGCAATTAAGAGAAGAGCCATGGAGAGCAGCCTATACTATCATAATGTCGGATTTCTTCTACCTCCATTACAGACAACAAAGCAAATGTTATTTTTCAGAGCACAAGACAGTTCTTAGCAATTAAACACTCATGACAAACCCATTGGTAAGTTAAGTAAACGTCACTACAGCTTCCACGACAAGATGTCTTTTATGCTTTGTTTCACTTGTGTGTACACACGCGTTTCTGTGTTTTATTTTCTTTGGGGGAGTTGTTGCAAGGGCCCAGGGTGGATATGAGGAAATGGGAAGATAAGTGGGACTGGGTGCATGATGTGAAACTCACAAAGAATCAATAAAAAGTTGTTTTTTAAGTTAAGTAAACATTACCTCCGTGAAGGGACATGCAAGGGTAAGAGGCTCTCATCAGATCTTTTAGAAGACCGTCAGCATGTTCCTGCTTATCCACAAATATGATGACAGATCCCGACTCTTGATAATGGCCTAAAAGCTCCAATAATTTCAAGAATTTCTTTTCTTCTTCAATCACAATCTGAAAATACCACATTGTAGCAAGTTAATGTAAAAAACACAAATGTGTCCTAGAACAAAAATGTTTAATCTGTAGCTTCCTACACCTTAAAAATAGCTAAGAAAACGCTTGTAACTGTGGTAACTGGTCAATGGTTCACTCTGTCCCTAAACCTCAAATCCTATTAATCAAAGACAAGAAAGATGTGCAACATCTGTCAGCCCTCAGTTCTGGTGGAAGAACTAAAGAGGCCTTTGTTAAGTGAGTCTCATGTCCCAGGCAACAGACTAAAGGTTGTAACTGATGAGTAACAACTTCTTTTGGTGAACAGCCTGCCTTACAACAATACCAACATGATGCACACCCTGCCTGGCTGGAAGGAAGCTGACCACCCGAGCACTGTACCTACCACTTGCTGCTCCACATCCGAGCAGACCACACTCCTGCCTCCAACCTGCACTTCAATGGGCTTGCTCAGGATCCTGCGGGCCAAAGCCTCCATAGCTCTAGGGAAAGTAGCTGAAAACATAACTGTCTGTCGGTCAGGACGAACATTATCCACAATGCGCATGACCTGACAAAGTGATGCATATGAATACAATGAGTCTCCAAAAATTACACAATGTTCCAATTAGTAGAGAAAACTTTAGAGAAGTATTTAAGTTACTTTAAATTCATTAGCTTAGAAAACCTGAACTTACTTTATACCTGAATTTGCTGTTCTCGGTTTCACTTTACCAAGAAAGGACGACCTGAGCCGAGAGGCAAGGGTAAACCACATCATACTGAGCAAGCAAGAGAACCCCAGTCTCAAGCCAAGCAGCCGGGTGAAGAGCACGCACTTATAACCCCAGCCTGGGGTAGGAGGAGAAGGGAGACCTCCAGGGCCTACTGGCCAGGCAGTATAGCCTAATCGGTAATGCCAGTTCCCAGTGACAGACCTGGCATCAAAAGACAAGGTGTACAGCTCATGAAGAACACCCAGTACCATCTTCTGATTTCTTCACACAGACATGTGCACCCACAAGACACAGGGAGGAGATGAGGGAGGAAGGAGGGTGCAAGGAAAGGAGGGACCTGAAAGCCTATTTTTTATGTCAAATAGATAGGGCATTCAAATTACAATAATCTTTCACTAAGACAGTAGGGTCCTTAGAACGACCATATAATTGAAAAGTACATTTATGGTTTCATCCTAGCAAGCCTTTAGTCCAAGCACTCTGGAGGCAGAGGCAGGCAGATCTCTGGAGGCTTGAAGTCAACCTAGTCTACATAATGGAAAAAAGAAGAAAACAAAGGAAAAAGGGGTTGGCAAGATGACTTAGCCAGTAAGGGCACTTGCCAGCAAGTCAGACACTCTGAATTTGAGCCCAGGACCCACATGGGAAGAACCAGCTTCCACAAGTTTCCCTCTACCATTCACATATGAACCACAGCATGCCCCACCTACACACACACACTATACAACAAATGAATATGTAAATCAATGTAATTTAAAAAGAAAGTAAAACGGAGTGAACTTCATTTGAAATTGTGCCAAATCCCAGCCAAATATGTGTGCAGAGGGAAACTATGTCCTTTAAGGAGAGCTGAATCCCCATGATGTCTCATGTCCTCACGCTCTGCTCACTTCCCTTAAGTCTTTGTTCCTCTCCACTGCCCAGGCTTGATAACGCTGCCCTGTTATACTCAAGCTTGCTGATTTATTCAAATGCTTAAATCTCTTCCAGCAGTTAGAAATATGTCCATTAATAAATTATTTTTCTTCAGTAAAACTAAAAGCAGTAGTTTTACGAAAGAAGCAAACTAAGCAATTAGCCGTGAGTTTGGTCCTTTATCCCTCAGGCATTGTTCACCCTTTCCTTTCCCTTGAGACAAGGTCTCTCACTAGTCTGGAACTCACCAAGTATGCTAGGCTGGCTTGCCATTTAGTCCCAGGAATTGATTCATCTCCATTGCCAGCCACCAGGGTTCAAATTGCATAACCAGACCCGGCTTTGTAGTTCCTACGCACACTGGGAATCAAGTTCAATAAAGCGAGTACTTTACTGACCACACTATCATCCATCCCTAAAAGCTCATTCTTACCCTTGAAGATTTAAGTTTAAGGCAACTTATTTGTGTAAGTATATAGAAAAACAAAGTCCTGCCTATTTTGTTTATATCTTGTTTTAATATCTTTTGATTGTCAAAAGATGTAAATACAACTATCTATGATATTAGAAATTTAAGGTTATTTTAACTCTTGCTTTAAATAGTGATAAAAATTTAAAGTTATTTTGTTTATGTAGTGTATATAAAGAATTCATTTACATTATATATGTAATTATTATGATTGTAGATACATTGTTAGTGTTAGATTTTTTTTTATTTTACAAGAAGGGGGATGTAAGGGGAGTTATATTACTATAAACTAGATTTAGTGAATATCTAGGGGCTTCTGACACAGTCTCTTAATATGGGGCATAAAGATCAACTTGGCTGTGGGCACTTGGCATAGCAGCATATGGACTAAAACCAGGATTTATGGCCTGGCATCATTTTCAGCTGCTAATAGCCTTGAAGTGTGCAGAGCCCAGATTGGGCTGAAGCCAGGTGAAACAAAGAGAGACCCTATTTAAGGACTAAGTGGGTGGAGCCCGAGAGTTCCCATGCTAGAGATAATGAGATACAAGGCCGTTTGCATCATCTGATGGAGAAAACGCTGGTGGACTGAAAAGCTGATCTCAAACAAAGCTGAAAAATTATGGCCTGCTCTCCCTGAGGCATAAAGAGCAGAGAAGGCCTCAGCAAAGCAGCAAAAGGCCAAGGACTAAACCCTGTGGCCCAGCTTTTGCCTAGAGGGGTTCGACCAGTTCAAACAGTGGCCTGAATGGAGCTGTGGCCAGCCTCAAAGACTGAGGCAGAGTGGCTGAGTTGCTAATACAAACTGCATAAGTTGGCTTATGGACAGCTGAGACCTTCCAGAGAGAAGAAAGCCTCAAGTCTCATTTAAGGTGAAGCTGCCATAGCTAATTTACCCTAAAGGAACTAAATCTGAGATGTTCCTGAAGGAAGACTGTTGACTAAGTGCCTTAAAGGATCTTCTCCTGAGGTGTTCCTGACAATCCTAGAGATTGTGTTCCTGATGGCTGAAGTCCTGCCCCAGAGACTGTGTTCCTAATGACCGAGGACCTGCCCCAGAGACTGTATCCTTCTAAAAGGTTAGGATTAGTTGTTAGATAATAGTAGTTATAGTTATTAATAGGTTTAGTTGTTAAGTAACTGAGGTTATAGTCATTCTCAGGGTTAGTAGGTAATTGTATTTGTTATAAGTACATATAGTTATTAATAAATACATATTGGATAATGAAAAGAATCGTCTTCAGGTACATCATCACTGAACAACTTAGTTCAGTGAAAGATGTACACTCGATGATATGGTTTCATTCTCAATTTTCATTATCTTCAATATAGACTTCTGTCTAGAAGCATACTACTGCCTTCCTACTCCTATCCAAACACAGCCTGGTGAAGATTCATATTCAGCAGTACCAGCTTTAATCTACATGAGTGACTTTTCTTGCTGTGTATCTAGAGTGGTTTGAATGAGAAACAGTTTTGGGCACTTGAACACCTGGTCCCCCACTGGTAGCCCCTTTCCTGAGACAGGATTTCACTATGCATCCCAGAAGCATATGCAGGCTGATAACACACTGCTTTGCATGGCTTTGCTTTTGAGACAGGGTCTCTCTACGCAGCCCTGGCTGACCTGGAACTCATTAATGTATGCCACCATGTCCAGCCAAAATATCAAAGTTTTTAGTACTCTCATTATCAGTACTTTAAAATCCAGCTTGACCAATGATATTTTTTGGTTGCTGGGGAATGTCTAAACAAAAACACTAAATAAATTTTAAGAATTTAATCTGAGCTGGACGTGGTGGCACACACCTTTAATCCCAGCACTAGGAAGCAGAGGTAGGCAGATATTTGTGAGTTCAGAGGCCAGCCTGGTCTATAGAGATAGTTCCAGGATAGCTAGGGCTATACAGAGAAACCCTGTCTGGAAAAACAAACAAACAAACAAAAAAGAAAAAGAATTTAATCTGAAACAACTATTTACTTCAATCCCCTATGTTGCTAACACACAGTAATACTAGGCAACATGGAATGAATATGAATTTCAAGACCACACAAATATTTCATTTTCACAGCAGTTACGAACCTTAATGAGGAGCCAGAAAGCTGGCTCTTAGGAAGACCCGAGTCCAGCTCCACGGACCCACCCAGCACCCAAACGGACAGCACAGAACCACCGTGACTCCAGCTCCAAGATCTTCGGACACTTCTGGCCTCTGTGGGACCCCACACTGATGTGCATACACCCACACACAATTAAAATACAATAAACCTTTGCAATTATAAAGAAACGTAATGATTACCTGTGGTTCAAAACCCATGTCAAACATTCTGTCTGCTTCATCTAAAACAACATATGTTACTCTTCGAAGATTTGTGACCCGACCTAAAGTGAGAAGAAAAAAGAAAGACAAAAAGAAAACTAACTATCAGTCATGATTCATGACGACAACCAAGAACTTAAAAAAAAAAAAAAAAAACTGTAAAGGGAACTAAAATGCCCGACTTAAACAGAGGGATGGGTTAGGTTTCTTTAAACAGTGAAAAGAAACTTTGGTCTAAAAGTCTTAATCTAGTGGCAAGTACTTTCTGACAATGGGTATATGAGGCCCTTTATTTTGTCAAACTCGCCTCTTGCATACCATCATAGGCCTGAAGAACCTGTAAAATTCAGAAAACAGCCCTCTCCAAAACACATCATAAAACTAAGACTGAGATGAAGCACCGAGCCACACCAGCCATTATCTGGCAGCACCACCTAGGAAAGAACATATTAGAGATTACAGCGCATGTGTGGGAAGCAGGCTCCAGTGCTAACTACCTCAGACGCACAAAGGCGCTGTCACTTCAAGCCACTTTCTACAGTCAGAAGCGCCTTCAGTGACAAGAAACTGCTCAAAACACTAGGTAACAAGAGAGTACACAAGCTTTAAATAATAAATGCATTATATATAAACAAACTTTTGTATGCAAAGATACACATTAAATTATCAGTTGCTGCCACTAGTTTAAATAAATAGTCCCCGGCTTCTTAACCAGGTAAAAACTAAAAATACAGAAAATCCTTTCTCAAAGATCAATCTACTAAGCATTGCTATCAACTGCAGAACCTGGCAAAAATACGTTTAAAACAGTTATTAAAAGATAAACAAAATAGACAAAGGGAAGAGGGAAAATTAATCCAGATGGTTTTAGGAGGTTTAATTAATACAACAGTGAGAAAAACAAGGGATTATAGCGTCAGCATTCATCCCCAAACCTTCCTCCACTACACAAGCACAAGGCCTCACCAAACCACCTCAGGGAGAATCATGTTTACCCCAAGCTTTAGCAGAGCGCTAGTACAAGCATGCATTTCCGGGATTCCAACTCAGTTCCACACAGACTGAACGCTGCAATGGAAACCTCCAAAAGCTGCTTCTTCAAAAACTAAAAACAGCTAGTGTTCACACTAACATCTCCAGCCGCCAAGGGCCTCAAAAGGTTGGAAACAGCATTAGATCACCTACCTTTGACGGTTAACGTCTCGGAAGCCCAGGTCTATAAATCCTCAAGGGCCTTTCTCCACAGAAGTTAAATAATGTCAACAGTTTAGTATCAGTTTTGACAGGGAATATTTTAACAAAGCATAACATTTGAGCTAAAAACATGCAGTATTTACAAAAGACATATTTCTTGAAGCTGCAATAACTTAATGTGTCTATTATTATGAAATACTAGCCCCTGTGGAGAATTTTGTAATAAAAACACTATGATGCCATCTTTTTAATAGCAAGGATAAACAACAAAGAGTCGCGTTAAATGGTGATAAGGTCCTACAATTAGTTGTGAACAGAAATTGATATGCCAAAAACTTACTAATGTTTTCAACAATAAATGTGTTACAATTCACATTTTAAGATATTACAGCTTTAAGAAGAAACACAGAAACCCTCTGTTGGTTTCTCATATCTGCTTTAACAAAAATGTTGTCAAGTTCAAAAAGGAAAAGAAGAGAAATAATAAAATACCTGTGACTTACCACTGTTAGCTGCTAACATGTCAATCATTCGACCAGGTGTGCAAACAATAATTTCAGCACCTCTTTTCAGCTCAGCAATCTAATGAAACAGGATGAAATTTTATAGTATAGTCATCACTAATTTTTTTTTGTTTTTTCGAGAGTTTCTCTGTGTTTCCCTGGCTGTCTTGGACTCACTCTGTAGACCAGGCTGACCTTGAACTCACAGAGATCCGCCTGCCTCTGCCTCCCGAGTGCTGGGATTAAAGGCGTGCGCCACCACGCCAGGCACCACTACTTCTTAAACAGATGTGAAAACAGTACATCTGGCCCTTGCATGTCTACCTACTAAGACAAAGTCCGAAGGCTGCACATGACCCTTGGGCTGCTAGAGCACGGGCAGACAGAAGCAGGACCACAACCCAAGGCCAGAAACAGGAAACTAATGAAACTAAAGAATTTCACAAACTTTAATTTGCAACTATTGTTCAAAACCAAGAAAAGAAGGTAAGAATAAGCAATATTCTAGTACAGAGATCAACGCTTTCCAAGTTTAAGAAACCACAACATCAGTTTTCTAAGCCACAACCAGCAGTTTTACTTGTAGAACAGACAATGAAAGAGAGCTTGCACTCTGGACATGGCAGCCCCTGCCTGACTCCACACACACACACGCACGCACGCACGCACGCACGCACGCACGCACTAACACATATGCACCAGGTCACACATATGCACACTGCATGCATGCACTAGGTCACTCTCCTGCCTTTTACCCTTGATTTCTTGTGCATGGGTGTTTTGCCTGCATTTAAGTTTCTGCGCCACATACATACAGTACCTGTAGAAGTCAGAAGAGGGCGCTGGCGGACGCTGAGAATTAAGCCCAAGTCCTCTAGAGCAGCAGCAGACAGTGCTCTGAACCACTGAGCAATCTCTCCAGCTCTAAAGCAGCTATGATTTCTGGAATCGTGGCCTGAAAGTCACCCCCTATAGCTATATAGGTGCCATCAAGAGTGAATTCTTCTGTGAAAAATATTCCAGAAGACCTACTGCTTTCTACATGTGTTTAATCATTTAAGAAAGTGTGTATGATAGGGTGAGTGATAGGGCGCAGAGAGTAAAGGTGCTTGCTCCCAAGTCTAAGGACCTAAGTTCAACTCCCAGATCCCAAACTGCGAAAGGAAGAACTGACCCCTACAAGCTGTCTTCTGACCATAACACACGTGCTGTGGTGTGTGCACAGGAGCAGTTCACACATAAACACACATGCACACACACACAAATAAAATTAATGAAAAAATTAAAAAAAAAACTTAAAAAGAAAAAGGATGATAGTTCCTCTCCAGCAGAACTGCAGCTGTACTGACAAAGATCACAGTCACACACAGGCTGCCTCCGCCTAGCTTAACTTTCTCCCTGTCTCTTTTCTGAAAGGGGTCTGGGAGGCTTCTCTGATCTCAGAGCTTGGGTGAGCCAGGCAACATCACCCTCATCTGCCCCTGACATGTGGCAAAAGGACACCTGTGCTCACTGCACAGGCTCTAAGATGTATTTTGTTATTGTTGCTTTTGAAATTGTGTTTTAGTGCCAGGCATGGTGGCACATACTTGTAATCCCAGGATTACTTGGAAGATGGGAGAAGATCAGAAAATCAAGGTCATCCTTGGCTACACAGCAAGTTCAAAGTCAGCCTAGGCTACCATAGACCCTATCACATATACACAGTTTGTTTTATATCCAGGCAGTGGTGGGCCACACCCTTAACCCCAGCACTCCAGAGTCAGAGGCATCTCTGAGTTCAAGGCCAGCCTGGTCTACAGAGTAAGTCCAGGATAGCCAGGGCTATGAAGACAAACTGTCGGGGGGGAATTTTTTTTTTTTTTTAATTTTTGAGACAGGGTTTCTCTGTGTAACCGCCCTTGGCTGTCCTGGACTTGGCTTTGTGGACCAGGCTGGCCTCGAACTCACAGAGATCTACCTGCCTTCACCTCCCAAGTTCTGGAATTAAAGGCATACACCACCATGACCCGCTTTAAAAAAAATGTTTTTATAGATGTATTTCTTACTACAGTCTTATGTAGTCAAATAAACTGGCAAAAATGAACAGTTCAAGTATTTAAAATAGCAGAAAAGAAAACATTCCCAAGGCATGTTCTTACAACACTAACTCTAAAATAAGTTTTCTTGCTAGGCATGAAGGTGCACGCCTTTAATCCCAGCACTCGGGAGACAGAGGCAGAACAACCTCTGTGAGTTCAAGGATAGCCTGGTCTACAGAATGAGTTCTAAGACAGCCAGAGCTACATGATAGAGAGACTCTGCCTTGAAAAAAATGCCAAATCAAAGACAGTTAAAGTTTGCTTAAAAATCTTCCTACATATCATTAAGAATGAAGATGAAAATCTAACATTAAAACCCAACATTAATCAGCACCTTTTAAAGAGGTCAGCACACATTAGAGACAGTAATTGTTGCTCTGTGAATCACAGACCTAGGTTCTAAGGCAAACTCCAGATCTAATTAACATGGTTGACTACCTTATTTCAGCATTCTGAATAATTTTTCACTAATAAATTGAAAAAACAAACATGCCTTCTCAGGCAAGAGAACATGCTAATGCTAAGAATAATTTCAAAATTTTGTGTCACACATATTGTTTTTTTTTCTTTATTCCCCTAGGTTTTCTGAGAAATAATTAACAATTACAAAGTGTATGTATTGGGAGTCAGAAGGCTGTAGCTCGCTGGTATTGAACTCCCTCCTAGCATTCAAGGAGCCCGTGGTTCAAGAATACTCAGCACACCCAAAAATATGTATTTTAGATACACAAATGATATGTTTTGATTACACACACAGCAAAATGATTACCAATCAAGTTACATATCATATCACAGAGCCACCAATTTTTGTCTTTTGTGGAACAAATTTTCAAGATCTACTCTGTTGGCAAAATTTAAATCTATTAACATTATTAACTACAATCATGTTCTACCTGATCTCTACAGAACATGCGCTGTAGGCATTACCTCATTCATTCTTAGAGGGTCAAGGGTGTAAGGCAGGGTCTTTCCACGTATACCTGGCTGGCCTCGAACTTGTTATATATACAAAGATAGTTTCAAACTTGCAGTGAACCCCCAGCCTCTGCTTTCTGAGCTCTGGGATTATAGGAATGTCACATCTACATACATACAACTGGGAGTGGAGGCACATGCCTTTAATCCCAGCACTCGGGAGGCAGAGGCAGGCGGATCTCTGTGAGTTCGAGGCCAGCCGGGTCTACAAAGCAAGTCCAGGACAGCCAGGGCTGTTGCACATAGAGACCCTGTCTTGAAAAAAACAAACAAAAAACCATACACAAACACACCACACACACACACACTCACGTATGTATGTTAGAGACAGGCCTCTCTGTGTAGTCCTAAGGCCTCAAGTTGGACCTCCTCCTTCCTCTATGTTCTTTACACTGGGTTACAGGTACACCACAGGCACATAACTCATTCTGTAATTATTTTCACACCAAATACCTTTAAGGTTTTAAGGGCAATCACTTACATTCAAACACTAAAACAAAAGAATCACTTCTTTTTTTTTTGGTTTTTCGAGACAGGGTTTCTCTGTGTAGCCCTGGCTGTCCTGGACTCACTTTGTAGACCAGGCTGGCCTCGAACTCACAGAGATCCGCCTGCCTCTGCCTCCCAAGTGCTGGGATTAAAGGCGTGCGCCACCACGCCCGGCTAAGAATCACTTCTTAACTCACTGGATCATTCAACCTGAAAAGCCAGAAAGACTGAGTGCTTCATTCTAACTACCTGCTCGCTGATTCCTGTCCCTCCATATACACAGACCACTCTGAGTCCCAAGGTCTTCGAAAACTTCTTACATTCTTTAGTGATCTGCAAAGCCAATTCTCGAGTTGGCGTCATGATGACAGCTGAAAAGATAAATATGTCAAAGGCCTGACCACCCAAACCCTTGAGATGCTTTAGATGCACAACGGCTGGTGTCTAACAGTCAAATCTGCTTTGTCTTTATGAAGTCTGAAAATTGTGTTTCAGAAGCTTAGTAAGGGCAAACACCAAGGTGAAGGGCAAAGAGATTCTTAAGATGCTACAAAAAAATTAAATACCTTACTTAACCCTCAGAAAAATATTTGAACAGAATGCAAATAGTTTTCAACAACAAATCACAAAACAAAGAGAATCAAATGACTCACTGTGCTACACAAGGAACACAGCTGCTCCCCAAAAGCACTTCTGAGAGTTACTGACAGAGAATATACCATGCCTTGTATGTGCAAGAAAAGAGCTGAATATTTTTCCCTACTCAAATATGCAAACAGTAGCTGCAAAAATGAGAAGGAATCTGAGTCTGGAGACCTAATCCTACATGAAAAGCTGGAGGTCCATTTCTCTACCTCCTCCCTGAGTTCATGACGACCTGATGCTGGACTAAGAGCACACCTCAGCAAGGACACACCGACGGATGCACGAGGCTCTACCTGCCAGGTCAGAGTTCTAAAACTGAGCTGTGCCAGCCTTGTTTTTGTACTTCTGAGATGTCATTCCAGAGCTCTGAAGAGTCTCACTCCACCTGCTGGTAAGGGGAAATCAGCCCCAAAGTGCCATATTTATAAGGAAATGCACATAAAGACATCTTTATTGTCATAATTAATAACTTTCTGATGTAACAACAAACATATCTTCAAAGAATCATGTAATGAGAAAACTTGTACCTATTGGTCCTTCTCCTTCTTCTAACGACCTCTGATCCATGATGTGTCTAAACATGGGCAAAAGAAAGGCGATGGTTTTTCCACTTCCTGTCTTGGCAATGCCAATCAAGTCTCGACCAGACATGATAGCAGGAATTGCTTGACTTTGGATTGGTGTCGGCTTTTCATAGCCATGCCTTAAAAAGAAACGAAAAGAATGCAATATGACAATCATGCACTTTAAACACCTCAAAATACCACAGACATTAGCTCTTTGAGATGTGACATATCTACCTGATAAAATATTATTTGGTGGAGAGCAGAAAAAACCAGGGGCTGGGCTAGCAAGATGGCTTAGTGAGAAAAGGTGCTTGCGTACAGGCCGGATGACCCTAATAGATACCTAGAACCCATAAAGTGGCAAGAAAGAATAGATTCCCTGATTATCTTCTAACCTCCATCCACACAGATGCCATAGTGTGCATGCTTAAGCAGGCAAGCAATAAAATACATGGGATAAACAAATGAAAAAAATATGTAAAGGCCCAGTGTGGTGGCAGACACCTTTACTCCAGCACTCAGGAGGCAGAGGCAAGAGCATCTGTGAGTTCAAGACTAGCCTAGTCTACAGAACAAATTCCAGGACAGCCAGGGCTACACAGAGAAACCCTCTCTCAAAGCATACAAACAAACAAAAAAAACAACAACAAAAACTATTTTAATTAAAAAAATTTTTTCACTTATGAATATAATTGAAATCCAGAGAGATATTTGCATGAAAGGGCAGGACACTGAAAATGCAGATAAACATCAGCCACTTACTTTTTGAGAGAATTTAGTATCTTCATGGAGATGCCACATTGGACCCAGGATTTAATTGGTTTGGGACAACCTTTTCCTTTAACTGTAATGCCTTCCATTTCCAACCGAAACACATTTACCTCTAGAAAGCAAAGCCCCTGTTAGAAGCTCTTACACATTGTTGTACCGGTGCCATCTATCCACGTTTACTAGGTGGGCAGAGGTCAGACGTTCTCGCCTCTGTTTAAGTGCTGCTATCAAATAAAATCCCACAGGCATCACATAAGAGAAGCAGTGAAGCTCAGAGAGACAAAGTCATTACTGCTGCAGTGAACTAAGGGTAACGGCAAATGTCCCAATTTCAACACAAAAGTGACTGACAACACAACCACTTGTTCTAACTGAATTGCCCAAATTTTCTTTACTTAACCAACAGCAGACTGACAGGTGTCAGTCATAACAACTGTCTCACTTACCCACAGGGCCATTGGAAACATTTTATTTGAATCTGACATAAACAGTACTTTCAACTCTAAGAACATCAATGATGTGACTAAATCCATTTTGCTCTTTTTACTTCCAAAAGCATCCCAGGCCTACACACAACCCCCTGCAGGGGTGAAACGTGTGTTCCTCTGAGGTCACCATAAAGGGATAATAAACACGTGAGCAGAAGCACCTTACCCTCTTGAGACATTTTTGCTAATTCTGGAACTTCGACATAAAAATTTTTTCTGAATGGCTCATATTCAATTTTCCCATGATCAACTGGTTCTAGAAGTTTTCTCTGTTTCGTCTGGTAGCCTGTGAGGGCCGTCTGAAGATCAACTTCCTCCTCCTCTGAAGAGTACTTGAATTTTTGGGAACAAAAAGAAAAGTCTATCATTCATTTCCCAGGCCAGAAGACAAGAGTCCCAGTGGTCACAGCAGTCCTCTCTCTTGGGAAGCACTGGGCACCTTCAGCAGACTGTCTTATGCTATCTATCTAAACCTGATCTGCAAGGTTTCCATGAGACTCCAGGAACCTTAAAATTGCATAATCTAAAAATCTCAAGAATACCTATAATTTTGAACATAAGTAAATCAACTCCTTAAGTTTTCAACTTGAGAGCTGGAGAGATGGCTCAGACGTTAAGAGCACTAGCTGTTCTTCCAAAGGTCCTGAGTTCAATTCCCAGCAACCACATGGTGACTCACAACCATCTACATTGAGACCTGGTGCCCTCTTCTGGCCTGCAGGCATATATGCAGGAAGAACACTGTATACATAATAAATAAACTTAATTTTTTCTCTTTCAAAGTTTTAATAGTAATACAAACCTCATATAAGTCTCAGAAATGTCAATAAGTTTTGCTATTATTTTCCTTAGTAAGACCTTTACAATTTAGCTCAATGGGAAGAAACATTACTCGTTTTACTGCGCTTCACTTTCCCCTGTGCTGTATGTCTGAGATAGGCTAATAAGGACAGGAGAATAAAAAAGTAGGATACAGGGCTGGAGAGATGGCTTAGCGGTTAAGAGCACTGGCTGCTCTTCCAGAGGTCCTGAGTTCAATTCCCGGCAACCACCTGGTGGCTCATAACCATCTATATTGAGATCTGGTACCCTCTTCTGGCTGCAGGCACACATGCAGTACAGAACACTATACATAATAAATAAAATATATTTTAAAAAAATTTTAAAAAGTAGGATACAACAAAGGATGAAAGAGACCAGAATATTCTACGACTCCACACAGTTATACTACTACTATAATACTGAGAGCAGCAAGAATCTGCCCAATACAGTCAGGGTAACTGCAAAGCTCGTCAGCATCAAAGCTTTACAATCAACGCTCCCAGGACACAATCATAATCCAATCAAAACAAGTGAAGAGTCACCTCCATGGCGTCCTGGTCATTCTCCATCAGCTCTCCCTTCTTCTTATCAGAATCTACTACGGCTTTTTTGGTTGTCACTACAGTAACAACTTTTGTCACTGTTGGCCCAGACTTCTAAAATTAAAAAAAAAAGTCAAAACATTTTGCAAAAGTAAAACAAGAAATAAAATAGATTTAAAAATACATGGACACTAGATATAAGACAGTGCCAAGTCCCACAATGTGTAATCAAAGCTAACATGACTTAAGTTTTAAGATGACCAAGAGACCCAGCACTCAGGAGGTAGAGGAAGGCAGATCTCTGCAAGTTCGAAGCCAGCCTGGACTACACAGGGAGTTCAGGACAGCCAGGGCTACACAGAGAAACCCCTCCCTCACCCCAAAAAGAGACCAAGAGAGGCACACTTTTGTTTTGTGCCAACTTTTCAATGTGACTGCATGACTTTCACCAACATGCTCGCATGCCCGGAACTGACTGCAGAATATATAGCTTGTATAACAATTTTTACATGTACTTTTTATGTCAGTGGGTGTTTGTACTACATGTGCGCCTGGTGCCTGAGGAGGACAGAACAGTTTCCTCTGGGAACTTTACCCACACATCATCGTGAAGCACCATGTGGGCGCTGAGAACTGAACCTGGGTCCTCTGTACGAGCACCAAGTGCTCTTTACCATCAGGCATTGCTCCAACCCCAACATGAGACTTCACTACAAACATAAGCCCAGCCAGGCAGTGGTGGCGCACGCCTTTAATCCCAGCACTTGGGAGGCAGAGGCAGGCGGATCTTTGCGAGTTCGAGGCCAGCCTGGTCTACAAAGTGAGTCCAGGACAGCCAGGGCTACACAGAGAAACCCTGTCTCGAAAAACCAAAAAAAAAAAAAAAAAACATAAGCCCATTTCTCGTCATTATATATTTTATTAATTCTACTGAATGACATGTTTCACTCATTAGACAATCTGGCACTGTTCTGAAGAGCTTAAATGAATCAATAAAATAGACTGAGGATCCTACTTCCTTGATGCCTTAAATGATATTTCTAATGTTTTTTTTTCAATTGTTCTTCAACCACAGAAAGAAAAAATGGCATCTTTAAAAAAAAAAAAGTCTATTAGGGGCTGGAGAGATGGCTCAGTGGTTAAGAGCACTTCTGCTAGTTGCTCTTCCAGAGGTCCTGAATTCAATTCCTGACAACCACATGGTGGCTCACAACCATCTATAATGTGATCTGGTGCCCTCTTCTGGCATGCAGGTGTACATGCAGGCAGGCAAAACCCTGTATACATTATAATTAAATCTTAATAAAGTCTGTTAATTTATGTGTATGCTTGCCTATGAATATGGACCACAGGCAAAATGTGGTATACCTTCCCACCTCAGAAGAGGGCATGGAATCCCCTGGAGCTGGATTTATGAATGATTATGAGCTGCTACGTGGGGGCTGCGAATCAAACCTGGGCCTCTGGAAGAGCACTCAGGCTCTCAACTTCTTAGCCATCTCCAGCCCGGACTGCATTTTTAACTCCAGATACTGTATGCTTTGGACCAGGCACATGGCTCGGTGGGTACTGGTACTTGCTGTCAATCAGGAATAGAACATATTTATACTCACTCTTTCAAGTTGTCCTTTGGCACCCCCGCACCCAAGCATACACACACAATAAATGTAATGAACATAATTTAATACAGGCTCCTCTTTTTTGGTTGGTTGTTTTTCTTTTTTGAGATGGGGTCTATGTAGTGCTGACTATCCTGGAACTCACTCTGTAGACCAGGCTGGCCTAGAACTCACCTGCCTCTACCTCCCGAGTGCTGGGAATATAGCTGTGTGCCACCACTGCCGGCAACAGAGCCCAGCTTTTTACTTCACTATCGCATAACATAAAAAAAACCCCAACTTCTTAAACTTGCAGGTCAACAAAGCGATAATATGTGCCAGCTCGCCACACACCTTCTCATTTCCTGCGCCACCTTTCACACTCCTCATGTTAAACTTCTTTACTTCTTCCTTCACCTCTTCCATGTAGGCATCTAGTGGATCTAGCTCTTCACCTTCAATTTCATTTCCTTCCTTTTCAGCTTCGGCAGGATCATCTTCATCATCTAAAATAACAGAGTGTATTTTCTTTGTACATGTGTTTCAAAAGGAAGTATACAGGCAGGCCAGTGAGATGGTCAGTGTGTGCAAGAACTTGCTGCACTGACCACATCCCATGGCGGAAGGAGAAGTAACTCCTGGAAGCTGTCCTCTGCCCTCTGCATGTGTTATGTGTATGCACGTGAACACACTCACACAAAAGCACACACACTCAAGTTTACAATTATTATTATTTTTTTTTTTGGTTATTCGAGACAGGGTTTCTCTGTGTATCCTTGGCTGTCCTGGACTCACTTTGTAGACCAGGCTGGCCTCGAACTCACAGTGATCCGCCTGCCTCTGCCTTACAATTATTTTTTAAAGAGGAAACACACCACATTCATTCTACTCCTTCCATCACTTTTCTCCCACTGTGCAAACATCCCTCTTCCTGGGTTACAGTTCACTCCTTGGGCTGCTCAAGTGCTCACACATGGAAAGTCTTACATCTTTAATAATGCATGTATTATTGTTACATAACAGTGACCAAAAAAACACTAATAAGTCACTTAACCGAGAGAGGCAAAGGAGTAATTATGCTTAAATAAATATATTTATAGAGCTGGGGACGCAGATAGCTCAGCAGCAGAGTGGTCTTTCTAGTATGCATTAGATCCTGGGCCAGACTTTCTAACACCCAATACACACACACACACACACACACACACACACACACACACACACACACACACCACAGTTCTAGATTTTATACTAAACACTTTCTCCAATAAAAATGAGGTTCATGTGTCTCCCTCCCACTGTGTGCACATGTATGGTGGCCACACGTCAACTTAGTCTGTCATTCTTTGAGACAAAGTCTCTTTCACTTGGCCTGGAACTCATCAACTAGGCTAGGCAGGCTGGGCACTGAGTCCAAAGGATGTGCCTCTCCACCCTAGCGCTGTGTTATAAGGGGCATCACTATGCTCTTTTCACATGAGTTCAAGGAATAAAACTCAGGTCTTCATGCTCACACAGCGAAGAACTTTCCCCACAGCTCTTCCCAGTCCCTGGATAACAAACATGTTTAACTATTTTCCCTCAAGTACCTTCAGTGACACTTAACTCAAGAAAATCTTCTCTTCTTGTCATGTCCACTTATAAAAAGAACTCTGTGTTGGAACTTTCACAGAAAATGAACCAAAGTCCTGTTTTCCTGTAGGATACCACATCTTCACTTTACTAAAACCTTGAGTCAGAATCAGAGAGGAAACTGTTTGGGGTGTTGCAGTGCTGAGTTCATTCAAGCCTCAGAACCACAAAAAGGAAAGTGGATCTCTCCTACAGTATAAGAAGTTAGAGGTGGCCGGGCGTGGTGGCACACGCCTGTAATCCCAGCACTCGGGAGGCAGAGGCAGGCAGATCTCTGTGAGTTTGAGGCCAGCCTGGTCTACAAAGTGAGTCCAGGACAGCAATCAACACACAGAAACTGTCTCGAAAAACAAAACAAAACAAAAAGTTAAAAAAGTGTATTTATCTCTTTAAAGACAAATGTGTATGTGCATGTCTTGGTGCTTTCCTATCAGAAGGGGAGGCTGGGTCCACTGGAGCTGGAGTTCTAGACCATGGCGAACCATCAGCTGGGCACTTACTCTCATTATCAGTTGCACTGGCAACAAACACACTGAGCCATCCACTAAACCCGTGAGTAACTGCACTCTGAAGTAAAATCAGTGATTCTGATTGGATGCTCCTCTACAATAGAAATTTTAGCATTCACTGAAGGGAGCATTGAAAAAATCCCCATACAGTCAGGCACAGTGGCTTACACCTATAGTCCCAACTACTCAGCGGTCTGAGAGAAGGACCACTTGAGTGCAGAAGCTCTAGGCCAGCTCAGACGACACAGCAAGACCCTATACCTAAAACTATATAAGAAACTTGATATGACTCTAGCAATCTTCAACTGTCTAATAGTAAGTGAGTAAGATGGATAAAACATGGCATAAACTGGGTCCAGTAACTCAAGCCATAATCCCAGTGTTTGGGAGACTGGCGTAGGAGAATCACAAAACAAGGTCTGCCTGGGTTAGAAAGAACTCTGTCTTAAACAGGAAAACAGTATTTCCAGGTATAATGGCACATCCCTTTTAAAAAATATTTTATTTATTGATTACGTATATGGTGTTCTGCCTGCATGTATGCCTGTAGGTCAGAAGAAGGCACCAGATCTCATTATAGATGGTTGTGAGCCACCATGTGGTTGCTGGGAATTGAAGTCAGGACTTCTGGAAGAGCACTCAGTGCTCTTAACCCCTGAGCCATCTCCCCAGCCCAGTGGCACATCCCTTTAAACCCAGCAACTGTGAGGCAGAGTTTGAGGCCAGTCTGGTCTGCATAGGGAATTCCAGGTCAGCAAGAGGTAATGTAGTGAGTTTGTTATGTACATATAATGAGTTACTACTCAGCCATGTAAAACAAAGTGGAACGTGCTACAACATGAATGAACCTTCAAGACAGTATGCTGAACTAAAAAGTCAGATGCAAAGAGCCAGGCAGTGGTGGCGCACGCCTTTAATCCCAGCACTCAGGAGGCAGAAGCAGGCGGATCTCTGTGAGTTCCAGGCCAGCCAGAGCTACACACTGAGACTATGTGTTGAGGGAAAAAAGACACAAGAAGGCACAACATCATGTCTGCAGTGTGAGAAACACCGGAAAATTCTCAGAGACAGAAAGCAGTGGAAGGTATAGGGGTTGGGGCAGCAGGATGGTTAGACTTTAACAGGTGGTTTCTACCTGGGATGATGACAGAGATCTGGAGATGGGCAGCAATGTGGCTTACAATGCTGAGTACTGTGAGTGAGAACACTTAAACTCTGTGCTTGACATGGTTAGATGGGACTGTAGGGAGTTAGATTAATATAAATTAGATTTAGTAAATATCTAGGTTTCTGATATAGTCTCTTAACCCAGGGCATGAAGATCAACTTGACTGTGGGCAATTAGCTTACAGTTTATGGATGAAGTCATGTGAAACGAGGAAAGACTTTATGATCTGGCATTGCTTTCAACTGCTAAGTGGGCAGAGCCCAAATTAAGCTGAAGCAGGTGGAACAAGGAGCGATCCTATAAAAGGACAAGTGGATGAGCCCAGGAGGGGTCATGCTAGGGGCTCCATGCTAGACAGACAGCCTATGCTAGCGAGTCCTCACGCTAGAAAGGACAACAAGTAGTTTGTATCCCCTGCTGAAGAAAGTGTTGGTGAACTGATGGCCGGATTTCCCTGAGGTAGAAGGAAGCTGGTGAGCAGATAAAGCCTCAGGACTTTAGGCCTGCAAAAGGCCAAGGACTAAACCCTGTGGCTCAGCTTTTATCTAGAGGGGTTTGATCTGTCCGAACTGTGGCCAGCTTTAAGGACTGAGGCAGAGCAGCAGAGTTGCTGATACGAAAGAAATAAGTTGGCCTACAGACGGCTGGGGTCTCCCAGAGAGAAGAAAGCCTCAAGCCTTATTTAAGGTGAGAATGCCATAGCCAATTTACCCTGATGAACCTGCATCTGAGATATTCCAGAAGAAAGACTGCTAAGTGCATTAAAGGGTCTACCCCAGAGACTGTATTCCTGACGACTGAGGACCTGCCCCAGAGACTGTATCCTTCTAAAAGGTTATGAAAATAGTTGTAATAGTTATCAATAGGTTTAGTGGCTGGGTCTTAGGGGTTGTAGGAATTTATAGGAATAGTAGTTAAGTAAGTGTATTTGTTATAAGTGAATATGGTTACTAATAAATAAGTGTTTAATAATTAAAAAGGCTGGGTTTTAAGGAAGTAGTCAGTGCATTTGCTAAACACGCCAGGCCCTGGCTCTGACCCTGAGCTCAACAGGGTATGGGCAAAAGGTTAAACTGTAAATACAACATTGTGCATATTTTCCACAAATTAAAAAAGGCATCACCCACATCCCAAATATACCATCATCATCTTCCAAACTCCACTTTTTCCCCTGTTTCATTTCTTCAATTTCCTTTTTCAATTCCCCAATGTTTTCCATGGCCTTTTTACGCTGTTCTTCTCGCCATTTTTCAACTCTTTCTTTTCGTTTTCTCATTTCTTCCTCCAACTTATTCTGGTCAAAGTTCTTTGGGGAGGGAAAGAGAAAAAGAAAAAAAAAAAGAGAGAAAATCAAAATCAAAATTAGTAATTTTACTCCACATGAGATCTTAAGTGGGCATGGTGGTGCACACCTTTAATCCCAGCATTTGGGAGGCAGAGGCAGGCAGATCTCTTGTGAGTTTGAGGCCAGCCTGGTCTACAAAGTGAGTCCACAACAGCCAAGGCTACACATAGAAACCCTGTCTCAAAAAACTTTAAAAAAAAAGATCATCATTAAGAACCAATTCTGTTGTGAAAACAAGACTGCCGTTGCAGAACTGTTCTCAGCCACACATACCCCAGCATCCTTCTCTTTCTCATCTTCCTTGTCATCTTTGTCTTTTTTCTTCTCTTTAGAACTATCCCCACCTTCTGCCTTCTCTTTGGACCTAGACCTACCAAAGAACAAAAGAGAGTAAGATAAGATCCATTTGGAAACAACATGCATCATGTCTTCTTCACTTTATTATATTTATTTAGTAATGTGTGTAATGACAACACATGTTGAGGTTCAGGGGACAACTTGTAGAAGTCAGGTCTCTCCTACATTTGGAACCAGGAATCAAAGTCAGTTCAAGCCTTAGCAGCAAGCATCTTTATAACTGATCCATCTTGAAGTCCTACGATTCTCATTTTAAGACTATTTCATAGACTTGGATCTCATTTTCTTATTTCTCCAATAATCAACACATTTTCAAATTCAATAATAAGTACCTTGTTACATGAGAAAAGTACCTATTTTATATCAAACATTACTAAACATTTGGAAATTTGTGTGATAAAAATAATTACAAAATTCAGACAGGATAAAAAATTTTAGCAATTCATATATATAGTAATATTTAAAATCACAATGGGCTTACATTTAGACTTATGCCTTGAATAACAAAATGGCTTAATTTTAATGATATAAAATTAATCAATGTAAGGCTAAAGAGATGGCTCAGCTGTGAAGGGCACTTAAAGCAGCCACATGGAGCAGCAACCACTGGTAACAGCACTTCCAGGGTGATCTCTTCAGGCCTCTGCAGGCACTGCATGCATGTGGGATCCAGACATACATGCAGGCAAAACACTCACATACATAAAATAATAACCAATCTCTCCTCCCCCTTCATGATAGTCTCCAAAATAAACTTTCAAAAAAAGTTGTATTGTAAAAAGAATTACTAGCTAATTTCTTTTGCCATTTAATTTGTTCTTTATTCTGGCCATTTAATTATTGTTCTTTATTTCTGTGAACACTGTGAAGACAGTCCTATCTTACTATAAAGCAGCATACATCCCTAGCACCATTTATCTTTGTTGTTCTTCTTTTTGGGTTTTTCAAGACAGGGTTTCTCCATGTGGCCCTGGATGTCCCAGAACTTGCTCTGTAGACCACACTGGCTTGGTTGCCCCAGAACTTGCTCTGTAGACCAGGCTTGCCTGGAACTGCACTTTTCTCCACTCACTGCCAATATAACCTGACCTGCACCAAATGGCTGTGTGTACATATCGGCCAACGTGCTGTATTCTTCCACTGATCTAGCTGTCCATGTCTACAGACACCTAACACTGTCAGAGACTTTTTTTTTTTTTTTTGGTTTTTCGAGACAGGGTTTCTCTGTATATCTCTGGCTGTCCTGGACTCGCTTTGTAGACCAGGCTAGCCTTGAACTCACAGAGATCCGCCTGCCTCTGCCTCCCAAGTGCTGGGATTAAAGGCATACGCAACTACGCCCGGCTGTCTGAGACTTTCTAAGCAACTTTGCGATGCATGTCTTTATGGGGACAGCACAGGGAGTCCTTCTATCTTGTTTTTCTGATGTGTGTGTATTCGTGAGTATCTAGGTGTGTGTGTTTGTGAGAGTGCATGCATGTGTGAAGTAGAGTCCACAGGACAATCTGGGGTAGTATTCCTTAGGCGCTGTCCACCCTGTGTGTTGAGACAGGGTCTCTCACAGGCCTTGAGCTTTCTGATTTGGGCCAGGTTGGCTAGCCAGCAAGCCCCATTGATAGAGTTGTCTCCTTCCTGTTGCTGAGATTACAAGGGCACACCATGTCCTAGGTTTATTACCTGGATTCTTGGGTTTGGGCCAAGTCTTCACGTACTCAGCTCACTGGATCATCTCTCCCAGCTCCACTTCTAATCTTATGATCAGTTTATGAAATGTACTTTTATTCATGTCTGCTAAGCTAATAAAGTGGGGTGGGGACACAGCTTATGAGTAAGTTGCCTGCTGTTCAGCCATGAGAACATGAATTTGCATCCACAGCCCCCAGGTGAAAGCTAAGTATGAGATGAGTTTCCAGGATTCACTAGAAATACCCACATCACAGTCAGGGAGACAATGGCTTACAAATTAAGATGGAGCCGAGACGAGATGGCACACGCCTTTAATCCCAGTGTTCAGGAGGCAGAGGCAGGTGGATCTCTTTGAGTTCAAGGCCAGCCTGGTCTATGGAGTGAGTCCAGGACAGTCAATACACAGAGAAACCATCTCGAAAAACCAAAAAATAAATAAATAAGTTAGGACAAGAAAATGGAATATCAGTTTGAAATAATTATAAAATGGATATTCACATTCCCACAACCAAGGGCAAGAGATAAAACAGGGGCTAGAGATATGGCTCAGTGGCAGGACACACCAATTGTTATTCCAGGACTCTGGTTTGAGTCCTGGTACCAACATAATGACTCACAATCGTCTGTGGCTCCCTTTTCAGGGGATCCTACACCCTCTTCTGAAATCCATGGTGCACAGACAGGCAAATACCCATACACATAAAAGGATAAAATTCAGTATTCTGTAATCTTTCATTTCATTTTTTCCTTTTTTTGGAGTCAGGTTCTCTCTGCAGAGCCCCGGCTGTCCTCTGCAGACCAGTCTGGCCTCAAACTCAGAGATCTACCTGTCTCTGCCTTCCAAGTGCTGGAAGATTTATTTTTAAGTTCCAGAAATCCCAACAGTATTTATACTGGCCTTGGTAAAATAAACGTACAACTTATAAAGTAAAGCAAATAACATGGGAGAGGTGCCAACAACTGAAGAAAACAGGAACAGAAAACAGGTGAGTCAACTATCCACATTCTTGGGTTCAGTAGCAACAGGTGGTAGGAGATGATGACAAGCAACCCTGAACTGACAAGAGGCTTTCAACTGAGTGTTACCAGCTTCACAAGAAACATATTAACTTACACAAGCAAAGGCCACACTTTCTAAACAGCAATTCAATAAGGTATACCATGAAAATGAAGAGTCATTTGTTGGGCTGGAGAGCTGACTCACTGGTTAAACCCACCTACTGCACTTGCAAAGGAGCTCAGTTCTCAGCACCCCCAGCAGGTGGCTCACAACCACTTGTAACTCCAGCTCCCAGGGGATGTGAGGCCTCCTGCCTCCACTGGCACCTACACTCATGTATACACACCTACACAAGTATGCATAAATCAACACAAAGAATCCTTTTAAAAGTTGCCAACAAATATCTTAACTATGAGAAAACAATCCCAAAGAAAAACTAAGAGGCAAGGATGTGTCTGAAAGGCGAGGGCTTGCCTTGCATGTCAACCAGCGTGCCCACGTCATACTCATGCCTGCCCCCAAAGAAGAAACTGAATTCCCACGGACATGCTTACAAAAGCCCTGACCCTTAATAATATACATCAAATAAGGGGACAGTGTAGAGTGGAGAACCAAGAGAATCTGCTATTCTCCAACTGAATTATAAGCCGCATAGCCTAATAAATAAAATTCTGCCAACAGTTCATAGTGAGAGTCAAATTCTGTAACTACTGATAAGGATGAATGTAAAGACAGAAAACAAAGATGCAGGGAAGGAATTTGTGCAGCAGGTATAGTCCAGTGACGTTACCTATTCTCAGCCTTCTTGCTTTTGCTGCCAGGACTGGAGGACCGGGACCGCCGCCCTCGGCTTCTGCTCCTTGAACGCCTCCGATCTCGGCTGCGAGACCTTCTTCGCTCTCGGCTTCTGTCGCGCTCTCTACTTCTGGAACGCCTGAAAGGGATAGTTTTCTTTTATTTTGTGGCCAAAGAGAATTAGTATTTCAGATTATGACTATCCCAAAGTGGAAAAGGTTGTTAAAATTATGATCTCTATTGAGGTGGAGTTCTCAATTAGCCACCAACTTGGCTAGACAGGAAACAAATGAAGACAGTTCCTACGAAGAGCAATGGAAACACCAGGATACTAGTTCCACAATGACATTTGCTAACAAATATAACAAGTTATATAACAGACACTTCGAATCTACTGTCTAGAGCATAAAAACCCAAGGCTGGGGCTGCCACTCAGCCTGGCGCACTTGCTGAGCTATGCAAGCCCATAATCCCAGCAGTAGTGAAAAGCATGAGCCTAAGGGATGGCCAGACCCTGTGCTCACAGACCACAGTCTGAAGACTAGGAGGTGACACTTCCTCCTGCCAGCTGCTAGTTCCCCATGCAGATCCCTAACTCTGTGGATCCCAGTCTCCTCACTTAGAAAATACAGAAAATTCACTATTAATTTCAAGTCTTTTTTTTTGAGTCTCATTAGATTGGAACACAGGAAATCCACCTGCCTCTGACTCCCTTTAATCGCTGCTGGGATTAAACCTATGCGCAACCACACCCAGAGTCAAAATCCTTGACCTAAAGTCTTGCAATTTTATTCTCACATAAAAAGACAAAGATCAAAATGTCAAAGATGGGGGGGAAGGGCACAAAGGCAGGAAAAGGTGTCTCTGTGAGTTTGAGGTCAGCCTGGTCTACAGAAGACCAGGATGGCCAGGGCTACTAAGACAGCCAGGGCTACACAGAGAAACCATTTGTGAGTATGTGTGTAAATGTAAACCTAACAAATTCTTCAAAAAACTGTGAGAAAATGTGGGAAACATAAGAAGAAACTTAGTTAGTCCGCCCTCTACACTATCATAGGCAACTGCCTTTCTGGAATTTCACGTGTTAACACCACAGAATTCTCACCTTCCAACCTTATAAGACAAAGTCACAGCTTAACCTTGTCTTGCTTTCCTATGTAATAATAAAATGAAGTTGGTAAAGAAAACTGTTTGTAAAGACATTTCACTCTGAGGAAGGTTGTAACTATTGACACTAGTGTCAATAAATATGTAAGAAAATGTAAGATAAAATGGTAAGAGTGTTTTCCAGTTTAAATCTAAGACAGTCATTAAAGTAGCTTCAACCAGCAGAGTCCAGAGGAGGCTCTTGCCTGTTTCTTCCCAGTGCCTGCTTCAGCGGCTGCTCTTAACACAATGGTCCCTCTCACGCAGAATCAAATACAATCTCCACAGACAAAACATATTATCTTGCTTTTATCTCTCTCAGAGGAGGTCAAGGGTTCTTTCTGAATTACAGAAAACACAATCTAAAGTTTCTAAGGTTAAAAATATTGTTTAATAAGAGTCTCTTAATAAACAAGTCCTATGAGTGATCAAACAATGGAAAAAGCAGGAGGTCCACAAATGGGCTAATTTCCAAACCAGAACACAGCTTTGGAGAAGACAATTTATCCAGTCAGGCCCAACCGTCACTGGTTTTTCAGAGATGACTGCCTTACCTCAGGCGCTTTCTGTCCCTTGATCGAGATCTTCTTTTGTCCCTACTCCGAGACCTCTCTCTCCTTCTGTCTCTGTCTCTGCTCCTAGAACGCCTGTCATCTCCACGTTTACTTCTTTTGTCGGAGGGTGAGCGACTCCTAGATCGACTCCCAGAACGTCCTCGTGATGCTGATCGTTTTCGGTAATGACTACAACAGCATCAAATCAAAGATAACGCTTAGCAAACAGCTTGCATTTTACTATTTGTTAAAAAAATAAATAAAACTAAGCAAATACAGAAACGATGTTTTAACTAGAAGGGAAAATGAAGACTGGAAAGGGAAGCAAGGATGCCACTCGTGGTGACTCATGCACAGCACTTGGGAGGCTGAGGCAGGAGGATCACCATGGGTTTTCGGCCAGACTGGGCTACAGAGTACAACCCTGTCAAAAGGGCTGAAGTAACAGCGAGGCAGTTAAAAGCACTGGCCATTCCTCCAGAAGACAGCTGGCATTCTTGTGAAGAAGGGATGACAGAGAAGTGAAAAAACAAACGCACAATGTGTCAAGTGCTGGATTAGAGACAACCAGTTCAGAATGAAAGAAAGCAAACGGGAGGTTTGACGTTTTACATCAGACACTAGCAAAGCCCCCAATAATAAAGTAACATTTTAGAGACTTGAAGGAAATAAGCAAAAGCCGTGTGGACACACGGCGGGGTCTTACAGGCGAAAGGCACAAGAGCAGACTCACAGGACGGAATCTGCACTGGCACAAAAGGGACAGTAAAGGAGACACTTAGACAAGTTAGACAGTATACAGGTGTGTGGCATGCAACTTAATCCCAGCATTCGGGAGGCTGAAGCAGGCAGATCTCTAAGTTCGAGGCCAGCCAGGACTACATGTGAGACTATCTCAAAGAAAAGAAAAAAAAAAAGCCTCAAGAGAGTGCCAAGAGACAAGACCAGAGAAATAACAACACAGTCAAATACAGAGAGCCCACAGGCACTTGCGACTGCTGTCTTTTACTCTGAGTAAGATGAAAAGCTAATGGGCCACACATAGTGGCAGACACCTATAATGCCAGCTACTAAGACTGAGGAAAGATCACTTATATCAAGAAGTGTAAGACCAGCATGCTCCCATCTCTAAATGAATACTTTTTTTTTTTTAAAGGTTTTTCAAGACAGGGTTTCTCTGACCAACAGCCCTGGCTATCCTGGAACTCACTCTGTAGACCAGGCTGGCCTTGAACTCACAGAGATCCACCTGCCTCTGCCTCCCGAGTGCTGGTGGTGTGTGCCACCACACCCAGCTGAATGAATACTTTTAATTTGTTTATTTATATGTATGTGTGTATGCCTGATTATATAAGTATGTGCATCTCATGTGTTCAGGTACCTATGAAACTATAAAAGGGTATTAGATCCCCTTGAACTAGAGTTACAAAAATTGTGAGTCAAGTGAGTGCTAGGAATTGAACCTAGGGCCTCTGAAAGAACAGTCAGTGCTTTCAACCACTGAGCCATCTGTCCAGCCCCATGAATAAATACTCACAATAAATAATAAAAACAGAAAAAGTTATTGGAAGACTTTTTAAACTGAACAGTGATATAACTTCATGACTTTTTTTTAAAGTATTACTCAGAGCCAGGTATGTAATGCCAGCACTTGTAATGCCAGAAGGATGACCAGCAGTAAAGCTGGCTTTGACTAAGAGATCCTGTATATATTAAAAAGAGAGAGAGAAGAGCAACAGTAAGTAAAGCAACCACCTAGATTAAGAGACACTGACAGCTTAGGTCAGAATAGCAAGTAAGATGCTGAGAAATATCAAGATGTACAATGAAAACAAAAACATGAAAGCCCAAAACACTAGCACTGACTCAACTTACTGTCAGGTTGAATGTCAAGGATGAGAGCAAGAGAGAAGAGCTGGATGTCTCCACATGTGACCAGAAGAAACTGAAAAGTGAAGCTGTGCTGGGGGGAGGGGCTGTGGCCCAGCAGTCCTTGGCATGTGAGCTCACCTCCAGGCAGCCTTCCTCAGCACCACCACCAGAGGTTGCTACTTACTAGAGACCAATCATCCACTCACTTTCTGAGTCTTTTCAGGATCTACCTTCTTCTGCCCTCTTTAATCCTCCAAAAAAGCTCCGTATGTACAAAGTCTGAATTTTAGGCTATTTCTCAAACACCCAGCTCTTTCTCACCTCTGAGCCTTTCACTGTTCTCTGAACAAACCAAGAACATAAGCCAAGTACGGCAGAAAGATCAGTAGTAGAAAGGGAAATGGGTGAAATGGACCTTCTTGAGAAAGGTCTGAGGAGTTTGAATCTCATCTTGAAAGTTTTAGGATCCAATATAAACTAAGTCAAAAATGGCAAGGTCTTATCGTTATTTCTGAAGTGTCACTCTGGTTCCACCAATACAAATATGATCATAATGACAAGATCAAGAAAGGTATTTAAGGGAGGAATCAATTTGAAGCTGTCTGCGTAATAAACGTTAAGGGGTTTAATTAAGTCAGAGATGGGGGCTGGAGAGATGGTTCAGCGATTAAGAGAGCACTAGCTAAGCCGGGTGGTGGTGGCGCACGCCTTTAATCCCAGCACTTGGGAGGCAGAGGCAGGCGGATCTCTGTAAGTTCGAGGCCAGCCTGGTCTACAAAAGTGAGTTCAGGAGAGCCAGAGCTGTTATACAGAGAAACCCTGTCTCGAAAAACCAAAAAAAAAAAAAAAAAAAAGAGAGCACTGGCTGTTCTTCCAAAGGACCAGGGTTCAAATCCCAGTACCACATGGCAGTTCACAGCTGTCTGTAATGGCCGGATGTGGTGGCACACGCCTTTTAAGCCCAGCACTGGGGAGGCAGAGGCAGAGGCAGATGGAGCTCTGTGAGTTCAAGGCCAACCTGGTCTACAAAGTGACTCCAGGACAACCAAGGATATACAGAGAAACCCTGTCTCGAACAAACAAAAAAAAAGTCAGAGATCAGGAATGGGGAACTAGTGCAGAATCTAACTAGAAGTCAGCAGTGAGAGCCAGGAGTCATCAAATACTGCTTCCAGATCTCTGCTCTGGGTGCCCAGATGAGGAACAATGCCTTTGGGAGATTTAAAAGACTGACACATGAACTGACTGTGGTCAAGGTGATAGAGCCTTTGCCTATATCTGGATGATGCTACAGGCTTTTTATATTTGTCAAATTTCAAGATGTTCAATTCACTTTCCTCGTGTCTCTGAACCTAAAGTTTTAACTCAGTAAAATGTTAACATTAAAAGCAATGCAAATCCTGCCCCTAGAGGCATTGCCGACGTGACTGCTATGTCACACGTGCATCAGTAGGTGGCAGAGAGGAGAGGCTACATCTACATTCGCTATTCTGACCTATGAATATCTGAATGAATAGTAGCCTAACATTCCTGGAAAAGAAAAAAAAAAAAAAGCAATGCAAAATCTCCATTCTCCCTAGACACTGAACTACAGTATCTTTCAGACTGGCTAGAAACTTACCAGTCATCTTTGAAGATGATAATAACAATAATAAGAATACCACCTCAAGTTTCTGAATCCCTTATCAACATCCTAAAGTCTGAAGACACCATATGGTTGGCTATAATAAGGTGCCTGCATGAACGGGTTCAAAAAAAGATAAGCAGCAGGTAACAAAGTAATATGTAATCTATCTTCCAAGTAAATATCCATGGAACAGGTGTTTACTGCAACCCCATAAAAGCCATTCGTGAACATATTCCAGGTCCGGTGGAGGCTGGAGAGATGGGCTTAGCGGTTAAGAGCACTGGCTGTTCTTCCAAAGGAGCCAGGTTCAAATCCCAGCACCCATATGGCAGTTCACAGCTGTCTGTAATTGCCGGGCGTAGTGGTGCAGGCCTTTAATCCCAGCACTCCGGAGGCAGAGGCAGATGGATCTCAGTGAGTTCAAGGCCAGTCTGGTCTACAAAGGGAGTCCAGGACGGCCAGGGCTGTATACACAGAGAAACCCTGTCTCGAAAAAACAAAAATAAAGTTTGCCGACATGCTCCTTTTAAAGGACTTGGGGAAAACTACGGGAGCACGAAAGTAAACTAGAGTGGGCGCAAGCAACGTTACAAAGGCGAAACGGAAAGAAAGTGAGACCGGGTCAAGGCGCAGTGAGACGCCGATGGCTGCTACCGATCAGGAGGGCTCCACCCACATGCTGCGAGCACCGGGGAATCCGCGGCCCTGCGCGCCAGCAGCGCATCCTAGACGCCGAGGCGACCGGCTCCTCGGGGCCCACGCGTGGGGTAGCCCCTACCCGCTTATCTCCGAGTCCCAAGCCGCTCCCCTGCGGACTCACCGAGACTCCCGGCCCATACTGACGGCCACCAGACGGCCTGCGCCCTTGGGGACGATCCGCAAGCCCGTAAAAAGGACAAAGCGGGGAGGCACCCGGCCCTCACAGTGCCGAGCGGGGACCAGCCCTACGAACTGCCCACAGCTCCAGAAGTGACCGCCATCAGAGCGCGGCCGACGAAAACAGGATGTGCTGGCACCGGGCGCGGAAGGAAGCGGGTGCTTCCCCACAGCGCCTCCCACCGGTTGGAGGCCGCGCGGCGCGGAGCTGGTGTCTCAACTACGGCAGCCCTGCAAGAGTCTTTGCTGCAATGACCACCGAGGAACCCTATGCAGCGTGCGGCTGCCCCAGGGAGTGTGCTTGTTTGCCTTAATCCTCATTAAAGAATGTAACAACGGCCTCCTTACATGTTGTGTACTTATTTATACATTCACTTATTTCTTCATATATATGCCAGATCTTGAGAGCTTAGTCTAGTAGAGGAAATGACTAGGAACACAAGGAGAATCACAAGGAAGAACACTCTTCAAGATGAGATGTGAAGACTAAGAATCTAGTGACGAGAGCTAAACTGAACTAAGGATTCTAATAGATCTTAACACTTTTAGAAGCTTTAGAAGAAAAAACAATGCATGATCCAATGCAACCGCTCAGCTCGGGAGATGAAGCCCAAAGACACAAGGACCAGACAAAAGTTTAACCACAGGCCTCCTTCCTGCTCTGTGCTTCCTCTGGATTGCTTCTTTCCTGATTATTATCCTCCTACTCACAGTTTTACCCTGTGACTTAAGTGTTTTATTTACTGAACTTCCCCCGTACCTGAACGAAGAATCCACATAAGCCCTCCCAACAAGGCGTCCAACAGGTACAACAAGGCCAACTGACAATCAGATTAAGGGAGGCCTGACCTTGGTACAAGGACGCATAGTCGCCCTACAAAATCAAATAGATTCCCTGCCTACCCTACAGTGGCCCTCCACAACTGCAGAGGACTAGACTTGATAACTGCTGAAAAGGGAGATATCTTGCCTTCCTAGGAGAAGAATGCTGTTTTCATGCAAATCAATCTGGCCTACTACAGGAAACCTCCAAACTATTATAAAAAAAAAAAAAACAGAAAAGAAACAGATAATACATTCTGAAAGGACATCTGAACTGCTTGGGGCCACGGATCACCCCTTTGGCAGAGACCCAATCATGACTTACTAACTTTACTCTTTTGGTTCCTACCCTTTCAACTGTCTATCAAATTTCTCCAACAAAGACTACAAGCATTCATCGCTAAGAGGATCATTAAATTCATTTAATAAACAGCCCCTATCCCACCTGCAAGGGTTCTTAACATGTCCCTTCCAGCTGGTAAAAGCCCCCTGAAACTGTGACCCCTCTCCCTTTTCAACCTTCCAGAGTTGAGGTATATGTTGCAATATCATCAGGTCGTAGGAAATTGAGTCAGGCTGTTCCTGGTAACAGCCCTTAGCCATGAAGAATAGCTTAGCCCCATCCTTATGAGTCAGCTCCACCTGCAGAAATATTATGCTGGGTATGGGAAACGACCCACCCTGCTCCCAGTCAAACCACAAAACATAACTGTAACTATTGTTACCTATGTTTAGCCGTGTGTGTGTGTGTGTGTGTGTGTGTGTGTGTGTGTATGTATGTATGTATACCTGTCCCACAGTTCCTCTAAGTGTACTCAACCATCATCCTGCAGGAAGGATGGGGTACCTCACTGTTCCAATACAACAGTCTGTTGAAATCAAGTCTTATCTACCTCTCTGTCTCATTTTTCTCACATTTATACTACTTTACTTTCTTACACTCTGCCTTGGTCAGACATAGGCATTTACTAACATCTAGTGAGCTGTATGCTTCAAATCTGTGCATTTTATTGTATGTGAATTTTGCCTCTATAGGCTGACTTCTTTAAAAGGTGCAATTGGCTATTATCCAACAGTAGAGCATTTGCCTTGCATGCCTGAAAGCCTACATTCAATCTCAGCACAGCAAGCAACCTTTTGTATCTTATTATAATTGTGTGTGTGTGTGTGTACTTATGCCATTGCACGCGTGGAGGTCAGAGAACAACTTGCTGGAGTCAATTCACTTCTTCCACCATGACAGGGCCCAATGATCAAGTCCAGATCTTCAGGTTTGATAAGAAGTACTCTTACCCAAGCCATCTTTTTTTTTTTTTTTTGGTTTTTCAAGACAGGGTTTCTCTGTTTAACAGCTCTGGCTGTCCTGGACTCGCTTTGTAGACCAGGCTGGCCTCAAACCCACAGAGATCCACCTGCCTCTGCCTCCCAAGTGCTGGGATTAAAGGCGTGCGCCACCACCGCCCGGCTTACCCAAGCCATCTTGCAGCCATCAATTCTTTTTTTTTTTTTTTCTGGTTTTTCAAGATGGATTTGAAGGTGTACTTTCAAACTATTTATTTGTTGTTCTATTAATATCTCTACCTCCCTTCCATCTCACTGACCTGGATAGGGGAGAAAGGATCTTAATAGAAACGGAAGGTGTAGACCTCTTTAGAAGTAGGTCCTTGGGGCGATTCATCAGGATTCCAGCAGACCAGCCAAACAGCGGACACAGGAGCAGGTACCAGCAGCAATGGGAATACAACTAACCTGGAAGCCCAGCAGCAGCAAGAACCAGCAGCAAGCAGTTAAAGGGGGGTCTAGAAGGGACTGTAGCAGTGGCAGCGGCTCTAGTACCAGCGGTGGTGACAACAGTTGCCACACACCCCACCTTGGGGCCACAGTCTCTTCAGCCCAACCAGGCCCTCTATCAGCAGAAGCAATGTCAGCAAACTCAGCATTCTCCTAGCGTTGTCTGGAGTATTTCAAAGTGAAGAAGCAATGTGAAGTGATGCCAAGCAAAAACCCCTCTGTGTTTCTGGGGTTTGCAGTTATACACTCTCAAAATCCACACAAGGATGTTTTTCCAGTTGGCAAACACCATGCCCCCCACTCCCCCACCCCACCCCCGCACAAGGCATTTTCCTGTTTACTAAGATCACACGCTCACCAAAGAGTCCATTCATCAAAGTATGTTTGCCAGCTAGCAAAAACCATGTCCCCTGCATGTGGCAGTTTCCAGGAGACAAAACATCATGTCCCCTTTCATGAGTTTGTTTTTCAGCAGTGGGTTTAACACTTTCACATCCCACACTTGGGACCAAAACAAAAAACACATTCATTCAACACAACTGTGTTTTTAAAGAAATCAAAACTTTCACCACAGGGTTTTTCTGTGTAATGGAGCCCTGGCTGTCCTGAAACTCACTCTGTAGACCAGGCTGGCCCCGAACTCAGAGATCCACCTGCCTCTGCCTCCAGGGTGCTGGGATTTAAGGTGTGCACCATCATGTCCACCTTTCATCAATCCTTTTTTAAACCGTAAATGTAAGACTGAGATTCCAAGCTGAGTTTCTGCTTTTCACCTTCAGGCTATGGCTGACCTAGGAAGCAGGCAAGGTCTGAAATTCCTTTACAGATCTTTACCCTTTTGGCCCCCCACACTAATGTAATGATGACCATCAAGGAGCAGCAGGCTTCAGAAACACAAGTTGCTTGGATCTAGACAGACACAGTGTGGATGGGAAAAGAGACCATATGTGATCCCATGGTCTCAAGTACTTCGGAGGCTGAGGCAGAAGGATCACTTGAGGCCAAAGTCAAAGGCCAGCTTAGAAAACAGAATTTAAATGTGTCTCAAGAAAGGGGAGGGCAGAAAGTGGAACCTATGAGTAGTGTCTTAAACACTAGAAGCAGAGAACTGATCAACTGCATATAAGCTGAGGGAGAGGATGAAAGACAACTTCTAATTTTGAAGAGTGTTTTTATGGATTATGCTGAGGTGAGAACACGGGAGCAGAAGAACTGGGGGAGGATGAGAAGGAAATTCTGTTTCCATCATGGAATATTTAAGATGCCCACCAGACCTCCAGAAAACAATAGTTATGAAATAATAGCTACTGCAATCTGGAATTCAAAGAACAAATGTGCGAAAATATTTGCAGTCGTGAAACTGGATGATGGAGCCCTGTAGAAGGGGGTGAAAACAATGGTCTTTCACACCTTGAATATTGCTTAGAATTGCAATATGAGGCCAGGCTGGTGGTGGCGCACACCTTTAATCCCAGCACTCGGTAGGCAGAGGCAGGCAGATCTTTGTGAGTTCAAGGCCAGTCTGGTCTACAGAACAAGTTCCAGGACCAGTCAGAGCTGTACAAAACCCTGTCTTGAAAAAACAAAAACAAAAATTTTAAAATGAAATAAAATAATAAACTTTTATAAGTTGCATTGTTCATGGTGCATTATAATAGAAGTCACTAATACGATCACTAATGTATTAAGAATGTTTGTGTCATTGCATTGCTTGCCTAAATCACTCTGATCCCACTTTACATTTCTGTTCCAGTTTGCTTTTTTTTGTTTTTTTAAGACAGGGTTTCTCAGCCAGGCGGTGGTGGCGCACGCCTTTAATCCCAGCACTTGGGAGGCAGAGGCAGGCGGATCTTTGTGAGTTCGAGGCCAGCCTGGTCTACAAAGCGAGTCCAGGACAGCCAGAGATATTCAGAGAAACCCTGTCTCAAAAAACCAAAAAAAAAAAAAAAAAAAAGACAGGGTTTCTCTGTGTATCTCTGGCTGTTCTGGACTTGCTTTGTAGACCAGGCTGGCCTCAAACTCACAGAAATCCGCCTGCCTCTGCCTCCCAAGTGCTGGAATTAAAGGCGTGCGCCACCACCGCCCGGCTCCAGTTTGCTTTTAAAAGATACTTCTGAGGAGCTAAAGAGATGGCTCAGGGGTTAAGAGCGTGCGTTGTTCAGAGCACTGACCACTGGAACACCAGGCTCAGATTGATGGAAGTTTATTGAATGCTGAACCAAGACTGACCCATCAGGGAACCCCAATCCTGGATCTGGGAACCAGGACTGAGTCCCCAACCTGTTCTCAGAGTGAGTTTTTAAAGGAAAAATTCATAATCAAGCAGGAAGAAAAATTTAAAAAAAAAATCAAAACAATTCTATTCCAGGACATTGTTGTATCATTGCCATTGCTTGCCTAAATCTCTCTGATTCACTAATGTACTGAGTGTGTCATTCATACACATAAAATAAAATAAATAAATCCAAACAATTAACCCAGCAAGAAGCACCAATTCTATACCAGGTACGTCATGCCTAGGCAGCTAAACAAAGCATTTTAAGCTGATTGGCTGGGATTTGGGGCAGGAGGGGACCTAGGGGCTTTTCCGTTCCTCGTCATTCTAGGGAGAGGAACAAGGCAGGCATTGTGGTTTTGTATCGGCAGAGCGTATATCATCAATTCAAGCAGAAGAGTTAAAGCTAATTTTTTATGTCAAGCAAGCAGAGCCTGAGAATTTGAACTTAGTTTGACCTTACGATTAAGATGGAGACCAAAGGCAAAAATGGCTGCAGGTATGCTAAAAGCTGAAGCAGGCCTGAGCAGAGAAGCCTTGCTTATGCTGAAGGATGAAGTAGACTTCTGCAGAGGGATTAGACTTCAGTAGGGTTCAACAGTGTTGCTTTTGCAGAGGACTGGGTTCAATTCCCATCACAGATATGGTGGTTCACAGTCATTCAGAACTCTTGTTCCAGGGGATCCAATGCTCTCTTCTTACCTCCATAGGCACCAAGTACACATATAGTGCACATACATACATGCAGGCAAAAACCAAAATGAATAAAGCCAATAAAAAGAATCTTAAGGAAATACTTGGACAGTTAGCTCAATGTCAGACCACTAAGCTAGTACACTCAAGGCCTGAGTTTGGTTGCAGCACAGCAAGGCGGGGCAAAAGACAACAACAACACACTTGGGAAGACACACAAGAGAAAATTTCCAACTGTGACTGTAAAGAGACCAACTACAATTTTTGTGAATAGGGCTGGAGGGAAAGCCAAAGAGCTAACAGCCATTACTGTCTGTTCTTGCCAAGGACTTTGATTTAGTTCCCAGCACCCACAAGGCAGCTCACAACTGTCCAGAACTCCAGGGGATCCATCCAGTTCCCTCTTCTGACCTCCACAGGTATCAGACATGCACATGGTGCACAGGCAAGTATGCAGGTAGGACATTCATACTCATAAAATAAATAAATCCAAACAAGCCAGGGGTGGTGGCCCATGCCTGTACTCCCAGCGCTCAAGAGGCAGAAGTAGGTGGATCTCTGAGTTTCAGGTCTACAGAGTGAGTCCAAGACAGCCAGGGATGTTACACAGAGAAAACCTGTCTTGGAAAAACCAAAACCAAAAACCAAAAAATAAACAAAAATAAATCCAAACAAAAAAAGAGATGACAAGATGCAAAAAATATAAAATCTAAAACCTTTTTATAAATTGCTTTGCACTCACTAGTGGAATTACCCACCACCACTCAGATGTCAGAGATTCAATGTTAAGCAACAGTTCTGCCACTGGGTTACACTGCGGCCCACAGGTACAAACTTCAACCATGTCTTCCTTTAAATATTTGCACACTGACTCAAGAAAGGATAAGGCTGGCTACCTCTTTCAGGCTTTGTGTTAAATTTTTTCAAAGCAAAATGTGCAGACTTAATATTGGCAGTTCAGCCTAATTGGCTGAATTAGATACCACAGCCTAATTGGCAGTAGTGGTGCACGCCTTTAATCACAGCATTAATTGCCAGGCAGAAGCAAGTGGATCTCTGTGAGTTCAGGACTAGTCTGGGCAGCCAGGGATGTTATACAGGGAAACCCTGTCTTGGAAAACCAAAATAATATAAATAATATAAAATTAAAATTAAAAAAAAATAGACAATTTACTTCCATTCACTTTATTTTTAGGATGGATTCATTTCTCAGGGCAGAATGACACAAATACAAGGCACAGTCCCTCAGGCAGGCTGAGACCATGTTTATCTACTCCCCTAAAAGTACTAGCCTGGTCCCACAAAAGGAATTACAAATCTCAGAAGTTAGGGGAAAGGCATAAGACTGGATTTCTAATGAAACAAGAAAAATCGTTAATGACATTGTTACTCATACGAGTACTGATACAAATTCAACCCTTTTAAACCAGGGAAACCAATAAATTGGTTTCCTATAAAGTAAAAGAATTTCATAAAGGTATAAACCAATTTGCCCCCTTTAGAGACACTGCAGTGTGGAAGAAAAACTGTTTTCACTTTGTAAACTTCTGAGTTCTTCGGGCTTCAGGGTACTTCAGGACCCCAATAATCAAGCAGTTCATGACAAAAAATAAAAGTGAAAAAGTAGACACAGAGGTCTGTGAAGACTTCACCCATTTTGCTATAGGTGTCCATGGACCGATTTATCACTTCAGCAGGAATTCCAGACAGCAACAGCGCAGCCGTCAGCACTGTGGTCTTTACCTTCTTTTCGCCCTGTTAAGAGAAAAAGCAAGTTAACTATCCGCCCTCAGCAGGGTACACACGCTCTACAGAACATGATTGATGTTGCTATTCCTCCTCACTGTTTTCAAAACTGCTAACAGAGTGTCAAAACAATAACACGTCAACATTTACCGAGCACAGAACAGGTAAATCAGAGAATTACAAGGCATCAGCAGATAACACAATCCCCAGCAAAAGCTTTCTAACTGCCATTTTGACAAGGCCTGGTGGTGCACACCTTTAATCCCAGCAGTCAAGAGACAAGAGGCGGATCTTTGGGAGTTAGAGGCCAGTCTGGTCTAATGGTGAGTTCTAGGTCAGCCAAGGCCCTGTAGATTGACCTTAATTAATTAACTGTGTCATTTTGGAAGCAAGACATAAGTAACAACTTTAGAGACATATAATAACACAAGGTAAGAAAAATGAAAAATATCTCTTGTCAGGATATACTGACCCAGTGGCGCACGCCTTTAATCCCAGCACTTGGGAGGCAGAGCCAGGTGGATCTCTGAGTTCGAGGCCAGCCTGGGCTACAAAGTGAGTCCAGAGTAGCCAGAGATATACAGAGAAATCCTGTTTCGAAAAACTGGAAAAAAAAAAAAAAGGATATACCAACCCACATGAATGAAATGATAACGTGTGACACAGGGATTCAAAAATGGCATAGAAGCCGGGCGGTGGTGGCGCACGCCTTTAATCCCAGCACTCGGGCAGAGGCAGGCGGATCTCTGTGAGTTCGAGGCCAGCCTGGTCTACAAAGCGAGTCCAGGACAGCCAGAGCTACACAGAGAAATCCTGTCTCGAAAAAACAAAAAAACAAAAAAAAACCAAAAATGGCATAGAGACTTCTCTGGTGTCTTATGTAAAGAAAGCATAAGGAAGGGATCTAGAAGTTCTGATGCTAGCACATTACCACCACAAAAACATAGAGGGAAAGCTTTCAGAGTAGGGAGAAAAGCCGCCCTCATGGATGAGCAGGATCTTGTCGGGGCAGAGGGGAAATCCATCTTAAGCTTTGTTTCATGACAACAAAAGCCAGAAACAGAAGAATCTAGGTGTACTGCAGAGTGTGTCATTGCAAGGAAAACTACAGGGACATCCTACAGGATCCTGACTGCAGTTCATGTGATGACGTCACTGAACAGTTTAGAACACTTCTCAAGGAGAGAGAACATTTAGTCACTAACTTTCTGGTCTCATTTTGAAATGGTTAGGTTCTTGAGGCAGAGTTTCATGATCCCAGAGTGGCCTCAAACTGGGTACATAGCTAAGACTTACTGATCCTTCTACCTCCCCTTCTCATGGGTGGCTGGGATCACAGGCACCACCCACCATGCCTGCATTCATGCGGTGCTGAGGTTCAAACTCAGGGCTTCATGCATGCTAGAGAAACACTCTACCACCCAACCCATATCTCCCAACCCTAGGCTCATTTTTGTAAAATTATTTTAAGTTTATGTGTGTGGGTGTTCTGTCTACTACTTGTTCACTCACCACATGAATGCCTGGTGCCCATACATGCCAGAAGAGGACATCAGATACCCTGGAACTGCTGTTACAGACCATTATACTTAACCATTGAGTCATCGCTCCAGTCCTAGCTAAGTTTTTAAAAAGGATTCAAAGGTGAGCTTTAAATTTTATTTAGTATCACTAAATACTCACTGATGATTCAGCAATTTTAAATATATAAAAAGCTATATAGTTAACCAACAGAAATGAAAACTTATGTCAACAAAAAACTTATACTACAATATTCTTGCCTGGTGGTGGTGGTGCATGCCTTTAATCCCAGCACTTGGGAGGCAGAGAGGAATCGCTGAGTTCTAAGCCAGCCTGGTCTATAGAGTAAGTTCCAGGACAGCCAGAACTACACAGAGAAATCCTGTCTCAAAAACCAAGAAAAAAAATTTCTTAGCAGCTTGAGTCATAACACAACAAATACAAGAACAGAGATAACAAAGATTCCCTATCAACAGGAGATTATATAAACATATTAAAACAATAAATACTGTTCAGCACAGTGTTGGGCTACAGAGATGGCTCAGTGTTTAGGAGCCTTTGCTGCTCTTGCAGAGGACTTGAGTTCAGTTCCACTATGCACACTGGGTAGCTCTGTGAGTACCTATAATTCCAGCTCCAGAGAACTTGATGCCCTATTCTGGGACAATCACACACATACACATACTTGACACCACACCACACATGCACACCCACACATGCACACACAAACACACACTCCATACACAGCTAAAAGTAATAAAAATAAATCTTTGAAAAGATAAAGGATAATGAGCTCCAGATACACCCCAAAACATGGAAAACTCTCAAAAATACCAAGCAGAATGACAGTTTACAAAATGTCTAGGGATGAAGGTGTGGCTCAGAAGTGGGCAGTATGCTTAACATGATGCTGGGTCCAACCCTCAGCACCAAAAAAAAAAAGAAAATTTTATTCAATCTGTGAATCTGTATTTTCCCACCTAGAAGCCCTGAGCAAGGAATACTAGATCGACAGTGAGCTTTTATAGGCCACATCTCATTTTCTTTAAAAAAAAAAAAAAAAAATCTGTACAGGGTTTCCTCAGCTCTTAACCTATTTTCCCCAATTGCAATAGATCTGTCTACTCTCCTTCTCTCTTTTTTAAGTTCATTTATTTCCCAGGTGGTGGTGGCACATGACTTTAATGCCAGCACTTGGGAGGCAGAGGCAAGTCTGGTCTACAAAGTGAGTCCAGGACAGCCAGAAAACACAAAGAAACCCTGTCTTGAAAAACAAACAAAACAAAAAGCCAGGCGGTGGTGGCGCACGCCTTTAATCCCAGCACTTGGGAGGCAGAGGCAGGCGGATCTTTGCGAGTTCGAGGCCAGCCTGGTCTACAAAGCGAGTCCAGGACAGCCAGAGCTGTTAAACAGAGAAACCCTGTCTCGAAAAACCAAAAAAAAAAAAAAGAAAAACAAACAAAACAAAACAACAAGAAAAGATGTAATTTTTTAACCTATGTTTTGTCTCCATATACATCTGTACACCAAAAGAGAGCATCAGATCCCACAGACAGCTGTGAACTGCCATGTGGATGCTGAAAATTGAACTCAGGACGTCTGGAAAAGCAGCCAGTGCTCTTAACCATATCTGCCTTTTTTTGTTTTTAGACAGAGTTTTTAGGTGTAGCCCTGGCTATCCTGGATTGGCTTTGTAGACCAGGCTGGCCTCAAACTCACAGAGATCGATCTCCCTCTGCCTACAAACTATTGGGATTAAAAGCATGCACCACCACATCCAGCTCCATATCTGTCTTTTTTACCAAACTCTCCTCCTGTGATTTTGCCTGACATGTGTTACCCTGTCTTTGATGCAAAACTTTAGCCTCTCTCTCACCCACCAAAAGTCATAGATATAGATATATGACTAAGCAAATAGCCAAACAGCTATTTTTCAGCATATAAACTTGACACAAACTTTGATCACCTGCTGGGTAATCCCAAGAAGCTGAGGCAGAAGAACAGAATTCTAGGCCAATCCACACATATAAAGAATCTGATACATTCAATTAAACAAATAATGCTATTTTTATTTGTGTATTTGAGACGGGGCCTCACTGCGAGACCCAGGTTGGTCTCAAATTCATGTTCCTCCTGACTGTACCTTCTGAATATTAGGATTACCTGCAAGCATCACCCAGACTGACCTACAAGCAAATTTATCTTTGATGTCAGGCAAGCCAAGCTCAGTGAGATGATATGTATGTCTGTGTGGCCAACCAGACTAGGGAAACATCAGCTCTCAACATCACTCTGCTGCGTAATTATTGTCAAACATTTCTCATCCTCAGCATTATAGTAAATTGCTATCATGGATCCAAAAAGGGGCCCAGTAAAATAAATTCACTTTAAAAATTAATTTCTCATCAGCAGAATGAGCCAAAAGATTTCCTAATGAGTCTGAGCTCAGTCCAGGCAGGTAAACACTTTGAACATTAATTAAGTTTACTGATTATCTGTGTGAAGATCAGAGGGCATCAGCCATGCTCTGCTTCTCATGTAAGCCCCAGCAAACTCGAGCCAGGCGTGGAGGGGATTGTCTTTACCTGCTGAGCTGTCTTGCTGGCCCTCACCCTGTAGCACTGACTCAGATCAAGTGTAACTAATGTTTTCCTTAAGTTCTATTTGGGTTGTGAGGATTTTTTTTTCCAATAAAAAAAAAAAAATTTGGCCAGGCGTGGTGGCACACGCCTTTAATCCCAGCACTCGGGAGGCAGAGGCAGGTGGATCTCTATGAGTTCAAGGCCAGTCAAAGACACACAGAGAAACTCTGTCTCAAAAAACCTAAAAAAAAAAAAATTTTTGTTTTAATTTTTAATTATGTGTATGTGTACCTGTGTAGGTATGTGCACATGTGAGTACCTGTGCAGGTATGTGCACACGAGCACAGGTATCTACAGTGGCCAGAGAAGTTGGATCCCACTGTAGCTAGAACTACACAATTGTGAACCACCTGATATGGGTGTTGTGAATCAAACCTGAGTCCTCTGAAGCAGTATGTGTTCTTAACCACTGAGCCACCTTCCCACCTCTGAAGTTCTTGAATTGGTGGTCATGAACCAGCAAGATGGCTCATCAGGTAAAAGGGCTTGCTTGTAAGCTTGACAAGCTGAGTTTGATCCCTGGAAGCCAACGCAAGAGAGAACCAACTCCTAAAAGTTGACCTCTGACCTCCACAATAGCACGGCCACACTCACATCCTACATCTGCACACAAATGCATGCAAACACAAATAAATTAAACTGTTGGTAGTTACTTAATCATAACTCAACCTAAATACATCATAATTAAGAAAAGACTTAAATTTACCTTGGGAAAATATTTGTATAGTCCCATGTACGCAAGTTGCAAAGTAAGAAATGGAGCAAATATAGACTGTGAAGATAGAAAATAAAAATAAGTATTTCCAATAGAATCATTCATGTCACAACAAGTCAACTTAACAAAGGCTATAAATTCCAAGCACAAACATTACAGGAGAACATTTAATGCAGTACCTTCAAATATTCTTGTTTCTGTACAAGCGTAAGGAACTAATGAGGTCTGATTCTCCAACCTTAAAACATGCTCAAGTCATGTCATTCTTTTGGTGTGCCCCCTCCCCAAATGTGTTCTCATAAATTTTTTTTTCTTTTTATGAGACAGGGTCTATGTACAGCAGCAGTTCTCAACCTGTGGGTTGCAAACCCCTTGGAGACTAATGACCCTTTCACAGGGGTCACATAAGACCTTTGAAAACATAAATATCTACATTACGATTCATAACAGCAGCAAAACACAGTTATGAAGTAGTGATGAACATAATGTTATGGTTGGGGTCACCACAACATGAGGAACTGTGTTAAAGGGTCGCAGCATCAGGAAGGCTGAGAGCTGCTGATGTATATTCACTACATAGGGGCTGGCTTTGAACTCCAGATCCTCCTGCCTGAGACTTCAGAGTGCTAGAATTACAGGCCACACTACCATACCCAACCCAAAACTTATCTTTTAGAGTTTTAAGTGGTACGCTAACATCTCCCTCCCTTAGAGGAGAGTGACAAACTAAAAACATGTATAGAAAGCCCAGCACTCACGCCGGGCAGTGGTGGCACACGCCTTTAATCCCAGCACTTGGGAGGCAGAGGCAGGCGGATCTTTGCGAGTTCGAGGCCAGCCTGGTCTACAAATTGAGTCCAGGACAGCCAAGGCTACACAGAGAAACCCTGTCTCGAAAAAAAAAAAAAAAAAAAAGCCCAGCACTCCAAAGAGAAGCCACACATCCCTCAGAGTTGGGGGCACAGATGACACATACCACTTGGCTCTCAAATGACAGGGCTATTGTTAAAACAGTTTGGCGGTTTAACATCTTCAACAAAATGAAAAAGATCAAGATGGCACTTAATTTACATAATTATTTCTAAGATGTAAAAGGTTATTAAGGGGGCAAATGAACAGATATTATCATGAGGCAGAAGCAAGAAATAAACAACTGAGTATCTGTGAAGAAAACCAGAAAACCAAAACAACAAAAAGCCTCACACAGAAATGAGGCATAGGAGCTGGAGAGATGGCTGAGGAGGAAAGAGCACTTACTGCTCTTGCAGAAGACCTAGGCTTAATTCTCAGGGCCTATGTGGTGGCTCACAACCACCTCTAACTCTGGTCCACAGAACTCGGTCACCCTCTTCTGACTCCACAGGTACCCAGCAAACACAAAGTATACATACATGCATGTATGCAAAACACACATACACATACAATAAACAAATCTATATTTTAAAAAAATAGCTTTTAAAACATGACAGTACAGAGCCCACACATAAGATTAGCTCTTGGCTCATATACTAAAAGAATCACTGCTCTTTGCTATGGTGACAATTTATCATCAGGGGAGACAATCAGATCTATTGAACAGATTCTATTTAAGAAAATATTTTCATAAAAGCCGTTTTGTTTGGTTGGTTTTGCAATTTAAGACAGAGTTTCTCTGTATAGACTTGGCTGTCCTGGAACTCACTCTGTAGAACAGGCTGTCCTTGAACTCAGAGATATGCTTGCCTCTGCCTCTCAAGTGCTGGGATTAAAGCCATTGGACACCACACCTTGCTGTATAAAAGCAGATTTTAAAACCTGTTTCAGCCGGGCGGTGGTGGCGCACGCCTTTAATCCCAGCACTTGGGAGGCAGAAGCAGGCGGATCTTTGTGAGTTCGAGGCCAGCCTGGTCTACAAAGCAAGTCCAGGACAGCCAGGGCTACACAGAGAAACCCTGTCTCGAAAAACCAAAAAAAAAAAAAAAAAAAAAAAACCTGTTTCACCTAATGATGTATGAAAATTTTACATGTGTACCTGGTACATTATAAGTATTCTTAAAGTATCTACTGAGTGGGCCTACTTCACATCAAGACATTGGTAAGACGGAACAATGGCTGGGTGGGTAACATTGGAGTCAGTTCCCAGCCCCCATATGGTGCCTCAGGGCTGCCTGTGATTCCAGTTCCAGAGGATCTGACACCTTTTCTTGGCCTCAGTAGGTACCAGACATGCATGTGGTACACATTCATACATGTAGGCAAAACACAAAAACAAATTAATAATAAATTTCTTGAAAAAATATTAAGTCAAAACACTGAAGTATGGACTGGGTCTTTCTGCACCTTTTTATATCCCATGATAGACTGTTGTTATGATGCTACATTATATAATGCTGAAACATCTTCTGAACTGTAGACAATTACCTATACACAGGACCAAAAGAAGTACATTTTAATGTCTCTAACTACTTGGAAAGTTACTAGCTAATATACAGTACACATAGGCATCTGGGCTTTTGGTTCTGGGATGAAACTGCTCGGGCTTCACCCCACCTGTCAGTTACAGTGAGGCCTTGGGTAAGCGAATCAGTCTGAGTCTTCGTGGGTTCAGAGGACATACAGTTCATAAAGATGGAACTCAACTCAACTAATGTAAGGCAAGCACTTAAAATGGTATCTGGCATGAAGACAGATATTAGCAATTACTATCAACAGGCTCTCATCCTGTAACTAGAATAAATAACAGGATTTAAAATACAAATGGCGCCGGGCAGTGGTGGCGCACGCCTTTAATCCCAGCACTTGGGAGGCAGAGGCAGGCGGATCTTTGTGAGTTCGAGGCCAGCCTGGTCTACAAAGTGAGTCCAGGACAGCCAAGGATACACAGAGAAACCCTGTCTCGAAAAACCAAAAAAATAAAAAATAAAAAAAAAAAAATAAAATAAAATACAAATGGCCCCATAGGTGTGGTAATGCTGGCAAGAAATCCCCCCCAATGCTACCATCCACCTTACATTTTCCTAGTCAATAACTTGCAGCTCTTGTCTTACCAAATATTTGCAAACAAACGCTCTGACGCCAAGAGCAAGAAGAGCACACCCCACCAATCTAAATATTCGAAAAGAGTCAAATTCTTCAGTTGAACTTCCATCTTCCTGGCTGGCCTTTTCACTGATCAGCTGTTTGCGCAGTTTCATGGCTTCTTCAAATCTGGAAAGGTACTGTTCTAGGCTGTGTTGAGAGCCCCTCTGGGCCGAGGCTGCTGACAGGTCACTTCTGTTCCGCTGCCGGAGCTCAACACCATCCGTACTACTGCACTCTGGTGGTTTAACGAATGAGTCCAGTTTGTCACCCAGCTGGGTTCCCCTTACTTCCACTGCACCACTGGGCTGGTCGGTTGCTCCTCCACTGACTGAATCACCAAGCACTACTCTCTTTGAAACTGAAGGAACGCTGAGGGGGCTCAGTTTGTCACTGTCCTGTGGCTTTGATTTTGATTGATTTTCTTCTTCTGAGGAAAAAAAAAATTAAAGCCTTGTGTATAACATACTCACGAACATCTTAAACATTAATACTCAAAAATATACTGATAGAGCCGGGCGGTGGTGGCGCACACTTTTAATCCCAGCACTTGGGAGGCAGAGGCAGGCGGATCTTTGTGAGTTCGAGGCCAGCCTGGTCTACAAAGGGAGTCCAGGACAGCCAGAGATATTCAGAGAAACTCTGTCTCGAAAAACCAAAAAAAAAAAAAATATATACTGATAGAACTTGGTTTTAGAATCAAAATAAATACTGACTGCAGAAAACAAGACTAGCTCCTCCCTTTTCACCCTTGAAACACACCACCCCAAAAAGAAACTCTGGCAGAGGAAAGTATTAGAACTCTGAGGACAGAAAACAAGACTGGTAAGCAAACAAGGAAAGTTAGTACAAGACAGTACAAAGGATAAAGAACAACTCTTTTTTTGGGAGGTGGGGGGGGGAGTTTCGCCACCACTGCTCAGCTCATTAAAGTTTCTTAAGGCTTCTGCTTTACAGTTACATTTCTGAGTCTGGAGTTGAGCACAGGGTGTGGCACACCCACAACCACTGGCAGCCATGAGCAGGCACTTATAGGATGCTGTTCTAGTTTTTAAAGAGAGACCTCTAACAATGATAAAATTTGCAAAGCAATAGAATAGAATAGAAAGTGACTTGAGAAAAACAAAAGCCAATACTTTTTTTTTTTTTTTTGAGATAGGGTTTCTCTGTGTAATAGCCCTGGCTGTCCTGGAACTCACTCTGTAGACCAGGCTGGCCTTGAACTCACAGATTCACCTGCCTCTGCCTCCTAAGTATTGGGATTAAAGGCGTGCACCACCACACCTGGCCAGAAAATGTTTCTTGTACTGCTTAAGACGATTTGAAAACGGTACCCATGCCTCTCATTTGTATTGTCTAGAAGTTCAGAACTACATTTCTAACACCTCACAGCAATCTGAGTTCTAACAAGCCTGCAAAGAGTCAAACAGTGATTTAAAAGCCAATTACTAAAGGAAACACTCCAATAGGAACTTAGTGAAGTCAAGCGTAGTTGTACTCAATTGTGTTCACAAGAAAACAATGTACTAGACACAACTTTGCACGCAAGATGAGTTTTCTAACTGCATTTACCGAAATGAATGATGTAATCTCAGTTAATGAAAGGAAATCTCAGCAGGTACATTACATCTCCATATAGGAAGGCCTATAAAGAATGTTCAGTCATATATATCTACCTCTTCTAGAAGATCCGTAAGTGACAGTGTTGAAGGCACTGAGCACAGCCACCAAGATATGACCATAGGGTCCCTGATCCACAAAGGACAGACTAACCAACAGTTGAGTAAGGACAAACTGATGGGGGTGGACAAGAGTTAAAAGCAAAAGGCAAAAGGTAGGCGTCAGAGGAGGAACTGGAAAGAAACGCATTTGAAGCATATATGAAAACAATCTCCCTGGAGGCACAGTGATGAGAAGTCTGGGGTTCAAATACGAAACGCTCAAGAAAGGCAACGAATAAGGAATAAAGGTGCTGTCTCAGATAACTGGACACAGAGAATCAGGAACGAAGGCTTTGTGGCCAGGGTGGAGACAATCTCAGGTCCTAGGGTTAAGTGACAACATAATATGGGTGGTCACCTAGGGGGCTGGGACAGAGAACGGTCAGAGTGTATTTTGGGGTCAAAACGTTTGCGAGCTGGAGGAGGCAGAGGATCTTGAAGATGAAAAGGGGTGGGTGGGAGATGGGAAACCGAGGCACTCACCCGCGCCGCTCCCAGGCCTGTGAAAGCCCATGATCCGGTTGATGCGCTGCTCGGAGTTCATGAGCAGCTTTCTTCTCCGCAGCTCCGCTCGACGCTGAGAAGCCGACAGGCTCGAGGGGGCCGCGGGCCTGTCCCCGCCGTCGGGAGCCACACTCCCAGGCTCCATGCTTTCTCTACCGTGTGGGGCAGGCTGACGCCAGGGCGAGGATGACTTAAGGCAGGCCCGGCTGAGTTCCGTCCCACTCTCTCTGTAGTTCCGCCCCAGAGGGCGGGGATTGAGCAGTGAGCATGCGCAGATAACCTGCACGAGGCTCTGCCGCCATGTTTAGTGAGGGCAACTCAGGTTCAAGGTTTCTCCCTTTCTTGGTTAGCTCGCAGTGCTCTTGCTCCTCACCATCAGATTACTTCTTAGGTGCTCTCGAAGGTGAAGCGACCGACGTCCTCCTGATAGGTGAAATGCTAATGAGAAACGTCCATTTTATTCTCTGCCAGGAAGCAAAATGGAGGTTGCAGCGACAGGAGCTTGTTACCAGTCTTTACGCTCCTAGGATACGTAATTGCGGGTGCGACGCTTCCCGGGCACTTGGCCCCGGGATTTGATGGAGGTGGTGATTCTAGTTCCTTACAGCATTTCTGCCAGATTTTCGTAGTCACTTCCGTGTCCCTGTTGTCTAATTTGCCAACTGTCCCTAATCCCCTTTTTACTCTTCTCACTTGCCACCTTATTGCTTAAATGTCCTTATAGAGGACATACAATGTTTGTATTATAGAAAGGAACCTGCAGTGTACACTAGTAGTTTGTTCTGAGTTGCTCTGCACACATAACATATATTGCTAATAGCTCGTTTGTTTGTTCCGAGTTCTCTCTCCAGCTCTGGTGGTGGGATGCTGAGGAAGTGCGAAGAGTTTTGAAGAGTTAAAACCGTTCAAGATTAACCAGATTCATTACTTCGGGAAGTGCAAGCTTAAGCGAACAAAATTAACTGTTTCACTCCCTGTAAACTGCTAGTTTGACATGGAGTTTTAAATCGTTTTTTTTTTTAAAGATTGTAACCGTATGTTTCTTAGTTCTCTGACCCTTTGAATAAAGCGCACCTCCCCACCAAATGCTTCCTGTTCTCGCTTATGTGAAGCGATCCAACGCGCTGCCTGATGGGTGAAATGCAGGCAAAACACATGAAATAAAAATAAATTTAAAAAATCTGAAAGTTATAAAAAAAACTGTAAAGTCATATATTTATGAGTGTACGTATGCTTATGATTTTTAATTACATTATTTGCCTAGACCCAATTTGGCAAAACATTCATGAATGAGCTGTAACAACCTAAGAATGTTTCTAGGAGACTTCCAGAAAATGCAAGCACACAGCATATGTTGGTTTAACCTGAACTGAGTGGAGTCTACAGCCCTGCTAAAAAGGGCTGACTGCACAGCCCAGCAAATCTTTGGGAGTCGCCGGAAACACTATCAAGCTGGATTGTTCAGCTGCTTCAGTGCAGACCTGGGGCCTCTTCTGTGAAGCAGCGGCTGAGGACACTTCCCAGAGCTCACCGTGTCTGATGACAAACCCAGGGAAGGAGTCAAACCTAAGCATAGTGATATTAATTTGAAGGTGGTGGGGCAGCATGGTTCTGTCATACAGTTTGAGTAGAGGCGTTTCGTAAACTAATGAAAGCCCATTATGAACAACAATTTGCATTTGGCAACATAGTCCTATCATAAGAAGGGGAACACAGTACCTAACTATTCTGAGGGGGGGGGATGTTAGCAGGGAGCTGTGTCAAAGGTCACACTCCAGTATGGTTGTAGGCATTCTAGGAGCCCCGGGTGCTTGCTGAATGGGTTTCTCATCAGGAGAAAGGGAGTTGAACTTGTAAATTCCTTATGGGCCATGTGAAATTCCTCAGAGTGTGTGGGGTCCAGGAACCCTCAGGTAGAGAAGAGGAAACCTAGCTGACAAAGAGAGTGTCTTTTGCACCAAGCTCAGGGCTTTCCAGTAATGTCAGACTTCAACTTCAACTTAGGAGCAAGGTTTCCTGACATATGCATGTGTATAAGACAGAGCATTTGCACATTAAACAAACAAATACATACACACATACATACATTATTAATGGTTTTGAGCTAACATGATGTGGGCGCTGGGCACTGAACTGAAGTCCCCTGAACAACAAATGTTCTTTACCACTGAGCCATCTCTCTCCATCCAGTATCCCTCATTCAGCTCTTTTTCTCTCTCATTTTCTTTCTTTCTCTCCTTTTTTTTTTTTAACACAGGATCTCTCTACATAAATATGGCTGTCCTGGAACTATGTAAACTAAGCAGGCCTAGAACTCACAGAGATCTACCTGCCTTTGACTCTCACATTTTAAGATTAAAAGCATATGTGCACCATGGCTAGCTAACTAACTCTTTATATTCCAGTAAATTATTTTATTTTTTAATTTTTAAAAAGATTTATTTATTTATTATGTATACAGCATTCAACCTGCATGTATGCCTACAGGCCAGAACAGGGCACCAGATCTCTTTATAGATGGTTATAAGCCACCATGTGATTGTGGGATTTGAACTCGGGGCCTCTGGAAGAGCAGCCAGTGCTCTTAACCTCTGAACCATCCCTCCAGCTCCAAATTATTTTATTTTCAGCAACAGAAAAAAAAACCCAACATAATATTCCTTGTATTCCTTGCTTAATCAGAGAATTTCACTTTGTCTTACTGGAGTTTGGGGTGTCTTCTGTGAGGGGTTAAGACAGGGTCTCACTTAGTAGCCCTGGCTGATTGGAACTCACTGTGTACTACACTGGCTTCAAACTCACAGACATCTTCCTGCCTCTGTTTCTGTGTGCCTAGTGTGTGTTTAGACCAGAATAGGGCATCCAATCACCTAGAACTGGAGTTATAGCAGTTGTGAGCCACCATATGGGTCCTGGGAACAGGACCTGGGTCCTTCCTAAGAACAGCAAGTGCTCTTAAACACTGACCCATCATCTCTCCACCTCCCAAGTCTGTCTTCATTAAAAACTATTGAGCCACGCTGAGCGGTGGTGGCGCACGCCTTTAATCCCAGCATTTGGGAGGCAGAGGCAGGCGGATCTTTGTGAGTTTGAGGCCAGCCTGGTCTACAAAGCGAGTCCAGGACAGCCAGAGATATTCAGAGAAACCCTGTCTCGAAAAACCAAAAAAAAAAAAAACTATTGAGCCAACAGGTGGTGGCACACATCTTTAATCCCAGAACTTGGAAGACAGAGACAGGTGGGTCTCTGAGTTTGACACTAGCCTTGTCTACAGAGCAAGTTCCAAGACAGCCAGGATTACATAGAAAACTACCCTGACTCAAAACAAAACAGAAAAACCACTGAGCTGTAAAATATATAGTATAAATTGTATGTCAATAAAGTTGTTTTTAAATCTGGCATAGCATTAGAGGATTCTCTGAGAGAGATGAAGTCAGTTTCTTGGTTTGGGTGCTCGTAACCTAGAAAACTAGGGTTTGAGTCAGTGGCCCCCAGGTTCATTGTCTCATAACTGTGAAGAAAGATGTGCAAGGACAGTAAGTGGACAAGCAGAGTTTTCTCCCTGCCCACGTGAGGGGACATGAAAGTGAGCTGCTGGTTCCCTGGCTCTGCTCACATCTGTACCCAGTGTATGAAGTCTGATAGGCTGGGCATGTTTACAGAGTAAGGATTGAGTAGAGAAGCTGCTGAATTGAGTGGGTGTGGGGAACTCTGTGGGAGAGATAAGACAGGAGAGCAGTGGTCAGGAAAAGCCTTCTGGCAGAGAAACACTTGCCAAATTTCAAGGTTAGAGAGGGAAACAAAAGTAAACAAAAGAAAAGAAAAGAAAACCAGTGAGGAGAGCAAGGGCTGGCTGTTGATCTGGCCATTGTTTTAACCAGTCAGAGCCTTTTAAAGTTCTCATCCTCTGGGTTAAACTCCAGCTTTTTTTTTTTTTTTTTGGTTTTTTGAGACAGGGTTTCTCTGTAAGACAGCTCTGGCTGTCCTAGACTCACTTTGTAGACCAGGCTGGCCTCGAACTCAGAGAGATCCGCCTGCCTCTGCCTCCCAAGTGCTGGGATTAAAGGCGTGCGCCACCACCGCCCGGCTTAAACTCCAGCTTTTAAGCTGAGTTTATAGCTGCATTTGAGTCCCACTCTTGTCCTGACTTTCTGATAGGGCTTATTACAAAGCCAGATATAACTATCCTGCAGATAGTTCCTTTTCATGAGATAAATGTGACCCTTCTTCCTCTCCTGAGATCATGGAGAAGCCAGTCTTGCCAGCTCTTCCCTCCATCTCTTCCTTGTATAACTGCCTAAAAAGAAATGGCCTTACTCCCAATTACTGTCAAAAAACTGGAAAAATAATAATTCAACATATATCCTGGCATGATGGTGCATATCTTTAATCCCAGCACTCAGAGGTTGAAACATGGCAGGAGACTCTCAAGTTCAAAGTCAACATGTGCTACATACTGAGAAGTCAAAGGAAAATAAATGTATGAATTTTCCTGGGGAGATATGAACAGACATCTATCTACCCCGGATAAGGCATCAATAACTGACCAAATAAATGACTGTACCCATGTCTAGCCTAGTGAACCAGCAACTCTATTGGGGTTACTTACAGAGCACGGTGATGTCATCAACCACCCTTGGTCCTCCAGCATGCTATCAGGTCATAAAAGCTCCTTTTTTGGATGCAGTATACTCTACAAGAGAGTCTCCTGTCCATAGTAGCTGTCACTTCTTCTACAACCTTGGAAAGGGCCCTTGTGAGTCTTGTAACTCTCTTGAGCTTCCTAGGCTTGTGAGTTGCATGAGCTTTCCTCCTCTTCAAGGAGAGAAAGTTTCAATTGGGAAGAGATGGCTCCCCAACATTAAGAACCTGATAGTCAAAACATAGCCCCTATACTTTTCTCCCTAAAGACCTCCTTTTCCAGAATGTGCCCAGGATTCACTGAAGGACACAACAGGAACCACATGACGCTAGGTTCCACACATCTAGCTACCGTTAAAGTCTTTACCTGTGTGTCAGGTCCACAGAAACTCCACTCCCCATAATTCCGGTACCCATTTCCCTCTACCAAAGGTATGGTTGAGAGGAAGGTTTTCATTGTAGATATGAGGGAGAGTACATCCAGAGGCATCTACTGGAGTCCAAAGTAATTCAAAGTCCATATGATTCAGTTAAAAAATCAGGGTTAGAGGGTGGGAGGGTGGGACTGGGAAAGGTGCAAAAAGGGTACTGTGATGGAGATGTAACCTGAAGTAATAAACAAACATAAAAAATCAGGGTTATATGCCATTCTTATGATATAATATAATTTTCCTGAATCACTTAACATAGTTACTGACTCTCAATATGCAGAAAGAGTTATTTTGCATATAGACACTGCTGAATTTATTTTGGATGATTCAGAATTAACTTTACTGTTTATTGAACTACAACAAGTAATCAGAAATAGAAATTACTCATTCTATATATTACATTTCAGATCACATATGGGTCTACCACAAGATAATGATGAAACTGATCATCTATTAATAGGAAATGTGCTAGAAGCTTCAGAATTTCATTAAAAAAACCCACCATGTTAGCAGCAAAGGTTTAAAAAGGGATTTTTCTGCAAGACATTATGGCACATGCCTTTAATCCCAGTACTCAGGAGGCAGAGGCAGTTGAATCTCTGTGAGTTCTAGGCCAGCACCGTCTACAGAGTGAGTTCCAGGAAAGCCAGGCCTACACAGAGAAACCCTGTCTCAAAAACCAAAAATGAGGGGTGGTTTCTATCACTTGGCAAGAAGTCTAGGAAATTATAAGAAAATGTCCTGCTTGTTATTTGTGTAACCAAACTCCATTATCTGCATGGAGTAACCCAAAAGGTACCCAAAGAAATTAAATTTGGCAAATGAAAGTGTTTCATTTTGCAGAGTTTGGAAAATTAAAATATGTTCACCATAGTATAGACACATATTCAAGATTTCAATGGACAATTGGTTTAAGTTCTGAAAAGGCTGATTTGGTAATTATACATTTATTAGAAATTATGACTATTATGGGAATACTTGTACAATTTAAAACTGACAATGCTCCAGCATATGTCTCTAGTAAAATGAAGCAATTTTTTTTTTTTTTGGTTTTTCGAGACAGGGTTTCTCTGTGTAGCCCTGGCTGTCCTGGACTCACTTTGTAGACCAGGATGGCCTCGAACTCACAAAGATCCGCCTGCCTCTGCCTCCCAAGTGCTGGGATTAAAGGCGTGCGCCACCACCGCCCGGCTCTCTTTTTTTTTTTTTAATGAAGCAATTTTTTACATACTATAATATAAAACATATTACAAGTATACCAATTCTATAGGACAAACAGTTGTAGAGAGATCTAATTGTACTTTAAAAGAGATGCTTAACAAACAGAAAGGAGCAACAAAGACCCCCAGAGATAGATTACATAATGCTTTATTAACTTTAATTTTTTAAATGCTAATGAACAAAAAACAACAGCTGCTGAGAGACACTGGATTATGGGAAAAAATTGCTGAGCTGAATCAGCCTGTTTATCTTAAGAATGTCCTAACTTCAGAATGGAAAGAAAGAAATCTGTTACATTGGGGAAGAGATTTTTGCCTTTGTTTCAACAGAAGAAAAGCCCTGGATTCCATACAAATTAATAAAAATCAGATTTGACTGGGAGAGACCCCCTTGAAGACTTTGGCTACAGACAAGAAGAAAAAGTCAAAAAGACTAACAAAACAGAAAACATGTATTGGTGACTCCTCTACATGAGAAAAGCTCTGAGACTGGCTGAGACATGAGAATATGTCTCTGCACAGCCGGTAGATCTTGTTGGCTACGGAATTCTCATATGGCATGGATGAAATATTATTAGTTTGGTTATACAGACCAAACTAACTTATAAAGAAATACAAATGCCTTTCACCTGCTCAAAGAGCAGAGAATCACCTTTACTGATCTGTGAACATGACATATTCCATACATGTTAATCCAAAAATGTAAATTACCTGTGAACGCTCATATGTTTACAGAACAAAAGGACCAGACACCAATGAAGCTAAGGCAGCCCTGACAAGATTCACACCACCCCCCAGGGTGCTGAAAATGGTGCTGACACTCTGAGCCATCTTTATTCCAGCATCCTGCTTGATCCAACCTCAGATTGCCTCAATAGCTGTTTCATCAAAACTTGCTTCCAGGAAAGCTTCAAAGCTGCTGACCCAATTGGTCCAGTCTTTTACAGATTATTCCACTCGGGACTTCAATTAAGCCCTGCCCTTTCCCAGCACACAGAGACTGGACAACAAACATTACAGCTAGCTTTCTTTCTTTCTTTCTTTTTTTTTTTTTTTTTTGGTTTTTCGAGACAGGGTTTCTCTGTGTAACAGCCCTGGCTGTCCTGGACTTGCTTTGTAGACCAGGCTGGCCTCGAACTCACGGAGATCCCCCTGCTTCTGCCTCCCGAGTGCTGAGATTAAAGGTGTGCGCCACCACGTCCAGCCATTACAGACAGCTGTGAACTGCCATGTGGCTGCTGGGATTTGAACCTGGGTCCTTTGGAAGAAGAGCCAGTGCTCTTAACCACTGATCCATCTCTCCAGCCCCCACAGCTAGCTTTCTTATATGACTGGCCAATATCCCAATTGTCTAAGAACCCCCAAGGAAAACGACACCCCAAGACAGAAGAAAGCAATTTTAAGAGAATGATGCCCCCATTCCCAAGAGGTGGGATGAGTGGGGTTTGGTCGTTCAGTGGGCAGTGGATGTTTGTTGTTGTTTAAAGGGGTTGTTTGCAAGTTATTGATGGCCTTGGTCAAGGAGAAAACAAAGTATAGGAGGCTAGATTGAGGGATTTCTTTCTCTCTTTCCTTTTCTTTCCTCTATCCTTCTTTCTTTCCTATCCAATATTAAGGGAAAAGGTGGGGGGAGAAGGGATGAAAAGAAAAAAGGGGGATATAGGAATAATAGAATAAAAGGGTAAATTATTGAATCTATTCTTAAATTATAGAGCTAGTAGTAGGCAAAATTTTACATTGTTATAGATATTTCTATATTGATACAACTTAAGATTATATTTGGTTACAACATATTATGTATATATGTTTCAACTGTTATTTAAGATATTGTACCTATGCAATTTATTTATTTTTATTTTTGGTTTTTCTTGAGACAGAGTTTCTCCATGTAACAGCCCTGGCTGTGCTGGACTCATTCTGTAGACCAGGCTGGCCTCAAACTCATTGAGATTCACCTGCCTCTGCCTCCCAAGTGCTGGGACTAATGGTATGCTCCACCACACCCAATGTAATTCATTTAAAAATGCAATTTGAGCCGGGTGTGGTGGCGCACGCCTTTAATCCCAGCACTTGGGAGGCAGAGGCAGGCGGATCACTGTGAGTTCGAGGCCAGCCTGGTCTACAAAGTGAGTCTAGGACAGCCAGGGCTGTTACACAGAGAAACCCTGTCTCAAAAAAAAAAATGCAATTTGAAGTTCTAGTCCTTGAAAGTTGCTATTACAAACTGTTTAGGATAGTTAAGAAATGCAAGTTGGGGGATGGAGAAATGGCTCAGAGGTTAAGAGCACTGGCTGCTCTTCCAAAGGACCCAGATTCAAATCCCAGGACTCACATGGCAGTTCACAACTGTATGTAATTGCTGGGCATGGTGTTGTACACCTTTAAGCCCAGAACTTGAGAGGCAGGGGTAGAGGCAGGTGAATCTCTGTGAGTTCAAGGCTAGCCTGGTGTACAAAGTGAGACCAGGACAGCCAATGATACACAGAGAAACCCTGTCTTGAAACACACACACACACACACACACACACACAAGAAATGTAAGTTAATAGTCAATGAAACTCATGGTCATGTTAGATACTAGTTTAGTTAATTACAGAAATATGATTCCTGGGTTGAAAAAAATAGTAAAAAGCTAGAAACAATTAATGTTTGCTAATTCAGATATACTATAGCTAGATAGATGGTCATTAAAAGCCTCAGAAATCCACAGAACATGCCATTTAAAGATGTTTTATTGATAAAAGGCATTTTTGACAGTGAGGCAGGTCTTCTCCTGGCAACACTCACATTCTACTTCAGAGAAGATAATAGGCACCAAAAAAAGTCCATATGGAGTTTGCTTCAAATGTGACAAAAAGCCACTGGACAAGAACCTGCCCTTGCCTCAGCTACATACATAATGCTGTCCAAACTGAACAAACTGGAAGCAGAAAAGTCGAATGCCCAGCTTTGCCAAGACAAGGTAAGCCATCCTTCATAACTCCTGCTTCATAGAAAAGTCTGTCATGTCCTGGGCCAGAAGGCCAAAGATGACGCCGAACATTATAGAGGAATCTTGGGGTGACTGTCCTTGAAGCCAGCTGTCTCTGTCATTTCTGTAGTTTGGAAGCTGGTTGCTCTGCATTGTCTGCATACTCAGGTAATATTCCTTCTCAAGTCTGATAGGGTTGAAAACTGTTTAGTTACAGTCTCACATATAAACTTAGTTTGTTTGTTTGTTTTTAAAGATTTATTTATTTATTATATATACAGTATTCTGCCTGCATGCATGTCTGCACTCCAGAAGAGGGCACCAGATCTCAATGTAGATGGTTGTGAGTCACCATGTGGTTATGGGAATTGAACTCAGGACCTTTGGAAGAACAGCCAGTGCTCTTAACCTCTGAGCCATCTCTCCAGCCCTAAGCTTAGTTTTTTTATAATAAAAAGTTGTTTTTAGGTCTAAGTAAATGTTTTTAGGTTGACAAATGTAAGTTATGATAGCAAATGACTTAGGTACAGACTCTGAACTCGCTAAGATAGGATAGATAGTACTTTCTCCAAAGTTATCAAATACAAATGGACTGGACATTGTAAATGTAACTCTTCCCTGATAGCTTTCATGATTGTTCTTATTGTATATAGTTTATTATTTATAGTTCCATACAAAGTCTTTATTGGGCTAGAAGGAGGAGATGATAGGGGATGGTCTTGTGCACTGTGTATTCAGATGCTGATTTCTATGCCCAGAAATCTGGTTGCTGTCCAGACGTGGGCACCGCCATGATTATTGAACCATCTTCTGTATCAGTGTTGTGTAGAATATGCTCTCCATCATCTCTGATTGGTTACTAAAAAGCTGAACAGCCAATAGCTGGCAGGAGAGGTAGGACTTCCAATCACAGCCAGGGGCTCCAGGAAAAAGACAGAGAGAGAGAGAGAGAGAGAGAGAGAGAGAGAGAGAGAGAAGGAGGAGGGGGAGGAGGAGGAGGAGGAGGAGGAGGAGGAGGAGGAAGAAGAGGAGGTCACAAGGAGAAAAGTTGCCATGAGAGTCAGTATGAGGAGGTGGCAATGAGAGAGTTTCAAGGACAGGTGGAGCAGAAGCAGCCAAGGATAGACTAAGATAGCAAATAATACTGGCCACATGGCTGGGAAGTAGCCAGGTTAGCATAGTTGGGTTAGAATAGATGAGAATCTGCTCAGCTATAGTGCTCAGAAGCTTATTAATAAATGTAATAGGCCTCCATGTCCTTTATTTGAGAGTTAGAATGGATAATTAGAAAAAGACAGGGCCCAGCCTATTGTGGGTGGGAACACCCCTGGGCTGGTGGTCCTGGGTTCTATAGGAAAGCAGGCTGAGCAAGCCAGTAAGCAGCACTCCTCCATGGCCTCTGCATCAGCTCCCACCTCCAGGCTCCTGCTCTGTCTGAGTTCCTGTCCTGACCCCTTTGCTGATGAACATCGACGTGAAAGTGTAAGTCCAGTAAACTCTTTCCTTCCCCAATTTGCTTTCTGGTTACGATGTTTCACCATAGCAATAGAAACCCTAACTAAGATAAATATTATGGTGAAAAGGTTTAAGCAAAGAGGGCTGTATGATTACGGGAAAATCGTGTGGAGGCAGGGCTAACCCAAAGGAAGGATGTATTAAGAAACCATATACAAGCCTGGCGGTGGTGGCGCACGCCTTTAATCCCAGCACTTGGGAGGCAGAGGTAGGCGGATCTCTGTGAGTTCGAGGCCAGCCTGGTCTACAAAGTGAGTCCAGGACAGCCAGAGCTGTTATACAAAGAAACCCTGTCTCGAAAAACCAAAAAAAAAAAAAAACAAAGAAACCATATATAAATTGGTGTGGTGCCACACACCTTTAATCCAAGCATTTAGAAGGCAGAAGCAGGCAGATTTTTTTTTCCGAGACAGGGTTTCTCTGTGTAATAGCCCTGGCTGTCCTGGACTCGATTTGTAGACCAGGCTGGTCTCAAACTCACAGAGATCCGCCTGCCTCTGCCTCCCAAGTGCTGGGATTAAAGGCGTGTGCCACCACGCCCAGCTCACAATGCAACTTTTAAAAAATGAGTTTAAGCCGGGTGCACATGCCTTTAATTCCAGCACTCCGGAGGCAGAGGCAGGCGGATCTCTGTGAGTTCGAGGCCAGCCTGGTCTACAAAGTGAGTCGAGGACAGCCAGAGCTGTTATTCAGAGAAACCCTGTCTCGAAAAACCAAAAAAAAAAAAAATGAGTTTAAACAGAGGTTCTTTGTGGATATCACATGTGGATAATGCCGTACCAGAAGACATGGGTTATTAAGCAAACATTGAAGGGCAAGGCATGACATGCTTGCAAGTTATTGGTCAGGGAAGCTCCAGAGGTCTCCAAAATAACCATGGTTATTGTCTTTGCTCCTGGTTATCCACCATCTCTACATGATAAGCCCTTGTTGCTGAAGATACCATACAATTTTGCCGCAGGATATAAATCAATCTCAAAGTGACTGGGAAACTTCCTCCCCACTGGCCAGTGACCACAGTGCCAGAGGCGCTTTGTAGGTTGCTGGATAAGTGCTGGACCCTGCATGCCACAATACTGACCTGCCAGGTAAGATGTGTCTGAAGAGGCCAGGAATGATGGTACACACCTTTCATCCCAGCACTCACAGAGGCAGGCAGATCTCTGTGAGTTCGAGGCCAGCCTGGTCTTCAAAGTGAGTCCAGGACAGCCAGGGCTCTGTTACACAGAGAAATCCTGTCAAAAAGGGGGAGGGGACTGTGACTGAGATGTAACTTGAAAAAATAAATGTTGAAAAAAAAGATGTTTCCACAGGTACAATATTGGCATGACTGTTTTAGGGTCATTAACCATTTTCTGATTGGATTTAAGGCCTGATTCACAGGACAGGATTTCATGCCTGATACTCCAACTCTAGTCAAAACCTATACTTGAAGAACTCCTAAGTCCTAGAGTTGTTGTTATTTTGCAGAATGGCCACATGTGAAATTGCCTTATATCTCTGTTTACACCTATAGAAGACCTGGGCTACTCTCCACCTGGGTCAGAGAAACGTTTTTCTACAGTACACAGCTGCTGATGCAGAGACACGTAACTAACTGGTCAAAATTAAGTGCTCAGCTTTTTTTTTTTTTTTTTTTTTTTTGGTTTTTCGAGACAGGGTTTCTCTGTGTAGCCCTGGCTGTCCTGGACTCACTTTGTAGACCAGGCTGGCCTCGAACTCGCAAAGATCCCCCTGCCTCTGCCTCCCAAGTGCTGGGATTAAAGGCGTGCGCCACCACTGCCCGGCTAAGTGCTCAGCTTTAAATGGGACATTTTTATTTTATATGTGTGTGTGGCAGGGGTGTTTTGTTTTGATTTGGTTGTTTTTTTCCAAGACATGGCTTCTGTAAACTCTGGCTGTCCTGGACTCACTCTGTAGACCAGGCTGGCCTTGAACTCACAGAGATCCACCTGTCTCTGCCTCCTGAGTGCTGGGAACTTTGAGGAACAGATAGCAGAAGGATTACAAGAGCTGGAGAATGGCAAGGAGTAGTGTGAAATGCTCTTTTCTGGGCATGGCATGGCCATGAACTCAAGGCAGCTATGTTACCTGAATAAGACCTACATAAAATCAATGCAGCTAAAATCCCTGCATAAACAGTGTAGATGATCTCCAAGTCTCACCTTAAGCTGGGGAGCTTTTGGTAGTTGGTAGCTGCTGGGGAACAGAGAATCATTCTTTGAGAGTATGGACATGCTCCCCAAGGTTGGAGAGCTCTATATGCTCCCCAACCCCCATATGCACATATTGTTGAGGCCTTCTTTAGCTCTTAGCATAACTGCAGCCATTTTTTTTGTCTTCAGTCTCCATTTTAGTTATAAGATAAAATTACTCATACTTGGTTACTTTGTTACCTTGACACTCTAAAGAGCCCCCAGCTACAGCTCCACTTGGGACCAATCAAATTAAAGGTCAGTTAGTAATGCTTTGTCTAACAAGTCAAAATGATGGAATGCTGGCATCCCCTTGCTTCCTGCCTGGGTGTTACCTGATATGGTTTGTTTCATAAACAAACTTGGTTGCTACCTGGATGTGGTTTGTTTCCTAGACCTGGTTACCTAGTTGTTACCTGGATATGGTTTTTCTTATTAAAAAAAAAAAAAACATCAATATCTGACTGCGTAGTTTGTGTGGCTATTCTTAGACTATAATATTTGAAGGTTCCTCCAAGGTGGGACTATAACACACATAAGCAGCACTTATTGGAGTTAATGAGTTATCAAGTTTTTAAAAAAATACAGAAAGAAACAATAAACAAAAGAGAAAAAGAAAACATGAACCTAGGAGAGGGAAGTGTTTGGAGGATGCAGAGGCAGTTGGAGGGGGGAAGTTGGAGTATATATGATATTTCACTGTATGCATACATGAAATTTCCAAAGAATGAAAAAATCCACACAGTATAGAAAAATTTGAAGCTGGGTGTGGTGGTGCATACCTTTAATCCCAGCGCTTGGGAGGGAGAGCCAGGCAAATCTCTGTGAGCGTGAGGCCAGCCTGCTACAAATCGAGTCCAGGACAGCCAGGAATACACACAGAGAAATCTTGTCTTGAAAAAAACAAAAACAACAAAAAAATTTTTAAATTTTTTAAATGGGGGGTCACTCAAGACAGGGTCTCACTATGTGGCTCTGGCTGTCCTGGAACTTACTATATAGACTAGGCAGGTCTAGAACTCACAGAGATCCACCTGCCTCAGCCTCTCTAGTGCTAGGACTAAAGGAGTGTGCCACTATGCAGTTGATTAAAAAAAAAAAAAAGACAGACTTTTTTAAAGGCCCTCATCAGGTACAAGTACCATACTCTTGGACTTCTGATCCCCTAGAACATGAGGAAGATAAATTTCAGTTATTTAAGAGGGGGAGGAAGGACATTGAGGATTCATACATCCACTTGGTCTTGTGGCAACCGGTTGAGGAGTGCACACTGTCAAAGGAAGGCCCTGTGGAGCTGACCCTGTGAGGGCTAGGACCCAGTAGGTCCTACTGACAGGGGACCCAGCAGGTCTTTCTGTGCTACTTCAGTCTCATCTCTGGCTTCACTGCTTCTAAAACCCATCCTGCTGTCTAACCTGGTTCCTTTTTGTTGTTGTTCTATGGGACAGGGTTTCTGTGAAATCTTGGCTATCTTGGAACTCACTCTGTAGACAAGACTAGCCTTGAACTCAGAGATCTGCTTGCCTCTACCTCCCAAGTGCTGAGATTAAAGATGTGTGCCACCATGCCCAGACTTTGCATTGGGTTTTTAAACCTCAAATGATCTGTCAAGAACATGGATTAAAATATGCCCAGATTCTGTGTGAAAACCCTGCACTCCTAGAGTAAAAAACAAATTGCTTAGTGTTGCATTCATAGGTCATGACTCACTCCAACCTTCCCTCGGCCCATCTCCCTGACTCTGGAGTATCTGTCTGGGTTGGGGAGGGAGGGCTGGAAACAGCCTTTTTTCTTTTTTTGAGGCTTTTTTGTTTTTTTTTTAAGCTTTTTTTCTTTTTTGCTTCAGGCTAGCTGGGCCCAAACGCAGCACAGGATGCTGCGACCCAGGGCGGAGAGGACTCCCAGGCTCCTAAGCCCAGTGCTCTCCAGTCCCTTTGTCCATGCAGATTCTTCTGGAAGTTTTCCTTATTCTGACAAATTCCTGCTTCACCAGCAAGTCTTTTTTGCTTAGCCCGTCACTGTGAAGATGTCTGTTCAGTGTCCCTCCCTCCTTCCTCCTGTTCAAGGGACCTCCCCAGCAATCAAAACAATCATCTTCCTTGAGGCAGAAGAGCCATGGGGCCTAATTCTTTGCACCTCCTGTGGACAGTTTTCTTCCCAGAGGTGGGACAGTGACCCACTGTGGCAGCCTTCTTCCACTGAGAAGGTGGGAAGTCTTCAAGGAAGGAGGCTGGGGCACCTGTCACATGGTCTCTGGAGGTGGATACCAGAGAGGCCCATCCCAAGCCCAGCATTTGTTATCTGAGTCAGGCAAGCCACTTGCTTCCGTGTGTCCTCCATTCATCATCTAGCTCTTAGGTAGTATGATGGCTATTATTCTTGGTTGCCAACTTGACCACATCTGGAATGAACTAAAATCCAAGTTATTGGGCACACCTGTAAGGGATTTTTCTTTTCTTTAAGACAAGGTTTATCTGTGTAGTCCTGGCTATCCTGGAACTAATCCTGTAGACCACGCTGGCTTCTAATTCAGAGATCCACCTGCCTCTGCCCCCCAAAAGCTGGACTTAAAGGCATTTGCCACCACCACCCAGCAAGATTTTTCTTTTTTTTAAGATTTATTTTACATATATGAGAGCTCTATCTGCATGCATGTACATGCCAGAAGAGAGCATCAGATTCCAGTATAGATGATTGTGAGCCACCATGTGGTTGTTAGAATTGAACTCCAGACCTCAGGAAGAACAGACAGTGCTCATAACTGCTGAGCCATCTCTCCAACCTGCAAGATTTTTCTTGATTGGATATTTTGAGCTGGGAAGACAACCCCCTGATCTCAGCCACACCTTTTGGTGGCAGCCTGCATAAGAGGACATGTGTTGGGGTACACTGTGTGAAGGTGTGTCTCTGTATATTCAATTGTTGATTGCTAAACTGGCAGAAAGCTAATACTAGCCAGATCTTTTTTTTTTTTTTTTTTTTTTGGTTTTTCGAGACAGGGTTTCTCTGTGTAGCCCTGGCTGTCCTGGACTCACTTTGTAGATCAGGCTGGCCTCGAACTCACAGTGATCCGCCGCCTCTGCCTCCCAAGTGCTGGGATTAAAGGCATGCGCCACCACGCCCGGCTCAGCCAGATCTTGATATTGTTATTTCTATGGCCCAGCACCGGTCTTATATATTTTGTAAATATTTGTCCTCTCTCAGTTGCCTATTGGCTGTAATAAGGATGGGACAGCCAATATCTGGGCAGGAAGTGGAGGGCGGAGCTCCCGAGACAGAAAGGGGATGAGGAGTGGGGGTAACATGACACAGAGGACTCCAGAAGGGAGAAAAGGCAAGAGATTGGCCAGCAGCACACGGAGGTGAAAGGCCCTCTGGATGAGAACAGGAGCAGAGACAGAGCTAGCCACGTGGTGGGAAGTAGTGCCAGGATTAGTCAGGTCAAGTATAGAAGATATCTGGGAAACTGCCCAGCTAAAAGGCCTAAGCTTTAAAATATTAAAAAGCCTGTGTCATTATTTATACAGCTGACGGGTTCAAAAGTCCTGCTATAGACACGGAGGCAGGAATCTTTGCCTTTTGCCTGTTTGCCCTCACTCTTGCTGACAAGTTCATCTGTCCTGCTGCTGAGGCATTCCTTCACTGATAATAGAACCTATTCTTTGGGATTCCAACATAGACCGAAGGCCAGTTGAACCACCCAGCCTTGTGTACCAAACAGCCATTAGATTCTTGGCAGAAGCCATTGATGGACTAGCCAGACCGCAGCCTGTAAGCCACTCTAATGAAGTCCCCTATGTATTCGTTCATCCTATTAGTTCTGTTTCTCTAGAGAACCCGAACACAGGTTGAGAAGTGGCGATTGCCCTCCAAGTGATGGCCTTTACTCCCACTCACACTGGCCAGGGTCACTCACACTGGCCAGGGACACTCACACTGGCCAGGGAAGCTTATGTCCTCGCAAAATTTATCCACATCCCCAGTAGCAAGCTAGGAATGCTAGTACGTCACGGGTACGTAAAGTGGGCGAAGAAAACCTCGAGGCAGACTGTCATCTGCCTCACCCTGGCCCACCGGGGCTCAGCACTCTTCTATTCTCCAGGAAGGGGAGAGAGCAGGGAGCAAGGACAGATGGCTGTGACGTGGGTTCCACCAGCACAATGACAGTGGTGATGACAGCAGCCACAGAGGACGATGGGGTGCAGAAGAGTGTCTTCTTGGCCTTTCTTCTGCTGGTTCCACAACCCCAGTACAGGTAAACAGGCCCTCATCCTTCCAGGTTTTTCTACATGCCAGGAAAAAGCACAGCTGGGGGCTTTGCTGTCACATATATGTCCACCAACCCCAGGTGCCATGAGTTATTGCCCAAGGAGACATGTTTCCAAGATGAGAAGACTAGAACTCACAGGCAGTGCCTCCTTTCCAGCTCCCCAGCTCTGTACTGCAAGCCAGGCATGCTTGCCTGTCACTGCTGTGTGTAAGGCCCTGTTCCTGGGTGGTCTTGACTAGAATCACAATGACCCCAAATTAGACTTTGGAACCTGAAGTTTTGCCCCATCTTAGCCTACACTCCTCAGCTTATATTCAGGTTGTGCAGTACACAATCCATCCAACTGCACACAGCAGGCCCAAAGGCATTCCAAGTCTTGAACTAAAGCTGTGGATTCTATCCTCTCAACTCTGGAATGCAGCCTGTTCCTTCCATGGTGCTTTATGCATCCCAATGTTAAACTAACCACCTTAATTGCACCAAATGCCCCTCCAGTTCCTGTGCTGTGTGAGAGGCAAGCCTTGCTGGAGGACTCCATCTGTGGAGCCATTCATCTCCCACTCTTGTTGGTGCTAGGTGTGAGGGCTAACAGTACATTTTCAGTCTAAATTACTATGCTGAAGAGATCTATGAAACAAACATGCCTCTAACCTGTAAGCCCCACTGGCCAGACAGATAACTTCCTGCAGTGTTGGGGGCTGACTGTAATACAAGGTAACAAGGCACATATTTTTGCTTCTGTAAACAAGTTTGTTTGCTCCAACTGTACAGGATGTGCTTGATCACACATACATAGGCAGGAAGTATGTCAAGATGTATGCTTGCCCCTGATTGGACAGAGGTTATAAGTACTTAGCCTTGTGGGTTTTGCCCGTATAAGCCTGACTATTGTCATTTCACCCTCTCTCTGGCCCTTGTCCATTGCCTTGGCCAGTATTAATAAAGCTTGCTTCAAATTTGGCTTAAAAGTTATAGTTTAGCCGGGCGGTGGTGGCACATGCCTTTAATCCCAGCACTTGGGAGGCAGAGGCAGGCGGATCTTTGTGAGTTCGAGGCCAGCCTGGTCTACAAAGCGAGTCCAGGACAGCCAGAGATATTCAGAGAAACCCTGTCTCGAAAAACCAAAAAAAAAAAAAAATTATAGTAGTGGTCTCATTCTCACCTACTGGGATTAACACTAGGCTTCCCCAATCCCACGTTCTACCTCATCCTTCATTCCAGATGGAAATCTCCCCTCTAGCTATGAGGATACTCTAGGTATTCTGCAATTTCTCATTTTCTCTCAGCTCAGGAATATAGCTCCCCTCCGAGCTGACCTGCCCACCCTGCAGCTGGACTTTGCTACTTTGTGGGTTCTTCTCTTTCCCACCCTTTATCCCCTCTCACCCTCATTACTAGATAGGGGAGAAAGGAGGATAGAGGGGGAGAGAGAGATAGAGATATCTGAATCTAATTTCTTTCTTCTTGTTTCTTCTTTGAGCTTGACTACTAACAAACTACAACCAGCTACCCCGCCTACTGTGGCTCTAGCATTTATATACCCTCTGAAAAGTTCCCAGAAGCCATGCAATTGCTGCAGCTAGAAAACCACGCCTCTGCTAGAGCATGAGGCAAACCATAATCAGCTGCTGTGAAGCAGTCCCATCCCCACACGTAGTATTAAAATGAAAACATATTCCTATATTTCTGTGCAGTTTTTTGTTGTTGTTGTTGTTGTTTGTTTTGTTTTTTCAAGACAAGGTTTCTGTGTGTATACCTGGCTGTCCTGGACTCACTTTGTAGACCAGACTGGCCTTGAACTCACAATGATCCACCTGCCTCTGCCTCCCTAGTGCTGGGATTAAGGCATGAGCCACTATGCCCAGCTTCTGTGTTTTGTTGTTGTCGTTGTTTTTTTTTTTTAAGAAACCAAAATTTTCCAGGTGTGGTGGTGCACACCTTTAATCCCAGCACTACTGAGGCAGAGGCAAGAGGATCTCCTGTGAGTCTGGGACCAGTCTGGTCTACAAATCAAGTCCAGGATAAAAGCCAGGACTGTTACACAGAGGAACCCTGTCTTGGAAAACTAAAAAAAAAAAAAAAAAAAAAATGAAACCAAAATTCCAGAATTCTCACAACACACCCTGTCAGGGCCTGTGCTGCTGCTTCTTCAGGTGTCTTCCTCCTGCCTATGGTAAGGCAGGATGGAGCACCACAGCAGAGGCAGAGCTTAGCCACACAAAGCCAGAAGCAAATTGGGCTTCCTAGGCGGACCTAGGGGGCTGCCCATGAGCCCAGAAGGCCAGGGGAGTACAAGAACACACGCCTTTGGCTTTTCTTCACCTCTTCACCTGACAACTTCCTTGACCCAGTTCCTTGCCAGTGTAGAACTGAGAGCACTGTCCTTTATACCATTCCCCTTACGCCAACCAAAGGGGACAAATCAATGGCCCACAGACAGGGTTTCTATGTGTATCTCTGACTGTCCTGGAATCACTTTATAGGCCAGCCTGGCCTCGAACTCACAGAGATCTGCCTGCCTCTGCCTCCTGAGTGCTGGGATTAAAGGCATGCGCCTCCATAAAGATTTTGTTTGGCCTGCCATAGATTTTTAAATTTTTAGTTAGCTGCTACCATTTAAAAACCAGGAAATTCACTGGGCGTGGTGGTACATCCCTTTAATCCCAGCACTCGGGAGGCAGAGGCAGGTGGATCTCTGTGAATTCAAGGCTAGCCTGGTCTACAAAGTGAGTCCAGGACAGTCAAGGATACACAGAGAAACCCTGTCTTTAAAAACCTAAAGAAAAAAAAAAAAAACCAAAACAAAAACCCCAGGAAATTCTGCTTAAGAATCCAGCATTCTAGTTTCTTTTGAAAAGTGAGATCTACTATTACACAGAGAAACCCTGTCTCAAAAAACCAAAAAAAAAAAAAAGAAAAGTGAGATCTGGTGACACAAAGCCTCTGTTCCTTCATGGTGACAACCAGCTATAGCTAGTATTAGCCGTTCCTTTGCATGGGGCTCATGTTCTATCTTCTGACATTCTACGCTTCCTAGTAGCAACTGCCATACACACTGGCCATGTGGGTTCTGACTACATCTTTACATGAGGCTGTTCTTCTGGAGGAGAAGACAGGCTGCTGAGGCTGTCCTAGCCCATCTTTCCATTGCTGCAGGCCTCCAGCATGGGTGGGCAGGCAGGGCAGGACAAGCAGAAAAGCAAGGGGGAGAATGTCAGTCAAGAGCCACACCTTCAGCCTCTATCTGACGAATTTTTCCAGCAGCATCCCAGGAACTACCTGTGTCCTGTCTTGAACCTGGTTCTGGGTGCCAGGTGGCTGAAGATACAGACTAGCTGGCTATTTCTTCAGGCCGCTCTGCATCCTCTTGAGCTGGGCCGAAAGCCTGAGGTTTCCTGAGCCTGAGCAGCATTGAGATCTGGAAGCATAGGCTTCTTACAGTTTAGCACTCAGCCAAATATGCACCATGGGGTGGCTGCCTTGTCACAGTCCAGCATGATATTAAGAACGGTGCAGGTGGCACCTCCTATAGACAGTGCCATGCGGGAATCCACCCGGTACTTCACAGTGTTCAGGCCTCCCTCTCGGTCCACCTTGAATTGTTCCTAGAAAGAAGAGAAGGAAAGAACATTAACTCATGCTTCATGGTGCCTGCTGCTCACACATCTCCATTAAAAGAGAAGGGCCCAAAGCTGACATGTTGCCTAAGCCTGCACCCCATCAGTGAGGAAAACACAGAACTCTCTGTGGGATGGATACACCTACAAGAAAGGGATTCTGGGGGGCTGGAGAGATGGCTCAGTGATTAAGAGCACTGGCTAGTGCTCTTCCAAAGGTCCTGAGTTCAATTCCCAGAAACCACATGGTGGCTCACAACCTTCCCCAATGTGATCTGATGCCCTCTTCTGGCTGTAGGTGTACATGCAGATAGAGCATTCATATGCATTAAAAAAGTAAACAACTCTTTAAAAAAGAAAGGAAGGAAGGAAGGAAGGAAGGGAGGGAAGGATTCTGGCACCCTTGATAAGCCTTGTCACCCCAGCCTGCCAGGACTCTAAGATCTGGGCTGGTCCATGGTACCCAGATGCACACAGCAGCCACCCAAACAGGGCAAGGTGCCCATGGAGTACACCTGTCAAGTGACCTGGGCCCAGCATGGTGACACTTGGGCAAAAGGGGAACTTGGAGAAATAATCAGGCCTATTGGTTCCTACCTATCCCTCACCACTGAGAAGACTAGCCAGCACCTGTTTTTGAGCCGCAATGCGTTTCTGGTCCCTCTTCCGCCAGGCTGGGTCATGCAAGTGGCGAAATGTCTGGTAGCCAGTTGTGATTCCGGAGGGGCGGAAAAGCTAAGGAGAACAAAGGACGGAGGGGGTTAAGGCTGCTTCTCTTGTAGTCTTGACCCTTACAACTAACTCCTCTGGGATCCCAGTGGCTGACTCCTACAGTCATCCTGTAGGAGAGGAGACTTTAGCAGAGAGCACAGGCCTGGTTAGATGAGCCCTACAACCAGGGGGACCAACTGCAACCTCCAAGAATTCATGCAGAAAGTAAAGGGAACCCCAAGGCAGCCATGTAAGGCAGGACCAGGCAGAACCAAAAGAGGGGCCTTACCTGGAGACCGGCTCCTTTGATGCGCCGATAGAATTCATCATCCTCTCGGCCCCAGCCCCAGAAGCGGTTGGACATCCCGTTGCACTGACACAAAGACAGGCAGTGTCTGTCACATGCCCCCTCCTCCCAGAGGTGTACTTTGACTCCTAGTGCTCGGGAAAACCAAGCCTGAGAGCAGCCAGCCAGGCTCCCCTTTCTTCTTCCTGCCTGACTGTTCTGAGTACAGGGTGCTGGCAGGTCCCTCCACTTCTGCAGTGGGGACATGGTGGCAGAAAGAAAGGCTCAGGACATCTCAGTCCCTCCCCACTTCTAACAGGGCCTTGAACTTATATACGATCAGAGTCTGAAGTGTCAGCTCTCCTCAGAGGGCAGAGAGGCCAACTGCTGTTGCTTTTGCCCTCCTCTCATACCCATTTCTCCTGAGGTGGCTCTCCCCATGTCTCTTCCTGTGTCTGAGAGACAACTGGCTCTTTGAGAATCCTGATTAGCATCTGCTCAGGGGCTTCATTTACAAAACTGGCTACAGCCATTGAAGACAGAGAAGAGCCACTCTGGTCTTCTTCTCATCCACCTGTGCCCCTAGGTCCCATCAAGAGCCAGTGGGTTTTAATTTGGGACTCCTGTCTAGACTTCTGGGAAGGGAGGGGCTCCATCTTTTACCATGTTTTACAGACTATAGCTACACAGCCTTCTCACACAACAAGAATGGAGAGAAAGCAGTGCTCAGGCAGGGAAAGAGGCAGGCCTGGTAACACTGCCGAGAGGAGAGATTCTGCAGGCCATCATGTCTCCAGCTCCTTGAGGCCAGATGGCATCAGGGCTTCCGTGGTCACAGCAGAGCTCTACCTAGCTAATGTGCTCACTCCTGGTCCCCTTGCATGTCTCTGGCTGCTGCTGAGTCCCCTTTCAGGCTCTGGCAATACTCCATCTGATGGGCCCCAAGAAGGCTGCTCTACCCTCCCAGCTGCCAGACCCATGGTGGGGAAGACCCCCAGCAAATGAGTAGAGCAGGTAGGGCTGGGCCTCACCAGCTGGTAGTGCTGCTTGGAGAGCAGCAGAATGCCGCCCACATAGGTCTTGTAGTGGTAGAGAGGGTGGAGTTCTGGGGAGGCCACATGGAAAGGCCCAGCCTCTGGGAAGCCATAGTTCAGCTCCTCATTGAGAGGGAGCAGGTCCACATCATGCATGGCAATGTAGTCTGTGTTGTTGCTGCTCTCCAGAAAGCCCACATTGATGAGTGCTGCCCGGTTGAACCTACAAGAGATAAATGATGCTAGGTAGGGGAGCGAGCTTGTTCATCCACCTAGCTCTACCCCTAGCTGTGCACGAGAGCGTCTTCGCTGTCACCTCCAAACACTGATTTCACTGTGGGGGTGTTGTCCCCTCTGCCTGCTGCACAAGTGTTTATGGAACACCAACTATATGCCAAAAACTGTCCAAAACTACACTGGAAGAAATAGCAGCTAGAAACAAATTCCTGTTCTCAAGGACCTTCCAATAGGAAGAAGCAAGTCAAATAAGGTATCATCAGAAAGGATACTGTCAAGGGAGGTAAGCAGCTGTCCTCCTAGACAGGCTGTCAGGGGCCACTCTAGAGACCAG
>CAJQZJ010004381.1:1938783-1952994 GCA_907164525.1 Lophiomys imhausi
TTGAGTAGGAGAGAGGGAGAGGTGTGCAAGGCCATAGAGCGGGACAGTCATTGCTGGGAGGGGAGCAGAGCACTGAGGAAAGCACTTCTCCGGTGCCATGCATCATGGCTTCTCAGTGTCCTTACTCCACTTACTCCACATCCAGTGATCTTTCTAAAGCTGACATTAGATCAGGGCTCACCCAAAGACCCCCACTACACCCAGCGAAAGAGGTCCATCTCCTCCCACCTTCTGGCCCTTACTCCCGGTAGCCCCTCACAGGCTTAAGCCCACTGAGCGAGAGGAACAAGAGCTAAGAGCCAAGGGTAAGGAGAGGCATGGGGATAAGTGGTGTGGGCTCAGAAGCTGGTTCTCACCTGAAATGATCCACCTGGTTGAGCACGTAGATGTGGTGCTGGATCTTCTTCCTGCTTAGGAAGCGGTGCATGTGGGGCACAAAGACCAGCAGCTCCTCAAAGCGCTCCCGGAAGGGCACCAGCACTGCCAAGCGGTGAGGCCCCCACGACTCATCTTCTTCCCAGTGCTCAGGGGGTGGCTCTGGGGGGCAAGCCCGGGGTGGACCTGAGGTCTCCTGTCCTTGACACCTGGTCACCTGGGCCATATCTGCAGAGCAGCTGAGCTGCAGCCAGAGCAGGGAGAAGAAGACCAACAGGAGAAAAGCAATGAAGAGGTGGAAGATGGAGCACTTCCGGCGGAGGCCTCCAGGAAGCAACCTGGCCCTGTGATAAGAGCAGGAATAAGGTCAGAAGGACAGGGCCAGCTGAGATCCTTTCAGGATCCTTCCCTGGCCTCCTCACACCTAGGCACAAATGACTGGCCTTCCCTAAACATGTGGTAATTAGTGAAGCAAAGTTTAATGTTTTCGCTCATGCCACTACCACATATGATCAGCCCGTTCTCCACTCTAGGCCCAGTCTGTGTAGTACCGTAGGACATTCTCAGACCATTCACAGCTGTCAGGGGTGCCCCAGTTCTTCAGTGATGTCTTACATGCTATCGAAACCCAGTCTGAGTACTCAGCGGAAGGGCCAAGGCTCATTGTTTCATATTTGTTTCTCCCTAGGACAGAGTCTTAGGTCCTGAGTCAATGAGAGGGGTTCCAGTTTAGAAAGGTACAACCCACTGATTTCTAAATTTCAAACTCACTCCCTAGAAAATTCACCCCAGCAGAAATGTCATGTTGCTAGGATACCCAAAAAGCTTCCTGAGAAGGGGTGTGTGCTGACATAAGCCCCAGGCAAAATGGTCAATATTTAGTGTAGGAAATTCAAAACTGCCAGATAGAAGGTCCAAAGGGACAGTGGTAGATCACTGGATAGCACACACGACAGGAAATGAAGGAAGGTGAGAAGAATGACAGGGCTGGGTTCAGCCATCTTTATCCTAATTTAAGAAACTGGATAAACACTGAATATCTCAGACCTTGGGTTCATGCTGGGAAACTGTCCTTTCAGTTAACAATTACAAAAACAAAACAAAACAAACAAACAAGCAAAAGACAAAGGTGAAAGGCCTTGCATAGTGGCCATGGTGGATTTCGAGAGTTCAAGGTCAACCTGGGTTACATAGTGAGACTCCCTCAAAAACAGACAAAGAAGCAAAAAGGAAACAGTGAAATTCACCTCTGGAAGTTCCAGAAGAAACCAGGAAAGGATCCGAGAAGCTAAGGAGGCTTCCTCACCCTCAAGCCACCCGTAAAGGAACCTATTTCATAACCCCTAAGGGTCAAGGACTGGTTATCAAGTCTTGTAGACTCTGCCTCCTAAGTTCGCCTGTGACCATCTTGCCTACTGGTCCTTACCCTGCTCTTCACTTTCAATCTTAGGCTGGTCTGCCTCTGCCTCCAAGACAAAAGACAAACCCTTAGTCTACCAGTCAGAATCCTCTGGCAAACCACTCTGTGATTTTCTCAAATCTTCAGTTTCTCACAATCATTCACTCTCACCCTGGATAACACAAAGCCTTTCCACTTGCCACATTCCTTCCTGTTCCAGCCCTCTCTCACCCTGCCTTTTTCTCCTCCGTGGTATCCCCTTATTTTAACCGCTTAACACTTTTCTACCAGTTTTTCAAGGTCAAAGATCTAAGATCTGTGTCATGCCCATCACTGCCCCCACCCAGCTCCCTGCTTTGTGTTCCTAGTGTACTTTTCTTTTTGCAGCGACGGGCCACGTGATCCTACTTTCAGAACATGTCATTCTTATCTGTGGCCTCAGGCCCAGCCAGACAGAAAAGAGCTTGTCAATTGAGTTAGGGGAAGGGTTACAGCAGCCCAAGCATGCTTTAAGGCACACACTGAAGCCATATCCATGCCTACCTTTCTCTAAAAACACAAATGCAAATCTGGAAGCCAGCAGTCCTGAAGCCAGGCCCAGGTCCCCCATGCAGCTGAGAGGTAGCCCAGTAGCGCTCCCCTCTTAGGGCTTCTGACTTACCCCCCATTGTCCTGTGGTGATGGTTTCCACTGTGGAGCAGTAGAGCCCAGACCTGCAAAGGGCCTGACAAGCCTGGAACCTTTACAGATTCTTTCTTGCACTCTGGGCTCTTTCTGGGAGCGGGGTTGAGACTTAGCCGATAAACTATAGGTAACAGACCTCCTTTGGGGGAATAAGCAATGATCATTATCTAGGAAGAAGGCATGGGCGGGATGGTCCATGCACTTTCTTGTGCTATTTCTTCAATTCAACTTGCCCTTTCTATGAGGATCCTGTGTCCAAGGACACTCTCCTTCTTTGCTCTAAAGGCCAAAACCACTGAGGGTCCCAATTTTATCAATAAAAATGATGACAGTCAGGGGTGGTGGTGCATGCCTTTAATCCCAGCACTCAGGAGGAAGAGGCAGGAGGATCTCTGTGAGATCAAGGCCAGCCTGGTCTACAAAGTGAGTCCAGGACAGTCAAGGATACAGAGAGAAACCCTGTCTCAAAAAATCTAAAAGAAAAAGTGATGATAGTGACCATTAAGACCAGATACTAATGGTGCCACCTGGTGGCAGTCTCCAGAACTGCAGGCTGGGCTGCTCCCACACCCACGTTCTCAGGGGAAATTTAGAAAAGGGGTGGTCTCCTTTATCAATTACTACCTGAGGTTAATTAGAGGTGCTTCAAACCCAAGCAGCCTCATTCTAGTACTGGTACCCAATTAACTACACTACTTTATATTTGTTGCATGGATCTTTGCCACTGTGTTTGTTAAAAGCACAGAATGGACATCAATCTATTTTTTTGAGCACACAATCATAGAAAATGATCAGAATATGTAAATTATCCTTCATTTCCTCCTTATATAACCTTCCTTCAGTAATCTTCAGAGAGCCCTTCCAAACAGATATTATGATTCTTCATTTCAGAGATGGAACTGAGGTCAGAAAAATTTGTTTCTGCCCACCATTGACTATGCTCTTATTATATTATCACATTTTAACACCAAACCTGAAAAAACAAAAACAAACAATACAGAACATTGTGCACACTAAATTCCAGAGTCTTATGACACCTAGCAAACATATCACTCATTAAGTGAATATTCACTAACGTGTGTTTGGGGAAAGAAAAATGGGCACGAAGAGCATATTTCAAGTCTGAAGTGTAACATACATTCCCTATAAATCTAGACGGGAAAATTACCTCTCCCATTCTGCTTCAGTGGGAATTATCTTAAACTCAGGTCTGAGCCAGACTCAACACCTAACACTCAAGGCAGGCCCTACGCAAGTACAGCAGCACAGGAAATGAACTAATGGGTGTGTCTAGTATAAGACAGGCCATGGCTAACCCACCAGGCAGAGAACACAGGAAGCTCTGTCTGCTGTGATCTTCCGAGCCAGGCGCAAAGTATGAGAAAGCATGAAGGGAGAGAGGGTAGAGTAAGGTCTGAAGTCACATGGATGTGACGGGGTAGACAGAAGAAAAATAAAGACCCTCAGCGCCACAACACAGATAGATCCACTGTAAGAAGTAAACAGAATCAGTACCCCGGCACGAAAACATAGATGAACCAGTGAGGGAAAACACACCCCCCCCCAAAGACACGTGAGAAACAGGGAGTAGATCAGTGATTCTCAGCCTTCCTAAGGTTGCGAACCTTTTATACAGTTCCTCATGTTGTGATGACCCCTAACCACAAATTTCATAACTGTAATTTTGCTACTGTTATGAATCGTGATGTAAATAAATATCTGATATACGACCCTAAAGAGGGTCGCGACCCACAGGTTGAGAACCGCTGGACTAAACAGAGGAACAAACAAAAAGATCAATGGAGAGAGGCAGGCAGAGACCAAGACACAGGGACCAAGAGAGATAACCGCGAAACGGATGCTAATAGAAAAAAGAGCGACCCCCTCAGCGAACCAGACCCTCAGGGTGACCCCTCCCCCAGAAACACAGACGCGATAGCGTCGGGTTCCTAGATTCTGCAGGAGGCCGGGAAAAGAATGGCACCCGAGAGGACGCGCCTCTGGCTGACTGCCGCCGCTTACCTGCCATCCTCCCATAGCAGCTGCGCCGTTTTCCTCCGGGAGGGCAACATCGTGGAGAGACACAACTGGACATGGGGCTCCAGCTCCCAGGCCAGTCGCCCGGCCTGCCCGGCCTATGCCGCGTCTCTGCCCCGCCTCGCCCCGCCCCCGGTCCTCTAGGTCCGTCCCTCCGGCCCGGCCGGCTGCACCCCAGAGCCGCAGCCTATAAGGTTCTGCTTGCTGTTGCCTGGAGAAAGCCTATGGAACCTAGCTTCTCACTACTAGCTACAGGGACCCGCTGAATGTCACAAGAAAGGGAGCTCTGTCCCCTCACGAGGTCAAAGGCCACCAAAAGAGCAAGAGACTAGCCAGACTACACGTCTGGGATAAGGTGCATCTTCCTCCTCCCCTAGTGAGGGCTGGCAGCATCGCACCGTTCCTGTCGGCCCAGCAGTTAGCACCACACACTTGGAGCACAAGATCCAGTTCAGGATTCGGGGCTCACCAAATAGTAGTTGGGAACTGACCTCTGAAGACTGCAATTGTGCTTCAAAAACTGCTCTGATAATTCAGCTATGTCGAGGCAAGTCAATTTTTCTGTGACTGTTTCACCACTTGGGTATATAAATTGTTCTTATTCTGTATTGTCATTGTAGGAAATGTAAACCCATTTAGTGAAGTGCTTGGCACACAGTCACCACTATATAAATGCTGCCATCCAGTACTTAAAGAGAACTGAAGGAATAAATAGGAGACTGAGCTCCCTATCTACACAGTCTATGTGTGAATTTATCCACTCCCTTACCCTCACCGTTGCCACCTGGGAAGAGAGGCAGTTACTAGACTTGACATCTGCTCTTCTTTCAGGCAAAATCCAATATTTTTTTTTTTTGGTTTTTTCGAGACAGGGTTTCTCTGTGTAGCCCTGGATGTCCTGGACTCACTTTGTAGACCAGGCTGGCCTCGAACTCACAAAGATCAGCCTGCCTCTGCCTCCCAAGTGCTGGGATTAAAGGCGTGCGCCACCACTGCCCGGCTTAAAATCCAATATTCTAATGAATATTTGAGTCTTACTTCGTGCTAGTCATTATTCTAAATTCTTTACTACTGTACTTTTATTAAGTCCTTATGAATAGCTATTATTCCCATTGTAAAAATGAGAGAAGCCAGGCATGGTAGAATCTAGGACAGCCAGGGCTATTATACAGAGAAACCCTGTCTCAAAAAAAAAAATGAGAGAATCAAGGCACAACACAACTCAACCCTTTCCCACCCTGTGGCTCTCTTGGGGCTCTGCATCCTACACCAGAAACTTAGCAAGTAAAACCCATATGTGGCAGATCTTTTATCTTTTCTCCCACCCTCTCCATTGGGATGGGGTTTCTCTGTGTAGTCCTGACTGTCCTGGAACTGACTTTGTAGAGTAGCCTGTCCTTGAACTCACAGAGACCCACCTGCCTCTGCCTCCCAAATGCTGGAATCTGGTGTGCACCACCACACCCGGCTATGGCCAGATCTTAAAGATTGACCTCCTGCAGAGATGAGTTAAGTAGGGCCAATAATGAAATGATACAGTCATGAGGGGCCAAGCGACCTGTCCCTCTAGTTACACCTCAATCTCAAGAAACTAAATTTTACATAAAACCCAAATTAATTCATTTTAAATCATAGCATATGTCATGTTGATATTGAGTACTCTTGATATGATTACAGTAAGAATGGCAACTTACTTCTGGGTCTTCCTTTCAAACTCATAAATCCCTAGTGAGAAAAATAACAGCAACCTGTTTGTCAGATGGTTTTCACAAATCCACCAGCATATGCCGGCTGCTATAAGGAAACATGGAAAGGATGGAGAGAGTGACGCTCATGTCCACGGGTGGAAACTGATCTTGGAATGTGAGGCCCTGTGCCCACCTGAAGATGTTCCACTCTCATAAGTCCATGTATTATTATACCAGTGAAGAGTAACCGTAGAAAAGACAAATCTTTTTTTTTTTTAATTGGGAAACCAATGTAACAAACCCAAATTCATTGAAAATAAACTCAGTAACTAAGACTCTGCAGGCTCTGTCTCCAACCAGCACCAAAGTCTCTGCTTGGTTTGATACCAGTTGCTCAAGCCTCAGAAAAGACAACTGTAAGAAACTAAAATCAATTTCTAGCCCCTTTCCTGCATTGCAACTCCTCCACACTCTTAAATTGACATAAACATGCCCTAAACTAGCAGGCTGGTTGTAAGCCATGGCAAGAAAAGCAAGGGTTGTGGAATAGCAAGGAGTCATTGATACACCCTGACCCGCTCAAAATCCCATGTGTTAGCAAAGGAAGACAGAAGGAAAAATAGCTTGCTGGCCCACCCTCTTCCCTCCCAAAACCTACCCCAGAGAACAATCTCGCATCCCTGATCAGTAACACTGAGATTCTAAGACAACAAGGGCATCACCAGCCCCTGAGTGATTACTGCAAAAGTCCAGAAGTGGAGGTGGGGAGGGCTTGTCCCACTACTTGCTCAGCATTAGCCAGTGGCTGTCCTCAGCTTGAGGCTGAGCAATGTGGGCATGCTGGCAGTCTCTCTCCCCTCCAGAACATCTATGGCTGGAAACCAATCCTCCTCCCACAGAGGAATTAGTTCCAGGTCCTTTTCCCACAGCCTGGAAGAAAGATTGCCTGTAAGGCATGGGACGGCTACACCAACTTCTTGGCTTCAAAAAAGCTCTTGAGGTGCCGCATCTGCCAGACACCAATGGCGACGAGGATGAGAGTTTGCAGGATGGACCACCACAACACTCGCTGGTTGGTGCTCTCACTGGTTTGTCTAAAGCGCTCCTCTCGCCACTGTTGGGGAAATAAATGGCAAGTCTTAGTTCCTAGCTTACAAAGATGCGCCAGGGCCACCCACTCAGTCCAAATTCTGGTCGAATGCCTGTGGGGACTACCTTCAGCAGCACCAATCAGATGACTGCTGACAGACTAATGCATTTCTCCTAAGTCTGTCTGTCCATCTGTCAGATACAGTCCTCACTTGACCCTTCTTGATACCTAGAGAAGAGGTAAGGTTGTAGTGACAACCCCAAAAGACAGAGGTGTCCTGGAGTGCTTAGTGTGGACCTCTGTCCAGGTCTTTCAATCTTAGTAAAGGTAGTATGTGTCACATCTTCAGACTGCACAGTGGTAGGCTGGATGTGTTTTGTTTGGTTCACAGTCTTTGTTTGTTTGCTTGTTTGTATTTGTTTTCCTTCTTTAAGATGTGGTCTCATGCTGGGCAGTGGTGGTAGACACCTTTAATCCCAACACTTTGGAGGTAGATAAATCTCTGTGAGTTCAAGGCCAGCATAGTCTACACAGAGAAACCCTGTCTCAAAACAAAATAAAACAAAGGCAGGGGAAGGGGAATAAACACTTAGGATTGCATTTCTGCAGGGAGGTCCTGGCAGACACTGTATAGTTTTCTTGTGCAGATGGGTAACTGCCCCACAACTCAAGGCAACAATTCATTCAAGGTACCTGGTTGGTTCCTGTCACAAATAATTCAGAGGCTCTTGATTCTAGGGGCACTTAGAACTTTTAAAACTCCACCCGGGGTGTGGTTCTTCCGTATGTGACTGTGGTTTAGTGTGATGCCAGGCTCAAAACAAAAAAAAAAAGGGATGGGGGGCTGTGGCCCAATTACAAATAGACTCTGTAACACTGACTCACCTTTTAGACTTGGGCTTGAGCATAGGTAAGTCCCCTGGGCTCCCATGATGAAACTTTCAGCTTCCCACCCCTCCCCAAACACTCACCCGCTGGTAGTTCTGTTCCTTTTGGATCTGCTCCACCTGCTCCACCAGCTGCCGAACCCTGAGCTGCAGCTCACTCAGCTTGTCCTTGGCAGCAATCTCGGCATAGTCATTTGCATGTTCACCCACCTGGATGTCAAGGTGGACTCTCTGGGGATAAAAAGTGAGGCAAGAGAGTCAGAGGTCCTGCTGCCTTTGAATGCCCGACTGGTGGATAATTCTTCAACTTTCCTTTGTTTTTGTTTTTGCTTTTTTATTCAACTCACATACTGAGACCCACTCGATGCTATGGGGCTCAAGGCATAAAAGCACCAGTAATAAGCTTGGTGTCATGCTCTGACAACGCTCCTACAGTGTGCTCTCTTTAAATGTGCCTTCCAAAGATCAGGAATTCTTCAAAATGCAAACACACACACATACATATGTACTGAGTATAGAGACTTCTTTAGACATACTCTAAATCAATTCAGTATAATGTGTATATAATATATATATATTATATATATCACCAAATGCATTAGGGATTATAAGTAACCTAGAGATGATAAAGTATATGGCAGGATATGTGTCCATTGTATAAAAATACAGTACAAAAGTCCTAAGGAATAGCTATACAAATTGATCAAGCACTATGCCCTGTATGTCCACTGGAAATCCAATGGCTTTAAAAGCCAAAAAGTTCAGTACCCCCACTCACAGTACGAACAGTCCCCAGTCCTAACCAGGGTATACTGGCTCAAAGCCTTTATTCTCACATGTATCTGCTTACCAGCATGCCTCCAGCAAAAAGGGAGAACTTGGTAGAATTTGAGTGAAGACAGATCTGGTGCTCACCAGGGGTATGGGAGGTGAATGTAAACCTGCCCTCAGAGCCATACTGCCTGGCCAGGATGACCTAGAGACAGGGGAGGAATTTCAGTTAATGATGTCACTGTTAGGAGGCTAGGGGAAAAAAAACGGTGATAAAGGGTCTAAGTACCACAAAAGTCAGCAAGAAGAGCCTTGAGCACAGCACAATACTAAAAGATCACAGTTATTCAACAGCACTTGTGAGATGATGGCCGAGAACTGTCTGGAACAGGGTTGAAGGTCTGGCACCAGGCTAGCAAATGAATACTCCAGGAAGGACTTTCTTTTATTAATTTTTACCTCTTTCAGGATTTGTTGTTGTTGTTCTTGTTGCTGGTTTTTTCTGTTAAAATTTTTAAAGCTTGCCGGGCGGTGGTGGCGCACGCCTTTAATCCCAGCACTTGGGAGGCAGAGGCAGGCGGATCTTTGTGAGTTCGAGGCCAGCCTGGTCTACAAAGTGAGTCCAGGACAGCCAGGGCTACACAGAGAAACCCTGTCTCGAAAAAAAAAAAAAAAAATTTTAAAGCTTTTTTTCAAGTGTACGAGAGTGTTCTGCCTGCATGTTTACATGTGCTCCATGTGAATGCCTATGAGTGGTTGTGAGCCACTATGTGGGTGCTGGGAACTGCACTCAGGTTCTGTACAAGAACAGCAAATGACTGGGTGTGGTGGTGCAAGCCTTTAATCCCAGCATTAGGGAGGCAGAGGCAGGAGGATCTCTTTGAGTTCAAGGCCAGTCTGGTCTACAGAACAACTAGGGCTACACAGAGAAACCTTGTCTTGAAAAACCAAAAAAAAAAAAAAAAAACCAAAAAAAAAACCAAAACCAAAAACCCAACAACAACAAATGCACGTAATTGACGCTGACCCATCTCTCCAGGCTCCTTGATCAAAGCTGATGGATGGTAAGTGACTACTACAACTATTTTGAAGGTAAGTGACAAAACAATTTTGTGTTTCGTTTTAAAAACATTATTTGTCAAAATAAAAAGGTACTCCTTTTTGGGAAGTGCTCTGTTTACGAAATTTAGCATTAGCAACTTTTTGATAACCATCAGTACAATTAATACACTCGAATTAAGTGACCTTTCATTTCACAGGCTAGGGAAGTGATTCAAGGAGAGTAATTGACTTGGGGGAATCACTCAGCAGTCACTGAGAAGTTTGGAACACCTGTCTAGCAACGGCGGCTGCAGGGCTCAGGGAGGGTAAGGGCCAGCTCACCTTGTCCTCTGGGTCTTTTACCTCCACGAACATGCCAAGCCCAGGGGTGGCTGGCTGGTACTCCTCCCGCTGTTTGTCATATAGCTGCGTCCGGTAATTTCCTGGAGACAGGTGGAAAACCGAAGATGAGAAGAGCTTGATGAGGTGCCGGGTTCTCAGCCGACAGCACACTGCCAGGCTAGCTACCCAGGACCGGTCGATCCTCCTCCTACCCCGCCCCATTACCACCGACTTGTCCCAAACGCTCCCTTTAGTCCCCGCACCGATAACCATGGTCTCGTCCGGAATCTCCTCAATAAAGCACTTCTTCTCGGTCTCCCCAATGTGGAAATAGAGAGCGCCTCCACGGGCTGCAAGCCACAGCAGCAGCAGGAATGCCCGCATCCCTCTTCCCAGCAACACTCCGGGTGGGGTCCTGAAAACGCCTTGCTCCGAAGCCATCTTGTCCCACCTGCTTGCTTGCACAGGCGCAGATTGCAGAGACACGTAGCCCAGCGGAAGCCACCGCAGTGCCTGCCGGGACTGCGAGTTCGGCCGCATGGACTACAAGTCCCTAGATACCCTACACCTCCGTGCGGCAGTACCTGATTGGGGCTGGTTTCCACAGGTCGCTAATTGGGGTCTCCAAAATGGAAGGGTTTTCTTTGGTTTAGCCAAATAGCGAGATGATGGATAATGGTTATCAGCACACGGGACGAATTTAAGCAAGAGGCAAGATTGAAAACTATTTCACCCAGCAGTAATTCAACTCTTCCTCTCTCCATCCCTCTGTACTTTTGTTTTGGGACAGTCTTGGTGTTGTGGCTCTGCCTAACCTGGAATTTATGATGCTGACCCCACTGGCCTCAAATCTGAGTGATCGTCCAAGTGCTGGGATATAAGTATGTGCAGCCATCCTACTCTCTTTTGGTTACTATTTAGTTACTATCCTTTTTCATTCATATCTTGTAATTTGTTTATGTCCTTGTACCAAAAATGAACCTCTTATGGACAACATATAGTAAATAGATCATGCCTGGTGCACACCTTTAATTCTAACACTCGGGAGTCAGAAGCAGGCAGATTTCTGTGAGTGTGAAGCCAGCCTGATCTATGAAGTGAGTCCAGGACAGCCGGGGCTCTGCTACACAGGGAACTCTTGTGTCGGGGAGGGAAAAAAAAAAGCCATCTGTCAATCTCTACCTTTTAATTGTAGAGTTTATGCCACTTACATTTAATTTAATCATGAATAAGATTTATAGCTATCATTTAGTTATTTTTTTCTGTATGTCTTGTGTTTATTGTTCACCAATACCTTTATCTGTACTAAGAAAATATGTTGTAGCATCCTTTTTTTTTTTTTTAGAGAAGGTCTTACTTTGTAGCTCTGACTGGTGGCCTGGAACTTGATAAGTAGAGCAGGTTGGTCTTGAACTCATAGAGCTCCATCTGCCTCTTCCTCCCTAGTGCTGGGAATAAATCACATTTTGGTTGTTGTTTTGTTTGTTTGTTTTTTGTTTTTGGTAGGGTTCATGAAGGATCATATCTGGAAAGCAGAGAACCCCACACAGGCAAGAAGAGGGGTCCCACATTGTAGTTCTGACAAGAGTGAGTGGAAATTTTACTGAACAGGCTGATAGTGCAGATTCCATAGAGCAGAAGATCAGAGAGCACCACAGAGGAAAAACAGCAGAGAAGCTAGATGTAGTCCCCCTTCAGGCCTCTGGGGAACAGGATGGCAACAGACCTAGGTCCACAATGCCATTAGAGATCTCTTGGGTGAAGCACTTGTACAAATTGTGGACATTTTTCTCTAAAATCCATGAGAACCAGCAGCTGCAATAGAAGCAGGGGCAGGGCCTATTTGATTAAGAGATCAGTCCCATCATCAACTGATCTGCCAACCTCATCTCCTATGCTCCCATCCTGAGGCCCCATCAGTATCAGCTGCCTCTTTAGGGGCAGCAGAGAGAGTACGGCTGCTCATTCTACCTTAGGAATGCTTTCTCAGACCCACTGTGATAACAAAAAGAACCTAAGGAAACAAAAGTTGTTTAGGCTTCTTCTTGTTCACGTAGTGAAAGCTTCAGCAGGGAAGAGGTTGTTCTATATAGTATATGTGGCAACTGTCCCAGACAGGAGCTAAAATGGTAGGGGACATGGACTGACCTGGCTTTGGAGAGGGGAAGAGGGTATGTACACTAAAGAGCTGCAGAAGTAGGGCTGGAGACATGGCTCTGATCCCCTCTTCTGGCATACAGGTGTACATGATGCAGACAGAGCACTCATTAAAAATGAAAAAAAAAAAAAGAAAGAAATAGGAAGGTGGTGTAACATTGATAGGAGGGTGGAATTCAGGCACACACTGAAGCATGGTTAAATCTCCCCCATTAGGGGAGGGCAAGAACTATTTAGACAATGAGATTTGGGAGGTCAAGGAAGCAGCCTAAAATCCAGTTAAGGGAGCAAGAGAAGGACCATAGGAACATGAGGATGTAAGTTGGGCTGAGTCACCAAGGGGTCACCAGGGACCAGGGCGTCTTGCATAAAGGAAGAAATTCCTTCATCTACAGATCCAAAAGCAGTAGATGAGGTGTAAGAGGGTGAGAGGAATGTAGTTGGAAAAGACAATGAAGTCTGTATTTATGATACTGGAGTAAGGTGGCACATATCTTTAAACCCACTATTAGGGAGGCAGAGGCAGGTGGATCTTTGTACGATCAAGGCCAACCTGATCTACACAATACATTTCAAGCCATTCAAGGCTTCACAGTGAAATCTTGTCTCAAAAATAAGTACATTCATACATAGAGGCAGGTAGTGGTGGCTCATACCTTTAATCCCAGCACTCAGGTGGGAGAGGCAGACAGATCTCTGGGTTGAGACTTGCTTTGTCTATAGCATGAGTTCCAGGACTGTCAGGGCTACACAATGAAACCTTGCTTTGAAAAAACTAACTAAATAAATAAATAAATAGAAATGACTATGATGGTACATATGGTTATGTACCATCATCATAGCAGCTTTAAAATAGCCCCAAAGTGAAACTGAGTGCTTGCTACAGTTTGCATTTGAAATATTGCTCACTCACAAGCTTACTTGTTTGAAAACTGTCCTCCACTTAGTGGCACAATCTGTACAACTGTGGCACATTGGGGATAGTGGTCTAAAAGAAGTGGATTTCAAGATCCGGACTTGAAAGTGACGCTGTGGCTCTTGCTCTTGGTCACAGCCCCAGTTCTGTGCTCCCTAGTCTGCTCACTCTCCTGCCTCTTTGACTGGAGCTGCGGCAGTTGCTGTGCCTTCCTTCCTGATGGACCACATTCTATGGAACTGTGACCCACAACGAACTCTCCTCCCTTAAGTTGCTAGGTATTCATTAGATATTTGGTCATAGAGATGTAAAAGTAACTAAGACAGTTCCATCATTTAGTGAATGGCTAACGGGGCTAGAGAGATGTTTAACAGCACTTGTTGCTTTTGCAGATGACCCGGGGTTCAATTCCAAGCACCTACATGATGATTCACAACCAACTGTACCTCTAATGTCAGGAGACCTAGTGCCATCATATGAGTCCAGGCATGCATGTGATGCACATACACATATGCAAGCAGAACACCCAAACACAGAAATAAATCCAAATAACATCTTATTGTGGGGGATGGTTTTGTGCACTGTGTATTCAGATGCTGATTTCTGTGCCCAGAGATCTGGATGCAGTCCGGACATAGGCTTTGTCATTATCAAAGCATCTCCTATCTCAATGTTATGTAAAAATTATTCTATATCATCTCTCATTGGTTAATAAAGAGCTGATCATCCTGTTGCTGGGCAGGAGAGGAGGAGGCAGGATTTCCAAACCCAGTGAGGAGGTTCCAGGTGGACGGGGGGGGGGGGGGGGGGGGGGGGGGGGGGGG
>CAJQZJ010004381.1:1959603-2068800 GCA_907164525.1 Lophiomys imhausi
GCTGATGGTGTAGAACAAGTTTATGATGAGATATGATGGCTTCCTATAGAAATGATAGATCTAAGGTGTTTTAACAGACCCTGATTTCATATGGGATGCACTGACCTTATATGAAACAAATTTTAAATAACTGGGCTACTCAGAATTATTCCCAAAGACTGGAAGGGATTTATAACAGTTGTACTAGAGGCTGGTCTGCAGTTGTAATGGTTAACATAGTGGAGGGAAGAAGCCACAAATATTGAATAATGAAATAGAGTGAGAGGAACGAATATAGTAAAGGACCAGTTGTTAGGCAAAAGGTGGTACTCATATTGAAGAACAGAATCAACTTAATGATGCTACGATAGAACAATGTCATTTAGTGGCTTTAAGAGCTTGGGACAAAGTTGAGTAGCTTGGAAAAAGGTCTGCTTCATTTACAAAGATTATACAAGGCTCTGGAGAACCCTTCAGCCAGAGGTAGAGGAGATGAACATCAGATGTTCTGAACCGTTTAAGGTGGCACCTCATGTTCCCTGGAGTTGACACATACAGAACAATAGCTAAGTGGGAGGGGTTGGAATATGGTGAGGTGGAGCTCCTGTTTAAACCCCACAAAAGTTAAACTTGGCAGATGCCAGTTACATACACATGGAAGGCTGGACCACCTCTCCCTGTGAGTGAACAGACAGGGGTGAAAATAAACATTAAAAAAACCAAGATATCAAAGGCAAAGCGGCTTCAATAGATAAAAAAGAAAATTCAGCCGAGACCAAAATATAAGTATTTTTACAAACTTATACAGATGATCAGAGACCAAAACTAACAGTATTTATAAATGACACTGAAACTGAAGGAATGTTAGACACTGGAGAATATGTAACAATAATCTCATCGAAATTTTGGCCTCCAAATTGGCCTATTCAAAAGGTAGACATACAATTTCAAGGGATTGGAACTTTATTCCAGCTAAAACAAAGTATAAAATGGCTTAAGTGTATAGAGCAGAAAGTAAAATAGGAACATTAAGGCCATTTATGGCTCATATAGCCATGAATTTATGGGAACGAGATCTGTTACAACAATGGGAGCATGGGTAGCATTCTTCCACCTTCAGGGACGAGCCATAAAATAAGAGCTGTTCCTGATGAAGGAATTTAGAAATGTTATCAAGAATGTCCTGGACTGTCCAAGGTGTCCATTACAGGACACAGCAGAGGATGACTCTTCACCTTTGGGGGGGGCCGCTGCGGGTAAAATGTCAGTGTGCTTACCACTAAGGCGGGTGGCTGACCAAACTGGATAGAACACATGCCCACGACTAAATAAAAATGGCAGGCACTAGAATAGCTGGTCCAAGAGAAGCTGGAGGTTCAATGTACGGAAGAGTCCACCAGCCCTTGGAGCTCTCCTCTATTTGTCATTAAAAAAGAAATCTAGCAAATGGAGGATATTAACAGATCTGAGAGCCTAGAATCGCATTGTCTACACTGTTACCTAACACATGCCTATTATAGTGATTGATTTAAAGGTTGTTTTTTCACCATTCCTTTACTAGATAGAACCAGGTAGAGAAAGGTTTGCTCTCTCAGTAATGACTTTTTTTTGTTGTTGTTGTTGTTTTTGAGACAGGGTTTCTCTGTGTAACAGCCTGGCTTGTTGGCTACCAAGTCCTCAGTATTCATCCTGCCATCCTTTCATATGGCATAAATGAAAATTTATTATTACAATTTGGTTATACAGCCAAACTAACTTATAAAAAAAGATGGATGCCTTTCACCTGCTCAAATAAAATTAAGAGACCATATTTAGTTATCTATTGTGCACACTGCATATTCCATTCATGCTAGTGCAAAAAAACGTATATTACCGGAAAAAGTTTATATTTACAGAAGAAAAGAACCAGACACCAGTGAAGTTTAAGCAGTCCTGACAAGATTGACTCTCGAGCCGGGCATGGTGGTGCGCACCTTTAATCCCAGCACTTGGGAGGCAGAGGCAGGCGGATATCTGTGAGTTCAAGGCCAGCTTGGTCTACAAAGTGAGTCCAGGACAGCCAGGGCTACACAGAGAAACCCTGTCTTGAAAAACAAAACAAAAAAAAGATTGACCCTCGAGGATGCTGAGCCATCTTTATTCCAGCATCCTGCTTGATCCGACCTCAGATTCCCTCAATAGCTATTTCATCAAAATTTGCCTCCAGCTACGTCACCCAATTGGTCCAGCCTTTCACAGATGGTTCCACTCAGGACTTCAATTTAAGCCCTGCCCTTTCCCAGCACACAGAGACTGTAACTACAAATGTTACAACGCCCGGCCTACAACTGTATTTCTTAAGACTGGCCAATATCCCAGTTTTCGTAGGGTCCCAAAAAGGAAAATGATGCTACCAGATAGCAGGAAGCAATTTTAAGCATAAGTTAGTCTGGAGACATGTCTGACAAACCAGGAAGTCTAGTATGGCTGTGTTGGGGTTAGTCTTGTGTATATTCAGATGCTGAATTCTGTGTCTCAAGGTCAGGTTAAAGTCTGGACACAAGCATTGTATGGACCAATGTGTTGTAAAGCATGTGACCCAACAATCTCTGATTGGTTAATAAAAAGCTGGAGTCTATGACTAAGTAGAGAGGATAGGAAGGCAGGACTCAGGATCAAGTGAGGGATCTCAGGAGGGACCACCAAAAAAAAAAAAAAAAAAAAAAAAAGGGAAAAGAGAGGAAGGAGGTCACCACTAGGCAGAATGGCACATGAGCACACGGCCAAGAGAAGCTTGACCTGAGGCACACATGAAACAGTGTGGGCCAAGTCAACTCTAAGACAGCAAGTAATGGGACATTTATCTGGATATTAACAGCATAGATGGGTCAAACTAGCTCAGAACCCACACAGCATAGTGCCAACAGCTAGTTAATAAAATTGGTGTCTCTGTGTCATTTACTTGGGAACTAAATGGGCTAGAGTGGAGTAGCAGCAACAATAGATATCAAGGAGCAAAGGAGATATTCTACTATATGGCTGAGAATTGCGTAGATGACAGGTCTTTCAAGACAACACCTACATCACATAAGTATTTTTGCAATTCGGAAACTGATGTGCTAAAGGTGTCTTCTGTATAGGAGTAAAAGGAGCTTCTAGGAAACTGTCAGTGTTCTGTCCTTCAGAGGGCAATCCTCCTACTACTTGAGAAGCCTGCAGTGTCTCTTTTCAATCAATCCTCCCGTGTAACCCAGAACACCAACACAAAAACCTTCCAGCCTCTGTGGGCACCAGGCATAAATGAAGACAAATATGTTCACATACTTAAACACTAAACTCATCAGAACCTGGCAGTTCAATGCTCTCAGCCTTCTTTTGGGATTTGTGTTATCTCATGCTGTAGCACCAAAGCCTTGTCTATTATTCCTTGGAATTTAGGTGTTGCTGTAATGTATTGGTGAGGCCTTAGCAGAAAGAACTGACAAACATCTTGCAGCCAGAGGACTCTCAGACTCTCAGTTCCAGCAGCCATCAATTTCCTTTTTTTTCTATTGGGAAGAGCCCCTTTCCTTCCTCTGTTCTTTTTTTTTTCTTCTATATTTATTTATTATGTATACAGTGTTCTCCCCACACGTATGCCTGCACTCCAGAAAAGGGCACCAGATCTCATTATAGATGGTTATAAGCCACCATGTGGTTGCTGGGAATTGAACTCAGCTTTGGAAGAACAGCCAATGCTCTTAATCTCTGAGCCATCTCTCCAGCCCCTTCCTCTACTCTTTTTTTTTTTTTTTTTTTTGAGACAGGTTTTCTCTGGGTACCCTTGGCTGTACTGCACTCACTTTGTAGACCAGGCTAGCCTTGAACTCACAGAGATCCACCCGCCTCTGAAGTGCTGGCATTAAAAGCATGTGCCACCATGCCCCGCCCTTCCTCTATTCTTATCACTTGTAATTTAACATTCCACCGCTCAGTTCTCTCCTTACCTAAGTCTACTTTATTTTGAACTTTCTTAGAGAGGACATAAAAAACTGTGATCATTATTGAATATATTGTAACTAGCTCCATGACCACAACAACTAAAATGAAACTATACAAGATCAAAGCGCCTTTTGCTATAGTGTTTCCATTTCACTACAGCTTTAGGTCTATCTCTCTCTAGCATAGGTGTGCTTTAGATCTTTTTAAAAGAGACCAGGCCTCAGCCAGGCATGGTGGCCCATGCCTTTAATCCCAGAACTCAGGAGGCAGGAGGATCTCTGTGAGATGGACACCAGCCTGGTTTACAGAGCGAGTCCAATGACCCGACCCGCGGGTCCTAGTAATTCGTGGGGGCGAGGAGGACCACAACCTGAAAAAAGAACGGGCGAGAGAGGGAAAGGACTCAAGGAAGCAACTGCTTGTCAAGAGCCGTGTATTTGAGGCAAAGCGCCTTTTTATAATATGTTTTACAAGGGGAGGAGGTGAGAGGGGCCAGGTGGTGGGAAAATACAGAATCTTCTTGGCCTGTGCCCTGGACATTGTATGATCTACCTATTTTTCTCAGAAGACACGGTACACTGCTTTGAATCAATCTGTAACTGCCAACCCATTTTTCTTCAGAAGACACGGTGATTCTTTGCTCTTAATTTGAGCAGGTGAGAGACTTCTGTTTTTCCTTATAAACTAGTCCGTATTGTAAAACCAAACTGCAATATAAATCTCCATCCAAGTCATGTAGCCAGTAAGATTTATTGGCTATGCATAGATAATCACATCTCAGCCATCTCAGAGCTATTCCCATTTAGATGGTTCAGTGTTCAACATTACCCATCTCGGTCTTTTCAATTTCCTTCTGTCTGCAGCCAAGATCTTCAGGTCTCCCTCTGTCAAATCTGATCCTTATTAATTTCGATGGAATCCAAAGATTTCCTTTCCTGTTGACATAAACAAAAAGCCTCTCCCAATATAACATATCCTTTGTCCTTCAGTCTGAAGTCAAGATAATTATAAGCTAACTTAATTTAGCAGTCCCTTTTTCATCTAGGTCTGCTCCATTTTAACCTCTCTCAAAGAGGATGCATAAAACTACCATCATCGGCCGGGCGTTGGTGGCGCACGCCTTTAATCCCAGCACTTGGGAGGCAGAGGTAGGCGGATCTCTGTGAGTTCGAGGCCAGCCTGGTCTACAAAGTGAGTCTAGGACAGCCAGAGATATTCAGAAAAACCCTGTCTCAAAAAAACACAAAAAAAAAAAAAAAAAAAAAAACTACCATCATCATTGAACATTTTCATGTTGATAATCAAAACAAGACTGTATGGGGTCCAAATATCCTTCTCTATAGTGATCTTTATTTAATTTTTATTGAGACAGGGTTTTCTCTGTGTAGTTCTTGTTGTCCTGAATTTGCTCTGTAGATCAGGCTGGCCTCAAACTCACAAAGATCCATCTGTCTCTGCCTCCCAACTGCTGGGATTAAAGGCATTTATTTATTTATTTGTTTGCTTATTTATTTTTGGTTTTTCGAGACAGGAGTTCTCTGTGTAGCCCTGGCTGTCCTGGACTCACTCTGTAGACCAGGCTGGCCTTGAACTCACAGAGATCTGCCTGCCTCTGCCTCCTGAGTGCTGGGATTAAAGGCATGCACCACCACCGCCCAGACATTTATTTTTTAGTGGCTTTGTACCCTTGAAAATATTTTTATCTATTTTTTCTCTTTCCCCTTTCTTTGGAGATTTATCTTCTATATGCAGTTATTTATCTCTTTTTTGCCATCTTTTATTTAAAATTTTTTTGTATTTAATTTTATCTAAACTCTTTTCCATCTTTAGTGCCCAAGCACATTTTCAAGCATACTGTACCTGTTCATAGGTTTGGGTCTAGGTTCTGCATCTGGGCTGTGGATAACCTTGCTCCACCTTATCATCCACATGGAATGGGCAGTTCTGCCAATTAATCAAAGAAACTGCTGATTCTGTGCTTTGGGACCTATCCTAGGCTGGTATGTATTTTGCTGCCTGTCCTGGGCCATTGTGTCCTGCTATGCGCTAGGCTGAGTTGCGTTTTGTCCTCCTGTGAGAGCCTCACATTTACAGGAACTGACTGGCTGTTCAGAGTAGTGGAATACCCAAATCTCATTGCTCCATGGGAGCCCTTAAGATGTTTTATTGTCTAGGCTCTGAACAGCTGTGGGATGTTATTTGGATAATCTCAAACCCATGTGTCCTTTTATGCCAGGCCAAGCCTCATTTTTCCCTTTAGAATTAATTCAGAAATCTTTTCTATATAGGTTATTAGTTTTTTACCCTGTTTGTGTGCTAAAAATATCCATTCATTATATCCAAGATATGATCTTCCATTTGCATAAAAATTACTGTTTGAGAGTGAGCAGAAGGCAAGATAACCAAGATACAGGCCGTTTCTGGTTCTAGATGGTCTATATATGCATCTTGTAGTTTCTTTTGTACAAGAGACAATTCCTTTTCAGCTTCAGCTGATAATTTTCTTGGACTATTTAAATCTTTATCACCTTATAAAGTTTGAAATAAATTAGTTAGCTCATGAGTAGCTAAACCAATTGTAGGCTGTAGACATTAATATCTCCCAGCAGTTTTTTAAAATCATTGAGTCCTTAATTGTTTTCTCCTGATTTGTACTTTCTGTGGTCTAACTTTTTGAAGACTTATTCTATATTTAAGTAATTAATAGAATCTCCTCTTTGTATTTTTTCAGGAGCAATTTGCAATACCCCACAAGGAAAGGTTCTCTTTACTTCATCAAACATTTTTTCTTTTTTTTTTCTTTTTTTTTTTTGGTTTTTCGAGACAGGGTTTCTCTGTGTATCCTTGGCTGTCCTGGACTCATTTTGTAGACCAGGCTGGCCTCGAACTCACAAAGATCCGCCTGCCTCTGCCTCCCAAGTGCTGGGATTAAAGGCGTGCGCCACCACCGCCTGGCTCAAACATTTTTTCTAATATATTTGTATTTGAATCAGCCAATAAGATATTGTCCATATACTGGTAAATTATGGACTGAGGAAATTGCTTACAAATTATCTCTAATGGCTGTTGTACAAAATACTGACATAAGGTAGGACCGTTCAACATTCCTTGTGGAAAGATCTTCCAATGATACCTCCTGGCTGGACAACTTTTATTAAAAGTAGGTATTGAAGCCGGGCGTGGTGGCGCATGCCTTTAATCCCAGTACTCAGGAGGCAGAGGCAGGCAGATCTCTGTGAGTTCGAGGTCAGCCTGGTTCTACAAAGCAGGGCTGTTACACAGAAAAACCCTGCCTCGAAAAACAAAACAAAAACAAAAAAAAAAAGTAGGTATTGAGAATGCAAACCTTTCCCTATCTGTGGAAAGGAATTGTAAGAAAGCAATCCTTTAAATCAATCACTATAATGGGCCTTTCCTTAGGTAACAAGGAAGGCAGTGGAATTCCAGGCTGTAGAGATCCCACTGGTTGAATAATTTTTTTTTTTTTTTGGTTTTTCGAGACAGGGTTTCTCTGAATATCTCTGGCTGTCCTGGACTCGCTTTGTAGACCAGGCTGGCCTCGAACTCACAAAGATCCGCCTGCCTCTGCCTCCCAAGTGCTGGGATTAAAGGCGTGCGCCACCACCGCCCGGCTGGTTGAATAATTTTATTAATTGCCTTGAGATCTGTCAACATCTTCCATTTGCCAGATTTCTTTTTGATGACAAATACAAGAAAATTCCAAGGGCTGGTGGACTCTTCTATATGTTAAGCCTCCAGTTGCTCTTGGACTAACTGTTCTAGTGCCTGTAATTTTTCTTTATAGACCACTGCTCAACCCAAATACGTTGGTCTGTCAACCACTTCAGTGGTAAGGCAGTGGGTGTTTTATCAACAGTGACTCCCCAACATGAAGCTGAAGGATCAGTCCTTGCTGTATATTGTTTATGGACAGCCTGGACTGTCTGTAACTGTTTGATCTTATCTTTAAACTATTTCAAATTTTAAAAAATTTTATCCTCACCTGTATTTTTGCTTGCCTCTGGAAAGGAGGAATGTTAATTTGTGTTTCCCATTGTTGTAACAGATCTCTTCCCCACAAGTTTATGGCTGTATCTGACCCGACCCGCGGGTCCTAGTAATTCATGGGGGCGAGGAGGACCGGAACCTGAAAAAAGAATGGGCGAGAGAGGGAAAGGACTCAAGGAAGCAATTGCTTGTCAAGAGGCGTGTATTTGAGCGCAAAGCGCTTTTTTATAATGTTTTACAAGGGGAGGAGGTGAGAGGGGCCAGGTGGTAGGAAAGTACAGAATCTTCTTGGCCTGTGCCCTGGACATTGTATGATCTACCCATTTTTTCTCAGAAGACACGGTACACTGCTTTGAATCAATCTGTAACTGCCAACCTGGAACTTTGCGGTTGCCAGGCAGTATGAAGCTGCAGGGGACATTGTGCAGGTGGGGAAAGGTAGGGGGTGAGGGTGAGAGGCGAGGGTCTTGGCTTCTGACAGTATCAATCATATATGGTCTTAGTTTTCCTATTTGACCTTCTGGCCCAGTACATTTAAGCCATCTGATACTTTGTTTTATCTGAGATAAAGTCCCAATTCTTTGAAATTGGATATCTACTTCTTGAAGTGGCCAACCTGGAGGCCAAGATTTTGTAGAGATGATGGTGACATCTGCTCCAGTGTCAAGCATTCCTTCAATTTCAACATTATTTACAATTACTTTTAGTTTTGGCCTCTGATCATCTATAGAAGTCTCCCAAAATATTTGTTTTGGGCCCTTTCTGGGGTTTTTTGATTCATCTACAGAACTTGCTCTGACATTGTTATCTGGTTTTTTAATGTCTGTTTTCAGAGCAATGGTGTTTATTGTTTTTGTGGAAGAGTATCTTCCTTGTTTTGTACTGGGGCCTGCAAGAGGCCTCCCTGGGAATTTTTTAATAAGGGGTTACCCCATTTGTCTGATATGGATTTATATTCATGAGTCTAATGTTGACCCGTGGCACACATTCTGCATATTTCAGGGGGCACAGGCTCCTCTCTGAAACTAGTTTGGTTTTCCTTGTAATTCCCTCTGCAACACCCTTCTCCACCACAATTAAGACATTTGGGAGTTTGAATCATCTCAAAGTCTTTAGTAGCAGCTTCTCCTATTAAGGCCATATTTGGTGAGTGAGGTCTGATGTACCTCCTATTTCTAATCCTTTCATCAATAGAGGATGATCTTGCTCTTAATGGTCTTATTGCCTCTTTGCATTCAGTGTTAGCATTTTCAAAAGTTAAAGATGCTATTCATGCCTTTCTAGCCAGTGGATTTGATATACTTCTATCCACAGCTGAAGTTAATCTTTGGGGTTTTTTGTTTGTTTTGTTTTGTTTTAAGACAAAGTTTCTGTTTAACACCCCTGGCTGTCCTCGACTGACTTTGTAGGCCAGGCTGACTTGAACTCACAGAGATCCTCCTGCCTCTGCTTCCCCAGTGCTGGGATTTGTACACTACCACACCTGTTGAGGTTAATCTTTGTAAAAAGTCAGTAAACGTTTCCTTTGGACCTTGCACGACCTGAGAGAATGGCTCAAGTCTTTTTCCTGTTTCTTCAACTTTGTCCCAGGCCTTTAAAGATGCTCTGTGACATAATGCTAGGGCTTCACTATTATATATGGCTTATATCCCTATCTCAGCATACTCATCATCACCAATCAGTTGATCCTTAGAAACATCAACCCCTCTTGATCTATATTTTCGTGCTAGCTCCTTTGTCTCTTCTTTCCACCAGGAAACCCATTGTATATATGGCCCAGGTTCTAATATTGCCTTTGCCACATCCTCCCAGTCTTCTGGAATTACTCTATTTTTAACTGACCAAGAAGTTAGCATTTGTTTCACAAATGGTGAATGCATTCCAAAATTTGGGACACTTTCCTTACATGTTCTCAAATATAATATCTCTACAGGTTGCTATTTTATCTTTTTTTTTGGAGACAGAATTTCTCTGTGTAGTCCTGGCTGTCCTGGAACTCACTCTGTAGACCAGGCTGGCTTTGAACTCACAGAGATCCGCCTGCCTCTGCCTCCTGGGTGCTGGGATTAAAAGCATGCACCACTATACCCTGTGCCATTTTACTTCTTGATAATCCTGTGCATGATTATCATCTGCTTCTCTTTGTTGTATACTAACTGGAAAAGCTAATGTTGTTTTTTAACAACCTTAGGTTGGCTTTCTGTTATCTCTATCTGAACAATGTAATGGGTTAGGTTTTTTCTTTGTTTTTTTGTTTTTTTTTGTTTTTGGTTTTTTCGAGACAGGGTTTCTCTGTGTAGCCCTGGCTGTCCTGGACTCGCTTTGTAGACCAGGCTGGCCTCGAACTCACAAAGATCCGCCTGCCTCTGCCTCCCAAGTGCTGGGATTAAAGGCGTGCGCCACCACCGCCCGGCTTGTTTTTTTGTTTTTTTAGTAAATTAGTAAGGGTGTAAGGAGCATGCAGGTCAGCATGGCACCTGGCAGCACATAATCCTGGTCAACCATTGAGAAGACACTCTGAAACCCCAGGAAACTGAAGAGTTTATAGCTTGGCATTGCTTGGACGCTAGACAGATCTGAGCAGAAATAGGTGGAGCCCAGTTGAAGCCACAGCTCTGTGAGAGACATAGATGGTACTTTGTTGAGGGGCGTGGCTGAAAAAGCCTTGCTTTTGAAGCCTGCAGATGGTGCCCAGTGAATGGGCACAGTTGCAAAGCTGCAGAAGCCACAGGAACTGCTAGAAACCGGAAGAGGTCACAGGAGCTTCCAAATAGTGAGCGAAAGAGCCAGACCATGAAAGACAGAGACAATGCCCTATTTAAGCGAGAGAACTCCAGGTGAAGCCATACCCCACCCTGGAGAGAAGACAGAAATGAAGCCACCATGATAGACAATAAGCCAGATGAGAGATATAGGTATGAAGATGTACGCCAGCTGCTTGCATTGAGTGCTTGCTGACATAAAAAGCCTCGGAAAGGGGCTCTGGACACAAGCCAGCCCAAGTCGAACAGCCTAAGGTTCTCTAGCAAGGCACATGGCATGCATAGACTGTGAGAAGACCATGGAGGCAGAGGCTGCAGCTCTGAGGAGACTGCAGAGATAGAGACCGGTTGATGAAGCCAGGGACCCGCTCCAGGCCTTGAAGTCAAGGCAAGGTCTTAAAGGTAAGGACTAAACCAGATGGTGTAGCAGCTACCCTGAGTGCATTCAGCTAGTTTAAATAGCAGCCAGAGGTTTCCATGGACAGACTAGGCCATGTTGTACAGCATCTGCACCTGTGTGACTGCAGTTGTCCCCAAGTTGAACAGGTGAGGCAAGTTGGCAGCACAAACGGAGGACAGCAGCAACAGGTGTGTGATGCTGAGTCAAGCTGAAGATAAGACCACCATGACCGCCATGAATGCCAGAGCCAGACTGTGACTGCTGCTTGAGGTGGGCCCACCACATTGCCTGATGGACCTGCGCTGGAGAATCCTAGTATTCTTCAAAAGAGTTAATGTAGGGAGATAGATTAATATAAATTAGATTTAGTGAATATCTAGGGGCTTCTGATACAGTCTCTTAATCTGGGGGCATGAAGATCAACTTGGCTGTGGGCAATTAGTTTATCAGCTTATGGACTAAAAACAAGGATGAAGTCAGGTGAGACGCGGGGAGTCTCTATGGACTAAAAACAAGGTTTATGGCCTGGCATTGTTTTCAGCTGCTAAGTGGGCAGAGCCCAGATTAAGCTGAAGCAGGTGGAATAAGGAGAGATCCGATTTAAGGACAAGTGGATGGAGCCAAGAGGGCTGCAAGCTAGAGAGCCCCGATGCTAGCGAGTCCTCACACTAGAAAGGACGAGTAATTTGTATCCTCTGATGGAGAAAGTGCTGGTGGACTGATGGCCAGATCTCCCTGAGGCAGAAAGAAGCTGGTGAGCAGAGAAAGCCTCAGCAAGACAGCAAAAGGCCAAGGACTAAACCCTGCGGCTCAGCTTTTGCCTAGATGGGTTTGACCTGTCCAAACAGCGGCCTGAACGGAACTGTGGCCGGCTTTAAAGACTGAGGCAGAGAGGCAGAGTTGCTGATACAAAGGAAATAAGTTGGCTTACAGACGGCTGAGGTCTCCCAAAGAGAAGAAAGTCTCAAGCCTTATTTAAGGTGAAGTCGCCATAGTTAATTTACCCTGACGGATTTACATCTGAGATATTCCAGAAGAAAGACTGCTAAGTACATTAAAGGGTCAACCCTAGAGACTGTGTTCCTGATGACTGAGGGCCTGCCCCAGAGACTGAATCCTTCTAAAAGGTTATGAAAATAGTTGTAATAGTTATCAATAGGTTTAGTGGTTAGGTAATAGGGGTTGTAGGCATTTGTAGGGTTAGTAGTTAAATGTTTATATATAAGTGACTATAGTTATTAATAAAAATTAATAATTAAAAAGTTCATTTTCAAGTTAAAGTTCTAACCTCTATTCTTAAGATCTATGCCCATATTTCATGTCTCTCTATTGCTTGTATGTCCTTCATTCTGATTTATAGTTTCTTTTGGAACTTCTCTAAATCTTGTCTCCAAGTCTCAATTTTCTCTTTCTGTAGTTCTGGTGTCTCCTGCAAGTCCTGTCTCCACATCTCATTTTTCTCTCTCTGTGGTTCATTTTATTTTGTTTTATAAATTCTTGAACCTGATCTATAGTCTTTTGGTACTTTTCCTCTAAGTCCTGTCTCCAAGCCTAATTCTTTTATTTTGTTTTTGTTATCTTTTCTAAAGCCTTCTCATTGAGAAGACATAAAGGGCTATTCCAATTATTAAGGTTAAAATGAGGATTATGAATATAACTGTAAACATAGTTTCTAATCTTTCCCTTATTTCTATCTTGGAACTATAGAAGAGAGCATCAGGCAAGCTCCAAGAAGTCTGTTTTATTGTTTCATCCATCCTGTATGTCTTACTTCCTTAGAATTACCAAATCCAATGTGTTTGTATCTACTATAATATTTTATATTTAAATCCTTATGTATTTATCATAAAGTATGATTAGTAAACAATTTACCTGATCCAAAGCTGTGGCTAGTGGTGTCTCCTGAGTAGTTTTGTCAGAAGCCCTCCCCCTCTTTTTCAGCTCACAAGGAGGTGTTTCTGCCTTCCATCTGTAACTTTGAATTACTTCCCTTGCTCTGGGAGGTTGTACAGAGTTGGCTCTTTAGGTTAGCACCTAAAGTGTCTGACCAGAAAGAGCTCTTTTATTTTATTTTTTAAAAGATTTATTTATTATGTATATAGTATTCTGCCTGCATGTACGCCTGCATTCCAGAAGAGAGCACCAGATCTCATTGTAGATAGTTATAAGCCACCATGTGGTTGCTGGGATTTGAACTTAAAACCTTTGGAAGAACAGACCCTAACCTCTTAACCTCTGACCTATCTCTCCAGCCCAAGAGCTCTTTTATTAATTGTCTAGCAATTTGGCCTCTTCCACTAGCAAGCTTTTGGCCTGAGAGAGCAGTTCAAATAGCCTCCTGCCTAGCTAGGTTTTTTGTTTAGTAATTCCCTCCGCGGGGAGGGGCAGACAAGGAGATTAGCTCTCTGCCTGATTCCAGCCCAAGATCAGATTGCCCTGTGTTCCCACTTGGGTATAAGTGTTAACCCAACTGGGCCAATAGTCACCAAGTCACGCCATTCCTCACATTTGGGGCTTGCAGTCCTGCCAGCCCCATATTTTGTCAAGTAGGCTAGGCTAGGTCTCAAAGGGTTAACCCTCTCCATGACCAACCCAAACAAGAAGGGGTAGTCTCCTTTTCATTTTTTGGGTAGAAAAAACCTCCTTCTGACGCTAAAATCCTTAGGTCCCAAAAGGGAAGTTTGCTTTCTCCCTCTGGGACTCTTTTAATGCCTAATTATGAACTTTAAGGTATAGATATCATGCCATCCACATTGGGCACCATATGTAGAAGTAGATGTTAAGTTATTACCAGTGTTAATAATATTACAGTTAATTAGTTGGCAGTGTTATTCCTTAACACATCATTAGAAATGACCACACAGAGACACCTAATGGATTTTAACAAGCCTTAGCCTGAACTGTGTAATCTATGCTAGCTTTTAATACTATTCCTCAAATAAAATCCCAATATATACATATGTTCTCACACTATGCTGATGTTCCAGGTCGAGTGGAATGGTCTTCTCCCATCTAACCATCCTTCCTCCTCCTTCCTGTGATCCTCTCCAAAAAATGTGCCAACCTTCCCCCCTCCAACTTCTCTTCTACCCAATCCAGGCTGCAGACATTTTATTCAAATAATCAGAGAAGTTTGGGAGAGGCAAGAGTTACAAATGTCATTTTGGGGGGGGTTCATGACTGCCAAATTGTAGTAAGGGTGTCAGGATACAACCTATTACCAATTGAGAACCTAGTGTAATGGCACACACCTTTAATCCCAGCACTCGGGAGGCAGAGGCAGGTGAATCTCTGTGAGTTCAGGGCTAGCCTGGTCTACAAAGTGAGTCCAGAACAGCCAGGGCTACACAGAAAAACCCTGTTTCAAAATACCAAACCAAACCATCAAAACAAAACAAACAAACAAAAAGACCCAAAACCCAAATACCAAAAAACAATTGAGAGCTTGTTTGGAGGTTTAGCAGGGATGAGCAGCTACTCATATACCTTTGACTGAAGACTGGTCCTCCTCTATTTGGGGGAAGGTCATCCTTTTCCACCAAGCGCCTAGCTTTGGGAGGAAGGGGACTCCCTCCTAGCCAGCCAGACCAGCTGAATCAACCCTGGTGATCAATGGGGTGACAGATGTCACAATCAGATTGCCTTCACATCCCCTATTAAAAATTGAATACAAGCAAATAACCCCATCATATCTCAGTTATCGATGAACTGTCATGGTATGTTGTATGACCCTGGGACTTTCTCCTGGTGAAAAGGCCTAAGACCATGGGTGGCCCTTAAGGTATGAAAATAAAGACACCAAGACCTTTTAATATTTCAAAGCTTAGGCCTTAGCTGGGCAGACTCTCAACTAGCTCGTCTAGGTTAACCTGACCACCAAGCACCATTCAGCCATGTGGCTAAGTTATACCTTCCAGTCTGTAGTGATGTCTGTCTCCTCTCAAGGAGAAAACTTTCTTTTTTCTTCTTCACAGAGTTCCTATCTCCCTCCCAGGAAGTCCCACCTTCAACCTCTCTCACTGCCCAGCTACAGGATGGCAGCAAGTTTTATTATCCAATCATGGATAATTGAGGACGAAAGTTACATAGCATCACTTGGTGTAGGTGAAAATCTGCTCATAAGACAGCAAGCAGATCTGGGTGTGATGGGGATAGTTAACATTTGACTAGATAGCAGTTCCAGATCAACCCCAACAATGGTATTAGAATATTTGTGTTCAAGTAACCTTTATTTTACTTAATGGCCCCTGCTTAAAGGAGCAGTGATTCTTGCAAGCTTATTACAGTATATCATTACAATTGTAATTTTTTTTTAAAGATTTATTTTATTTATTTTATGCATATGTGTGCTCTATCTGCATATACACCGGCATTCCAGAAGAGGGCACCAGATCACATTGTGGATGGTTGTAAGCCACCATGTGGTTGCTGGGAATTGAACTCAGGACCTTTGGAAGAGCACTAGGCAGTGCTCTTAACCTCTGAGCCATCTCTCCAGCCCTACAATTGTAATTTTGATGTTGCTCTCTTACCTAATTTTTTGAGATTTTGTCCCCTAAATTACATGTGTGTGTTTGTGATGTGTGTATGTATGTATCATGAATGCAGATACCATCCTTCAGAGGCCAGAGTGTCAGATTTCCTTGGAGCTAGAATTACAGGGGATTATGAAGTATCCAAGGTGGGTGATAGGTCTTCTGCAAAAGCTGTATGTGCTCTTAACTACTGAGCCATCTCTCCAACCTCTTATTTACCTAATTTTATACACACACACACACACACACACACACACACACACACACGTATGTTACCATAGTATTTATCCCAGGAAGCAACATTTTATACAAGTGGAGGGGATTAATACTGCACGTGATTTCGGGCATCCACTGAGGTCTTGGGATGGCAGAGGACGGCTACATAGACTATGCTGATCTAGAAATCAAACTTGCCAATGTGTTTCAACAGCAGAGAATGATTGGAGTTCTTATCAGAACAAAATTATCAGAATGCTGTTGTTGAACTGAACCTAGGGCTCCTGCACAGCATAGTAGGCAAGTATTCTGGCAGTGAACTGTATCGCCTGCCCTTAGTTTTCTGAAACAGGGCTATACTATGTGGCCATGCTAACCTTGAATTTTAAGTCAAATCTGACCTTGAACTCATCATCCTCTCCCTTTGTTTCCTACTACTAGTGGCTTTGTCATTTTTTATTTTTATTTTTTGTTTTTGTTTTTTTTTTCAGACAGAGTTTCTCTGTGTATCTCTGGCTATCCTGGACTCATATGTAGACCAGGCTAGCCTTGAACTGACAGAGATCTGCCTGCTTCTGCTTCCTGAGTGCTAGGATTAAAGGCATGTGACACCATGCCGGGCAATTACAGACAGCTGTAAACTGCCATGTGGGTGCTGGGATTTGAATCTGGATCCTTTGGAAGAGCAGCCAGTGCTCTTAACTGCTGAGCCATCTCTCCAGCCCCTATATCATTTTTTAAAGGCCACTTTATCTTGGCCTCAATAAAGACATAATGGTTATATGACAGTATAACCTGAATCTTTTACTTATCTGATAATGACACTAATATCTGTAATGAGGCTTAGATTTCTGATTGCACATGATAGCACCCAATTGTAATTATCACATTTGGGAAACAGAAGCCAGAAGATCAACGCAAGGTGGAGGCCAGCTTGGTCTAGAAAATGAATTCCAGGCTAGGGCCTACTTAATGAGATACTGTTTCAAAAAACAAAACAAAAATAGGTCAGGTGAGATAGCTCAGGAAGTAAAAGAATTTGTCATCAAGCCTGATGACCTGAGTTCAGTTCCTAAAATCTGCCTAGTAGAATAAAAGAACTGAGTTCCAAAAGTTGTCCTCTGACCTCCACATCTACACAGTGGCACAGAAACTACACACACACTATTGAAACAATAAAATGATAAATAAAATAGAACAATTTTTAAAATTTGATTTACTTCTTGGTAAGGTTCTGGATTCTGTCCTGGTTGATAGTATTGATACAAGTTTCATATGAAACTACTGGAAAGTTTCAGCCTGAGTGGACAAAGTATAAGACAGCACTGGAAACTTTAAAAAAATAATAAATCTTTTTTTTTGTTTGTTTGTTTCATGGGCCGATATTTTTCTCTCCCACAAAAATGGGTGGAGATGACATTTTAACAATTAAGGGCTTAACTGTTAAAGAGTTTTAATTCTGCCTTACAGGTTAAAATCCTCTCCTGCACGTACCACTTTTTAAAAAACACCGCCAGAGCCGGGAGTGGTGGTGCACACCTTTAATCCCAGCACTCAGGAGGCAGAGGCAGGAGGATCTCTGTGAGTTCAAGACCAGCCTGGTCTACAGAGTGAGTCCAGGACAGTCAGGGATACAAAGAGAAACCCTGTCTCGAAAAACCTAAAAAAATAAAAATAAAATAAAAACCACCGCCGTTAACAGTGCTCTAATTATTTCATCTTTGTCACACTTACCGTGTTACGTATTTAAGTGGCCACCTTCCTCACCAGACTCAAAAAAAGACCTGAGTCTGGGTCCTGCAGTTCCAAGCACAGAACGCAGGACTCCCAGTGAATGACACATTGCAAGTAAAGACGCACGTTCCCTTGGTGGCTTTCACCTCAGGCTGGCCACGAGCCCATCAGCTGTGGCAGGATGATGTCTCGCAACCTTCCGTAGACATTTTTCAGCCTCCACGTTTCCCCATTGCAAAAGGGAAATAATCCGTACCTGTCTCCAAGCGCTGTAGGGAGGAGCCAGGCTGTGAGTGTGAAAGTTCGCAGCAGAAATTAGTTAATTCACTCATCGCCTAACGGGCAACCAAGCTAGTAAGCCCGCTATTACAGTGCAGCACGTGTTTCTCCGGCAGGTGGGTAGACTTTCGGACATTTGTACTTAGGAACCCGCCTCTAGGCTGGCCTCCCACAGAACGCAGGGTGGCGGCCATATCAAAAATGGCGCTGGAGGCTTCGGAGGCGAGTGCGGCGGCGCGGACTCGGCGTGCCCTCTGACCTGTTGGCAGCGGGCGGGGCGGGGTGTCGGGCGCCGCCATATTGGCTGTTGTCCTGTGAGGGGAGCGGCGGCGGCGGCGCGAGGGGAGTCAGCGAGCAGGGGAGCGGCGCGAGAGGCGGCATGACTCGGAGGCGGAGCAGGCCGAGCGGCGGCGCGGGCCGGCGGGAGCGGGCGCGGGCCGCGGGGCTGCAGAAGCCCCAGGCGCCCGAGCCGCAGCCGCCGCCGAGCCTGGAAGCCGGAGCGGGTGCGGGGCCCCCGGAGGTGCCTGTGGAGCCGGATCGCGACTGCCCCAGGGAGGCGGACGAGCCCAGGCTGGCTCCAGGCCCTCAGGTAGGAGCGAGCAAGACCACTCCAACTGCTCGGCTGCTCACACCTCCCCGGAGCGGGAGTGGGGCGGGACTGGGCATGGACCGTGCTGTCGGTCTGGGGCCAGATCCCAAGTCCGGAGCAGAAGCTTTCAGCTCCCTTGTAGGGAATGGTGGCTGGACCCCTTTCTAAAACCAGAGCTCAGCCAGCCCTCTTGCGACCCTTCTAAAGCTACCCGTTCAACTCCTACTCCGAAGCTAAATGTTCTGAGCATTCAGGGTCACCGGGACTGGCTCAGGTCCTGCGACCATGGCTTAGTTCTTCGCCTTCCAGTTCCCTTTGGCCCCACCTCATCCCCAGGCCCCTAAAAGATCTCAGGGCGCTGGAACCTGTAAGGCTGCAGCCTCTGTGTGTCTCCCTCCCCCCGCCTCCTGCACTGCCACTACCCTCAACAGCTGTACCTCCGCATCTGCCTTCTGGGACCTCCCTCCTGTCCCTACCCAGCAGAACAGTTGGAGTAAAGAGCCAGGCGACCTCAAAGACTGTGAGAACAACTCCACTGACGAGGAAACCCTTGTTCTCCTCCCACCTCCTGTCCCATAAGGCAGCCTACTATCCCCCCCCCCCCCCCCCCCGTCCACTAGTTTGGCGAATCCTTCCAGAGTAAGAGTGTTTGGGAGGATTCTAGAAAGCTTCCAGCTTGCCACCTGGAAGGCCACTTTCTTTTGAGTAAAAAAGAAAACAGGAGAGGTGGGGCGGTTGGGCCACAGTTGCTCAGGGAGGGTTGTGGCATCCGGGGCTGGGTGGCTTGCCCTAAGCCTGCTCTGACAAAAGAGTTTTGAGTTGGTTTTTTGGCTGAGCCTGCCGAGGAAGGCAGGCCCCTGCAGGAGTCTTGGAGGGTCGGATGCAGCGCCCGGATGAGGATGAGGCATGGCGGAAGATGCGTTTGGCTCTGCAGACACTGCATCGGGCAGCAGGGGACTCTGGGAGGCTGGTGCAGCCTGAAGGCATGGCTCTTGACAGCCTTCTAGTAGAATCTCTGGAATTGTGCATGTGAGTGGGGATGTCATTTTGGGTACTATTCCTGGAAAACTTTCCCTGACCTCCCCAGTTATACCAAGTGCCCCCTCTGTGCCCACAACCCTCTTTACTTCCCTCTGGTGGCACCACTCCTTCTGTGATGAAACTCGTTGATGTGTCTGTCCCAAGCACTGAACTGTAAAACACAGGGGTTCCAAGGATGGCATTTTTGTAACCTTCCATGCCTATCCCAGACTTTGCATTTACAGAGTAGAGCTAACCAAATGAATGAGAGAGAATGAATCAGCCCAGAACCTGTGTGTATTGTAACCCAGTTTTGATGCTGGTCTCCTTTGTGTCTCATATCACAGTGAGAAGGTTTTTAATTAAGGAAAATGTCACAACTTCTTGAATATCAGAAGCATGCCCCATCATCTTGCCTTGTAACCTAGGCTGTCACAGGGTACACTCCATGCCTGCTGGGTCTAGCTTCACCCAAAGGTCACTTCCCCTTCTAGCCTGTTTTGACTCCCACCAAGAGTGTAGTTATCTAGAAGAGAGCCATGGAGCTGTCTGGTGTCCTCTTTCTTTCCCATTCAGACATACAATAATTTAGAGAGACCAGAAGTTTGGATGGTGACTATTCAGTTTTCTTGAAATATAACTTTCCCAGAAGTTATAACCTTCATTAATTCCTCTGATGCAGGTTTTTATAGATTCTTATCTATGCTACTGCTTGACCTGTGAATTCATTCCTTTATTCATATGGGACTATTGACATACCTTCTAACTTTTCCATCTCCCATGTATCTCTCTTCAGCATCTAGCACTAATGTGATGCATTAACCACTGATACAGTTCTTTGCTTTTCCATTATAAGGTCTAGAATGCAAGAGCCTTGACAATCACTTTCAGATCCCTGTTCCTAGTGATTAACAAATATCAGTAAACAAACTAGAGGATGTAACTACAATTACCCTGTCCTTCAGATACAGAAACAGAAGCCCAAAGCAATTAAATATTTACACAAATGACTCCCACTTATAAATATAAGGCAAAAAAAATCCATCCAAATAAAAATTCACTCTTACATACTCCAAGGGACTGAGACAACAGCAAACTCTGATATGAGATTCAAGAAACAGCTTTTTGTGCCTTGGTCAAAAGTACTTGGTGTCAGGGTAGAGGCTGGCCATTGCCCTGTGCACTGTCATGCCTTTTTTAAGGATGTTGGTTCGTAACCCCCTCATTTCTGTCTGGATGTAGAATGGATAAGGAAGATGAAATTCAATGTTAATGTTACCTGCTAAACCAAGTCCATAGGTGGCAAACAGGACCACTTCCAGTCCATACACTTATTCTAAGGTCCCAAACTCATACACTGTTTTATTTTCGTCTTTAGTCTTAATATAAGATGATATTTTAAAGCATCTGTGTGGCAGGGTGTGGAGGTTTGTGTCTGTAATGCTAACATCTGGGAGGCTGAGATAGGATAGCCTTGAATTCAAAGCTAGTCTGAGCTATACAACAAGTTGCAGGCCAGGCTAGTCGACATCGTCCACTTCAGTAACAGTAGGAAAAAAGTGAAGTAAAAGACTTTTCATACCTGCATTTGTGCCTCTAAAAACCCTAAAACTTTGGTGATGCTGAGCCTTCATCTCTACAAACAGACTTCTGTCATCTCTGAACAGCAAGTGCTTCCCTTAGGTAGCCTGTGCTCCAGTCTCCTGGTTCTCTCTGTACCTCCTAACTTATTCTCATAACCTGTATACTTTTAGAGACAAGCCCTGAAGGTTTTTTGGGATCCTAAAAGTCCTTTCAGTTGTTCTAACCCACTAAATGTGCTCTATTCGCTCAAATTTCCCAACCCTCTCTTACTTCAAGATAAAGCTTAAACAGGTACTACCTTCTTAGCAAAGGATGGCAGAAAGGTGGAGGCAGGTTACAAAACCCAAAACAACCCAAGGAGGCAGTGAGAACTGATTTACTGACTTGAGTTCAACTCTCTACTTTTTCTCTTGCTTTGTGTCTCAGAGCTGGTTTCTTCCTACTTGAGCCTTATCACCAAGAAAATGTGAAGTGGCCTAGAATACAGAGGCTCTTCTGGGTCGCAGGAGCTGTGTTGACAGGCTTGCTAAAGAAACTGGTGTGGGTGGCAGTGAGCTCATCCTGTCCTTGCCCTCTTGTCCCTATGCAGCACCTGCTGAGACGTCTAGTTTAGTGTAAATGGCCTCCAGAGACCTGGTTCTTCCAATGCTAAGAGTAAGGCTGTCCCCTTGAGGACCTGGCTAAGGCGATCAGTCAGTGTCATTACTGAAACCACTCCATTATGTTTAATTCACCTCAGCAAGCTTCAAAATGATCTCTGTAACCAGCCTTTGAGGTACGCAGAAGGTCAAGGTAGTTCCCATCCTCAGCGACTCTCCCCTGCTGGCTCAGGCCTGCGTCACTTTCATGGCCAGTAGGAGGAAATGATATGAGGGGGTAACCCTGCCTAGAACTACCTAGTTCTTTTTTGTAAGTCAGAAAAGACTCTTAGTGCAGAAATGCCAAAGTCTTTGAAGATAAAGACTTGCCCTCTCAGTTTAAAAAATTTAATTTCCTTAAAATATCTCAGAGTTACTAGTTTTATGTATGATAATAGATGGATGATTACCATCATAACACGTTCACTTAACTGTACCTAGAACTTTTTAGAGCCAGGACCACTTTAATGAAATCATTTTAAGAGTATGTACTATGCATTGATCTTTATCCTCAATACGTGGCTGTTACATACCTCATAGTGCCATACTCACTGGTACTTATTCAGGCCAGCTATGGCACACATGCCCAGTCATCCTCTTGTCCAGCATTTGTTTGTTCTGCAACACTAAGTGACCCCACAATGCCAGGCCCAGGATTAGCTGCAAAAGCAGAAGTGAATGAAGCCTGCTCCCTGTCCTCAGGGAGCTAATACTCTACGGCAAATCCTGCATCCCCATAAATGGTCTTTGGAAGTGTTTTAGTCCTCTTGGTTTGTTTACTCCTTTATAAAATGACAGTGAGCTGGGCGTGGTGGCGCATGCCTTTAATCCCAGCACTCGGGAGGTAGAGGCAAGCAGATCTCTGGGAGTTCAAGGCCATCCTGGTCTACAAAGTGAGTCCAGGAGAGCCAAGGATACACAGAGAAACCCTGTCTTGTAAAACCTTAAAAATAAAATAAAATGACAGTGAATCCAGGCTTACCTGGTTAATGTTAGAGACCAACAAGTCCTACCTGTCAAGCCCTTAGCACAGTTGTAGCTATAATTGTAGGTGCTTGCTGCTTGGGATGCCCAGAATGTGGTAACCCAGGGGAAGCTGAGACAGAGAAGCTTCTCAGAGCCACGGCTTCATGTTTTACTATTTCCAGAAAGTAAGGTAGAGAAAGGCAATAGTGTCTACAATGGTGGTTCTCCGCCTTCCAAATGTTGTGACCCTTTAATACAGTTTGTCATGTGGCGGTGACTCCCAACTATAAAATTATTTTGTTGCTATTTCATAACTGAAATTTGCTTCTGTTATAAATTGTAGTGTAGCCGGGCGGTGGTGGCGCACGCCTTTAATCCCAGCACTTGGGAGGCAGAGGCAGGCGGATCTTTGTGAGTTCGAGGCCAGCCTGGTCTACAAAGTGAGTCCAGGACAGCCAAGGATACACAGAGAAACCCTGTCTCGAAAAAACCAAAAAAAAAAAAAAAAATTGTAGTGTAAATATTTGATATGCTTGATATCGGATATGAGAACCCAGTGAAAGGGTCATTTGACTCCCAAAGGGGTTGCAACCCACAGGTCGAGAACTGCTGCTTCACAAAGAAAGGTGAACATTGCCTGACTCATTTGGAGAGCAGGGAGAAGTCAGGCTGATGAATCAGAGTTGAGGAATCAAAGAACGATCCCTCATCAAGTAGGAAGACAAACTTGATGTGGTAAGCCCTCTGATGTAGGGTGAGGAAGTCCTTCTCTGGGAGCAGCTGGGGTTGCCCTCTCTGTCCATCCATGTCTCCTCACCTCACTCAGCCAAACTAATGCCAGGTCCTTTGTGGACCATCCCTGACCTATCCAACTAGAGCTGGAGCCCACCCAGGGCCCATTTTTGGATTATTCTAGAATATTCTGAATGTGGCTGGATCTGGGAGCTGCTAAATTGAGGAAGCCTAACATTGTGTTTTGTTTCTGAGGGACTGGAGTCTGAGGATATAGCTCAATGCTAGAAAACTTCTGTAAGGTTTAAGACCTTGGTTTTGATCCCTAACATCACTTTAAAAATAAAAATAAAAACAAAAACAGCTGAAGAGTTGGCTCAGCGGTTAAGAGCACTTGTTCTTCCAGAAGTTTTGGGTTCAGTTCCCACCACCCACATGTGGCTCACGCTGTCTGTAACACCATTCTAGGGACCCAACATCCCCTTTCGGCCTCCTTGGGCACCAGACATGCATGTAGTGCACAGACATACATGCAGGCAAAACATACACATAAAATTAAAAAAAAAAAAACCAACAACACCCTCCCTTCCTACTCTTCTTCAGGTGACTAGTCTTGTATATTAGCCTATTATGTGTCTCTGCTGAGTAATTGGAATACAGTGATTCTTGCATACCGTCTGTCTTTGGAAGTCCCATGGTATTGTAGAGATTACAGGTTTAAACAGTTAAGATATTTGAGATAGGGCCATGCATGGTGGTGCATGTTTGTAATTGTAGCACTTGAGGCAGAGGCAGGAGGATCTCCATGAGTTTGAGGTCAGCCTGGTCTACAGAATAAATTCCAGGCTGGCCAGGGCTACATAATAAGACCCTGTCTTTTGTTTATTTGTTTATTTGTTAAAATAGGAGATCACCTCTATTCTAAAACGTAAAGAGCATAGAGCAATACAGAACAAAGCCCTGCTCATTCTGACTATGAACTTGGAGAATTTGACACCCAAGTTGAAACTTTAGAAAGAAGAGAACAGACAGTACATTATGTAATTGGGGAAAGCAGTATTTAATGGTCCTTCATGGGCAGATGAGAACTAAGGAAAGGGAAACTTGTATCCTAGGAAGAGTCTGAGTTTGTACCTTTTATATCATCTTCATCCTTCAAATTAGGTAGCCTTTAGCTGAATAGCAAGAGGAACAAGCTGCAGTTTCAGAAGCCGTCTGTCTCCCTTTATCCTCTACCCAAAGCTCTTGGCTTCCTTTTTTATTTTCCCCATTAGAATGAAAGAAGTAGATATCTCTATTGTGAAAAGGGATGTGGGGAGACTAAGGCAGGAAGAAAGGGCTAGAGGAACTGAAAATATTGGAGACCCTTATTAGGAAATGTGGGCCATGTTGTATAACATGGGGTTTCAAAGATGCCTTGAAGGTCACTGTTTAGTCTTCTGTCCTGTGCTTCAAGTAATACATTTGGTTTGGGCAAGTTTCACTTAGTAAGTTTCCCTATCATTTCTTCCAGGGCAGAAGAGGAAAGAAACTAACGGGTATTGAGCACCTACTGTGTGCCAGACCCAGGCCAGGTACTTTACATAATTTATTTCCTTCTGTCCTCACAACTCTGTGAAGTATGGTGTTATTCCCATTTCATAAATCGAGAAACCTGAGACTTGGAATTTGACTGATACTCAAAATACCAAAAATGGCAGAACAAAGATTTTTAACTTAGAGCCATGTCTCCAAAGTTCATGCTCTTTTCCCTGTGAGAAACCTGTCCTGGAGTTAAGGGTAGTAGAGCAGCATTTGGCCCAAGGGTTTGGGTAAATGAACAGCTTGGGCCTTCCTTTGGCTACTTGTATTGAAGCAGACTGAGTGTATTGGTTAGTAGACTTGTGGGGTCACTGGGATCAGCCAGCCTCACTACATCATCCTTACTCCACTTACACAACCAAAGAAGGTTTTCTACCAACAGGCCTTAGAAAATGGAGCAGTGCTCTGCTTCCCAGAAGGGCCACACTTGAGATAAGAATTACAGTAAAGTTCCAGACCTCTGAGGTGGGGTTTGTTAGCTCCTAGAGCATTAGCTGCAGTTCTGATTTCTAGCATTCTGAGAATTTTAGTTCTAATTGCTTTCTTATCAGAGCCATGCCTTCAGCATAACATATCAGGAAAGGGACCTGTTTTGCTGTTTTAAATTCTATTCCTGATATTAAGTAGCTGAGACACTGAGCCATAAGGACTTTAAAATTTCATTTATTTAATGAATGCTTGCTATGTGACAAGCAACAAGCCATACTTGGTTTCTGAGCATATATAAATGATCAGCAGCCACTCCATGCCCCAGAGAGCTACATTCTGCCAGAAATATGGCAGGATGTGACAGGAGCTATACTAAAAGAATTATTTTAACTTAGCTTAATACAAAAAGTTGTATTGACCTTTGACTAGGATCTTATGGGATGCTAGGAATTTACCAATGAGTTTCCCAGCATGTAGCACAATGGTTGGTATAAGACATTTTCACTGCTGTTGTCATCTGCTTTGCCTTGGTGTCAGGAGAAGCTCTTGAGTTTGGTATCTTGAGAGGATTATACTCTCATGGGCTATTTCAGAATAGAATCTGGAACCTGCTGCAGAGGAGCTGGCTACATACAGCATGTGTCTTGGGAAATCTGATACAAACATCCATGAACTCTTGGGACTGAGAGGAACTCCTGGGAGAGCGAGACTAGGCTAAATGTTAAAAATTCAGTCCAGCTTCAGAACAGATCTCGAGACCTGTCTGGTCTGGTGATCAGGGTTATTCTTTGACACTTGCCAAACTGTGGGTAGAAAGGCCAATGTGAAAAACTAAGTCATGGCCCAAAAGCTGTCCAGATATACCACAAGCCATATAATTGTTGATAAGGATTATTGCCTAGATCATAGTATGTCCTCAGTTTGATCTCCAGGACTAAAAAAAAAAAGACTAAAAATGTTGAAGTTACCACATTAACATAAATTACGATTTTTATTAAAAATAATTATCTGGGGGCTGGTGAGATGGCCCAGCGGGGTAAAGGCACTTGCTGCTGAAGATCCATGGGATCTACATGGTGGAAGAAGAAGAAAACTCCTGAAGTTGTCCTCTGACCTCCACACACACATCCTGTGGTGTATGTGCCCTGTGCATGGGTTATGTATACTCTCACACACAATAATAATAAATGTTCTGGTTTAAAAAAATAATTATATACACTTAATTTTATATATTAAAATAGAAAAATGGTCCTGTTTTCATTTTTGCAAATTGTTTACTAAAGTAAAGCTGCTCTGTGAGGTTGAGGTTGGGGGTTTGCATTCTCAGCACTTGGGTGAGAAGCTAGTGTGCTCGTCTGTACCTACAGCACAGCACAGAGCTGGAGGTGGTTACGTGAAAGCAGAATTGCTGAGGCTCCCTGGCCCTCCTGCCAGCCAGCCTAGCCATGCCAAAAATGAGGAGCTCCAGGTTCAGTGAGAGGAAGTAAGCAGGGTGATAGAGGAGGGTGCCCACACCCTCAGCTCCCTTGCACTGCTGTGTGCAGGCACCTGGATGCACATGCTAACACACCCCCTGTTCAGCCTGCACAAAGCCAGGAGTTCAATGTTAAGTCTTTGTGTTCACTTTATATGGACAGTCCATTGTCTGAGTCTAGCACAGTTGTGCATATCTTTTATCCTAGAGGCAGGCAAATCTCTGAGTTCAAGGCCAGCCTGGTCTACATAGTGAGTCCCAGGCCAGCCAAAGTTATGTTGTAAGACCCTGCCTCCAAACAAAAGTAAAAAAAAAAAAAAAAAATTATGCATCTAGCTATCTAGCTCTTCAGATAGATTCTTTTCCAATGTATGTCTGTGAAATCGTGCTTTAGAAATTTGGAAAATGGGTTTCATTTATCATGCCAAAAAATAACATTTGTGGGCTGGAGAGATGGCTCAGCGGTTAAAAGCACTGGCTGTTCTTCCAAAGGACCTGGGTTCAAATCACAGCACCATATGGCAGTTCACAGCTGTCTATAATGGCCGGGCATGGTGGCACACACCTTTAATCCCAGCATTTGGGAGGCAGAGGCAAGTGGATATCTGTGAGTTCAAGGCCAACCTGGTCTACAGAGTGAGTCCTGGACAGCCAAGAATACACAGAGAAACCCTGTCTTGAAAAAAACAAAACAAATAAACAAAAAAAAATTTGTTAATAACCCACCGATTTCCTCAGACAAGTATTGAGACACTCTAAAGCTTATGGTAAGTGATACAAGCATTCCCAAATTCTAAGGTTTTGGTTCTTGAGATAGAATCTCACTCTAACCCAAGCTGGCCACAAACTCTTCTTGCCTCAGCTTCCTGAAGTACTGGGATTACAAGTAAGAGCTGACTTTCACATTTGAAATTTTGATTGAAAGCTTGAATTTTTATCATTGGCCACAAATACTTGGCTGTTTTTCTTGAGGTAATGGGCTTTATTTATTTACTTACCTATTTTTGAGAGAATATCTGCTAATATTCGTGTGTAGATAACAGAGAGATTCTTTCCAGGGAAACTGGTATTGCATGAAACTTTTCCTTTAATCTGTTCATCCAGGAAACATTGCTTACCTTAATGCTTCTTGGACGAAGCAGAAATAGCTGGGTGTTAAGGGAGCAGAGGCATTGGATTCAGTGGCTACAAATCCCATCTGAACCTGGCACTCCCTGCCCTGCCCTGGGGGTGTGCACACTACAGTATAGCATGGGCTCCATACAAACAATCCCTGTCTACAGAGACTCTGGTTTCACTTGAAGAGTGTAACAATTATCTTGAAGTCTTTTTGGCAAGATACAAAATCAACAGAATCACTAGAATTTTTTTCTTCTTGTTTTGCTTAAGACTAAAACCTATACACCAGAGGCTCTGAAATTTAATCTAAGGTGAGGAGGAACAATTAGTTTTTGCCCAGGGATTCTGGGTTTAAAAATTAGTTCTGTGAAAAAAATAATACTGGGTATTTTTATTCACTTGATGGCCATGTTTTTGTTGAGGAATAACAATACAGCTTTGAAAACAGCAAGTTGAAAGCTGGGTTCACTGATTCAAGGCATAAGGGACATGTTTTGTCAGAATTTGAAAAGTAACAGGAGATTGCAGTCAGAAGGAACCCTGAGCCAAGACCTTTTCTCAGCGATAGCATTCATTAGAAGGAATTGTAACATCTCTAGGTGTTGGGATCCTTACCACCCTTAACAATTAAAGCACAGTTGTGGGCACAAAAAGGCTCAGCAGTGAAGATTTGTGCTGTCAAGGCTAATAACCTTAGCTGGATTCCTGGACCCACATAGTAGAAAGAGAATTTACTTCTGAAAGTTGTTTTCTGACCTTCACCCATGTACCATCGTGTGCATGGACATGGACATGCATGCACGCATGCACTACATGTAATTTTAGATTTAAAGTTGGAGATATGACTTAGTGGTTAAGAGCATGTACTGCTCTTGCAGAAGACCTGAGTTTAATTCCCAGCATCCATGTTGGGGTGGTTCACAACTGCCTATAACTTATCTCCAGTACATCTGGCTTCCAAATGCACCTGTAAACACACATACACATAATTAAAAATTGTAAAACATATATATTTAGAAAAAATGAAAGTTAAAGCACAGATAAATATCGAGACAGTCTGATATGGTGACACACACCTACAGTCCTAGTACTCAGGAAGCTGGGGCAAGAAGATTGCAAGTTCAGTGGTGACCTGGACTGTATAGTGACACCCCCCCATTTTGGGGGGGGTAGTTTCAAGACAGGGTTTCTCTGTGTAGCCCTTGTTGTCCTGGAACTGGCTCTATAGACCAGGCTGGCCTCCAACTTAGAGATTTGCCTCCAGAGTGCTGAGATTAAATGCATGCACTACCACCTCACACACCACTGCTGATGGTGAGACTTTTTTCTTTCTTTCTTTTTTTTTGTTTTTCAAGATAGGTTTTCTCTGTGTATTAAGCCCTGGCTGCCCTGGACTCACTTTGTAAACCAGGCTAGCCTCAAACTCATAGAGATATACCTGGCTGTGCCTCCATGATAGCCACCATGCCCAGTGAAGCCTTTCTTAAAACTAGAAGAAAAATAGAAAAATCTCCTAGCCCCACAGTACATTGTATCCAGAGAAAGACACCAGGGCCTGAGAGCTTTGGGGGTTAGCCCTTCCATATTGCTTTGTCCTGAAATCAGGACTTAAGTAAGCTAAACTTGAGAGCACTGTGAATAGCTAGTCCCTCGTGTATACTTGTTGGGAACAAACAGCCAAAGGGCCTAGTTTATAAATTAAGTGCCTGTTGTCTTGATCCCTTTTGCTGAGTGTTTTTTTTTTTTTCTACTGTTACTTAGACCTTTGGGCAACTCTGCAGTGCACGTGGTGTCTATGCTTCAGTTAAAGCTTAATTAGCTTTCCATGTCTGTTTCTTCCTTTATCAGGAAAGACAGCCTGCCCTGTAGAATGACTTTCATTAATGGCTAGTTCATTTATTTTGTGGCCTAGTTTAGCTCTAGAAAGAGTCCCATTATTTCCTTAGCTGGGAGCATCTTACTGTAATCCTTGAAGACTGCAGTCTCTCAGTTTTCCATGTTTGAAATTGGAGCCATACGGGTAGAAGGGTGGGATAGAGAGGCGAGGACCTGTTCCATAGGAAGCAATCATTTCTTTTGTTTTTTTGTCTTTGATTTTGGGTTTTTGTTTCTTTTTGAGACTGGGTTTCTCTGTGTACCAAGCCCTGGCTGTCCTGGACTCACTTTGTAGACCAGGCTGACTTTGAACTTCACCTGCCTCTGCCTCCTGAATGCTCTGGTTAAAGGCATGTGCCACCACACCCGGCAGAAGCAATCATTTCAAGAGTGGTCTTACAAGCTGCCTGCCAGCTATAATGCTATGAGGGTGCTTCACAAATCTTGTGAGTTAGCTAGCCTCAAGCTAGGCTCTGCTGAATTGAGTGTTTGTGCCCAATAGAAAACACGAAGGAAGCTAGATGTGGTGGCACATTGTTTTAATCCCAGCACTCAGGAAGGCAGGCAGATCTCTTGAGTTTGAGAGCAGTCTGGTCTACAGAGCAAGCCGCAGGACAGCCATGGCTAAGCAGCAAGCCCCTCAAAACAAAAGGCAAAAGATACAGGAAAATAAGTAAATAACACCGTATTGGGTGAACATAGGGAAGAGAGGTGTTATAAGAGGATCTCTAGGATGCTCTAGAGGGTGTGGATTTACGCTGGGGCCTTTAAGCCCTTCTCAACTATGTGTCGGCAAAGGAGGATGAAGGGGTCTTAAGTAGAAGATTCCCTTTAGCAAAGAGAGAGAGGTAGGGAAGTGCAGCCTTTGGGGTGCACTGTGTATTTAGGGGACTTAAGCATTTGACTTGATGGGGTTAAAGGCAGAGATTAAGGTGTTTAACAAACACCAGGATTGGAGATTTACGACTATAATCCTAGCACTTAGAAGACTGAAGCAGGAGGATTGCTACAAGTTTAAGGACAAGCTTGGCTACAGTGTGAGATCCTGTGAACCCCAGCCCCTCCCACCAAAAAAGATATCTAACAGGGCTGGAGAGATGGCTCAGAGGTTAAGAGCACTGGCTGCTCTTCTAGAGGTCCTGAGTTCAATTCCCAGCAACCACTTGGTGTCTCATAACCATTATAATAGACTAACCTTCTATAATGAGATCTGGTGCCTTCTTCTGGCCTGCAGGCATGCATGCAGACAGAACACTGTATACATAATAAATAAAATCTTTTTAAAAAGATATCTAACAAGTCAATTTGCATACTTTGATTCTGCCATGTTCTCATTTGTATAAAATTCAGTCACCATCTATTGTTTCTTTCGCCCTGACGTGTAATTAGTACTGTCTGTTCAGCCAAGCAGTGTGTGCTTTGTGCTGGAGGAGATTCTTCATCACATTTCATTCTCAAAACTGACCCTACAGATTAGATGAGCTGAGGGGGTAAGTAGGACATGGCAGTACCATACAGCTTATACACGATGAGTTCAGGGTTAGACCAAACCCAGTGTCTCCACTGCAGCACTGCACATTGTTCACACACTTAAAATTATGAGAATTCTGAAATTTATGTATATGAATAGTTTACCTGTATGTATGACTGTGTACCAGGTACATGCCCAGTGTGATCAGAGGCCAGAAGAGGTCATTAGGCCTTCTGGAAGTGGAGTTAAGAGACTGTTGTGAGCTTCCATGTAGGTGCTGAGAATTGAACCCAAGCCCTCTGGAAGAGCCATCAGTACTCTTAACTGTTGTGCCATCTCTCCAGCCCTGAGAAGGCATTTTTTTTTGTACTGTGGGGTATACTTTAATTATTGCCCAGAATCATATATTAGCTAGGTATGACAACATTTGGATGTAGTCCCAGCATTTGGGAGACAGAGGTAGGCGGATCTTAGTTCAAGGCCAGCCTGACTTACATAGTGAATCCCAGGCCACCCTAGGGCTACATAGACCCTGTCTCAAAAAAAAAAAGAAAAACCAAGAAAAAAAACCACAAAAACAAAACATTTTTAAAAACCCTTATACAGCCGGGCGGTGGTGGCGCACACCTTTAATCCCAGCACTTGGGAGGCAGAGGCAGGCGGATCTTTGCGAGTTCAAGGCCAGCCTGGTCTACAAAGCGAGTCCAGGACAGCCAGGGCTACACAGAAACCTTGTCTCGAAAAACCAAAAAAAAAAAAAAAACCCTTATACAGTATACTTTATAGACTGTATAAAATTTTTAAGTGCACATAGTCCTAATCTTGATCTCTAGCACCAAGAAGAGAAAAGATTGATTTAAAGAAGATTTTTTACTCTCTTCAAATTTTTCTTCCTGGCCAGACATGCTGGCACATGCCCATAATCTCAGCACTTAGGAATAGATGCAGGAGGATGAGGATCTCAGGACCATCCTTTGCTACATAACTAGCTCAAAGCCCGCCTGAACTTCATAAGACCCTGTCTCAAAAAACAAAACAAACAACAACTCCATGTAATGACTTTAGGACCCTTGCGTCCTAGTGAAACTAGACCTGTTGTGATGATCCTCATCCTGGGTTGCCCATAGCATTCTTATATACCACTGGGAGGGAACAAAGCCGTGCGTGCTGGTGGCCTCCCCCTTTCTACCTGCAGTTACTAATAACTCATCTTACAACTTTGAAAATTGTCCTAAGTGCTGTTCTCAAAAAGTCCTTTGGGGCCTGTGAGATGGCTTAACAGCCACAGAGCCTGCCATGCTGGACAGCCTGAGTGCAGCCCCAGGGCCCACACAGTGGGGGGATTGAGACTCCAGCAGCTTGTTCTGACCTCCACACTGTTGCACAAGTGTGTGTGTGTGTGTGTGTGTGTGTGTGTACGCGCCCGCACACACACACACACACACACCAAATAACTCATGTGAAGTGAAACAGCCCTCCTTTGCCTTAATTTCACTAATCATTCTCCAATAATCTTCCATACTTGTGGAATGACACAGATGAATTCCATACGCACTTAACATTAAGCAGTTTGCCTCGTTCATTGAGACAGCCCCTTGGCAGAGTGCTTTGACTGTTTCTTTTATAAATTCCACTTATAAAATGTCTTTATCTCTGGTACTCTTTCCATATTCCCTAGATTTCCCTACGTGTTTCATTGTATTCTTGGTGTCCCTTCTGGTTCCTTTATTTTTTGAGAGACCAGGGACCCAAGTTAGTGTGATGACAACATGGCACACTTAAAGATACTCTGACCCCAACTTATTGTAAGAAAGTGATGTCTCATGAAACAACAGTGGCACCCTTACAAACACATTACATAGTGGAGGGTAAATTTGAAATTTATGTGAGTTGTCTGTTGGAGAACAAAGCACCCTGCAACCTAGTGGCTTAAAACTACCATTTGCTATTTCTCCTGCATCTGCTGCTTGATGGAGGGGGGGGGGTGTTGCTGCAGCTCTAAGCAGGCCTATCTGATTTCAGCTGGGCTCAGGTCTGATCAGCTGGCTGATTAGGAACATTCCCATTTTCTCCAAATCTTACCTTCATGGTGTGGCAGAGGCACAAGATCATGCCAGGCCATCATGCAAGAGTACAAGGATAAGAATGTGTACAGTATGCAGATTGGTGCTGCTAGCATGTCTGCCAACATCTTGTTGGCCCCCAGGAAGTGACAAGGCCATATACAATGTCAGTGGAAGGAGATTAGAGTTGGAAAAGAGGATGGCCATTAATTGGGGCTATAAATATAAGTAGGTTCCTGGTCAGGACCCCAGTATGAAAAGAAACTTTCAAACTTAAATGATTGGGTCAGATTTGTCCTAGGGGGAAGAGACAGGCCAAGTAATGACCTGGGCCTTGGCTGTGGCGTGCAGCATTCTGCACAGCTCTGCAGGTAGGTAGGGAGAAAGCAGAGACGTTAAATAACTTGCTCAAGGTTGTCGGCTGATTCATGGTGAGGCGGAGATGAGAATGCATGTCTGTCTGACCCAGAGTCCAGGTTTTTTTCACCATCCTTACCCAAAAGAGCACCCGTGTCTGCCTCTTCCTGTTTACCATGTTTACAAACCATTCTCTAAAATCCCCCTGCAATGCTAAAGGAATTGTTCATCTCTCCAGAAACTGCACATATTCTTCCACACTCTCCACGGACCGTTTTCCTTCCAGGTGAGGACTGGTCTGTAGCCTGCCTAGAACTGTGGCCCTTCCTAGGCTCACCAGAGAGAGAAGCATCTCTGTATTTTTGCTTCTGTAGAAGCATCTTTGATATTTGAGGACACCCGAGCATGAGTTTTGGAGTCAGATTTACTGGGATTCAACCACTCAGTAGCTCTGTAACCTTGGGCAACTCATTTAACTTCTTGAAATCTGTTTCTTCATCTTAAAAAAATGGGAATAAGAACACCTTGTTTGCAGAGCTGTTACAAGGACTAAAACTAAATTATGTTTATAAAGTGCCTATCCCAGTGCCTGGCACGTAATAAGTGGTGTTACTAATAATGTTAGCATCATTTCTAAGGACAGCCTTTCCTCCCCTCCTGGGAACCCCTGTGTCTGTGTGTTGGACAGGTTCCCCCCACCTCCAGCCAGTCTGTGCAGACTTGTTGCCTGCTGTGTCACCGAGAGCGCAAAGGCTGGGAAGAAGGCCCTTCACAAAATGGACTGGTGTTGCAGGGTGAGAAGCTGCCCCCTGACTTCATGCCAAAGCTCGTCAAGAATCTCCTAGGCGAGATGCCTCTATGGGTCTGCCAGAGTTGCCGAAAGAGCATGGAGGAAGATGAAAGGCAGACAGGTCGAGAACATGCAGTGGCGGTAGGTAACAGCTGACAGGTGACCCCTGGCTGCAGGAGGCTCTGCCTAGGCTGCTCTGAGAACCATTGGGCTGCACTTAGTATTTGCACTTCTGATTTGAAGGAAGAAGAGACAGGCCTACTAGTGGATATTGATGATCTTGATCCTATCCCGTCACCTGACCCTGAAACCTTCAGCCCTGTGGCCATTGGAAAGGCCAGCAGTATGATACAGATCAGTTGGAGGTCTGAAGTGTTCCTCAGTCAGAAGACAGCAGCAATAGCTAGGAGCCACGGGGGTCTGTGAGTCACATGGGTCAGACTTCTCACTTCCTTCTTGGTAGACTTGGTTTACCCAGCATCAATTAAGTTTCAAGACTTCTTGCTTGGGACTGAAATTGTAGCTCAGTAGTGGAATGTTTGTCTTGTGTGTACAAAGCTCTGGATTTATTCCTTCGTGCTGGGGAGAAAGAGAGAGGGAGCGAGAGAGCGGGCCGAGATGACCCTGTGGGAAGAAGCACCTGTCACAAGCATGAGGGCTTCAGTTTGAGTCCTCAGAATCCACATAAAGCCAGTGCATATCTACAGTCCCATGTTCCTGGATTAAAGTAGGAGGTGGAAGCAGGACAGTCCCTGGAAGCTCCTGGGCCAGCTAGCCCTGCTGATGCAACGACAGGCCAACAAAGGGACCCTGTTTGAAACAAAGGTGGAAGGTGAGGACATGCATCCAAGGTTGTCCCCTGACCTCCACTTGCACACTGGCACATAAGCACCTGCACTAACAGACACACACACACATATCATACACAGATCTGCATCACAGACAGAAGGAGGGCTGATTGTAGTAGCATTCACCTTTAGTCCTAATGCTTGGGAGGCAAAGGTAGGCAGATCCCTGTCAGTTTGAAGCCAGTGTTCTCTGCCTAGTGAATTCCAGGACAGCCAAAGCTCCATAGAGAGACCTTGTCTCAAAAAATAACCAAAGAACCCCAGGTGTGGAAGTGCAAGCCTTTAACCCCAGCACTCGGGAGGCAGAGGCAGGTGGATCTCTGTGAGTGCGAGGCCAGCTTGGTCTACAGAGTAAGTTCCAGGACAGCCAGGGCTACGCAGAGAAACCCTGTCTCGAAAAAACAAAAACAAAAAACCCAAAGAAATGAAAAAGAATTGAAAGTCTGGGGCTAGGGGGACAGCTCAGTGGTTAAGAGCACTGGCTGCCCTTCCAGAGCACTGGAGTTTAGGTCTTGGAGTTTAAGTCTCAGCATCCACATGGTGGCTCATAGCCTGCTGTAATTCCAGGCCTAGGGGATTTGGTGCCCTCTTCTGGCCTCTGTGCACTGTATGCATATGGTGTTGTATAGATATACATTCAGACAAACACTCATACACATAAAAATAAAGTCTCAAAATTTTAAAAAATGAAGGAAGGAGAAAGAAAAGGGATGGGGGAGCCTGAGCGCTAAACCACACTTTGGATTTAAAGACTTTAATCTTGTTGGCAGCTCTTCACACTCAAAAATGGCCCGTGTTCATAGACAGGCTCTGCCCTGGTAAAAGCTCTTTGCTCACTGCCCACACAGTCATGGGACTGGGAATACTATAGTCCCTTCCCAGTGCTTGGCCCTTTTTATGATTCAGCTGACCTATGCTGATTGTACTTCAAGAGTAACCTAAGGGCCTGACGGAGCAGAAGGTCAGCACCACTGTTTGACCATGAGCCTTTTTCTTTCTCCTTTCCAGATTTCCTTGTCACATACATCCTGCAAATCACAGTCTTGTGGGGGTGACTCTCATTCATCCTCGTCCTCTTCTTCATCATCTTCATCTTCCTCTTCCTGCCATGGGAACTCAGGGGACTGGGATCCCAGCTCGTTCCTGTCAGCACATAAGCTCTCAGGCCTCTGGAATTCCCCACACACCAGCGGGGCTGTGCCAGGCGGCTCACTTGGGAGTCCTCCTGCCGTCCCTGGTGAGTCTTTAAGCCTTGGAAAGTACTGGGCCCCTTTCTATATAGGTAGCTGTTTGCCTTTCTACTTTGGTCCAGTCAGTGAGAAATTTGGATATTAAAATAAGTAAACAGGGCTGGACATGGTGGCACACGTCTTTAATCCCAGCCCTTGGGAGGCAGAGGCAGACAGATCTCTGTGAGTTCAAGGCCAGACAGAGCGAGTCCAGGACAGCCAGGGATGTTACACAGAGAGACCTTGTCTTGAGAGAGAAAAAAAAAGTAAACAGGTACTTGTTCTGATGCAGCAAGGACGACCTAGACCTCGCCTATCTCTGGAAGACTTTCTGCAAGACTCTAAAGTTACAAAACACTGCCCACAGAGAAAATTTGCCCTCATAGTTGTTATTGACATTGGGTCCAGGAGGGGTCCTGATACTGAGGAATAAGTAGCCTGGGAAAGCCCTTATAGAAGTGAGACTTAGATCAGGTGCACCTGCCCTCTATACCATTAACAATGTGAACTGCCTCTGTTCCCTTGGCCTCCCTGGACTTCCTTCAACCTTTGGGATAGGTGTACACCATTGCATTTACCCCACAAGAGACTGGCTACAGGAATCTTCCTTAAACTTGATACTAATGCTCAAGTCCCAGAGGGGATGGCCTTTGGATTACTACTGCCATACTTCTAAAGGAGGGTGGACTTCTTCAAGATGGTACTGCCCTCAAATTATGTGAATTGAGAACATAGTTCCAGTTATCTTGGTCCATGAGCTGAAAAGAGTCATCAGAGCTTTTTCCTACTTCAGTCAGAATTTTGTGGCCCCCTAGGAGTCAGGCATACCTTGGCTGCTCTGGTCCATGTGACTCAGAGCCAGATCCCAAGGTTGCTATAGCTATTCCTTTCTCATGCCTAAGAATAAGGGACCCTGAGCAACAGGACAGGCATCCTCTGTTCAGGCCACAGTGGAGCCACAGCATCCTTGAGCATCTCATGCCCATCCAACCAAGCTACCTACACACTCTTCAGGGTGCCCTGTGCTGAGAGGCTATCCTCTGGTCACAGTAAGCAGGATGATGTGGCAGTGAGCCTGTGGGCTTTCCTTCCAGATCTGACCCCTGTTTCTCCCCTCCACCTACAGGTGAGGCTTTCCCTGTCTCGGAGCACCACCAGCACTCAGACCTCACTGCTCCCCCTAACAGCCCCACCGGCCACTCCTCCCATCCAGCATCTCTGATTCCTTCTCACCCTGGCTCCTTCAACTCGCTGTCCCACCCACACCAGCTGCCCACCACCCCAGCAGCACCTTTCCCTGCCCAGGCTTCAGAGTGCCCTGTGGCTGCTGCCACTACCACCCACCCCCCAGGGCCATGCCAGAGCCCCCATCTGCCCTCCACCAGCATGCCACTCCTGAAGATGCCTCCACCATTCTCGGGGTGCAGCCACCCCTGCAGCGGGCATTGCAGTGGGCACTGTGGTGGGCCTCTCCTCCCACCACCGAGCTTTCAGTCTCTCCCTAGCACTCACAGGTAAGTGAGTGTCATGAAAGGCACTGCTCTCTGCTCGCTGGAGCTGAAGAGTTGGAAAACTTACCAAGAACACTTTTAGGATGGAAGTCAAAGTGCAGATTGAACTGGAAGAAGAGGCTCAGTGCTAGGACACAGTCTACGCATGCACAAGGTCGTGTGTTTGATCTTTAGCACCAAAAATAAATAGGTTCTAAACTCGGGGCTTTTTCATTGTTCTCCCAATTATAATTTTTTGAAGCTCAGGACAATTCAGATATGGAAAAGGGTCTTCACAATTTAAAGAGAAACTTCACCATGTATATAAATGACATCATTTGGTCTATTTGATAAATGTTTTATGTAGTAGTTTTTTTATTTTCTTCATTTTGAGACTGGCTCTTGCTATGTAGCCCAAGCTACTAGCCTTCTAACTTGTGATCTTCCTGCCTTAGCCGCCTACTCTGGGATTACAGGTGTTTCTTACTACCTCTGACCTGTGTAGCAACACTTTCTTTTTTTTTTTTGGTTTTTTGAGACAAGGTTTCTCTGTGTAACAGTCCTGGCTATCCTGGACTCACTTTGTAGACCAGGCTGGCCTTGAACTCACAGAGATCCACATGCCTCTGCCTCACAGTAGTGGGATTAAAGGCGTTTACCACCATGCCCGATTTGTGTAACAACACTTCTTAAATTTCATGATCATTTCTCTAATTAAAATGCCTTTTAAGGGTTGGAGAGATGGCTCAGTGGTTAGAAGCCCTGGCTGCTCTTCCAAAGGACCAGGTTCGAGTCCCAGCACCCACATAGCAGTTCACAGCTGTCTAATTGCCGGGCGTGGTAGCTCACATCTTTGATCCACCACTTGGGAGGTGCAGGTGGATCTCTGACTTCAAGGCTAGCCTGGTCTACAAAGTGAGTCGAAGACAGCCAAGGATACATGGGGGGGGGGGAACGCCTTTTAAATCTTAAATATCTATATAATATCTTACTGTATAACTAGCATAATTTATGTTCTCCAATTCCTGGATGTTAAGGCATTTCTGATTTTTGTTTTTAGAAGCAAGGTTTCTCTGTGCAGAAACCTGACTGTCCTGGAACTTGCTCTTTAGATCATACTGGCCTCAGACTATGAAACCTGCCTGCCTCTGCCTCTGCCTCCCAAGTGCTGGGATTACAGGTGTGTGCCATCACACCTGGTTCATTTCCAAATTTTTAACCAAGAAAAGTACTGTTGTGATAAGGCTGTGTTTGAATAGATCTGGCCCTTTAGAGCTCTAGAAGCAGCTGCATGGCTCTGCTATCTTTATCCGAAGGTAAATTCATTGAAGGCAGATGTTTTTAGGTTGACCCTGTCTGTTGTGTATCTGTGTTCCTGTCTGAGATCTCAGCACCCTGCTGCCACCACTCTTGACTTGTCCTCTCACATATTTCTTTTTTTTTTTTTTTTTTGGTTTTTCGAGACAGGGTTTCTCTGAATATCTCTGGCTGTCCTGGACTCGCTTTGTAGACCAGGCTGGCCTCGAACTCACAAAGATCCGCCTGCCTCTGCCTCCCAAGTGCTGGGATTAAAGGCGTGCGCCACCACCGCCCAGCTGTCTCTCACATATTTCTTACGTAGTGTCAATGATGCCAGTACAGACTGGTTCTGCAGTTTTCATTAAGTAATACTGTGTTCCTGTATTGTGTTCTTAATACTCAGTATTTGTGGCTGGAGAATGTTAGTTATAGTTAATTTGCTGGTCTCCAGTTGCACAACATTTAGGTCACTCCATCATTTTAACATTATAACCAGCATGTAAAGATACCCTGGCCTAAAGCTTTTTCCTCTTTCCACTTTTTCATGATTGTTTCTTGGGAGGACTCTTAACACACACTGGCAAATTGCTTTCTCCCATGCAGAGTGCACATTTATAATCCTAGCCATTGGGAAGCAGAGGCAGGAGTATCTAGAGTTCGAGGCTAGCCTCAACTGTGTAGAAAGCTATTTTACAAAGAGAGTGAAGGGGAGGAGTTAGAGAGAGTGCATGTGGGTGTTGGGGACTCCTTTGTGGGAGATGCAGAAGACTTGAGTCTGACCCCTAGCAAGAAAAGAGAGACCAGGTGGGGAACTGCTTTTGTAGGGTTCTCCAAATCCATGGAGCCACTGATAGAGTAGTGCTCTGTCTGTATCTTCAGGAACACTGAATATTTAAATTTTCTGAAAGGGATTTTGCTTACTGTAATATAAAAACTGAATTTGGAATAACTTCTGTAGGCACCATTGGTAACAACTTGTGCTTTCCTAGACCACCATTGTTTACTGACCTTATGTGGGCCCCACGGGCCTGTCCTAGGCTGTCACTCACTCTTATTTGTCCTCAAACATTGAGCCAGCTTCTGCAGTGCTCCAGCTGCTGCTGATCCATCCATCATAGGGCTCTGTTTGTTGTCAGCTTTGGTTTGGGGACCTCCCAGCCCGGCTCATCCTTACCCTGGGAAAATACTGTATATAATCCAAGTGGTCCCAACTCATTGTCAGAGTCCAAAGGCAGAATGTAGATTGAACTTTGTATACAGGGAAAACTCATGTGTTTTGCCACCCCGTTGGACAGAGCAGTCGGATGTCCTGAGCCTCAGTCTCTACAACTGCTAATTGGGGAGAATGGGTCTGGTTCCTACGGGACTTTAGGGATGGCTCAATGCCATGCTGAGGACATTTCTGGCTCCAAGCAGTAGTAGATCTTGTTAGTCTGTGGCCCCCAGGGGACACGTGTTTTTTCTCATCACAGAACTCTAAGGAAGCTCTACCTCCTGACACAAATACAAGACTCAAGTGTATTGTGAGGACCCTGGGAAAATAGAAGAAAAACTTGTCTTTGATCTTTGGTGTTGTAGCAGAGGCGCCGTCAACCCATGAGTCAGTTCAAATTTCTATTCACTGAGCACTTGCTGTTCAGGGTTGTCATGCTGTGTAGTGAGACTCCAGAATGCAAGTGGCATACTACCTAGTTTAAAAGACAAGTTTTGAACAGCCCATTACCACAAGGCTTGATAAAAACAGTAAACTAGAGAGGTGTCCACATAGTGCCCTCAAGGGGTGCATGCAGGAGACTTCCACAGGGTCAGTGATTGCATTTGTGATGCCTGGGAGGCAGCGAACACTCTTATCAGGCTCTGCTCTTTACAAGAGGCATTGATGTGCCAGGTGAAGGGCAGTTGCAGTGGTGGCTGGGGATTGGGATACTTTTCTAGGCTCCTACTGTATTCTGTGCCTACACCACCCACTCTCACCTCTGGGCCCTTCTCCCTTGCAGCAGGGACCCTGGGTGCAAGGGGCACAAATTTGCACACAGTGGCCTGGCCTGTGAGGCAGATGAGGGTCTGGGCGAGGAAGAGGATAGCAGCTCTGAGCGCAGCTCTTGCACCTCGTCCTCCACCCACCCACGCGATGGGAAGTTCTGTGACTGCTGCTACTGTGAGTTCTTCGGCCACAATGCGGTGAGTGAGCCTACCTGGGCAGAGAGGGCTGGACAGCGGGGGCAGAGGAGAACCCCTTGCTCATGGTAGTGGTCGCCACACTGGGACTCAGAGTCCTTGCATCTACATCTGCCTGCTTCAGCCTCAAGGCACATTTGCAAGGTCGGGATCTCTTAACATGTTGTTTGGCTGTGTTTTTTCTCGTGGTTTCTCTTAAGATTGACTTTTTTTTCTTTAGGCAAAAGGAAGGAAATGGCAGAGAGAAAGCTATGAGTCTGATGAGTATACATGTGTAATCCCAGAGAAGTGAACGCTTGTGCACGATGGAGGCAGAGTGGAAGCAAAAAGTTCCCCAAGTGTGACAGCCATTGAGGCACAGGCCATGAGCACAGATGGCACCAAGAAGGAGGCTCAGATCGGTCACACTGTCTCTAGACAGGAGAGCAGTTCACAAGTCCCAGGAGGAGAAGAGGGAAAGGTTGCTGACTAGGGCAGAGCATGGTAGTGATTTAATATTATTAGTCACCTTTCAGGGAGGCATTGCTATCTTCATTTTAGAGGTGACAAAATTGAGGTTGCCAAAGACTGAGTGACTCACCCAAGGTCATACAGTTTTTAAGTGATGAAGCCTGGGCTCAAACCTGCTTCCCTGGCTCCGCAGTCCTTCTCCACCGAGCTCTGCCCTTGTCTTCATACCCACCACTGCTTCAGCTCAGGGCCTACTGAGGATGGAGTTATTGGCCTTGGTGGCTGATGCTAGAGAGAATAACTGGCTTCTCACCACATAGTTGGTGCCAGTGGGTGGGAGTGCCATGGGCCTCCCAGGCCCAGGGTGTAATGTCAGCACCTCCCCCTCCCCCAGCCACCCGCTGCCCCAACGAGTCGGAATTATACTGAGATCCGGGAGAAGCTCCGCTCGAGGCTGACCAGGCGGAAAGAGGAGCAGCCCATGAAGGGGGGCACTCTGGGCGGGATCCCTGGGGAGCCTGCGGTGGACCACCGAGATGTGGATGAGCTGCTGGAATTCATCAACAGCACGGAGCCCAAAGTCCCCAACAGCGCCAGGGCCGCCAAGCGGGCCCGGCACAAGCTGAAAAAGAAGGTGGGTGTGGGGGGGAGTTCAGCTGTACTGCTTCTCCTCCCTGAGGAATCCCTCACCCCAACCCCTAAGACCTTGGGCATGAATGGTGCTGGCTGCCAAAAATCCCTGGTATGGCTCACTGCTATGGGAAGTTCTGTATGAGTCTGGGAGGCATCAGGGTCAGGGAAGTCCCAGGGGCAAGTAATTGGAGAAGGAAATGTGTCTCCACCGCAGGCTGCTTGCTGGTGTCCTTCAAGCTGAGGATTTGCCTCCATAGGTCATTTATTCATTGAGCAAGTACTTCCACAAAGGAGCCAAAATGTAACAGTTAAGTTCTCACCTGGGAGAAATTCAGTCCAGTGTGGAGACTGACACAAAACTGGACAAGCACATTAGGGTGTGACAAGTACTAGGGTGAGGAAACTACCCTGTCTTGCCCAGCAGTGGCTTTACAAGAAGTTGACTCATCCGCTGAGTCCCAGGGAGTAGGGACATCAGGCACAACACACCCCACAGCAGTGTGGCAAAGCCAAAGCTGAAGATAGCAGACAAACCGGGCAGGTGGTGGAAGCCAAAGAGAGCCTCAGAGGCCCTGCTGGAGGTCAGCTTTGACTTCAGCCTCTAGTGAGAGGGTGACACCAGAGGGTTGTCCTGGTCAAATTTGTATTTTGATTGCAGTATGGTTATACAGAAGGCAGATTGGAAGATAGAGGCAAGAAAACATTGGAGTTTGATGCCCAAGGTAGGAAAAGACAAGACCCAGGGGAGGTGACTGAGAGTGGGACTGGAGAGAGCTTTGAAGGCAGCAGAAGTGACAGACTTGGGTACTCTAATGACAGCACAAGAGGCAGTCAGGGTGTCTCCCAGGTGGTAGCCAGTATGCTGAAGGTATTTGTGACTGCACCAGCATGACAGTTGCAGAAAACGATGCAATTGGATGCACTGACTCAGAGGTTCCTATGAGACATTCAGGTGCAAGTGGAGGTGTGCAACTAGGTTGCCAGCACAGAGATGTAACTGAAGGCAAGGGAATGAATCAGTACTCAGCACTGAGGATTAAACCCAGGGAGCAATATCTGGACAACCTACTGCTAGATGAGCCCCAGGGCTTGATGAATTGTCGCCTAACTACCCCAGCTGTGTCTGCTCAGTGCCACACACAGGAACCACCATCTGAAGAGATCTGGTCTGACAGCCACCCAGTTCCAGTTCTTGGGTGACCAAACAAGGCTAGGGCTCTAGAAGGCAGAAGTAATTCTGCATCTTTACAGCCTAAGGACAACCAAGATCCTTCTGCAGCTTCAAGTAGTTAACCAAAAGGTTTAACCAAAGTCACACTTCAGAGCTGTTCAGTGGGCTCTGGTGGTCTCTGGCCACTTTGAGCAAGTCCCCAGGGCATGCTCAGCACTTCTGGCTCTGGTGTGTTTTTTATAAACCCGTGTACCCTTCCTAAAAGACTGTCACCCCAGGGCTCTGCTCAGATGTTTCCTCTGCAGATATCCTCAGGGAAGTCTGCTGTACTTCTGCTACATCTTGTATATCTTTCTAGGCTTCCATTCATCACCCTTCTGATCCCAAAGCTCCCCATACAGTCCCTGTCTACTAGACCCAGCCTTGTAGGCAGGGACAGTCATGTGTAGGTGGTCTCAGTGTTAAATCAGAGACTATTGTCGTTATCCATTTGGATGGCAGCCTCCTCTCTGAGGTCCTTCAACCCGCTGGTCTTAACTAGTTTGGTTGTCATAAAAAATTCAGCTTCCTGGGCTGGAGAGGTGGCTCAGAGGTTAAGAGCACTGGCTGTTCTTCCCAAGGTCCTGAGTTCAATTCCCAGCAACCACATGGTGGCTCACAGCCATCTACATTGAGATCTGCCTGGGCATATATGTAGAGCAAATACTGTATACATAATAAATAAACAAAAAAGTTAAAAAAAATTCAGCTTCCTGAGCTGGAAAGATGGCTCAGCAGTAAAGAAGTCCTCTGTTCTTCCAGAGGACCTGGGTTCAATTCCCACCACCCGCATGGCAGCTCACAACTGTCTGTAACTCCAGATACAAGGAATTTGGCACCTTCATGCAGACATACATGCAGGCAAAACACCAATGCACATAAAAATAAATAAATCTTTTTTAAAAATCCAGTGGGGCTGGAGAGATGGCTCAGCAGTTAAGAGCACTGACTGTTCTTCCGGGTTCAAATCCCAGCACCAAAAATGGCAGTTCACAGCTGTCTGTAATGGCTGGGCTGGTGGCGCACACCTTTAATCCCAGCACTCGGGAGGCTGAGGCAGGTGGATCTCTGTTGAGTTCAAGGCCAATCTGGTCTACAAAATGAGTCCAGGACAGCCAAGGATACACAGAGAAACCCTGTCTCGAAAACAAACAAACAAACAAACAAACAAACAAAATCCAGCTTCAGGCTGGAGAGATGGCTCAGAAGTTAAAAGCACTGGCTGGTCTTCCAGAGGTCTTGAGTTCAATTCCCAGCAACCACATGGTGGCTCACAGCCATCTATAATGGGATCTGGTGCCTTCTTCTGTCCTGTAGGCATATATGCAGACATAACACTGTATACCTAATAAATAAATGAATGAATGAACGAATGAATGAATGAATAAATAAATAAATAAATGTTTTTTTAAAATTCAGCTTCCCCAGTAGGCATGTAGTGATGACAGCTTATTCTCATAACACTGTATACCTAATAAATAAGTAAGTAAATAAATAAATAAATAAATAAATGTTTTTTTAAAATTCAGCTTCCCCAGTAGGCATGTAGTGATGACAGCTTATTCTCTACCACCTTGGAAGATGGGTTTAAAAAAAAAACAACAACCAAAAAAAAAAAAAAACAAGATTTTCCTGTTCCCTCATCCCACTTTCAGACTATTACTTTCCTTTCTTGCCTTTAAGCACTAATCCCTGCTTCTTTAAAGCTATACCCGTCTGTCACGGCCATTCCTTTTTGTTCACTGAATGTTGTCATTTTACCTTTTCTCCTCTTCCCAGGCCAATCTAACACTCACTCACTTAAGTTGAGTAAGTGAATTAACCCATTGCTCAGTCCATCTTAACCAGTACCCTTTAGTCCCCATGAAAACTGCATCTGTCTGGCACATCCTATACTATCTCTCCCCTTCTACCAGCAGAGGACAGCATGTGACTGTATGTGGCACTCAGCTGGGTGGTTCCCCCACTTGTTTGAACTCTCTGGCTGGCCTGTATATCCCTATTCCCTTTATTCCATGTCATGCCTGATCACATGGCCCTTTTGGCAGACCTCTGAGTCTCCAGTTGCCTCTCCCTTGAGCCTCTTTATTGCCCTCCCTTGTTCTTTAGCAGTTAAGTTCACTTATGTTTCCAACAAGGAAAAAGCCATTGGACATACCTCCTCATCTAAAGGAAGGATTGTCCTTCTCACATCCCATCCCACATAGTCATTTCTAGCTACCCAGCCCAGGCTGCCTGCTCCTACTTTCAAAGCCTTAGTTGGTAAGCATTGATTGCCTCAGGCTCAAACCCAGATTCTAGCAAAGAGACATCTGCAGTCTCTTGGTTTGACTCCCATCACATGTCATTGTGCCCACTGTTGAGTTTCAAAGGCAGTCAGTCCTAGAAGCTGGAGCCTTTCCTGCCTTCCCAGCTTGTTTCCCTTGTTGTTGAGGTAAAGCCTTACATCCATGTTCATTGTTTTCTCTTCCCACTTGTCACCTAACTGCTGTCCACCCTTTTCAGTCACTACTTTATTACCAGATCCAAGTTATGTCTTGGCTATGTGCCCATAATAGTTGTCCACTGTGCTCCCCTTAACCCTTGTCTTTGGCTCCTCGACTTTCAGGCACGCAGGGCCCAGAAAGTGGCTGTAGGGTCACCATCTTCTCCACATTTCTCACCTACTCTCTGACTTCTTTGTTTCTCCTTTGTAAGTTCCTGTTCCTCACCTAGACTTTGTAGAGCACATCTCTCTAAGGAAGAGAAGCCATCTAGGTAGTATTTTTTACCGTGTACTTGACATTAGCATCTCTGATAACTATTGGTCCTCTTTGGGGACATTCTGCAGGTACCTCAAACTCAGTACATCACAAAAGAGGCCTGCCTTTTCTTCTCCATTATCTGTTTAGTAAAGGGGACCACTCCACCTTGTTGCTTTACCTCAAGCCATGGGCACTGTCAGGGAAGGCCATTGTGACCTTGGAATTGGACTCCAGTGTGAAGCTTAGCTTGATCACACTTGCTGTATGACCTTGGGCAAATCAGTTAATCTCAATGCCTCAGTTTTTCCATCTATAAAGTGAGAATAACAGGAACCTAAGTCATAGATTGTTGTGAGGATGAAATGAAAGTTGGATAGAGCCTGCCACATATGAGTGCTTGGTTTCATATGTGGGGGGCCACTGCAGCAGCTGTAGTGGTTGGTCATTTTTCTGGACGGGTGTCATTTTACCTTCCTGCCTAACACAAAAATCCCTATCCATGATAAACCTCGCACTCCAGCTCAAAGCAGTTCACTCTCCTCCTCCCACAGTATGCGTGTTTAAAACCTTAGGTTGGTAAACATTGGTTGCCTCAGGCTCAAACCCAGAGTTCTGCATAGCCCGCAGACCCCTTGGGATCTGGCTGCCATTTGGCTTCCCAGGTCTATCTTAGCCTTACTTTCTAACCTACTTTCCTGGCTCCCAAGGCCCCTCCATGCCACATCTCCCCTTTCAAAAACAAAAGCAAAACAAAATTCTGGACTCCAGTTGTACCTCTGTGTGGCTTCGGTTCCTAATGACGCCTTTTCTGCTTTCCCTGATTTATATTGAGTGTACTTATCTTATTTTGTCCAGGTTGTCCCACTAACCCTTCAGTGTCCCTCCAGGACACTCTCAGATGATCCATGCTGGGTTAAAGCACCTTGTGCTTTCTGCCCGGTAGCACTTGACACTGTCACTCTGAGTTAAGCAGTCCATTTGTATTCTCTCTTCCCGGCTGACTGAAGCTGCGAAGCAGAGTCCATGTCTTGTGCCCAGCTATACCCCCAAAGCTTAGCCCAGTGCCTCATAGTCAATAAGCAAACGGAACTAAACTTTCTGGAACGTATGAGTCATCCCTGGTGCCTTGTCCTGATTTTGCCACTTAGTAGCCATCCAATATTGAGCCAACTTCATATTCTTGCCAAAGCTGAAGTTCCTCATCTGTAAACTAGGCATTATAGTACAACAAGGGCAGTGGTGAGGCTGAAAGGCGACTTGTTGCGAGGACCCAGGTTTGTACAGTAGCCGCTGTACATTTGTGTGCTTTCTCCTTTCTAGACATACAGCAAACATTTCCAGGCTGTGCTGGTTCAGGGAGAGAGGGAGCAACCACCTGAATCCATATGGTGTCCAAGTGCCCCATTGCACCTGTGGACACTGCTGTAGGCCACACTGCTGTTTATCTGAGTAGGCAGAGTCCTGGCACGTAGGGAAGGAGACTCGGTACCAAGCGTCCTTGCAACTGTCCTCAGAGCAACTTTTTTCTTCTAAATTACAAACTTGGAAGTTAGGGTTCAAAGAGAGTAAGTGATTTGTCCAAGGGACTCCTCAGGAAGCTATGTTTAGGTGTGTAGTTAGTGTTCAGAAGAGACAAGAGAATATATGCCTGCCTGCTGGGGAAGAAAGATCACTCTGTAGGTTGATTCTGAGGTGATGGCAAGTCTTCTCTCCCCACACATATTATGCTCTATCTCTCCCTCAATCTGCAAGTCACATGGAAACACGTGAGGTCGTGCTCTGCCACAGCCTTCCCACCTGACCCCTAGCTCCCTGTAAAGGGTCTGTTAGCTTAGGTTAGGCAGATTCCATTCTCCTGATTCAAGTCTGTCAAAGATGGCTTCCAGGACCCAGCACCTTGGGACCTGCCAGGCTTCACCTGGGATCAGGAGCTGCTTTTACCTTGTGCTGAGGGCCCTGTCTCTGGTCATGGTGTGCTGTAGGACATGCTTTAGATGTGGTCTTGGATATGAGGAGCTAGCTGAGCCGTGAGAAACCTTTCTAAGACACCCCCCCTCTTCAGTAATACAGCATCAGGCACACACGTCAGCCACTTGGAGCATCTCAACTCCTACATCTTCTTTCCCTTAAGACTGCATTAATAAGCCGGGCAGTGGTGGCGCACGCCTTTAATCCCAGCACTTGGGAGGCAGAGGCAGGTGGATCTTTGTGAGTTCGAGGCCAGCCTGGTCTACAAAGTGAGTCCAGGACCGCCAGGGCTACACAGAGAAACCCTGTCTCGAAAAACCAAAAAAAAAAAAAAAAAAAAAAAAAAAAGACTGCATTAATAATAATACATTTCCCTGCCACTTACAAAATTGAGGAGACTGCCTCTCTACAGCCATGCATCTGCACTTTATTCTTTATTCTAGACTTATTATCTCTACGTCCACTAACTGGGGAATGAGTGAATTACTCAAGCTTGTACTAACTCATACCCAGGAAACAGATCCAAGCCTTCTTAGACCCTAGAACTGACACAGGCTCATAGTGAATAAACTGTCAAAAGCTATCTCAGGAGCTCATTTGTACTTCTTCCCCCAAGACTTGATATCTGTCTGGTTTCATCGGCCCCTCATTCCTGCAAGGTTAAGGAATATGTGGAGATCACCAGTCTCTGCCTTCAGCAAGTGACAAAGCTAGGTCCCAGGCTGATATGTCAGGGTCACATTGTACCTAGTTGATAGCTGACCTCTGCTGAAACTGCCTCTTCTATTGGCAGGAAAAAGAGAAGGCCCGGTTAGCAACAGAAGCTTTGAAGCAGGTGAATCGTGTTTCTGGAAGCCAGGAGCCAAGGCCTGCCAGGGAGAGGCTTCTAGAGTGGCCTGACCAAGAGCTGGACCGGGTCAATAGCTTCTTGAGCAGCCGCTTACAGGAGATCAAGAGCACCGTCAAAGACTCCCTCTGTGCCAGTTTCAGCATGTGTGAGCTCAGCATGCATAACAGTAGTGTTAAGGAGGGGACACAGCCCCAGACTCTAACCCCTTCAGACCTCAATGGCTCTGAGCAGCAGCCTGACATCAGCCTTGACCTGTCCCCTTTGACTTTGGGCTCCCCTCAGAGCCACATGTCACCAGCTCCACGTGAGCGAGTCCCACTATGGGCAGAAAAGAGAGACCCTCGCCTACCATGGACAGAGGTGAGGGGCCCTCCTCCTGGTATCCCTGAGAATGGGCTTGTGAGAAGACTCAACACTGTGCCCAACCTGTCCAGAGTGATCTGGGTCAAGACACCCAAGCCAGGCAACCCTAGCTCTGAGGAAAGTTCAAAGGAAGTTCCCAGTTGCAAACAGGAGCTGCTTGAGCCTGTGGCCACAGGTGGGAAGCTACGAAAGAGCAAGAGACAGGGAAGTCAAGCCAAGAAGAGCGAGGCAAGTCCAGCCCCCTGGGCTCTAGCCAACCCAGAGGCTTCCAGTGCCAAGAGCCAGATATCTAGCCCCAAGCAGTCAGGCAAGGGCCTGGAGCCTGCGAAAGTGGGCAGCTATGCAGAACCTGGAGAGGGTGGCCAGCCAGGACCAAGTGGGGCTGACAGTCTCACAGTGGAAAAGAAGAAGAGTTCCTGGCAGAATTGGCCAGGTGAGGCCAAGGCACGGACTCTGGAGCAGGAATCTGTGCAGACCCCAGGCCCAGCAAGGCCACAGAGCTTGCCCCAGGGCAAGGGCCGCAGCCGCCGCAGCCGCAACAAGCAGGAGAAGTCAGCCTCCTCCTTGGGTGAGTGCACCAGAAACCAAGTGGCTGAACCCCCACCCCAACCAAGCCACGGGGTGGAGGGCAATCCCTGTGTATGGGCAGCACTGCCCCCAGCATGACCCCAGAGGCCTGACCATGGGCACTGAGCCCTCCTGGCTGTGTCTTCCTAGACGATGTGTTCCTGCCCAAGGACTTGGATGGGGTGGAGATGGATGAGACAGACCGAGAGGTGGAGTACTTTAAGAGGTAGGTGTGTGCTGCCTGCTTTTCCTCTGACTAAGGGAGATTATGTCCATGCCCAAGCCCCATGTTGTGTCTCAAGCCTGAGAAAGTTCGTGGGGGTCTTCACCACCTTTCCAGGCCCTTCCATGAACCCAGGGAGCCCCTTGCCAAGACCACCTGGGAAGGTGTAAGGAGAAGAAGCCATATTAGGGCCCAGAAACTAGGGCTTTATATTTCTTTTTTTTTTTTTTTCGAGACAAGGTTTCTCTGTGTAGCCCTGGCTGTCCTGGCCTCACTTTGTAGAGCAGGCTGGCCTTGAACTCGCAAAGATCCGCCTGCCTCTGCCTCCCAAGTGCTGGGATTAAAGGCGTGCGCCACCACCGCCCGGCTTATATTTCTATTTCTTACTCATTTAGACAGGGTTTCAGTGTAACTTGAGAACTCATTATGTAAACTAGACTGGCCTCAAGCTCACAGAGGTCCCCTGTCTCTGATCCCCAAGTGCTGGTATTGTACTTGTACTTCTAGAAGTTCTAGTGGGCCAAGCTCTAGGAAAAGTCTAAACAGGGAGAGATTCAGGAATATACAGCCCAGTGATGATGCCATTAGAGGCATAAAGTTGTGATGGGGCCACTGGGTGGGAAGCCTTCCAGCCAGCCGTGAGGTTAGAGGAGGCCATTCTAGGAAAGGTGATACTGATGGGAAACTTGAGTAATAAGACTGCGCTGAGCTCATCAGGTACAGTGAACAGTATTTGTAACAGTGGGACAGCATGTACAAAGGACTGAGGGTAGAAAAGCCACTTCAGTACAGCAAGGATAAGGCAGAGACGATAGGCAATTTGTGTCTCACAGCAGTCGTCCTCATGCATTGTCCCCTGGCCTTGTGGACAGCAGTTCTCAAGCCAGTAGAGTTCTCATGCCTGTCAGATCCTGACACCTGGCAGCCACAGTGCCTGCTTAGAACCAACTCATTCCTTTATTTCTTTTTCTTTTCTTTTCTTTTCTTTTTTTAAGAGTCTTGCCATATAGCCCAGGTTGGCCTCAAACACATGGCAGTCCTGAGTGCTGGGATTATAATGTACATCACCACTCTGGGCTTCCAGTTGGTTTCTTAGTAAATGGGACATCTTTTGTCTAGAGGTGGGGTCCAGTGAGTACAGGAGAGAACCTCTTACTGTGTTTTACCCATATTTCCAAAACCCAATAGGTTCTGTTTGGATTCTGCAAAGCAAACTCGTCAGAAAGTTGCTGTGAACTGGACCAACTTCAGCCTCAAGAAAACCACTCCTAGCACAGCTCAGTGAGGTAGAGACCACAGCTGTAACCTGCACCCTGCTTTCCATGCCTGCCATTTTCTGTGCCCCTCTAAACCATTCTGTATTCTGGGTCTGGAGAATTGGGCTGAGGCTTTGCTAGCCCTGCTTTCTGCACCTCTATAGCAACCACATTATCTAGTTCACTTGCTGATGATCTATGTCCTGTCTTTTTCTGTGTGTCTTCTCACTCAAGGCCTCTGTTCTTCTACTACTACTCCCTGGTTAGGCCCTTCCTGAATCTTGTTGCTACTTTTCCTGAAGGTCTGCTTCTTAGGATATCATCACTGGGGTTCAGTCTCCCTCTCAAAACCTCCAGGCAGCATAGACTTCATGGAGCTATCCCATGATTGGGCACTGGGATTAAGTCCCGTTTGCTTCCTCAGTGCAGACTACCTGAATGCCTTCCACCTTAAGCAGTGTAAGAGATGAGCCCCAAAGGAACAGAGAGGGACAGGTGAGCTAGAGCAAGACCTTCAGGTCATTGATAATCATGGAAGGGTTAATAAGGATTCTTCTCTATCTAGTAGGACAAGTTCCTGAGGAACTAGGAGCTAAGCTGCCTTTTGGAAAGAGACTGGCCCAGAAGCAGCTCTGGCCTGCCCTCCAGCCACTACCCAAGTCCTGTTATCTGAACTGTTGACATACTGGAGAATGTTTTGGGGCTGGGTGCCCAACACTGGAGAAAACCTCCAGACAGAGCTTTAGTGCAGAAGAGATAGGCAGCTAGCACACAGTATTGGGGCCCAAGGCTGTTCAATTCTACATCCTTTTTTTAATTTATTTAATGATTTACTTTTATTTTATGTGCATTGGTGTTTTGCATGCATGTGTGTCTGTGAGAGGGTGTTGGATCCAAGTTACATAGTTGTGAGCTGCCATGTGGTCACTAGGAATTGAACAGGTTCCTTTGGAAGAGCAGCCAGTGTTCTTAACCTCTGAAACATCTCTCCAGCCCCACAGTTCCATGTCTTAACTTTGTACCTGAATCGGGTTTTTGTGTCTAACAACTGTACAGCTGCCCTTAGTACAACGGGAGGCCTGGGCAAGGGGGTTGATCTCTATATAGACTGTTGAGGTCCCCATCTGTCTCTGTGTTTCTCTGTTCTTTAAAAATTCTTCTCTGGGCTGAAGCAGTGAGCTTCCTGGACCCTGAGCAACTCCCTGGTGCAGTATGGAGGCCTGAAGCCAGGGGAGTATTGGGAATTGAGGCTCCCTGTGCTGTGCGTACGCTGCCTCCAAGTTAAGGCTGTTTTCTTCACAAGCCTCAGACTTCCTGTGCCTGCCACACAAGGATAACCACACCCAAGGGCATCTTCTAGGGCTAAGGTGCCTTCTCTTCTTACCTTTCTTCCCCACCACCAGGAGCAAGGAATAGCAAAGACCCCAGGCACTTCATCTGTTGCCTCCATTGAAAAAGGGTTACACCTCCTCACAGAAGCCCTATTCCACTGCTCTCCTGGGAAACCTAATCCAGCCATCTTCTTCTGCCTTAGCTGATCTCTGCCAAGACAGAAAGGCCACTGTCCTCCTCAAGAGTGCACAACCCTGAGCCTCTTCCTCATCTTCCTGCAGGATCAGGAGCCTGTAGTGCTGCACAGCTGATCTCTGCCAAGACAGAAAGGCCACTGTCCTCCTCCCTCCCTCAAGAGTGCACAACCCTGAGCCTCTTCCTCATCTTCCTGCAGGATCAGGAGCCTGTAGTTCTGCACAGACTTGGGACCCAGCCCAAGCTGTCTCCTTGAACCTGAGTGGGAGTCTGAATACAGGGCTGGCCTCCACTAGCACCTGTCAGTGGAAGAGCAGTTGCCAGCAACTGAGCTCTTACTCAGCCCTGACCCGGACCGATGTGCTGCAGGAAGGCCTTAGTTTTCTCAAGCACTGTCCCGTATGTTGACAGAACCTCAGGACTGGGGCTCTCTCCCTCAACCATTTTGTTATTTTTATTTTTGTGTGCATTGGTGTTTTGCCTGCCTGTCTGTGTGAGTGTGTCAGATCTTGGAGTTAGAGATAGTCATGAGCTGCCATGTGGGTTTTGGGAATTGAACCTGGGTCCTCTGGAAAAACAGTCAATGTTCTTAACAGCTGAGCCCCCAAAGGATTTTTTTTTTTTTTTTTTTTTTTTGCGGGGAGGCGGTTCCAGACAGGGTTTCTCTATGTAACAGTATTGGCTGTCCTGGAACTCACTCTGTAGATCAGGCTGGCCTCAAATTCACAGAGATCCACCTGTCTCTGCCTCTGGAGTGCTGGGGTTAAAGGCGTGGCCCACCACAACCAGCTTCCTCAACAGTTTTAGATATCATTTGCCACTGGAAAATTTCAAATTTCCATGTGGGAAATCTGTTAGCTTGTGTTTTAGCCCAAGAAACAAAACCAACACTTCTTATTCCCACCTTCCCAGATCCAGATGCAGCAGGGATATGGGCAGAAGCTGGTGCTGTGGTCCACAGGAAACCTAAGCCAGCAGGGCTGGTGGGGGCAGGGTGGTGTCAGGAAGGAGAGCTGCTCATTGTGACCCTGCCCTCTTTTTCTCTCTCAGTCCTGCCCAGATCATCTCCGGGTCATCTCAAGCCCCAACTCAAGCTGCAGATGTAGTTCTCCATGTACCTTGCCACCTGTCTTGACCCTCCCTGTACCCACCTGACCAACCAAAAGCTGAATGGACGCCATGCTGTGCTGGGGCCTTTCTGGACCTCAGCACAGCTGCTTCCAGGTGCTACGCAGACTCCACACTCAGAGCCCAGGGAATGGGCTAGCCTGTGAGCCAGTGGCCGATGGTACTGCTGGCCCAACACTGCTCTCTTTGTGTTTGGTTTTTGTTTTAGTGTTTTGTTTTGTTTTTTAAATTCTTTACTTTTGATACTGTGAATATCTTTCATGTGGAAAGATAAAGCAACATTTGGACACAGAGTTAGTTTGATGTTGATTTGCTGGTCTGAATGGGGAGTGGGAGGGAAGTGTGTACTCAGAAACTGAAGATCTGTCTTAGTCACCATTATGGAGCAGTGCTCTGTATAGGCAGTTTGTCATAAGTGGGACTGATACTCTTAAAGAAAAGGAAACCAAGGCTAAGACAGTAAAGTGACTGCTGAACAATCTGGCTAAGTGGACTAAGTTCAAGGCTGTAACTTCACAGGAGGCCCTTCCTCCTATTGGGAGGACTCAGGTGTGTAAACCTGGAACACTGTATGGCATGAGTAGCTCAACAGTGGCTGCCTCTGCACATTAGGCTGATTCATTAGGCAAATTTTTATTAGGTTTTATTTATATGTATGGGTATTTTGTCTGCATATATTTGTGTGCACCACATGCATGCACTGTCTATGGAGGCCAGAGCAGGGCAGTGGATCTCCAGGGACTGGAGTTGCAGATGGTTGTGAGCTGCCATGTGGGTGCTGGGAATTGAACCTGGGTCCTCCTGAGGATCACAGTGCTCTTAACAGACAAGCCATCTCTTCAGCCCCCAAGCGAGTCCCTGATCTTCAGTCCACATTGTGAAGGCTGAAGAAGTTAGGCTCTGTTAGCAGCAGCAGAACGGATGCATTCGCCAGTGAGGTGTGAGTGAAAACAGGCAAAAAGGAACAGCTTTTTCCTCGGATCTCCTTATGTCCAGGCTGCCACTGAGGAAAGTGCTGCCATTCTGGGGGAACATCTTCACCCCCCAGTTAATCCTTCCTGGAAATGCCCTCACAGAGCCACCCAGAGGTGTGTCTGTTAGTTGATTCCAGATCTAATCAAGTCAACAATCAGGACTAACACTTACACTTAGTTTTCTTTCCCCTTTGCAAGATGGTCATGTGGATACAGGTTGGATGTGGTCTTCTTACACATGTAGGTCTAGGAAAGGCCCTGAGGCCTTTCCATACCATACATCTGTAGCCCTGCCTATTTGAGAACTACATACACCATACCCAACATAACGAGCAGTTAAGGACAAACTGAATTTTTATGAATTAGATCTGATTGCCCAGTGGGAATGGGATATATACTCATAGACCTGAGAATAAAATAGATAATGAGTCTGGCGTGGTCGTGCACGCCTTTAATTTCAGCACTCAGGAGACAGAACCAGGTGGATCTCTTGAGTTGGAGGCCAGCCTGGTCTACAGAGTGAGTCCCAGGATAGCCAGGGCTAAACAAAGAAACCCTATCTCAAAACACCAAAAGGAAAAAAGAAAACATCTATAAAGTCAAGGAATCTATTTCATCTTCCCAATTCCTATTTTAATATAATAGGTTTACTGAAAATGCTTCACACGTGTTATGTTCAAACTGCCCTAGAGTAGTTATTTTCTATTAGATGCAATTCTTTTTTGTTTTTTGAGACAGGGTCTATGTACCCCCAGCTGTCCTAAACTTGCTATGTCAACAAAGCTAGTGTCAAACTCTCAGATCTCCCTGTCTCTGCCTGTGGATTGCTGTAATTAAGGTTTAACACCAGGCCAGGCCTACATGCAAGTTTTTTTTTTTTTTTTTTTTTTGTTTTTCTTGTCAGGGTTTCTCTGAATATCTCTGGCTGTCCTGGACTCGCTTTGTAGACCAGGCTGGCCTCGAACTCACAAAGATCCGCCTGCCTCTGCCTCCCAAGTGCTGGGATTAAAGGCGTGCGCCACCACCGCCCGGCTCATGCAAGTTTTTTTTGTTTTTGTTTTTTTAAGATTTATTTTATGAGTGTTTTGCTCACACCACAAGCCTGGTGTCCCAGGTCAGAAGAGAGCATTGCATTCTATGGAACTGGAGTTACAAATGTTTGTGAGACTCCATGTGGGTGCTGAGAATCAGAACTGGGTCCTCTGCAAGAAGAAATGCTCTTAACCCTTGAGCCACCTCTCTAACCCCCTAAATGCCATTTTTATCCAAGCTTCTGTGGGTTAGAGGTGTGCGCTGTAGTCAAAGAGCCTACACAGACAGACCAGAACCTGCACCCTTCCTTTCTCCCAGCCCCACCACAGGATTGGGTGTCAGTCCTCTTCTAAAGAAGAGGAGCAACAGAGTGAACAGCTTTCTAAAATCGCAGTTGTGCGGTAAGTGAAGGTCTGGGCAAGTACCTACAAAGACTTCTTTCTGTCTTTGGCCTTTGGCCCTCACTCCTAGCATTCGAAGTCACCAGTAAGGCCTGGTGCCCTCGGGTCTCCTGACTTTTGCTCACATTCTCCTCTACCACAATTATACTCTTCTTTATGGATTCTGGTGTTTTGTTTTCCTTAAGATAAGTTCTTACTGTGTATTCCCAGCTGCCCTCAAACTTAGATCTGCCTGCTGAGTGCTGGGATTAAAGATGCATGCCACCACACCTGGCTTTGTTGTTTTAATTACTGTTTATCCTTCACATCCTACAAGAGAACCCATTTGCTATGAATATCGTGAAAATCGATTTGCATTGCCTTTAGGTGATTCCATGCTAGGTATTGTGGCACACACAATCCCAGCACTCATGAGGCAGGAGGATATTATAAATTTGAGGCCAGTCTCGGCTACATGGCAAGACCTTCTGTTTTAGAAAAGAAAAAAAAAATCCTTTTATTTCTCCCAATTTCAAAATAAGCAAGTAAGTTCTCTTTGGCACTGCATGGTAATCAGTGTTCCTATTACAGATACAGACTTAGAAAGGGGCAGCCAGTACTAGCCGTCATTCCTCCTTAGAGTGCAGTTGGACTCCTGACAACCTGTGCCCAGTCTCCTTTTCCCCTACCTCACACCAGCCCAGAAGATATCTGTGCTCTGAGGAATTTGTGTAGCTGCTCTACACTTGCAGCCCCCTTCCTGCTCTCCTGATGGTGATTTCCTCCACGCAGAAACCCGTCTCTAGTTTCCCAGGAGGTCACTCTGAGATTTATATCACTAACACATATAAGGCCTCGGTTAAAAAACACCCTGATCATTATTTTACTTCTGATCCGTCGGAGCAGAGATGTTTCCTCACGCAGATGGGAAGTCTGATATCCCGCCAGCGCCGCCCAGGGGAGCCCCTCTTGCAGGACTGGGACTCCTGGCCACCAGAGGGCGCACCGCTCTACCCGGGATCTTGCGAAGAAGAACGCGCTGCTTGGGGCAGGCCATCTTTTAACTTAACTCTTCCTGGCTTGGCCAGACGCCTTCAATAGGCTCCGCTCCCCACCCACAAAAGCGCTGGAGGACATTTGTCCCGGTTGGCGATCCGTCTCTCACCCCGTTGCTAGGCGACGATGACAGTTTCTTCCCGTCTGATTGGAGCTCAGTTGAGGCGTGGTTCTTTTGTCCTGGCATTGCGCATGTGTGCGGCCCACGATGGAGGAGTCGGAACCCGAGCGGAAGGTGGGAGCGAAGCTGGGTCCACGCGAGGGGGAGCGGGAAGGGGGGGGGGCCGCGGGCTGATTGGGGTCTCCGCAGCGGGCTCGCGCGGATGAGGCGACCGCGGGAGGGAGCCGCACCGAGGACGACGATGAGGACAATGAGGACTACGTGCCTTATGTGCCGTTGCGGCAGCGCCGGCAGTTACTGGTGAGGGGCCGCATCCCAGGGGCGATGGCGGCGAGTCCCCGGCCTACAGGGGGAGGGGGACGATGTGGGGAGCGGTAGTAGTACCTCGGGACGTAATTCTGAGGCAGACGAGGGATTTTAGTGAGCCTGAGTTCCGGACAGACGTGCGCCTCAGTGCACGCGACCTCTTTCCCGGAAAAAGCCAGGATCCTGGCTGGCTCAGACCCTCCCGAGTGCTATGCCCCCACCTGCCGGGCTTGACTCTGAGGGACACTGGTGGGACCTCAGCTCCAGAAGCTGCTGCAGCGACGACGCAAAGGAGCTGCAGAGGAAGAGCAGCAGGACAGTGGCAGTGAGGCCCGAGGAGATGAGGACGACATCCCGCTGGGCCCTCAGTCCAATGTCAGCCTCCTGGATCAGCACCAGCACCTCAAAGAGAAGGCTGAAGGTGGGCGGCGCAGGAAGTAGAGAGGCTAAGCCCGGGGCACAGTGCTTCTGTCCCTCTGACGTCTTGGGCTTCTTTTCTCAGCACGCAAGGAGTCCGCCAAGGAAAAGCAACTAAAGGAAGAAGAAAAAATCCTAGAGAGTGTGGCTGAAGGCCGAGGTACGATTAGAATTGGTGCAACCTCCTCCCAACTTGAAGCAGGTCGTGCCCCAAGGGGTCTGTCTTTGGGAAGCAGGAACCCCATTGAGCTTTGTCTGTCTCCTCAGCTTTGATGTCAGTGAAGGAAATGGCCAAAGGCATCACATACGACGATCCAATCAAAACTAGGTATGTCTTTCCAGTCGGAATTTGTGGCTGAGACTGGCAGTGATACCCTGAGGCCCAGCTGTATTGACACAGCCTGTGTTGGCCTCTCCTGCCCGATGCCTACCCATAGTTGGACACCCCCACGTTATGTCTTGAGCATGTCTGAAGAACGACATGAGCGAGTTCGAAAGAAGTATCACATCCTGGTGGAAGGAGATGGTATCCCGCCACCCATCAAGAGCTTCAAGGAAATGAAGTTCCCTGCAGGTTTGTGAGGAAAGGGGAGACACTGTGACTTTGTAATCGTGCCTTTGTGAGATTGTGTTCCAGCCCCACTGAGCTCAGCGGTGGGGATGGAAAGTTTGAGATAAGTTTTCCCTTTGTGGTTGTTGGTGACAGTTGGTTTTGGGGGAGAAGTTCTTTTGAGACAGGATCTCTCTGTGCTGCCTAAGCTGACCTCAGGTTTAAAACAGTCATCCTGCTTCATCCCTACTAAATGCTAGTGCTAGCATTGCAGGCATGATGCGCCGTGCCTTGTGAACAGGTGAGGTGGGTAGGTTTGAAGCCAGGTGTTATTATGGAGTCCTCATTGTCCTAGAACTTGACATGAGCAGGCTTCTCTCAGACTAGAAGTCCAGCTGCCTGTGCCTTCCAGGGTTAGAGGCTACAGGTGTGCACCACCACACCTCGCTAGAGAAAGATCCTCAGCCCTGTACATTCACTGTCTTCTGCTTTGACAGAGCTTTAACGAGAGTGCTGATAGGCCCAGTCAGCCAGCGGGCATTGGACCCACTGTTTCATGACTTGCAACTTACAGGGAGGAGCTAATTCTACAGGACTCAGGATGGTAGTAAAACACCTACTCTTTTCTACAGCTATCCTTCGAGGCCTGAAAAAAAAAGGCATCCTCCACCCTACACCCATTCAGATCCAGGGCATCCCTACCATGTGAGTATGAGCTGTGGACCGGGATCCCTTGAGGGCTACAACAGAAAAGCAACACCCCTTTGTCCAACTGTCTTCTGCTGGGCCCAGTCCTGAAGCTGTCCTCTCCCAACAGTCTGTCTGGTAGGGACATGATTGGCATTGCCTTCACGGGGTCAGGCAAGACACTGGTGTTCACACTGCCCGTCATCATGTTCTGCCTGGAACAAGAGAAGCGCTTGCCTTTCTCCAAGCGTGAAGGGCCTTATGGACTCATCATCTGCCCCTCGGTAAGATAGGCTAGCCTGGCAGTCAAGAGGAGGACTGGGGCTGACTTCTGGTACCAGCCTTGTCTCTGTCTTTAGCGGGAGCTGGCTCGACAGACCCACGGCATCCTGGAATATTATTGCCGTCTGCTGCAGGAGGACAGCTCACCCCTACTGCGCTGTGCTCTCTGCATTGGGGGCATGTCGGTGAAAGAGCAGATGGAGACCATCCGACAGTACGTGCAGACTGTCTCACAGGCATCCTCAAAGTTCCCAGAGGAACAAAAGAGCCCTTTAGTTTAGCTTCTGCATGGTCCTCACAGAGTTCTTCTGTTGAGTCCGGCCTGAGGGAATATGGGTTGGGGTAGAGTGGAAAGATGCAGCTGAGCCTTGTGGGAAGGTAACAGATGGATTGTCCCATTCTCTGGGATGTAAGACATCCAAGAAGGCTTTGCAGGAAAGGTGCCATTTGATTTTTGCATAGGGGTAGTTCAGGCAGAAAACTCAGATTGAAAGCTGGGGTGTCCAGAAAAGATCAGAGCTATTCACTGTGGTTAACCAAGGAGACTAAGGTAGTGATGTATTGCCAGACCCCAGTAGCAAGTAGTGCGGTCCCCAGCAGACATCTCTAGCACTCTGGACCAGGGCCTGAGATCCTAGTCATTCCAGAACCCATCCCTGTGTCTGAGCTATTCCCAGGCTCAGGGAAGATAACTTATCAAGAAAGTGAGCCCAGCAAGCCCAAGAAAGGGACAGGGAACCAGGAATGCCACGTCTAGAGGCTCGGGACAGCCCTCCTGGGGAGGCGTCTAGAAAGGTGCAGGCCTTACTAATAAATAAGCAGCATGAGCAGCACAGGATAGCGTAGGGAAGTGCTGAGAGGCGGGGGGGGGGGGGCAGCCAAGGCAGAAGGCGAGGTCCAGCCGCTTGGGAGGCCATAGGGGCAGCCAGGTTCCCAAACCCCAGGCTTTCTCCTTGTTCTCAGTGGTGTGCACATGATGGTAGCCACACCTGGACGCCTCATGGATTTACTGCAGAAGAAAATGGTCAGCCTAGACATCTGTCGCTACCTGGCCTTGGATGAGGCTGACCGCATGATTGACATGGGCTTTGAGGGTGACATCCGCACCATCTTCTCCTACTTCAAGGTGCCCAACCCCTGCTTCACTCAGGCACTCCTGCACACACATGTACACACTTTTGCACTCCATGTTGAGCTGCAGAGGGTCCCTATACTCTCATGCCCTCTGCTTTTCTATGTTTCAGCTATTCAGTATCTTCAGACCCCATTCCTTATATGTCCTCGATGTACCCCTGCATGCCCTTAGGCCAGTGGTTTTCAACCTTTCTAATGCTGAGACCCTTTCATACAGTTCCTCATGTTGTGGTGACCCCAACCATAAAACTCTTTTGCTGCTATTTCATTACTGTGAATTCGTTACTGTTACGAGTCGTAATGTAAATATCTGATGTGTAGGATATCTGATAAGTGACCCCCAAAGAGGTTGAGAACCACCGTCTTAGCCCCAATCCCCACCCTTTCTCAGGGCCAGCGGCAGACTCTGCTCTTCAGTGCCACCATGCCAAAAAAGATTCAAAACTTTGCCAAGAGTGCCCTGGTAAAGCCTGTCACCATCAATGTGGGTCGTGCTGGAGCAGCCAGCCTAGATGTCATCCAGGTAGGCTGCCACTCCAATGGGCAGAGTTTTACCAGTGCAGGCTGAATGAAGCTGGCCGTGCTCTCTTGAAGGTAACTGAAGAGTCCACCTGTGCCTTTAGCCAAGGGCATTCTTAGGCTGCTTAGCCTTCAGTGGCAAGAGGCTTCCGTCACCTAGCCTAAACTGGGAGCCCAGCTGCAGTGTCAGGGCCATGACTGGTAAGCCTAACTTTGGGATCAACCTGACCTGGCCCCTTTGGTGGCAGGAAGTGGAGTACGTGAAGGAGGAAGCCAAGATGGTGTACCTGCTTGAGTGCTTACAGAAGACACCCCCACCAGTGAGTATAGCTGGACCAGGCAGGTCCCAGAATCCCCATGATGAGATAGGATGGTAGGGATATATGCTAGAGGGAGTCAGTATGATAACTTTGTGATGAGATTTGGCCTTTTTGGGGCAGGTGCTCATCTTTGCAGAGAAGAAAGCCGATGTGGATGCCATTCACGAATACCTCCTGCTCAAGGGGGTTGAGGCTGTGGCCATTCATGGGGGCAAAGGTCAGGATGGTCAACACATTTGGTATAGACTTGCTATCATGACAGCACCCTGCCCTCCCCTTCCCTGCCCCTGCCTGGGTAGCCTGCACTGCTCCCAACATTCCTACTACAGTTCTGACATCTACCTGACCCACTCCAGACCAGGAAGAGCGGACCAAGGCCATTGAGGCATTCCGGGAAGGAAAGAAGGATGTCTTAGTGGCGACAGATGTGGCCTCCAAAGGCCTGGACTTTCCTGCCATCCAACACGTCATCAATTATGACATGCCTGAAGAAATCGAGAACTATGGTAGGGATCTTTGGGTGTAGGTAGTGCTGGGCAGGAGGAGGGCTGGGCACCGGGTAGTGGGTAGAGGCTGTTCCTTTCCTTTCAGTGCACCGAATCGGCCGCACCGGACGCTCGGGGAACACAGGCATTGCCACCACCTTCATCAACAAGGCCTGCGGTGAGGCTGCCATTGCAGCTACCTTGGGTCTGCTATATGTAGCTGTCCGGAATAGAGCCTAATGGTGCCCCATTGTCGCTCTCCCTCAGATGAGTCAGTGCTCATGGACCTCAAAGCCTTGCTGCTGGAGGCCAGGCAGAAGGTTCCACCTGTTCTACAAGTGCTACACTGTGGGGATGAGTCCATGCTGGACATTGGAGGTAAATGTTGATCAGGGTGCCAGTCTCCAGTGGACTGCTGGGTGGCTTGGGGCTGGTGAGGCAAGCAGAAAAAGGAAACCAGTCCTGGCTGGTAGGGCCAGCCTGGGGTCGACATTCAGCAGCTGAAACTTGTCCTCTGACCTTGCCGACCCTTCTCCCCACCCCCAGGAGAGCGAGGCTGTGCCTTCTGCGGAGGCCTTGGCCACCGTATCACTGACTGCCCCAAACTCGAAGCTATGCAGACCAAGCAGGTCAGCAACATTGGCCGCAAGGACTACCTGGCCCACAGCTCCATGGACTTCTGAGCCGTTTGTCTTCCCTCTTCTCCCCAAGAGGCTAGTCCCCGGACTTCAGCCTATGCGCACCAGCCCTCAAGACAAGAAGCCAGCCTCCTTGGCCCAGCCGGCCTGGGCAACTCCAGTGCCCCCAGAGTTACTCTTTGTTCTCCTTCCGCAGCTGCCATTAAAGCACAGCCCCGTGTCTCTTGGACCAGCTCTTCTTCTCTTTCTCAGCCACCTGTCCCCTGGGTCTTGGATAGCTTCAGATACTGCCTCAGTTTACCCTGAGTTGAGACATCAGCATCTCCCAAAGTTGCCAGCCTATTGTAAAACAGACTGGTTGGCTGGTGTCCCCATCTTGGGGCTCAGGGTATCTGGTCAGGAATGCCCAGTAACTCAGAGGTGCCACTGTTAAGGGTCACAGGGAAATGGTTGTGTCCCTGGGCTCCCTGCCTGTTTGACACAGCCATCAGCTTCACTTCCTGTGATGGCTCCCTTTGGCCTCCTCTCCCTGCCTGTGCAGGCTCCCAACCAGAAATCCTGTGCTCCACCTGCTGAGGAAGTGGTAGATGCCACAGACACCCTCCACCTCTGTTCTGCCCCACTCTTTCCTGGGCTGTAAGAACAGAAACAAGCCAGGCAGGTGCTGCCACTGCTGGGGAGCCTCCAGGTAAGATGTGTACATACAGATGCCTGTTGCAAGACTGCCTGGCCCACCAACCAGGACTTCACCTTGCAGCAAGAGGGGGACAAAGAAGTGGAGCAGCAGCGGCCAGGTATCTCTCAGTTCCTCTGCACCAAGGACTGTGTGTAAGGCGTGTGCTTAGTCAGCAAACACAGCAATTGCTCAAGCTACATTTGTCACTTAGTGTGTGGCCTCCAGCAAGTTACTTAATTTATCTGAGCCTTGATTTCCTCATCGCTGAAATGTCGAAGGGTACGAGTAGGCTCTTTGAGCTCAGAGCTGCCCGTACCATAGTGGCCATGGGGCCAGGTGCTAAAAGGCCTCTTGGATGTATTTCTATGTCTGCTGTGTGACCCCCAAACAGCATTCCTCAACTGGGTTACAATATTGTTCCCCAAGGTGATAAGATATGCCCATAATTCGTATTCGTGCTCAGCCCTAATACTGGGCTCCAGCAAGGGCAAGTGGGGTGGGGTAGGAGGAAAGACACTAAGCAGGAAGCAAAGCTTTAAACAGCATGTGACCTCCCTGGGGAGCACACTGGGGGCCAGCCAACCACACTCCATCGTGACAAGCCCTGAATCTTGATATGGAGCCCTTTCCGACCGATGTGTGCTGTAGGGTGCTTCTTCACTCCCCAACCTTGAAGGGTGGTCAGGGAAGGCCTCCAGGAAGAAGCAGCCAGCATGCCAGGGCAAAGCAGTGGTAAGGGGTGCTCATGATCTGAAGAAATACAACTCAGGAAGTAAAAGTGAGAACAAACAAGGTGGAGTAGCCCAGACTAGACTCAAAGGGAGCAACAGGATTGGTGGGCCCAGGTGGGGTGAAGATGGAGAGGAGAAAGTGAGCTTTAGGAATCTTTCTGACTGGGTTGGGAATGTACCTCAGCAGTAGAGCAGTTGCCTTAGCATACCCAACGCCCTGGTTGATCCAGGACTATGAGAGAGACAGGTAGGCCTCAGAGTGTCTGCCAGGAATTTAGCAATCTGGAAAGAACGGTCCAAAGATGGGACCAGGGCTGTTCAGTTCCCATTCTTGGCATGCACAGCTGCCTGGGAATGAAGAAGGGTTCAGAGCTCGTGACTCAGGGCATCCACCCTGTGGTCAAACACTCACATCCAGCTGATCCAGGTGCATGCGCAAGAGGCAGTGCCCTTCCCCCACCCCCCATCTGGCTTCAAGCCCCCCAAGGGCAGGTGTGATCTCCTTGGAACAGCAAGAACCCTAAGGAAGAGATTTGTTCTGACTACTGACCCTTCAGTGAAGACAGGCTCCCCTCCCCCTGGCTCTGCAGCTGATCTGGACAGAGGGAGGAGGGGAAGTGGCCAGAAGGGGAAGTAAGAGGGGTTCCTGTCCAGCCTGTCACCAGTTTCCTCGGGACTTGAGAGAAGTCGTGGCCATGGAGTCTGTGGAGACCCCTGTGAAGGATGGCGTCCTCTACCAGCAGCACATGAAGTTTGGCAAGGTGGGAGCCCCAGATTGCAAGCCATGGGCATCGAAGGAAGCTTCTGTGTAACCCACACAGCTTGTCTAGGCCTGAGAGAACTGGGGAGGGAGTTGTGGGGTAAAACCTGGGAATTTGGAAGTTAAGAGGTTTTTGGCCCAAAAAGGTCAGGGCTGAAGCTTCTAAGCTTTTTGTAAGACTCCTTCAGAGTGCTCATAGCAGTAGCGATGTCAAGACCAGGGAAGGGTTGTTTGGGTTTTTTGTCTTTTTGTTTTAGGGGTTTTGTTTTGTTTTTTTGAGACAGGGTTTCAAAAAAAAAAAAAAAAAAAAAACCTATGAATCTCTGGCTGTCTTAGCCTTGATTTGTAGACCAGGCTGGTCTCGAGATCCACCTCCCTCTGCCTTCCGAGTACATGCATCACCATGCCTGGCTCTAAGGGAAGGATCTTCAGAATCAAAACGTGGGCATGATGGCTCCAAGGCTCCTGGAGAAGGCCAAGGCCTGAGTGGCAGGAGCCCTCCAAGGATGGAGGAACAGCACCCTTCAGACAAAGGCTGGGTCTCCAGATACTGGGGAGGAGAAGGGATGGGGATTTATTTTTCCTCCTTGAGTGTCAGCCTGTACATCACAGATCAGCTGCAGCTGCTCCCTGGGCAGATAAACCGTCTGTTTCCTTTGGTAGATGTCATTTGCATGTTTCCTTTCTTACCAACATGAAGCTGAGGCCTCCGTCCCACCCCACCCAACCCATGGCACAAGTGCCCTTTTTGGTTAGGGGTCGGCAATAGCATAGCCGCAGCATTAGTTGGCCTGCCCCAACCACTTGTTACTTTACAGATAATCCAGTAGAAATCTGTCTCATAGTCTCATGGCCCCCTGAGAGATGAACATACTATCAACTATGAAGGTCATTCAAAAAAACAGCAAGGTGGGATTTGAACTCAGCTGACCAACCCCAAATATCGGTTTCTTCCTCCCTACCCATCCCCAAGCAAGGCCTCCTCCTTTTGTACCCTAAAGTCTTAGGGAGACAGAAGCCAGGTGGCCAATTGCTAAGCAGCTTGTACAGAGCCAAGTGGCAGGAGAACTGTCTTCCCAACTGTCTCGTTTCTTACAGAAGTGCTGGCGGAAAGTGTGGGCTCTGCTGTACGCTGGAAGCCCATCAGGTGTAGCTCGGCTGGAAAGCTGGGATGTTCGTGATGGTGGCCTAGGGCCTGCAGGTGACAGATCCACAGGGCCTAGCCGCCGAGGGGAACGTCGAGTCATACGCTTGGCTGACTGTGTGTCTGTTCTGCCTGCGGATGGTGAGAGTTGCCCCAGGGACACTGGTGCCTTCCTGATTACCACCACTGAGCGAAGCCACCTGCTGGCAGCACAGCACCGACAGTCTTGGATGGGCCCCATCTGCCAGCTGGCCTTCCCGGTGAGTGTAAAGTGAACTGGCCTGCTGGGACCACCTCACCCCACTTCCTCATGTCCTTGCTTAGTCAGATCCTGGTACTTGGTAAGCACTGCCAAAGCCCTACGAATCTGAGCAACAGCTCAGAAACCTATAGATGGACTCTATATTCTAAGCATGCTACAGAGAAAACGAAACAGTAGGTCAAAAGGAGACAGCAGGCCTGAGCTCTGAATGACAGGAGCGAGCACACTGGACAAAGGTCTGAGAAAGATGTCTAAGCCACAGGGACAAGTATTGTGACACAGTGGTATCACGGGCAAAGCCTGCCTGGGGCAGGAAAACATGGTGTATTTATGGAGCACAAAATAAGGCCAGAGTCCCGGCACTTGGGAGGCAGAGGCAGGCAGATCTCTGTGAGTTCAAGTTCAAGACCAGCCTGGTCTACAGAGTGAATTCCTGGATAGCCAAGGCTACACAAAGAAACCCTGTCTCAAAAAACAAACAAACAACAACAAAAACCAAAGTAGGCCAACAAACAGCCAAGACATGTAAGAGTCAATAAATTTGGGAAGTTCAGTGACAGTGGGCTGAAACTACCTTGCACCATGTGTGAGTGGGAGGCTTTATACTGAACCAGACGGGATGACTTTGGAGTATTAAAGCCAGAAGCTAATGGTTGTAAAGTCTCAGGGTTCATGACAGAAGATACAAACATGCCTGACTTCCTCAGCAAGTTAGTCATGGAGTAGCTAGGGAGATGGCTCAGCAGTTAAGAGCACTGGCTCCTCTCGGAGAGGACTTGGGTTCAATTCCCAGGATCCACATGGCACATCACAACTGTCCCAGGGGTTCAGACAGCCTCTTCCGTCCACCATGGGCACTGGACACATGTAGTACACATACAGACGTCTCCACGAAACACCTAAACATATAACAATAAGTAGTACACATGAAATCTTCATATGACTGCAGCTCTCTTGCTCCATGTATAACCAAGGGAATGAAAAAAAGGTGTTAAGGCAAAATGTGGCCACCAATGCTCATGGCAGCACCAGTCACAGTTGCCAGGGGTGAAACAGCACATGAGCATCCGCTGATGAAGAGATAAACAAAACCTTAGTCTGGGCAGAGTGACCCAAGTCTGTAACCCCAGCGTTTGGAAAGGAGAGGCAGAGGAATCAGCATCTCAAGGTCATCCTTAGCTACATGGCTGGTTCTAGACCAGCCTGAGCTATTTGAGACCCTGTCTTAAAAAGAAGACAAAAAAAAACAAGGAGCCTTTGAAATATGACATGAAAGAAGCCAAACACAGAGGTAACACCTATGATTTTTTAAAAAGTTCATATGGTATATCCAGAATAAATGAATCCATGTAGATGGAAAGCAGGTGCATGGTTGCTAGGGGCTGTGGGAGGGAAGTAGGTAGTGACAGACAATGGGCACAGGACTTTCATTTGAGATGATCACAAGTTCTGGAATTAGATGCTGTTGATAGCTACACAACCTTGTGGAATATACAAGAAACCACTGAGTCGGGTACCTTAAGATAGTAATATTGATTTGTATCACATTTTTGTTTGGTTGGTTTTTGGTTTTTCAAGATAGGGTTTCTCTGTGTAGCCCTGGCTATCCTGGAACTCTGTAGACCAGGCTGGCCTTGAACTCACAGAGATGCCAGCACTTCCCTTTGCTTCTTTTTTTTTTTTTTATTAAGAAATGCACAGGGCTGGGTGTGGTAGTGCACGTCTTTAATCCCAGCACTCAGGAGGCAGAGGCAGGCAGATCTCTATGAGTTCGAGGCCAGCCTAGTCTACAAAGCGAGTCCAGGACAGCCAGAGAAACAATGTGTTGAAAAACCAAAAGAAAAAAAAGAAATGCAGAGGATGAAGAAAAGGCAGGGTTTGGCTTTGGCCATGCTCCTGGGCCAAGGTGGTTATGGTGGAGAGTCAGAACCTGGAAGAACTACAGGACTGACTGTGGGATAGTAAAGGGTGACCTGCAGGTGGCAATATAAGAAGTCTGGCTGGGCGGTGGTGGCGCACGCCTTTAATCCCAGCACTTGGGAGGCAGAGGCAGGCGGATCTTTGTGAGTTCGAGGCCAGCCTGGTCTACAAAGCGAGTCCAGGACAGCCAGAGATATTCAGAGAAACCCTGTCTCGAAAAACCAAAAAAAAAAAAAAAAAAAGAAGTCTGGACATTTACTTGATGCTGCCCCTGCCTCCTCTTCGCTGCTGCATGTTGTCAGAGCCACATGCAAACCAGCCCAGCCCTGGCCCATGTGTGGGATGGGAATGGTTCCTAGCACTTTAGAGCATTAGGAATAACCTTGCTCCAAGACCAACATTCAAGAGAGCCCAGTGAGCATTGCTGCTCCATTACAGATAGGAAATGGCTCAGGGGAGCCCAGAGCCCTGTAGTGTGAGGCAGAGTGGGATTGGTGCATGGAAGCTGTTGCCTGCTGACCCCATAGGAGGGATGGGGAGGAGGAATAGTGTGGGCTCTAACTGATGACTTACATCTATTCCTCAGGGTACCGGAGAAAGTTCTTCAGGATCAGGGCAGGCTGAGACTCCAAAAGGGGGCTTTGTTCCCATGGAAGAAAACTCTATCTACTCCTCCTGGCAGGAAGGTGAATCATGGGAGACCCCAGGGCACCCACCCTGCCCACCCCACCAGTGGTCTCTGGGAACTGATGAAATACCCTTGCTCCCTGAGCACAGTAGGTGAGTTTCCAGTGGTGGTACAGAGGACAGAGGCCACTGTCCGCTGCCAGCTGAAAGGACCCTACCTCCTGGTACTGGGCCAAGATGACATTCAGCTACGGGAGACTTCCAACCCCCAGGCCTGCTACAGCTGGCCCTACCGTTTCCTGCGCAAGTTTGGCTCTGACAAGGTGAGGTGCTGGACAGCCTGGTGGGTCTCTTAGGGAAAGGTGGTAGGTGGTCAGTGTCCTGGATCCTCAGCCACTGACCCCTGCCTGTGTCACCTGTGTGCAGGGTGTGTTCTCTTTTGAGGCTGGACGCCGTTGTGACTCAGGTGAGGGCTTTTTTGCCTTCAGTAGTTCACGTGCCCCAGACATATGTGGAGCGGTGGCTGCTGCCATTGCCCGCCAGCGAGAGCGTCTTCCAGAGTTGGCCATGTCCCCACCCTACCCCCTGCCTCGTGCCCTCTCCCTGCCTTCCCTGGAGCCCCCTGGAGAGCTTCGGGAAGTAGCCCCAGGGTTTGAGCTGGCCACTTCCAAAAAGCTGCCTATAACTGATCCTGGACCCCAAAGCCTGCCACTGCTGCTCAGCCCCACACAAGAAGGGACAGTGTCCAGTCTTTATGCGTCTGTGTGCAAGCAGACCAGCAAGCCCACAGCCACTGTGGACCATCTCTATGAGAACCTGTGCATGCTGGAGGCCAGTCCTGGGCTGCCCAATGGGGGTCCCGAGGCCCAAGAGGGCTCTCCTGGTGGCCGCAGCCCCCTGGGCAGCCCCATCTACCACAACAGTGAGGACCTGAGTTGGCCTGGCTCGGCCCATGACAGCAGACTGGAAGCCCAGTATCGGAGGCTGCTAGAGCTGGAGCTAGGTGATGCTGGGGGCACTGGTCGCTCTGGTCCACAGACAGGCATCAAGGCCAAGCTGGTAACCCTGCTGAGTCGTGAACGGAAGAAGGGCTCTGCTCCCTGTGACCGGCCCTGAAGGCCTGTGCAGTGGCAGCAGGACAGAGGTGATCTCCCAGAAACAGGAGGGAGCATCTTCAAACACATCCCCTGTCTACTCTGGCCTGCAAGGACAAGCCAGGCAGCCTGGGGAAGAGCCACAAGCTACCCTACCTACTTCCAGTGGACATTGTACAGATTGACCGCTGTACAATGGTCAATAAAGCTTGCCTACCAACTTCCTCTCAGTTCTGCCTAAGGCCCACAATCCACACTACCTCCCTTTCTACTGCCTCCCTAGTGGCACACGGTACCCTTACCTTCACTGCAGCAAACACGAGGCCTTTATGCCAGGCCTTAGGCATTGAGTGTCCTGAGCCTGACTTCAGCCACCACTGGGGTCAAATCTACTTGAGAAGGTGGACAAGAGACAGGAAGGTTGGGTTCTAGGTGGTTCTGTGCTGCAGGAATGTCAGTCAAACAGAGGGAGACATGTGGCTCTTGACAGAAGTGCCCAAAACAGAGAAGGGTAAGCATGGCTGACCAGACAGCCTGTGAACCTGGCATTTCCAAACTCAGGACAGTCATTCAGGGACCAGACAGTGCTTTTTGTCCTGCAGTAAACTGGGTCTCATCCTTGGAAAACATAACAGACTTGGCAAGGAACAGTGGGAAGGCTGGATCTGGGAAAGCAGGGGAAACCAGGTCAGCACAGCTGTAGTGGAGGTGATGGGCACTGGGGGGCTAAGGGCTGACAGACAAGTAGAAGGGCTGTAGATTACATCCAAAACACTCGTGCCAGATGGAACTCAAGCAGTTGGCACACACGTCTAGGGAACCTCTGGCTGCTTCGTTGACTATAAAGAAAGAAAAAAAATTATTTTTAAAGTGCTAGGAAGCTGAGCATGGTGGCGCACGCCTTTAATCCCAGCTCTTGGGAGGCAGAGGCAGGTGGATTTCTGAGTTCAAGACCAGCCTGGTCTACAAAGTGAGCTCCAGGACAGCTAGGGCTACACAGAGAAACCCTGTCTCAAAAAACAAAAAGTCCTGGGGACTGGAGGGAGGGCTTAGTGGTACAGGACCTGTGAAGTAGACCCTGGGTTCAATTTTCAGCACCATATGCACACAGTAAAACAAAAAGACTTCATTATTCAGGAGGCAGAGGCAGGCAGATCTCTGTGAGTTCAAGGCCAGCCTGGACTGTGAAGTGAAATCAGGAAAGTAAAGGCTATGCAGAGAAACCCTGTCTCGGAAAAAAAAAAAAAAAAGAAAACATCCATACACATAAAATATTACCAAAAAAAAGTTTTGATGAGATTATGGATAGGAGGATAGTTCAGTGGATAAAGAATGTACAACACCCCCCCCCCCAAAAAAAAAAGAATGCACAAACCCACGTAACAGCTGATCTCACCTGCAATCCCAGCTCCTGGGAGGAAAGATCCCCATGGCAAACTGGCTAGGTAAATTAGCCAGAATCAGTGAGCTCCAGTTTCAGTGAGAGACTGAACAAAGTAGAAGGCAGTGGAGAAAGACAATGTTAAATTTTGGCTTACACACAACATACACAGACCTATGTATGTGAAACTCACACTTATGCACATATGCCACACACACATGCAAAGAAAGAGTTTTACCAGTGCCTACACTGTTCCAGACTTTGGGGGAACATCCTGTGTTCAAGACAGCTTCAGCTCTTCTCAAGGAGCCAGCATTCCAAAGCAAAATAAGTAAATTCCTTTAAGGCTGCAGTACTTAGCTGGGCATGGTGGCACATGCCTTTAATTCCAGCACCCAGAAGGCAGAAGCAGGGGGATCTCTGTGAGTTCGAGGCCAGCCTGGTCTACAAAGCAAGTCCAGGACAGCCAGAGAAATCCTGTCTCCAAAAAAAATGAGTCCTGTTCTTGCTTTCTGCTCTCTGGTGCTTCTGGACTCTCCACCTGAGCATAAGACGATGCCCCTACTTCCAAGGATCTGGCTCCTCAGTCCCTGGACTTTCTGCTTCACTTTATAGAGTCTACAAAGTTTATACTTGCCTTAAACTCATGCCCCACCATCTCAATACTGAGATTATAAACATCCACAACTTGCACACACCTTTGGGAGTCCAAGGCTTTTCTTCAAGACAGTGACAACCAGTCTTGCTTCCCAGCATCTTCTGGCTGCCTCTTCCCTTACACTCTGCTTCTTCCACACTTTGCTCTTGGAGTTGCTCCTTCCCTCCTGTCTGGTTTGGTAGAGCCTTCAGTCTCTGGTGAATTCACTGTCAGCTGCACACATCTGGAGAAACTCACTTATGAAGGCTTATGAGACTGCTGCTTCACATAGGCAGGCTGTCCATGTTGTCTGCACATCTCATGCCTTCTGTGCTGGTTTGAATGAGAATGGCCCCCATAGGCTCATATGTTTGAAAACTTGATCTCCAGTTAGTAGAACTGTTTGGAAAGTATTGGGAGGTGTGGCCTTGTTAGAGGAGGTGTGCCACTGGGGTTGAACTTTAAGATTTCAAAACCCTATTCCAGGAACTCTCTTTCTGTCTCCTGCTTGTGGATCAGATGTAAGCTCTCAGCTACTGCTCCAGTGCCATGCCTGCCTGTCACACTGCCACATGCCGTGCTTCTCCCACCATGTTGAACATGAAATGAAGTGACCCTCTGAAACTGTAACCAAGTCCTCAAGTAAATGCTTTCTTTTATAAGCTGCCTTGGTCAGGGCATCCCATCAAAGCAGTGGAACAGTAAGATATCTTCAAACCTCCTTCCCATTTTCCACCTACTTTCACCTCCTGGACACAGTTAGGAATTACAAGTGAACAGATGTGAACCTTCCACTTACCTCTGCCGCACTGACAAATGGTCCAGCATCTTCATGGAAGAGGTGCTTGTCTCTAGAGTGGGCTCCCATCTGAGGTTCCCAGTTAGTTTCTCTTTGGGACTTTCCCTCATTCATTCATTCATTCACCCGCTCAGTCATTAGCATCTTGCCATCACCATTTCCAGCCGTTCAGAAAAATGACAGATGCTCTCTAATTTCAAATCTGAAAGAAACTTTCCTTTACCCACACACTCCCCTCCTGCCACCTCCCCACTTCTCAGTTCCACTTCACAGCGAAACTCCTCAAAACAGTTGAATTACTCTCATTTCCAGTTTCTCACCCCAACTGTCTCCCTAACTTCAATTTCCTCCTTTTCTACTCTTCCATGACATAACTTTTCAGAGTCACCAACTACCTACAAGACCAAGCTACACACTGAGACTCTGGACCCCATTGCTTCTTGGCAGCATTCCTTTCCCCTTCCTGAATGTTCCACTGATCTTTCCTGTTCTCTTACTGTGTCTCCTTCACAGTGAGTCTTTTTTTTTTTTTCAGTTCTTAGAATTGAACCCAATGCCTTTTGTCCATGCCAGCCAAATGTTCTTCCACTGGGCTGCAGAACCAGCCCCCAGACTCTTTTGCCATCTTCTCTGTTACTGTTCCTCTCAAGGGTCTTTCAGATAAGAGAATAGTTCAACCTTTCTCTGTGTGAAATCACCTGGAAACCTCTGAAGAATACCCATCACTAGGCTCACACTTAGAGCTCTGATTTTTATCAATTGGGCACAAGGCACCTTGGCATCAGTGTTTGGATTTTCAAATTCTGGGATTATTCTAACACGCATCCTGAGCTGAGAACTACTAGCATAGGTGGGTTAATCATTAGGTTCATTTTCTTTTTTTTTTTTTTTTTTTGGTTTTTCGAGACAGGGTTTCTCTGAATATCTCTGGCTGTCCTGGACTCGCTTTGTAGACCAGGCTGGCCTCGAACTCACAAAGATCCGCCTGCCTCTGCCTCCCAAGTTTTGGGATTAAAGGCATGAGCCACCACCGCCCGGCAGTTTCATTTTCTTAAGGTTTATTATTTTAGCTGGGCATGGTGGCACATGCCTTTAATCCCAGCACCTGGGAGGTAGAGGCAGGTGTATCTCTATTAGTTCAAGGCTGACCTGGTCTACAAAGGGAGTTGAGGACAACCATGGATATACAGAGAATCCCTGTCTCAAAAAAACATAACAAAAGATTTATTGTTTTTATTTTAATTTAATTTTCTATTTATTTTTAGTTTTTTTCAAGATAGGGTTTCTCTGTGTAGCCCTGTCTGTCCTGGAACTCACTCTATAGACCAGGCTGGCCTTGAGCTCTAAGATCTGCTTGCTTCTCCCTCCCAAGTGCTGGGATCAAGGCATGTGCTACCACCACCTGGCGATTTATTTATTTTTATTTTATATGCATGTGTGTTTTGCTCATGTGTATGTGTATACTAAGTGTATGCAGTGCCCATGGCAGCCAGAAGAGGTCAGAGTGCTTGGATACTCAGACTGGAGTTATAGGCCCATTGTCCATGTGGATTCTAGGAACCAAACCTGGTTCCTCTGCAAGAGCCAAAATTGTTCTTAACTGCCGGGCGGTGGTGGCGCACGCCTTTAATCCCAGCACTTGGGAGGCAGAGGCAGGCGGATCTTTGTGAGTTCGAGGCCAGCCTGGTCTACAAAAAGCAAGTCCAGGACAGCCAGAGATATTCAGAGAAACCCTGTCTCGAAAAACCAAAAAAAAAAAAATTGTTCTTAACTATTGAGTCATCTCTCCAGTCCTAAACATCACTAAAACTTAAAGGTCATGTAAATGCTGGTAGCTTCCAAAGGCATGTCTCCCTTCAACATGTACTTTCTGGGGCTGGAGAGATGCCTCAGTGGCTAAGTGCTTGCTGCTCTACCAGTGGACCTGAGTTTGTATATCAGCATCCACAGGAGGTGGCTACAAATTATCCCTGAAACACCAAGGAATAGTACTACCCTTTCCTACTCTCTAATGTATTTTTAAGGACACACACACACACACACACACACACACACACACACACAAAGCCAGGTGGTGGTGCATGCCTTTAATTCCAGCAGATGCAGAGGCAGGTGGATCTCTGTGAGTTCGAGGCTAGCCTGGCTTACAGAATGAGTCCAGGACAGCCAGGGCTATTACACAAAGATATTACCCTGTCTTGAAAAACAAACAAACAAACGAAAACATACACACTTTCTTCTCACTCCAGATTTAAGAATCTTGCTGCACATTGAATATCTGGATATTTAAAAGACATTTCAGGTCTAGGGTTGCAGGTAGCTAAAGACTATAACACTCAGCTAAAAGATGTGAAGTCCTTGATCCCCAACACTGCTGGAAGAAAAAGAATCTTCAACTTTAATGCATGATGAGAAGTTAGGAAGTCCGGACTCTGTGCAGTACTGTCGTCTCAAGGTGTGTTTGAGAACAGATAGAAAAATCTAGAAGGATATTAGAGCCATGAAAGTCAGGTTAGCACATCACTCACCGAAGGACTCCCTGTCAAACAACATCCTCCAGGGCTGATCAAGCTGCTGTAGAGTTAGTTACAAGGTCAGGAAATCCCATCAGAGTGCAGCTGCACCAGGGACACCTTCTCCCACAGTGGCTAGTCCAACCCCTTGCTATTTCAACAAATATTAGGACACACTAGAGTCCTGGTCATGACCAAAACTGGAATCCAGAACTCTCCAGTTCTCAGTCTGGTAACCTTTCCTTTATGAGGAAGGGGACTTTGACGGAGATGTAACGAATAAATAAATAAATAAACAACTAAGTCTCAGGGCTGGGGATATGGCTCAGTGGTAGAGAGTTTTCCCAGAATGTACAAGACACTAGGTTTGATCCCAACATTGCAAGAGAAAATAATGTAAGCCTTAGCTGGGGGGTCATGGCCCATTGTAATTCCAGCTCTAAAGACTGAGACATGTAAAAGGCTAGCCTGGGCTACTGTCGCGTCGACCTCCACCAGCAAGAACGACGCAACTCGCAAAAGCTCTTCTCAAGCAGTTTATTCTGGTCCCTTGAAAACAGTCTTCCGAATGCCCAGGCAGACCCAACCCACAGGCTCAATACTATATGAACAGCCAATCAAGTAAAGCCACGTGGTGCTATCTTAGAGGCCCACGTATGCGGAAGCAAGCCAGATCAGCGGTCTTAGCCAAATATGGACTTGTTTACCACAGAGAGCGCTCACCATCGGGCTGGTGGAAGGCGGAAACCGGCGCCATCTTAAGGGCGCGGCACGTCGCAGCTCTCTTCAGTTCCTCCTTTTTTGTTTTTTCTAAAGTTGATAGAAGTCCCTGGAAAGGCTTCTTAATCCCCATATCTGGGGATCTCATGGCGAGCCTGAGCCTGTAGGAGGGCGGTGCTCAAACTCTTACCCGTCTCTGGGTCAGCCTCCCCACTCGGGGCTGCCCTGTCTTAGGTGGCCGAGACTTATCCGTCCATTCTGTCATTGACTTGCCAGACCCTACTATCTGTGGAACGAATACCTCAGTGGGCAAGGACTATGCTCAGTGAAGATTTAAGGCTTCATGGAAGCGAGCCATGCCTGAGGGGACTGGCCCGCCTCAATGGCGACAAGGGCCTGTATAATCATGGCTGCATTACGCTTCTGTGTGGCTCTCATCTTGTAGATGCACCATAGGCAAACCAGAGAGGCTAGTATCAGTATCGCCAAAGAGCCTACGCCCGCCCACTCCTTAAGATGATCCATAGCCGTCTGTATCCAGGAAGTCAAACCATTAGCCAGGCTCAGATTCACCCGAGTGGAGTTGATGTGGACGATTGTCGCTCTCAGCTCTCTCATCAAATTTTCAAATTCAGCCGACCAATCCTGTAAAAGGAGCTCTGACAATTGCTTAGACAGATTAGCATCCTTTGTTAAATTTTGATACCGCACCGAAGTAACACACAAACCCTGCATTTTCCACTCACACCCCAACTGTGCTAGTTGCCAAAGAGAATCAATCTGTTCTTGTATTAAATCTATGCGTTGATTAACTATCATAAGGCCTCCTTTGAGATGAGAATTCATAGAGTTCTGAGTATCCAATGCCTGTGCTACATTGGCTGAGATGTTATTCAGAGCATTGGCAGTCTGTATAGAACTAGACAAGGCAATAGCTGAGGCAGTAGCCCCCACAGCAGCAACAGTGATGGCAGTAACAATAGCTGCAGTGATGCCAAAATCTCTTTTAAGCCTGAATAGCATCATGGTATTAGGGGCCTCTACAGGAACTGGTACATATCGAGGCATTCTAGTCACCACAGCCACAGGAAAAGCTGTGGCATTCCAGCACAGGGCATAAAAGCATGTGTCCGGAGTGCATACTAACTTTTCTTCACCCAAGGATGCACTCCCATTACTTACAATCCACAGAAAAGGAGGCCAGAGACACACTGGCAAGGCTGAAAAGGTCTTATTCCTGGACAAAAGAAATGTCACATTCCCCCAGCCACTGTCATCACTAGAATCTCCGACCCCCACAAAATAGTTCCCCAAAGAAAAATTGCCCTTTTGATAAGATCCTCCTCCAAGCATAATGACAGGTCCCAAGTCCATGTAACTTCCATTTACCCCACACAAAAGCCACAAATCAAAAGGATTAGTAACAGTCTGTTGCATACCCAATGCAGTCTGATCTCTATCCATAGTAGATAAATTGAGCAATCCTGAATAATTTTTATTTACTACATGACTAATTGAGGGACTAAAGGAAAAATATCTATCCTGAACCCAAACTGCTCTGCGTTCCTGACATCCAGTCCAGGGAAAAGGTCCTTCCTCTCCTGCGGATCCTCTACAAAAAGGTGCCCAGTGTGGCTGTCTGGGGGGGTCCTGGTCAGAGACTCGTGTGGGCCACCATCCTTCAAGGCGAGAACCGTTAACTAAGATATTAAAACCGCGTGCGCCATTCCAAGGAGGAATCTTTGATACAAAGTCCACCGACTGCCGAGACAATTTAATGCATTCTGTATCATCTGACCTATTGAAGCTCATTAAAAGGCACAGACTACCCTTCAAGCTGACATTTCTATTACCCTCTATAGGGCTTTTCTGACCATCAAAGGGAAGGTAGGGTAAGCCTAAGCTTCTATTACTGCTAAATAAGCGTGGAAACACAGTTGCATCATGTCTGACCAGCATCGGCTTTGGGAATATCGACAGAATCCCCCATCTCGGCTCCGTCATTCCTGACATACTCACTGCTACTATCACCAGGATCCCTAGGAAGGTCTTCATGACGAATCTTCCTCACAAGGCGTTCAGGCACCCACACTGGATCTTGTTGATCCTGAGGAAAAACACAAACAGATCCTCTCGCCCATGTTAGCACGGGGTCAGGCCCCCGCCAAGAGCCTGTCAAAATATCCTTCCACTTCACCATGCCTTTAGGTGGACCATGGGAATCCTGATGTCTGTCCGCTGCTGAGCGGCCTTGAGCATCCAAATTTAAAAAATTTAAAGTAGCCGGGCGGTGGTGGCGCACGCCTTTAATCCCAGCACTTGGGAGGCAGAGGCAGGCGGATCTTTGTGAGTTCGAGGCCAGCCTGGTCTACAAAGCGAGTCCAGGACAGCCAGAGATATTCAGAGAAACCCTGTCTCGAAAAACCAAAAAAAAAAAAAAATTTAAAGTAAATAAGGCTAAAGACATTCTCTCCTTGGGGGTACAGCCTTGGCCTATTCCCCCTTTCTGTTTTTGCAAACATTCTTTCAAGGTGCGATGAGCACGCTCCACAATTCCTTGTCCTTGAGGATTATATGGTAATCCATGATTAAGCTGTATCTCCATCTGGTTGCAGAAGGAGACAAAGGACTGAGCCGTATAGGCTGGTCCATTGTCCGTTTTCAACTGTTGTGGTTTTCCCCATGCAGCCCAGGCTTCTTTTTTTTTTTTTTTTTTTTTTGGTTTTTCGAGACAGGGTTTCTCTGTGTATGCTTGGCTGTCCTGGACTCACTTTGTAGACCAGGCTGTCCTCGAACTCACAAAGATCCGCCTGCCTCTGCCTCCCAAGTACTGGGATTAAAGGCGTGCGCCACCACCGCCCGGCAACAGCCCAGGCTTCTAAGCAATGCCCTATGACATTGCGAGCCTTTTCTCCACTCATAGGTGTAGCATGTATGATACCTGAGCAGGTATCTACAGACACATGAATATATTTTAAGGTTCCAAACTCTGAAATGTGGGTAACGTCCATTTGCCAGATTTTGAGTGGCATCAACCCTCTAGGGTTCACTCCCACACTGGGAGGATGATGATGAATCACACACTGAGGACAGTCCAAAACCACTTGTCTAGCATCTGCTCTAGACAAATGGAATTTCTGCTGTAGAGTTTTTGCATTTACATGAAATAATTGGTGAAACTGTCTGGCTTGGTCCAGGAATGAGCTCCAAAAAATACATGTCATCCTAGTCCATTGATCAACTTTATCATTACCCTCACTTAATGGTCCAGGTAATCCTGTATGTGCTCTGATATGTTGAATATAAAAACACCTTTTTCTCTGCCAGATTAAAACTTGTAACTCTTGTAATAAGGCACATACAGTACTACTATTCTTAATAGGACCTGCTAATTCTAATACTTTCACTGCGTTGACCACATAGACTGAATCTGAGATCAAATTGAATGCAAATTGACATCTTTTAAACAACTCAATTACTATTTTCAACTCTACTATTTGGGGGGAGCCCGGTTGAAATTGGCATAGCACGGGCTCTTGTCTTTCTATCATATAGGCTCCGCAGCCTGTCTTTGAGCCATCAGTAAACACATTTGGTGACCCTTGAAGTGGTACTGCTGAAGTAACCTTAGGAAATATCACTGGGTGCTCCTTAAAAAATGATAGCAATGGATGCTTAGGATAATGGTTATCAATCACTCCTTCAAAGCTACATTGCAATATTGCCCAATCATCTACAGTGCCACACAAAATCTTAATTTGATGACTGGAATAGGGCACTATTATACTGGCAGGAGCAACTCCAAAAGACTGCAAACATTGTTGGATACCACTCGAGGCTAAAGCAGCAACTGCAGTGGGATAATGTTCTATGGATTTTTTTTGGAGAAATCTTCGAATAAGTCCATAATAATGGTCCGTCCTGTCATAACAATCTTGTAGGTTGACCATAGGTGGCAAATATGCACAATGCAATGGGCTGTCCTTCCTGCCATCTCTTTAGGAAGGCACTCTGTAACCTTTCTTCCACTTTACATAAAGCTTTTCTTGCTTCTTCTGTAAATTGCCTAGGAGAATTAAGTGCTGAATCACCTTTCAAAATATCATATAGGGGTCTTATTTCATAATTTGGTAGCTTCAAATAAGCCTCTTACCCAACTGATATCTCCTAACAACCTTTGAAAATCATTTAGAGTCTTTTTTTTTTTTTTTTGGTTTTTTCGAGACAGGGTTTCTCTGTGTAGCCCTGGCTGTCCTGGACTCACTTTTGTAGACCAGGCTGGCCTCGAACTCACAAAGATCCACCTGCCTCTGCCTCCCGAGTGCTGGGATTAAAGGCGTGCGCCACCACCGCCCGGCTCATTTAGAGTGTTTAAATTATCTTTTCTTATCTCAATCTTTTGAGGTATTATCTTTTTAGGTCCAACCTTCACTCCTAAATAATTAACCACATTTTCCTTTTGAACCTTATCAGGAGCTATAAACAACCTTTTCTTTTTTAATAATTGAACTAATTCTTTATAGGCCTGATCTAACATTTGTTCACTCTTAGCTGCCAGTAAGATATCATCCATATAATGAACACATCTCAAATCTGGAAAATTCTTTCTCAAAGGAGCAATGGCTTCCCCCACATACAGTTGGCACATAGTGGGGCTGTTCGCCATGCCCTGAGGTAATACAACCCTTTCAAACCGCTGATCAGGTTCTTCATGGTTACAGGATGGAACAGTAAATGCAAATCTCTCACTATCTTTGGCACACAACGGGATGGAGAAAAAACAATCCCTTATATCTATAATTATTATGGGCCATGAGGCTGACAAAGATGATAAAAGCGGCAAGCTGTGTTGCACTGGGCCCATGATCTGTATTTGTTGATTTATGGCACGCAGGTCATGTAACAATCTCCATTTTTTAGATTTCTTTTTTTTGTTGTTTTTTGTTTTTTTTTTTTTGAGACAAGGTTTCTCTGTGTAGCCCTGGCTGTGCTGGACTCACTTTGTAGACCAGGCTGGCCTTGAACTCGCAAAGATCCGCCTGCCTCTGCCTCCCAAGTGCTGGGATTAAAGGCGTGCGCCACCACCGCCCGGCTTAGATTTATTTATTTATTTATTTATTTATTTATTTTTTAAGATTTATTTATTATGTATACAGTGTTCTGTCTGCAGGTATATCAGCAGGCCAGAAGAGGGCACCAGATTTCATTATGGATGGTTGTGAGCCACCATGTGGTTGCTGGGAATTGAACTCATGACCTCTAGAAGAGCAGCCAGTGCTCTTAACCGCTGAGCCATCTCTCCAGCCCTAGATTTCTTTTTAATGACAAAGATAGGTGGATTCCAAGGAGATACAGATGGCTTTATATGCTTTAAAGACATCTGTTCATCCACCAACTCTTTGGCTGCATTCAATTTTACAGAGGAAAGTGGCCACTGAGGAACCCATACTGGGTCCTCTGTCTTCCAAGTTATGGGAATGCCCTCCTCAGTGGCCCCTAGGAAAAACCCAGGCCCTGTCTCTTTTGTCTTTGCTGCATAGATATGGGACTCTTCCGCCCCTGCAAATATTTTCCTATTCCAAAGCCTGGAGCATATCCCATACCTTGCATCATACGTTGGGCTGAATCAGAATAGTCATTACTCAATTTAAATCCCATATCCTTTAAAAGGTCTCTTCCCCAAAGGGAGATAGGGAGCTCAAGTACATATGGCTGCATTTATCCTGAGTGGCTTTCTTGGTCCTGACACTTTAATAATCTTTCACTCATATCTGGAGTCTTAGCATAACCCAGGCCTTGAAGTGTTTGAGAAGAGGCTTGTACGGGCCAACCTGAAGGCCAGTCTTTCTTTGCTATGATACTCCTATCAGCCCCAGTATCCAAAAGGCCCAGGATCCTTTTACCATCAACTTTTAACTCCAAGATGGGGCATTGGTCCAAATCCAAGGAGAGAAAAGTCAGATCTGTGCCCGTGGACCCAAAACCATCTTTTTCTCTCTCTCGATCCCTTGTCGCATAGCGATCATGTAAGCTCGGCAAAATGACCAACTGAGCAATTCTATCTCCAGGAGAGATAGCTGTTATACCACGGGGGGGGGGAGGCTACCATGATCTTAACCACTCCTGTATAATCTGGATCTATAACCCCAGGATGGACAATAAGTCCTCTCAAGGCTGATGATGACCTCCCTAACAGCAAACCAACTGTACCAGGTTCAAGGGGTCCTTTAAAATCTGTTTCAATTAACTGGACCCCCATTTGGGGCGTTAATACGAGTCTGGTGGTGGAGCAGAGGTCCAATCCTGTTGAGCCTGCAGTGGCTCTCCGCGGTCCCTCGGATGGCGGAGGGTTGGCCATCTCTCTTGTTTCTGTTTTTTGTCCTGATTTTCTACTGCCCCATATATTTGTGGGCCCTGGGGTCGTGGGCCCCACTGTCCATTTTTTGGACGAGCGCCACCATAACCTTGAGTCAAAGGCTGGCCATGGATGTCTGTCACTGAACGACACTCATTAGCCCAATGGTTCCCTTTCTTACATTTTGGGCATAACCCCAGCTGCCTGGGGCGTTGTGCACTTCCTGTACTTTCTGTACTCCTTCCCCCGGGGCACTGTCTTTTAAAGTGTCCCATCTTGCCACACTTAAAACAAACTCCTGGACTTCCTCCACCTTTTCTGGTCAACTGTACTACCGCGGCAGCAAGACCAGCATTAGTTAACGGCCCTCCAAGTTCTCTACACACTTTCATCCAGGCTTATAGCCCTTTGTTCTTGTAAGGGGTGATAGCGGCTCTACACTCTTTGGTGCATTGCTCATAGACCAACTGTTTTATTAGTGGCATAGCAGCATCCGGGTCACCAAAAATCTTCCCTGCCACTTCCACCAATTATGCCACAAAGTCTGAAAAGGGCTCCATGGGGCCCTGTAGAATCTTAGTTAAGTTCCCACTCACCTCCCCTTTGTTAGGAAGGGATTTCCAAGCCTTGATAGCTGTCTGGTTTATTTGTTCATAAACCTGATTGGGATATCCTGTCTGTTGGTTGGCAAATCTCCCCTGCCCAAGCAGCATATCTCTATTCCTGGCTGCATTTCCATTTCTCTGATTAATGGCTGCTTGTTCAGTGGCATACTCAATCAAGAAAGCTTTCCAGTCTAAGTATTGCCCTGGACTTAAGCAGGCGCGGGCCAGGCCACTCCATTCACTCGGGGTCATACAATGTCTGTTTAATGTTTTTACTTGAGCCAATGTAAAAGAAGCAGTAATACCATAGGTACGAACCGACTCTGCAAGGGATTTAACTACCTTAAAATCAAGCGGTTCCTCGTACCTGTTCCCTTGTGGGTCTTGGTATACCGGATAGGCAAACTGTAATTCTGTTCTTACTTGTGTCCACATCCCCGGGCAGAAAGATCTCCCTACTTTCAGGGACTGAACAGGCTGATCTATCTGAACGGCTTCTGGGTATGGAGGGGGAGTTGAAGGCGCCGCGGCAAAGGCTTCACTTACACTGACTGCTGCCAACGTGTCTTTCTCTTTTACTCTTTTCCCTTTTTCTAATAGCAGTCCTCTCCAACTGTTCTATTAGAGCGTGTAGCTCCCCTTCAGAATCCGTACCCTCTGAGTCCTCAAAATCTCTAAAATCTCTAAGATCGGGATAGAGAGGGACCTTCTTTTTGCTTCCCTTTTCACTGTCTGCCTGCTCAGATCTTTCGCCTTTTTTGCTTCCCTTTTCACTGTCTGCCTGCTCAGATCTTTCCCCTTGCAGCAGTTCCAAGGCTGATTCTCCCTCCTTGATTGCTTTACAGCATCCCTGATCTTCTAAACAACTCCTCACCATCTTCCAAACCGGTCTTACTCCATGCTTCAGAGCACCTTGCTCCCAAGCAAAATCCAAGTCCCTGCCTAATTTGTCCCAGCAGGATACCGTAAGATTCCCGGACACCGCAAACCACGGAGCCACGGAGTCGCATTCATTCAAAAATCTTTCTAGAGTTGAATTCTCAAGTTTCAATTTCCTAGCTAAAAGTAGCTCCTGAAGAGCCAGAAAAATTGGATGTGACTGAGACGATCCCATGATTAAAAATTTTACTTTCGGTTCACAGTTTCCCACAAAACTTTACCTTTAGTTCGCAATTTCCGTGAAACTTTACCTTTTGTTCGCAAATTTCCACGAAACTCGCGAAACTTTATTGTCCCAATTTATCCCGGGAACTTACCAGTGCACTGCCCCTGACTGCAGGAGTTCTGAGACTTTTCTGGTTCCCCGTACGGGCCACCACTTGTCGCGTCGACCTCGACCAGCAAAAGCTCTTCTCAAGCAGTTTATTCAGGCCCCTTGAAAACAGTCTTCCGAATGCCCGGGCAGACCCAACCCACAGGCTAAATACTATATGAACAGCCAATCAAGTAAAGCCACGTGGTGCTATCTTAGAGGCCCACGTAAGCGGAAGCAAGCCAGATCAGCGGTCTTAACCAAATATGGACTTGTTTACCACCGAGAGCGCTCACCATTGAGCTGGTGGAAGGCGGAAACCAGCGCCATCTTTAGGGCACGGCACGTCGCAGCTCTCTACAGGCTACAAAGCAGTAGCTCAGGTAGTAAACACCAGACTAGAGTACACATCAAGACCCTGTCTCTAAGACAAACAAACAAACAACCTAAGCCTCTGTTCCATGGGGATTTCCATTATGTTCCAACTAGGTTAGAAGTCATTGGACATCTTCAGGACTAAGAGGCCTGGCCCCTGGCCTTAGGGCTGCAGGCATTTACACCAGGTGGCGCTGTGTCCTTCCTAGTCAAGTGCTGTTCCAACGCTGAGGCTCTGTTCCTGGGAATATCCCAAAACTGCGCCTAGGCCCAAGCCTTTCTGTGGAGCATGCGCCTAGGCCCAAGCCTTTCTGTGGAGCAAGAAAGGGACCTGAAGGTCTTTCCTGTTTGCTGGAAGATGGTCAGCAGTCGTCAGACTGCCAGTCCTCTTTCGTTCAATTGTCCTTTCACCTTTGCAAGCTTTCCTTCCTTCATCTGTTCATTCACATCAACTACGTGCAGGTACTGTGGATAGGATAGGACAGGATAGAGAAGTTCCAGATCTTATGGGACAATAAGGGCACAATATGTCAGAGGGTGGAAGGTGCTGTGGGAATCATAAAGTAGGTTAAGGGACTAGGGTGTGATACAGTTGTGGTATCAGGGGGCTGCGGTTTTAAATGTTTAAATTTTATTTTATAATTTTATTTGTGTGTTTGTCTGCATGAATATCTGTGCACCATGTACACACCTGGAGACTAGAAGAAGGTGTCCAAAATCCCCTGGAACTGGAGTTACAGATGGTTGTGAACCACTATGTGGGTGATAAGAATCAAATGCGGGTCCTTTGAAAAAGTAGCCAGTGCTCTTAACCACTAAGCCACCTCTCCAGTTGGGACTGCCATTTTAGACATGATGGTCAGAGAAGGATCCAGGAGGAAGTAGTATTCAAACAGAAAAAAATATTGAAGAAACTATTAGGTCTCCTGTTTTAAGCAAAAGGAATTCCAAAATGCAAAAGGGCCCTAAGCAAAACTCTGTTTGGAGGTGTGGTGAGGGCCAAGGTGGGTCTAAGTGAAGTGTTTGAGCTGTGGAAGGAGGTGACCCAGTTTTGTGTCTTTTGTTTTGTTTGTTTCTGACACAGGAGGAGCCATTCAGTCTCACCATGAAGTATTATTATGTTAGCCCTATGTTTTTATGGTATACGTCTTGTTGGGTTTTTTTGTTTTTGTTTTTGTTTTTTTGAGACATGGTTTCTCTGTGTAGCCCTGGCTGTCCTGGACTCACTTTGTAGACCAGGCTGGCCTTGAACTCACAGAGATCCTCCTGCCTCTGGCCTCCCGAGTGCTGGGATTAAAGGTGTGCGCCACCATGCCCAGCTTGGCCTTGAACTTGTAACCCTCCATCTCAGGTCCCCCAGTAACTGGGATTACACAGGCCTGTGCTGCCAAGGCCAACACTTGACCCAGTTTCTCAGTCTTGCGTAGGTCTTAAGGATTTTGGTTTTATTTTAAATCTAGTGTGAGCCCACTGGAATGCTAAAAGACAAGGTGCGATCTCTGATTTGAGAATATCACAGGGTTAGCATGAGGGCTGGAGGGGGCGAGGGCGAGAGCAGGGCAGGCAGCAAGGAGGCTGGGAGGTGGTGAAGCATAGGATGATAGTGGAGCAGCTGCGATGATTCTCTGTGAGAACATCTTAAAGGTGGAATTTGCAGAATTTGGGAGATGACAGAGATGAGAAAAGACACATAACTTCATAGGTTCTGCTGAACCAGTTGGGTGAATGATGTTGTCATTTACTGAGACCAGAAAGGAATGAGAAGCAAGCACAAATTTGGATTGGGATGGATATTTTGAGGTACCTTCCTAGCAGACATTCAGACAAAGTATTAATTATTGAAGTCTGCAGTTCTTGAAGGAGGAGCACAGGTTAGCCATTTTCTGTTATTGAAAGCCGAAGGACAGTATGGGCTCTGAAGATGTGAGTATAATGACCAGATGGTCAAGACAGGAGGCAGAAAAGGCAAGGAAGCAAGCTCTTGAAGCTAGAGAGAAGTGATTTTAGATGAGGAAGATGGGCTTGGTGCTGTGGTCTCAGCACTAGGGAGGAAGAGGCTGGAAGATCTGGGATCCATGCAAGTCCAAGACCAGCCAGTCTACACAGGTAGACCTTATTTTATTTTACATGTATGAGTGTTTTACCTGCATGTAAATGTGTACACTATGTGTGTACCTGGTGCCCAAAAAGTTCAGAAGGGGGCATTGGATCTTAAAAACAAACAACAAACAAAAAACAGAAGAAAAAGAAAAAGTAAAAAAAAAAAAAAAGTGGGCTGGAGAGATCGCTCAGAGGTTAAGAGCACTGACTGCTCTTCCAGAGGTCCTGAGTTCAATTCCCAGCAACCACATGGTGGCTCTTACAACCATCCACAATGAAATCTGGTGCCCTCTTCTGCAGACAGAATACTGTATAACTGTATACATAATAATTAAGTAAGTAAATGAATAAATAAAGTAAAAAAAAAAAGATCAGCTTAGACTTGACCAGCATTCCAAGGAAGGAAAATAATGAAGACAGAAGGATAGCTGATGGCTGAAGAGGATTTCTTCAAAGATTTCAACTCCCATAGGAATTTGAGTAGCCAGGGCAGCGATAGGGAAGAGGGATGTTGATGGCAGGGATTAGGACAAGGAGACGATGTGCACCTCACCAATCAAACAAGACTGTTTTCCCTTCTGCTCATCGTAGCTGCCTTGGCTAAAGCTGAGAGTAAAGTAGGGGCTCTGAGAACATCCCATGGCAGCCCCTTCCTTCCCAACCGCATTGGAAGGATTCTGGAGTGGGGTGTAAATGGGATACAATCCATCCATCCCACGGCGGTGCTGGGCGATCAGGTGGAAGTTGCAGAGCTGTGGACAGCGGTCTGGATGGACCCGCACTATCGAGCCTCAGTGGAGCTAAGGGCCCTCTTCCAGCTCTGTTGGCCCTTACTATTTATCTATTTACTTACTTATTGGCTTCTGGAATCTCCTGCAAACCTAACTTTTGGTTGGTTTTGGTGTTGCGGATTGAACCAAGGACCTCCAACGAGCTCAGGAGGCACAGGTGCTCTGCCACTGAGCTACACCCCGAATCCCCGAAACTTAACTTGAAACTACCCTGTCCCGCTTCTTCAGTGCCTGGAATTTAGAAAGTCTGAAGACGATGATGGCATCGACCATATTGACCTCTACAGTATCTCTAAGACAGAAGAGTGTTATGAAGCCATTTCCCCCTCGAGGGGAGATTAAGGTGAAAGAAAATCAGTAAGTCTGGGTGTTTCTCTTTTCTTTTTTTCTTTTATTTTTAGGTTTTTCGAGACAGGGTTTCTCTGTATCCTTGACTGTCCTGGACTCACTTTGTAGAACAGGCTGGCCTTGAACTCACAGAGATACGCCTGCTTCTGCTGGGATTAAAGGTATGCGCTACCACGCCAGGCTAAATCTGGGTGTTTCAAAAGGTTACTTTTCCTCCACTCGGCCAGTGGGAGGCGCAGGGGGCTCGGGGTAGAGCCTGAAGCCAGAAGCAGGCTAGGTGGCGACCTGGAAGGTAAGAGCTGACCTCACCTTGGCTCTCCTAGAGACTCAGGGCTTCGGAACTGGGTGGGGCCTCCCACCGACCCCGGGATGTCCACTCGCTTGGCCTGGGGAGGGCGTGGCCTGGGACTCCTCCCTCTTCCGCGGGCTCAAATTCCGCGGCGTCCGCGGAGGCGGGGTCAGAGCGCAGCGGCGGATCCCAAGGCAGCTCCTGGAGGCCGCCGAGCAGCGGCCCAGCCGGGCACTCAGGTACCGGCGGCCACGAGGGGGTTTCTGGGCTGCATCCCGTGGGGTTCTGTGGTCTTCTGAGGTGCTGGCGAGGGCGTGAGTGGTGGTGGTCTGTGCCAGATTCCCTTGGCTGGCTCCGGCCGCTGCCTCCGCCCCCGCCTTCCTGCGGCGAAGTAGGACTGATTGGCGCCTGCGCCACCGTGTGCGGTGGGGACGCGGCCAAACGCGGGGCTGGGGCGGGAGTCGAAGGGAAACAGATTCACGTTGGCATGGGAGCGTCGTGTGTAGTGGCACACTTTCCCTGGCTTCCAGAAAGGCTCCCCTCCCTGGCCATGCGTTAGGGACATGGTCCCCGTAGCTCTCCACAGAGCCAGTACCCGGTTTTTCTTGCCCCCTTGCTGTGCCCAGGGGTCCCGCCCTGGCTACCAGCAGTCTCGACCTGTCCCAAAATGGCTAGGACCCGCTCCAGCGGCCTCCTTCCCCACCCCTCCCCCTCATATCCCGAGCCCCTAAAGTGCTCCCTCCGCGGGCTCTCCACAGTGTCAGTTTACACGCCTTATATAGTCCGAGCAGACTCTAGCGGCCGCCTGCCTGCCGGGACCCGGGGAAGAGGGGGGGAAGCTGGCCCCTGGCTCACCCCGACACCCTCCTGAGATTCCAGGTTAGCTTGGGTGAAGCAGTGCCAATTAACTCCACCGCTAACCTCTGGAAGAGAAAAGAAGTTGAGCTTGGTGAGGACTCTCCTCACCTTCCCAGTGGCAGGGGGCAGGGTGGAGAATTGACTTCTCTCCTGTCTGTAAGAAGTTTGTCTAACAGGAGCCCAGCCAAGCCCGACAAGATACCTGCCTCCCAGTGCCTGTGTGTGCTGAGTGTCTGCCCGTGCCTTCTTGGGACCTGGCCAACACTAGTGACCAGATCGGAACCTGCCTGCCAATTTGCAGTGCTGCCACTCACTTTCTCTTTTCTTCACAGGAGCAGGAACCAATGGATTCCTTCAAGGTAGTGCTGGAGGGGCCAGCCCCTTGGGGCTTCCGACTGCAAGGGGGCAAGGACTTCAATGTGCCCCTTTCCATCTCTCGGGTGAGCCTAGGTGGGGAAATGGACTCTCCAAGGGTTCTTGGGTGCTTGGGTGTCCAGCAGATGATGGGAGGAAACAGCAAGAGCAAGCCAGAGCCAACATGACAGGAGTATCCAGGTTCAGATGGACACTTATTACAAGGACTCCCAACTAGGTGGACAGTGGGAGAGGCGCCCCCAGTTTATTTTACCCTACTTTTACATGGTACTTCATGCTATTTCACCAGCCCCAGTGGCCATCTGTGAGGAGCGTGTTCTTCAGTATGGGAGGCTGACTTCTACAAGAAGTGTCTTAACTTGAGAAGCTTGTGGAGCTAGGTCCCAGGCAGGATCTAACTTTAATTTCACCCACTGATATCCAATGAATGGCAGTTGTCATTCTGTTTTTGCGAGTGACAGAACTCGGAAGGATGGAGGAGCTCATTCAGCAAGTTCATGGCAGAGCAAGGTTTTAGTTGAGGCACACAGTGGCTTGTGATTTTTGTAAGTTTAAGGAAGGGGACCTCGCCTGTGTGAGGACCTGAGTTTTAGTCTGCTGGTTTTTAGTCTGGCTATGGTGGCCTTTGACCCTAAGCAGAGGTGTAGTGAGACTGGCCTATAGGATTCTTGTTCCCATTCCTTGGTCTGCCCTGGTGGGGGTGGAGCTGGGGGCTGGCTCCTCCCTGTGGCAGGGGGATTGCCTTATAAGCCTAAGAATGCAGCCCCAGCTGGGATGGCCAACGGTGGCTAGTCAACAGAGCTCAAAGGGTTGGCCTAAGCCCAGGCCCCTCACCTTATTGATCATCAGTCATTTGTGTCAGTAGGGCTCAAAACAAACTTTGTGTCCAGAGTGGGTGAGGCCCATCCTTCCAGCTTGATATCTCTTGCCTAGGGGGTCAAAAAGGGGGCAGGGACTTCCTGCCCTGACATCCGCCTGCCTACAGAGGCCCACCCAGCCACTGAGTAGGCCGCAGCTGTTGGCAGGAAGCCCAGGGCAAGCCTAACCCAAAGGGGCCTGAGAATTTCCAGGCCCTGCTCAGCCTGAGAGGGGGTATCAAGGCTATTTCTCTCTGTGGAATCAGACATGGTGGCCAGGAAAGGCAGGCATGCAGCCTGTGCTCTTTTCAGGATCCCTCTCTGGAGTTGCCTTGGAATCTGCTCCAACCAGCAGGATGACTGAGGGCTGGACCCTTCCCCCACTTGTACATCCTATAGTACAGTTTCATTCTCCCCTCTGGGAAAGTGCTGGCCAGTGCTGTGTAGTTCTTATTTTCTTTTGGTAATGATGGCCTCTCAGATGTTGCCTGTTGGGGTCATTCTGGTCCCTGGGCTTCTTTGTCAGCAACCCTAATGTGGGTGGGGCCACCAGCTGAGCTGGGCCCTGGAGCTGGGCCCTGGTGGGTGGGGTGGTCTTTTCTAAGTTGGCCAACTTGCTATCCCTCCCCTGACCCCAGAGTGGAGGGAGGAAGGAGGGGCTAGGGCTGGCTGTGGGCCCAGGCCTGGAAGATGAGGTAATGTCTGGGATTTGGGGGTTGGGCTGCTCAGTGGAGCTCCCAGGCTGACTCACCCACATCCACACACTGTCCAGCCCCTGGCTTTCCCCCTTCTTAATTTCACTAGCTACCTTTCCAAAAGGGCCCTCCCCCGGTGCTGCTTTCTTCAACTCTGACCACTGTCTTACCCCTCAAATGCTCTGCCTTCCTTATCCCACAAAAGTAGTTCCTAGCTCCTCCTCTCCTTTTCAGGAAGCCAGTTGCTCCTTCTCACACATCCCCCATCATGGTCTTGCCCTACACCTCTCAGGAAGCAGGCTGTGTGGAAAGGAGTGGCTAAGCCAGGGTTCCATCTATTGACTCACCGTGACTGTGAATAAGTCACTTCCCCTTCAGAGTATCACTTCCTTGTCACCATTATAAGGGATTGATTTGAGTGAAATAAAGGTGAGATGTAAAGACCTCCATCTCAGCCAAGGAATGAGGAGGCCTCTTCAGATAAGGTCTGGCCTTGAACTGTCAGTCCTCCTGCTCAGCATACCTGAGTGTTGTCATTAAGGTGTACCATGCCTGGCACCCCAGAGTCTTTTTTTTTTTTCCTTCTCTCAAAATTTATTTATTCTAATTAATTAATTAATGATTTTATTTATTAAACTTTGAGGCAGAGTCTCTATGTAGTCTTGGCTGTTCTGGAATTTACTACATAGACCAAGTTGGCCTCAAACTCACACACATCCCCCTGCCACCACCTCCTGTGTGCTGGGTGTACACCACTGCAGCAGCCTATCCCAGAGTCTTTGTGGATGACCTTCTGCTCAGCATAGGTGCCCTATTGTAGTGGAGCCTTCCAGCAATGACCAGATCCTGGCTGCACCTCCTGCTGCCTGGGTGACTTGAGTTCAGGTATTTGGCAGTTCTGTTTCTTCTGAGTGTTAGCAGGTGTAAACCAGACTCCTCTAGTGTGTCAATACTAGGTATTCTGCGAGCTGCTGTTGTTACCATATGTTAGCAGGTAAAGAAAGAACTCTGACTCACCAGCTCTCTCCTCTGCTACCCTCCCCTTCAGGCACAAAATAGAACTGTCAAGTCCAGCTCCCCCTTCTGTCCTAGAGTTGGCAGTCTCTGAGTCAGGTCCCTCTGTCCCTAACATCTCTAGAATCTCTCATCTTTCCTCTGTCCGCCTCAGTACACATTGCATTAGCTCACCTGAGGAGCCTCTGGGGCCCTGGGCAGCCCGTGCCCCACTTTTCCAACTACCTGTGAGGTGTAAATTAAGCCTGTGATGGTTGAGTGGTCCTGTTGTTTCACACCTGTGGATAACCACCATGTCCCCTAATCCCTTTGACTTTGAGTTGGGAATGGTCTGGTTTGTGTGGCAAATGGGGGAATGTAGTAGACCTGGTAGAATGGTGGCCACCAGCACTGGCTGATTTCTGGTAAGTGGTGAGCCTTTGTTACCAAAAAATTTTAAAAAGTGTACAACAGGAAGAGAGGAAGAGTAAGAAGATATTTATGAAGGTGCTCAGTGCCTGGAAGGAACCAGGACTTGGGCTTGAAGATGAGGGACCAGTAGCAGCTATCAGATATGAGATGGAATACTTACTAGAATATAGGTGACCCTGATTGACCCCCCCTTAGGCCTTTGTAGCCTAGTCTCAGCAACACAAGTAGGTAGGTAGCTGTCTACAGAGGGCAGTGGGTGAAACAGCCTATAGAGGAGCCCAACAGAGACCTTACAGGCTGTGGTCCCAGCTTGCAAGTGTGGGCTCTAGCCTGAAGGTGGCTGTTTGCCAACAATGTCTGGACTGTGAGGGAGGGTCCTAGAGGTGAATAAGCGAATAAGCTGTGGGATGGTAAGCTGTGCAGCGTGGGCATGCACTAACGGGCCTCCGACCATGGTCTCCACAGCTCACTCCTGGCGGGAAAGCTGCGCAGGCTGGGGTGGCTGTCGGAGATTGGGTGCTGAGCATCGACGGTGAGGATGCAGGAAGCCTCACGCACATTGAGGCCCAGAACAAGATCCGCGCCTGTGGGGAGCACCTCAGCCTGGGTCTTAGCAGGTATGGGTGCTGTCAGGCTGAAGGGGTGAGGATAGTCTCTGGTCTCACCTACTCGCCATCACTGCTTTCTTTTGTTCTCCAGAGCCCAGCCTGTTCAGAGCAAACCACAGAAGGTAGGTTAAGGGAGATGTCTTGGCTGAGAAGGGAGGGGCTTGGACTGGGCTGAGCTGCCCTCGCAGTACCCTTTCCCTGGGATCAGGTGGGCAGATTCCAGAATGGGCAAGGTCTGGGAAACTGAGAGTGGAGCTAGGAGCTGCCGCACGGTCTGGGCGCCACATGTGCCTGCCTGTCTGTCTGCCTGCTTCTTCCCACAAGCCTGTGCTGTGTGCGCCTACCCACCCTTGGTGTCCCTTGGCCCAGAGTAGGTTGACTTCATCACTTCCAAATGGGCCCCTTGAAGTCGTAGTTACCCCGTCACCTTATCCTCTGGCCAGATGTGGAGGAGTGGCAGTGGTCCTGTCACTTCTTGGTGGTGACTCTGTTCCCACCTTGGCCCCTGCTCCCACCCACCCTGCCTGGCTCTGTCTCTGCCCAGGCCCTGACCCCTCCCGCCGACCCCCCGAGGTATACTTTTGCACCAAGTGCCTCCCTCAACAAGACGGCCCGGCCCTTTGGGGCACCCCCACCTACTGACAGCACCCCGCAGCAGAATGGGTATGTCAGCCCCTGCCCACTTGCTCCTCCCTGCTGTCCATACTGTCTAGTCCTTTTCACAAGCATACGCCAGCTGCCCGCTACTGCTCAGTCTGTGCTGTACCCAGCCCCTTAACCATGTGGCAGCACCCCTGGCAGCTTGGTGGGGCTGCGGGCACAAGAGCCCCACCTAAGGCTGGTGCTCTTCCACAGGCTCCGCCCTCCTGCGCAGCCTGGGTTGGGGTGTGGTACTGGGGCCAGCTAAGACTCAGACTTTCATTGCTATCTTGCCTCCCTCTCCACTGCTCTGATTTCCCCATCTTTCTTCTCCTGTGTCTGTCCTTTATTTGTGTGTCTATTCCCTTCACAGGTGCAGACCCCTGACAAGTCAGTGAGCCCCCTTTTCCTGTCACTTTTTCCCTTCCTTTTGGCACTCTGGGTGGTGGCCCCTCCCTGCCCTGGCTGCCTTCCTGCCCGCTCTCATTTACCTATCTCCCCACCTACCCAGCAGGGTCCTTTGCCTCGCCCTCCTCACCCTTCCCTTCTCTCAGCTGTCCACAAAACCCATGCACATCACATCCTGGGAGGGGCTGCCCCTGGCACCCACAAAACCAGAGGTTCTGAGCTACACCCTTCCCACAGACAGTTGCTCAGACAGCTGGTCCCAGATGCCAGCAAGCAGCGGCTGATGGAGAATACCGAAGACTGGCGGCCACGGCCAGGGACAGGCCAATCCCGCTCCTTTCGCATCCTTGCCCACCTCACAGGCACAGAGTTCAGTAAGTGCCGGCCCAGGTCAGGGCAGACTCTCCTGGCCTTAGCCCAGGCCTGACTTTGCCAGGACTCAAGGCTGGGGTGACCCTTGTTTCCCTTGGTCAATGCCTGCCTCTGTCCTCTCAGTGCAAGACCCGGATGAGGAACACGTGAAGAAGTCAAGGTAAAAGCTTGGGTACTAGTCCCTCTCCCAACCCCACGTCTTCGTTTCCAGCCACCACCCGGCATCTGTTCCTGGCCCTCCCCTGCCAGAGCTCTCTTCTCTCCCTTCCTCCTTTCCTTCCCTCCATCCTCCCTGCCTCCCTTCCACCTCTCCTTCCTTTCACTTCCTCCTCCTCTCTCTCTGCCCCTCAGGGAAAAGTATGTCCTGGAGCTACAGAGCCCACGCTATACACGCCTCCGGGACTGGCACCACCAGCGCTCTGCCCACGTGCTCAACGTGCAGTCATAGCCTGGCCCTTTCCAGCCTGCTTGCTGCCCTCTGCTTTCCTATCTCTGTTATTCCCTCCCAGGGCATCCCATTGGTGCCTCCAGCTTTTGCCTACCGCTTTCATGTCCCTGGCCTGAGCCTCCTACTGGCCTGGTCCTGGCAGCCCACCTGGCACAGGGCCTGTCTTCGTCTGACACTGCCTTCCTTCTTGGCCCTATGGTAGTACTGTCTGCCAGGTCTGCCCTGCCTTGAGCATGAAAATAAACATTCTCAGCCCTGCTTCCTTTGGCTCTGTCTTCTATCTTTTGGGTCTGGTTATGTTTTGGGTACGGGGTGCTAAATGGTTTAAACTTGGTGTGGGTCCTGCAGTTGGCTTCTCGGTGGGAGGAAGTACCTAACAAAGATGGCTCTGCTTTACCCATGGTTCTTCTGGATAAGAGGAGACCCAAAGCCTGCCCTAGGAGCAGGAGTGCACTCTGCTTCCACACTCTACACAGCAGACCAGATAGCTGTAACCTACTTAGGGGAAGCACCCCTGGCCACCCCTACCCCAGAAGGACCTGGAATCCATTCCAGTAGCTCTCATGCATCACCCATGGAGCCAGCACACTGAAGTTAGGGGGTGGGACCATGTCCAGAGCCTCAGCCAGGCAGGGCCTTGAATGGCAGATCTTGCAGCCAGGTGCCCAGGACAGAAGCCCCAGCCCCAGCCTCAACTATACCCCAGGAACCCTGGCCTGGTAAGACAGTGGGCTTGGGTCTGAAGAAGGGTGGGTAACCTCCACGGACATAGGGGTGGCGGGTTTTTGTAGTCTACCCTGGGCTCTACCCTCTGCCCTTTGGGCTCCCTGAGTACCCCTCTCAATCTACTTTCCTTGGCTGTCAGGCCCCACCACCCCCAGCCCCACCAGCCGTCCACCCTGGGCCGTGGACCCTGCATTTGCTGAGCGCTATGCTCCAGACAAAACCAGCACAGTGCTGACCCGGCACAGCCAGCCAGCCACACCCACACCTCTGCAGAACCGTACCTCCATAGTGCAGGCTGCAGCTGGAGGGGGCACAGGAGGGAGCAGCAACAATGGCAAGACTCCCATATGCCACCACTGCCACAAGATCATCCGGTAAGTGTTCCTTTCTGACGCAGATCTTCCCTGCCCTGCAGCCTGGCCCTGGCCTGTCTTATCTATCTATCCCACCTCAACCGCTACTCTGAGAGAAGTAAGGATTTGGGTGGAACAGGGAGGGATCTGACCTGGATCCTCAGATCTTTAGAAATTTTTATTTTTTTTATATGGGTGTTTAGCCCAGATGTGTATCCCCACCACTTCCATGCCCGGTACCCACAGAAACCAAGAAAGGGTGTCAGATTCTCCTGGAATTGGATGGAGTTCTAGATGGCTGTGAGCCGTAGTGTGGGTGCTGGGAATCAAACCTGGGTCCTGTAGAATTGTAGCCAGTATTCTCAGCTGCTAAGCCGTCTCTGCAGCCCCCGGTCCTTAATCCTGTACTTCCTTCATACCCACACCAGCCTGTAGCAGTGAAGGCAGGAAGGTGGCAACAGCACCCAGAAGCTGTGTCTGCCGCTTTGCCACTCTCTGAATAAAGAAGGGCCCCCCCCCCTCTGCTGCTTCCTCATCAAGCTTGGTCTCAGCTAAGCCTCTGCTCTTGGAGCCAGCAAGCCATAGGTACCTCCCTCCAGCCAAGTTGAGCAGCCCCTCAGACTCAGATTCTAGAACCTTTCTACTTGTTGGCCTAGTCCTAGCCTGCTTTTGTCTCCCATGAGCTCTCAGAGGATCCCCTCCTTTTGACACCCCTGGCTAATCTAGGACCTGCAGACCCCTGCTCAGGCCAAATGGAACAGGCAAGCAGGACAAGTGGTCTCTTGAGCTGTTCATCTTCACACTGGGCAGTAGTCCCCCAGTGGTGTCTTGGTGGACTCAAGCCGTCAACTCCCACCCAAACCAGGGCACCAAAACCACCTCCATTGTCAAGAGAATATAAAAGGGTCCCCTTACATTTGGTCTATCTTGCTGTATGACTTTGGAGAAGATACTCTTGTCTTCTTCCTGGAGCCCCTACCTCATTTGCATATATTCTCTCTCACTGCAGGGGCCGATACCTGGTAGCCTTGGGCCACGCATACCACCCTGAGGAATTTGTGTGCAGCCAGTGTGGAAAGGTCCTGGAAGAGGGTGGCTTCTTTGAGGAGAAGGGGGCTATCTTTTGCCCCTCCTGCTATGATGTACGCTATGCACCCAGCTGTGCCAAATGCAAGAAGAAGATCACTGGAGTGAGTGGGGCGGGCAGTTGGGCAGGCGGGCAGGCCAGAAAGGGAATGTGGAGCCTGTCAGCACTGTTCAGTAATGCTCAGCAACTGTAAGATGTGGAGCTCTCAGCAAGAACCACCAGGATCCTAAACAGCTGAACATTGGAGAATATAGCTCAGTGGTAGAGCACTTGCGTAGCATGCACAAGGTCCTGGTTCTACTCCCTTTACAAACAGCCTTGTCAGGTGTGGTGGCATTTGCTTCTAATCTCAGCATGTAGAAAGTAGAGCCAGGGCCAGCCTGGGTTACACAGTGAGACTCTGCCTGGGAAAAAGAAAACAAAACAGGGGCTTGAGATGACTCAGTGGTTAAGAGCACTGGTTACTCTGACACAGGACCTGGGTTCAATTCCCAACACCCATATGGCAGCTCACAACTGTCTGTAACTCCGTTCCAGACTGTGCTCCCTCACACCAATGCACATAAAATAGAATTAAATAAATTAACAACAACAACAAAAACCAGACACAAGCATGTCTTTAAAAAAAAAAAAAGCGCCGGGCGGTGGTGGCGCATGCCTTTAGTCCCAGCACTCGGGAGGCAGAGGCAGGCGGATCTCTGTGAGTTCGAGGCCAGCCTGGTCTACAAAGCGAGTCCAGGACAGCCAGGGCTGTTACACAGAGAAACCCTGTCTCGAAAAACCAAAAAAAAAAAAAAAAGCAGCTCAGTGTGACTTTTAATTCCCAGCACTCGGGAGACAGAGGCAGGTGGATCTTTCTCAAGTTTGAGGCCAGTCTGGCCTACAAATTGAGTCCAGGACAGCCATAGCCTATTATACACAGAAACTTTGTCTTGCAAAACCAAAAAAAGGGCATTCTAATCATGACTTGACTTTCTATCAGGCGGGATACTCTTTTTTTGTTGTTGTTTTGTTTTGTTTTGTTTGAGACCGGCTTTATCTGTGTAACAGCCTTGGCTGTCCTGTAACTTGCTCTGTAGACCAGACTGGCCTTGAACTCACAGAGATCCCCCTGCCTCTACCTCTTGAGTGCTGGGATTAGAAGCATGTGCCACCACTGCTCTGCTAGCCAGGATACTCTTATAAGACTAACCTTTTGTGTGTGTGTGTACTTTTTCTTTTTTTTTTTTTTTTTACATGTAATGAGTTGTTTTGCCTGCATTTATGTATGTGCACCACATTCGTGCCTGGTGCTCTCAGAGGTCAGAAAACAGTATCCACTGGAGTTGGAGTTACAGATGATTGTGACCCACGATATGAGTGCTAGAAACCAAACCTAAGTCCTCTACAAGAGCAACAAGTGCTCTTAACAATTGAACCATCCTAGAAGTCCAAACTCTTATTCAAAAAAAGCTTAAGCAAAAGAAATGAATCAGCTCCAATGACCAGAGGCACTGACTCTAGGCTTAGCCAAGCCTCGACACCATGGTCTCCAGAGTTTGCCTGTGTTTTTACCTTTGTTGGCTTCATTCATTCCCAGCATTCTTTTCTCTGGAAAATGGCAATAACAGTACCTCCATGTCTTTAAGCTTCCATTTCCCCAGGTTAGCTGCGTAGTAGAGAAAACACCTCAGCCCCACTTGATGCCTGGAGATCCCAGTCTGATGCTTACTGTCTTAGCTTGAGTCACAACATCTCTGAAAAGTTCCATATGTCTGGTTGGATAGGACTGGGTTTGCCTTCCCCTGTTAGGAAGGTGAATCTCCATCCTGTCAAACATTGACAGGTGACTTTGAGCTCAGCCTGAACCACAGTAACCAAGAGATGAGTGATGACCGCCAATAAAAGCAGGATGGAATTATCCAAAGAAGGGAAGTGTCAAGAGAGCTGCCATATCAACTGGGAATGCATTTGGCTGTAGAAACAGGTTGTTTGTTTCAGACAGAAGAATTCCTGTGCTAGAATGGTACTCCAGGGTGTCTGGTATTGTATAAGGCTTGTTAGATGGCTGCTGAGGCACAGACAGGAGAGGGAAGAGGCAAATAGCATTCTTTAGGTGGGTAGAGTATGCTGGCAATCAAGTCCAGGGCCTTGCACTGTAAGGTTTTTCATTTGAACCCAAAAGATACAAACTGGCTTCCATTATTGGCTAGAACTGCTGTATGTCCACCATGGGAGGTTAGTTCCAGGACCCCACAGAGACTGATGGCTCAAGTTCCTTATGTACAGTGACATCATATTCACGTGGAACCTGTGCATATCCTCCTCTATATGTCAGTCCATCTCTAGTTATTTATAATCCCCATAAAGTGTAAGGTGTCGCATGGTATTGTTTAGGGAATAATGGCAAAAACAAGAAGCCTACATCTGCTCAGCATGGACACAAGAAGCATTTTCCAAGTATGGTTGGTTCATTGTTGGTTCTGACTGCCTCTCATGCTTTAGCACTCCAGTCGAGGCTGCAGCTGCCAGTAGAAATGAAGAAAAGAAATGAAAAGCCACGAGCAGCCAGTCCACTGCTTCCACTGTACAAAACCCAGACTCTGGAAGATAACCTGCCAGTACTACTGGGTGGCAAAGGCAGAAATTCAAACTAAAACATGGGATGCAAACCCTGTTCTTCCCTCAGAGGCTAAACACAGAGCATAACCAACCATGTTTTCTCTGCACACACTGGGCTACTGTCCAAAGCTGGGCTTGAGGCTTCATCTGTGTATATAGCAAGAGTTCAAACCTGGAAGGCAGGTCTAGCCTGTGACCCAAGGGGACCTTGCTTCCAGGCATTCTTACTGTGGGAGAGGGACCTGCAGGTGTCACATGCTGGGGGGCGGGAGGATGACGGGACAGGGATACAGAACAAATAAGGTTGACTACCATGTGGGTTTCTATTCTACACAATGGAAACTAAGGCCTAGAAAAATAGAATTTACCCAGGATGGGTTAAGAGTATGAAACTGAGCCCAGGACCACTATCCTCCCTCTAACTTGAGCTCTCTGGGTACAGAGGCAAGGCTGCTAGGTGTGGCCAGAGTCCATAATGTGACACTCAGATTGGTGAGAAGTAGAGAACTCTTTTTAGCAGCTTCATCCAGAGGTGGAGTCTCGCCTGAGACTGAGTGGTGGATTGAGGTTCCTTTGTTTTGTTGTCTAGCCATTCTCAGTGTGTGCTCATAGTCCAGGGTAGCTCTTGAGCCTTGGTCAATATGCCCACATTTCAGCTAGCCCTAAGCCAGAAGAGAAAGAAGAGACAGGTGACACCCATGTTTAAGGTGGCCTGTCACTTACCCTTCTGCTTCCTTCCTAATCAGAGCCCGGTCGTTGACCACACCTAGCTGTGTGTGGTCAATCACTGGGTTGGCTAGGAGGTGTAACCTTTATATTTATATATTTACATAGGTAGCCACATACCTAGCAAAGACAGGATTTCATCAGTTGCCTGAAAGGAAATACCTCACCCTCTGGGATAAAAGTCTGACCCATCAATCTTCCAGCTATTCTAACAAGTACCCTTTCTGCCCAGAAGTCCCTTGAAAATCCTCCCCACTACTGGCTCTATTTTGTCAGTAAGCTCTGGTTCCTCTACCACAGCACCTTTGTGTACTCCTAGCATCTTCTTACCACCACCCTTCTTTCTTAGCTAAGACACAACTGTCTCTTCCTAAAGAACCTCTTTTGTTTTTTTAACTTTTTAATTGTGTGTCATGGATGAATGAGTGCAAGTGTCTGCAGAAGCCAAATGAGTGTGTCAGACCCCCTGGAGCTGGAGTTACAGGTTGCCTAAAATAGGTGCTGGGAATTGAACTTCGGTCTCCTTCAAAAGAGTACAGTCCCAGGAATACCCTTTTATTATGGTCATTCATTCATTTTTGTTGAGATAGGGTTTCTCTTTGTAGCCCTGGTTGTCCTGGAACTTACTCTGTAGACCAGGCTGGCCTCAAACTCAAAGATCCACCTGCCTCTGCCTCCCAGTGCTGGGAATAAAGGTGTGTGGTACCCCCACTGCCCTGCCCAGGAACACCTTTCTTTGTTTAGTTTTGGTTTTTTTCTCTTTTTCGAGACAGGGTTTCTCTGTGTATCCTTGGCTGTCCTGGACTCACTTTGTAGATCAGGTTGGCCTTGAACTCACAGTGATCCACCTGCCTCTGCCTCCCAAGTGATGAGTGCCACCACACCTGGCTTGGAACACCTTTCTTAACACCCATTCTTCCCATCAGGCCAGGTGTCCCTACAGCTCACTCATTATACCCTCATCCTTTGTCCCATCTTGCTTCCTTGGGTGTGGACTCCATGAGCCAAGAGCAGCAGGTCTGTTTGACTTAAGTACTGTGCCCGTTGTAGAAGGTAGTCAGTGAACACTTGAGCAGGAAGTGGCCTTAAGAGGAAGGCAAACACAAGTGGGGATCCCTCAGAGAAGGATGTGAGCAGCAGAGTGCTTTGTGTCACAGGTAGCCCTTGAGAAATGTATGAGATAAGACCGGGAGGGTGATGCTCAAGGCGTTAGGTGAGCTTCAGAAAGTTTCTACTGGGGTAAGGAGGAAAGTGGAGGAGATCATCCCAGAGCTAAAATGTCCCCCAAAATTACATCAGGCACGGCCACACTTGTATTTCTGAGTCAGTAAGCATCATTTACAAATCTGGGCTAGATATAGCTCAGTGGTAGAGGTCCTAGGTTTTTGTCCAGGCACCAAGAAACCAAAAGGTTTCAACCTACTTCTAGTCATTCAGAGTGAAGCTATCAGAGCCACTCTTTGAAGCAGAGCAAGTAATCCCCAAGTGAGACAGGCTCCACTTGGGCCCACTGAATACCCAACCTGGCCCTTACAAGAACCTGGGCCCCTGACTGCAAGCCTGGGCTGTTTTCTAGACAGCCCAACAAGATTGGGTTAAGTTCCCAAGTAGCCATGCTTTACAAGAGAATAAAGCTACTGCCAGGTGCCGGTACATAGCCTCTAGCCCCGGTGGGTTCAACAGTTCCAGGAATGACTAATCTGTCTCTGGGGAGAGCTCAACTCCTGAACCTTTCCTTCCTCCAGTGGAGCCAGGTTCACAGGATCCACAGTGGGTTAGGCACTGTTGCAATAGATCCACTCATAGAGCAGTTGACACTTAGGTCTTCCACATCGAGGAAGGGTGGGAGAAGAGACGGACAGTAAGCAACACATTATCTGGGAGGATTTTGGTGAAGTAAACAGTACAGAACAGAAGAGGAGAGGCCTTTCGAGTGTGGGGTAGGGATCTTAACAAGATACGTAGGCCAAGTTTGAATTTGTACCCAGTAGGTCTTTTACCTTTCGCCCACCTGGATGTGTCTTGAAGGCAGACCCTTTGGTACTTACTGGTGAGGGGTATGAGAGAAAGGGGAGTTTTGAGTGTGACATGGTAGCATACACCTGAAGACTCAGCACTCAGAAAGTGGAGACAGAAGTATCAAGGGTTCAAAGCCAGCCAGGGCAACATGAGACTACCTCAAAAAACAAAACAAAAAAATGGGGCTGGGTGGATTTGGGGCTGAACAGATGGAGGGACTGACTGGGAGGAACAAACAGGTTCTGGATAGGAAGTCTGAGGGCTATTTGAAATATACATGTCTGAGATATAATACATGGGGAGGGAGGGACCTTGGGAGTTGGCCACGGGGCTCTGGGAGCCTGGCAATGTCACTGCAGAACATTACAGCAGTGGGAGGGCTCATACCTGTGTTCTCAAGCTGAGCCTGACTGGCTGTGGCCTCTTCCAGGAGATCATGCATGCCCTGAAGATGACCTGGCATGTGCATTGTTTCACATGCACAGCCTGCAAAACACCTATTCGCAACAGAGCCTTCTATATGGAAGAAGGGGCGCCCTACTGTGAACGAGGTACGCAGCAGCCTAGAGAAGGCATGGAAGCGCGGGTAGGGGACAGGTGTGAACACAGACCCTCTTTTCTGTCCCCATTACCAGACTACGAGAAGATGTTTGGCACAAAATGTCGAGGCTGTGACTTCAAGATTGATGCCGGAGACCGCTTCCTGGAAGCACTGGGCTTCAGCTGGCATGACACCTGCTTTGTTTGCGCAGTAAGCACCTCCCTCCCCACCCGGCTCACAGCTCCTACCTGAGGGATGTGGGAGAGGCCTTGGGAAAGGGCCTCTCCCATTCTCCCCAGCCTCATGTGACTGGACCTAAATTGTCCCCAGATATGTCAAATCAACCTGGAAGGAAAGACCTTCTACTCCAAGAAGGACAAGCCCCTTTGCAAGAGCCATGCCTTCTCCCACGTATGAATACCTCCCAGGTGCTATTGCCACCCCTCTGCGCCTGAAGGGTAAAAAATCTAGAGTGATCACCCTCAACATTTCTGGGTAGGGCTGGCAGTAGTTGTCCTAACCCCAACTCCTGGATGGATCCTGGGGTTCCCTGACTCCTGTCTCACCCTCTTTACTTTCCCCTTTCCCACACTTCCTCCACCATCACTCACTGGTGCTGGCCATATTAGGCCCAGTTCACTCCAGTGCCACAATAAACCTGTATCTAGCTGTGTGCTGTGTGTCTCCCTCGTTTGCCTCTGGAATGGTAGGACTTGAGGCAGGAGGAGGATGGGGTTAAAGACAGCTCTTGGAACTGCGCCTCTCAGTATTCCTCATGGGGATGCTGAGGCTGCACCATCACTGGCAAGAAGTGTAGTGTGGACCCCATGTGGTGGGTCCAGTCCCACAGATGTGAAAGAAGCCACTGGTAGGAGTTGGATGTGCAGAATGGGACATGGACAGTGACTGTCATCAGCCTTCCACCATCGACAGGTTAGGGAACCAGAATGAAGGGTCGGGCAGGAGAGGGAACTCAGAATGCCAGGCTCAAGCCCTAGCTGGGGATCTGGAATGTCCTGAGGACAAGTAGACCCAGAGTTGCCAGGGAAAGGCAGTGTTGGAGATGGGACCCAGTGACAAGCTTCAGGGATCCCAGATACCAACGCTGTTAGGTATCTGTTACGTACCCCGTTTACTCATCATGTGATCTTCCTACCCACCTTGCCAGGTGCCTGCAATTCTTCTTTCTTTTTTTGGTTTTTCGAGACAGGGTTTCTCTGTGTAGCCCTGGCTGTCCTGGACTCACTTTGTAGATCAGGCTGGCCTCGAACTCACAAAGATCCGCCTGCCTCTGCCTCCCAAGTGCTGGGATTAAAGGCGTGCGCCACCACTGCCCGGCTTTAAGAGTTATTTTTATGTATGAGTATTTGCATGTGTGCATGTGCTCCACTTGCATGCCTGGTGCCCTTGGAGGCTGAAGGCATCATCAGACTCTCTAGAACTGGAGTTATAGTTGGTTTTTAGCCACCATGGAGTGCTGGGACCCACACGTCAGTCCTCAGGAGTGCTCTTGACTGATGAGCCTTCTCTCCAGCTGTTGGTTTGTTCCTTTTTTGAGACAGGGTCTCTCTGTGTAGTCCTGGCTGTCCTAGAGGTCACTGTGTAGACCAGGCTGGCCTCAAACTCCCAGAGATCCATCTGCATCTGCCTTTGTAGTGCTGGAACTAAAGGCCTGTGCCACCATGCCCAGTCTTATTTGTTTTTGGAACGGGTTGTTATTCTGTATTCCAAGCTGTCCTGGAACTCACCGTCACCTGACTAGCTTCAAATTTAGTTGAGGGGAGGGGTTCTCTTCTTAGCCTCCCCAACACTGAGGTTGCAGCATGAGCTATCTGTCACAATGTGGGACTCCTTACCTTTTTAAATATTTTTAGGTTTTGTTTTGTTTTTCGGGACAGGGTTTCTCTGTGTATCCATGACTGTCCTGGATTCACTTTGTAGACCAGGCTGGCCTTGAACTCACTGAGATCTGCCTGCCTCTGCCTCCCAAGTGCTGGGATTAAAGGTGTGCGCCACCACACCTTTAATATTTAAATATTTTTTAAATTGTTTTGGTTTGTATTTTTTGTATTGAAACAAAGTTTAGCCGGGCATGGTGGCACACACCTTTAATCCCAGCACTTGGGAGGCAGAGGCAGGTGGATCTCTGTGAGTTCAGCCTGATCTACAAAGTGAGTCCAGGACAGCCAAGGATACACAGAGAAACCCTGTCTTGAAAAACCAAAAAGAAGGAAAGAAACACAGTTTATGTGTCACAAGACTGGCTTTGAACTCACTATGTAGTCCAAAGAAGGTCTTGAACTTCAAATTCCCCTGTCTCTGCTTCTTGAGTGCTGGGAATGGAACCCAGGGCTTTGTACATCCACAGCAAGGACTCTGTCAACTGAGCTATACCTCAGCCTTGCCTACTCATTTTCTAGATGAGGGTCAGAAAGGTCAAGACTGTAACCAAGGTCATACAGACTGAGTCAGGCACGAAGTCAGGTGTATTGCCCTAGGCCTGGCTGGTACTGAGTTGTTCGTAAACTAGTGCCACTCCAGGAATCCTGCTTCTACCTTGTGTCATTTATGGTTTTTAATTTATGTGCACGGGTGTTTTGCCTACATAGATGTAAGCACACCACTTTCATTCATACCTCTAGAGCCCAGAAGAGAATATTGGACCTCTGGAACTGGAGCTACAGATGATTGTAAATGCTCTGGTTCTAGGAGTCAATCCCAGGTCCTCTGGAAGAGCACCAAGTGCACTAACCACTGGACAATGTCTCCTGTTGCATTTGGTGGGTGTCATTCCTCAGGGGGTTTTGCCTCCCACTGATGCCCTTTACTACCCTAGAGGGGGTCTCCTGTATCAAGCTTGAATCAAGCTTGAACAGGTGAGGGACTGAAGCGAAGACCCAGGTCAGAACAACTTAGTGTGTTCACGGCCATGTGTTCTTTGGGGATCCTGTCTTAAGTATCTTCAGGCTGATCCCTTTTATGAAAAGAGGTCTCAGAGGGCCAGTCTGCTATTCTGCTGAGCCTAGACATTTGTTATATAGAAAGTAATTGTTTTGGCCTTGTGGTGTTAATCCCAGCACTTGGGAGGCAAAGGCAGGAGGATTTCTTAAGTTTGAGGCCAATGGAGTGAGTTCCAGGATAGCCAAGGCTATTGCACAGAGAAATTCTGTCTTGAAAAATCCAAAGGAAAAAAAAAAAACAAAAGGAAGTAAATACTTGTTAAATGAATGAAGTGTTCTGAATGTTTAGACAGTTCTAGAGAGCAGCTGAGATTCAACTCTAGGTTCACCTGAGCTTCAGTTCTGGAGTGAACTTGGGGCAGGGGAGGGCACTCAGTGTAAATGCTTGTAATTAACGCCTGGGGAGAGCTGAGGCACAGGTCCCAGCAGGTAATGTCAGGAGTAAAGCAGGTAGAATGTGTCTGTCTTTCAACAGAGACATGCTGAGCATATTAAACACAGCATCTTCTAGTTCACAGGGAAATGTACTATCTCCTGTTTCTGTTGAACTGTGAGTCCCTTTCAGTCCATCCTCGGTTTCCATGGATACTGAAGAGCAAGAGCACAGGGGTGGGTGGCAGTTGCTGCCAGGCACCCTTCTGGGGGTAGCCTCCCCTTGTCCTGAACAAAGGGCTGCCATGACCTCCAGTTAGTTCAGCCAAATTTGCCAGATTAGCAACAATGTGTAGAGGTTCACATGTTTTGTGTGAGAGCTGGTTTTTTAGTATTGGCAGCTGCATTTCATTTTTTCTTTTAAATCCTGCTTTAAAAATAATAAATGCAGGCTAAATCTAGTGTGAGAATAGCTAGGGACTCAGCACAGAAAACTGACAAGGGATCCGAAACAGTAACATAGAGCTGGGCACAGAAGGCAGAAGGAGCCGCCAGGGACAGCATGACAGCCTGCAGGGCACCTTACACAGGCCAAGAGCACTTCCAGAAGTTGCCAACAATGTCAACCAGGCAGATAAGACCAAGGAGTCCCCATGGTATTTCAAAACAAGGTGACATTTGCCAGATCAGTTTAGCAAAGAGCGGGGCCACTGCCAGGATTAAAGAGGAACAGGTGTATGTGTGAGGAGAGCATGTGGACTGCTCTTAAGTGGTTTGCCTATGGCGGGGCGCAGTCAGCTAAGCACAAGATATGAGTAGGGAGCAGGGAGGTGGCTGCCAAGTGGTTGAAGACAGAAAGCTAGAGGCCTCAAGGGAGGTGAGGAAAAGTCCTGAGGGTTGCATGGGAGGAGAAGTGGATGAGGGAAGAGAAATGCCACATGCCTGTCTGGATCCCAGGGGCTATAAAGCAAGTGCTTCAGAAGGAGCTGTTCCACCACCTGTTAAGAGTGATGGTTCAAGCCAGGCATGGTGGCATATGCCTATAATCCCAGCACTCTGGAAGGCTGAGGCAGGAGGAAAGTGGGAGTTCAATGGCAGACTGCTACAGAGTGTGAGGCAAGCCAGAGCAGCACAGTAAAACCATCTTTAAAAAACAAGACAGGAACCTAGGCTCAGGGAGGTAAAGGTGACATGTTCAGAGCCACCCAGCCGGAATGACCAGAAACTGCTATTCTAGGGACCTTCCCACTGAGCTCCTGAACCTCTCCCCACCCTTCCACAGCATAATCCCTCCTGCCCCCCTAGGGCTGCTGAGATCACCCTGTTCCCAAGCTGGAGTGTGAGGCAGTGTGGCTGGAGCCTACACTTGCAGATGAATGTCTTTATGGCAGGCAGGGGAGGCCATTAGCGCCCTTGGAGATAGTGCAGTGTCCCCGGCCAACCAGGCAGAGTCCATAGTAGGGGTCTGCGGGGGCAGCAGGTGAGGGAGGGGCCTGTTCCTGCTCTGAGCAGCTTGAAGTCCTTTGCAGTCAGCAGGGAGAGGTGGTGGAGGGTGAGGGACCGCTTCTCCAGAACGGATGCTTCTGTGCTGCCTGCCTCTAATGGGCTGGGCTGCACATGGCCTGGGTACACACAGAAGGCATGCATCCGCCTCCCCAAGCCTTGCTACAGGAAAGGAGTGGAGGCGGTAGGCTAAAGGGCTTGGTGGCTGCCACCCAGGGAACAGCAAGAAGGTTGAGATCCAGAGCCATCTTTAAGAATATTGGAAGGGACCCCCTTCCCAGTGGGAGGAAAGAGACTTAAGCTAGATTGCACTGCCATCAGAGTGGGAGGAGACACCAGTCTTGGGAGACCTCCTTTAAGTGAAAATGGGGGTAGTTTACCAGAGATACTTGGTAGCTTCAGCCACGGCACACACTGGACACAGGTAGTGGGTATGTGACTCTCTTCCCCTTGGTTCTGCTCCCTCAGACCTCTGACCCTGTTATGGCCCTCAGACACTCCATGGGACTGACTGGGGTCACAGGTTCATCTGTGATGTAACAGGTCTCGTCCACAAGGCCTGGATTACAGGGTACAGGAAGAATCAGAAAATGCAAGCAGGAATGAATGCTGAGGAGATCTGAGCACAAATGTCCAGGGTACTTCAGCCCCTCCACAGCACAACCTTCTGCTCCCAGACTCCATTCCCACACATCTCAGCATAGCTTCTGGAACTGCTGACCAAACTTGGGATTGTTTAGTCCATGAACAAGAAAATTACTATGCTGGTGTGTGGTGTGTGTGTGTGTGTGTGTGTGTGTGTGTGTGTGTGTGTGTGTGT
>CAJQZJ010004381.1:2068810-2087790 GCA_907164525.1 Lophiomys imhausi
GTGTGTGTGTGTGTGTGTGTGTGTGTGTGTGTGTGTGTGTGTGTGTATGTGTGTGTGATGATGAAATGGCATGGACTTTACCAGTCAGTTGTATACCTCTAGGCGAGTTGTTGCCCAGCAGCTAACACATCCAGAGAGCTCCTACTTGTGTATTTTTGCTACTTTAAACACTTCCTAGGTAATTTTGAAAAAAAATCAAACTAGCCACACCTGATGTCCCAGGTCCTCTAATTCTAGCTGCATGAAAGGCAGAGGCAGGAAGATCACAAATTCAAAGCTTGTCTGGGCTACAGAGTGAGTTTCAGGCCAGTTTGGGCAATTTAGTGAGACTTTATCTTGAAATAAAAAAAAGTCCTAAAGATATACCTCAAGCTGGGCGAGGTGGTGCACGCCTTTAATCCCAGTACTCAGGAGGCAGAAGCAGGTGTATTTCTGTGAGTTCGAGGCCAGCCTGGTCTACACAGTCAGGACTATTACACAGAGAAACCCTGTCTTCAAAAACCAAATAAATAAATAAATAAACAAACAAACAAATAGACAAATAAATAAATAAATAGATAGATAAATAAATAAATAAATAAATAAATAAAAGATATAACTCAGAACTGGATGGTGGTGGCGGCACACACCTTTAATCCCAGAACTCAGGAGGCAAAGGCAGGTCTCTGAGTTTGAGGCCAGCCTGGTGTACAGAGTGAGTTCCAGGACAAATAGAGTTGTTACACAGAGAAACCCTGTCTCAAAAAGAAAAAAGAAAGCTGTAGCTCGGATCAATCAGATTACCTGTAAGCACATCTTTGGGGCATTTTCTTGATTAATAATTGATGTGGGAGGGTCCAACCCACCTAAAACAATGATGCCCGCCCTAGGCAGACAGCCTGGAATAAGAAAGCAGGCTGAGCAAGTCAGGGAGAGCACGCCAATAAGCAGCACTCCTCTTTGGCCTCGGTGGCTTCAGTTCCAGGTTTCTGCTCTGACTTCTCTCCACGATAGAGTATAAACTGTGGGCTGAAATAGACCTTTTCCTCCCTGAGTTGCTTTTGGTCATGGTGTTTTAGTACAATAGCAGAAAGCAAACTAAGAAAAATCATCAAACTGAAGCCAGGTTCACTGGTATCCTCTGCCGAGATGGGGATTTGAGCTACAGACCCTATCTCAAAACAAAGCAACACACATACACATATATGCCCATAACCCAGATTTGCCTAAGGTCATACCAATGGGCACAGTTCGGTGAGGACGGTGATGGTATGAGAAGCAGAGCTAATGTGGTTGGCCTGGTGCCAAGGCAGATGCCTGGGAAGCACTGAGCTCCAGGATGAGGGGGCACCTTTTAAGGTGGGCTAGGTAGGATCTTAAGAGGCAGGATGAGGCCATGGAAGCCTCTGGCAGCTGATACTGAAAAAGTCCTGCAGCCCACATGCTCCCCTCAGCCTTGGAACCGCTGAAAGGTGTGGGGGAGCACAGAGCTGGAAGGTTGGGGAGGAGGGCAGAGCTGCCAGGAGGAAGGGAGGGGAGGGGGTTCCCATGTTCTCATCCATGTTCATTTTATCCTGTCAGGTTCTCAAAAGGAAGTTCAGAAGGGGGAAGAGTTTTAGCCAAAGGTACACAGCAAGTAGCTGGTTTCTGAATCTGTTCTCATCTTTAGCATTCTAGGGACCCAAAAGCCATGGGACCAGCCTCCCAGAGTGTGTGGGGAGCTCTGGGGGTGGGAGAGACCGACGTGTCAGTGATTTGAAGGCTGATCAATGCCGGGGTGCAGACACGAGGCCTGGTGGGAGGACCTCCACCACCCACCAAGACTGGGTGTAGTTTTCAGGGGCAACTAAGTGACTGCAATGAGGCAGGGTCTCTGAGGAGTACACAGTGGCCATCTTCTCCCGCAAATATGACCAAGGAAACAGCTACAATAGGACAAATGAATTTGGCAATTTAAAGACGGTGCCGTTGGCCAGAAAAATGCCAAGAAACAGGGAGGGCTGGCAGATAAGGAGTAAACTCCATGGCTCATAAGCATCAGATCACTCCATCCCTTGACAATAAGAACAACTGGATGTAGGGCTGTAGGGTCTCTGTACTACTTATGTATTTTTTTCCTCCTTCAGTGCCAAAGATCTAACAGTGGCCAGACAAGAGCTGTTCAGCTTGCTCAACTGTATCTCCAGTCCTAAGACTGTTTCATTTCTGGGATATTTGTGTGTTGTTTTTTGAGACAGAGTCTTTCTGTGTAGTTTGGCTGTCCTGGGGCTTGATATGTATACCAGGCTGTCCTTGAACACCCAAAGATCAGCTTGCCTCTGCCTCCTGAATCCTGGGATTGAAGGACCCCGACCTGGTCCTTCACCACCACCACACCTGGCTGGTTTGTTTTTGTTTTGAAACAGGTCTTGAGCCCCCTGTGTAGTGGAGGTTGCTCTTTTTGCTTCCATCTCCAAATGCTAGGATTGCAGTAATCCCATGCCCACTAGGCCTGAACCCATTCTTAAACAGTCAAGTATGGTGACCCATGCCTGTAATACATGGAGTTTGAGGCCAGCTTGTGCTACAGTGTGAGTTCTGTCTCAACAACAAAAACTAAACAAGGGCCAATAGGATGGTTTAGCAGGTACAAGCCAGATGGCCTGCATTCGATCCCTGGAACCTGTGGTGGAAGAAGAGAAGTAACCTTTTTTTCTTTTTTTTTTTTTTTGAGACAGGGTTTCTTAGTGTAACAGAGTCCTGGACTCACTTTTGTAGACCAGGTTGGCCTTGAACTCACATAGATCCACCTGCCTCTGTCTCCTGAGTGCTGGGATTAAAGGCATGCGCCACCATACCCGATGTGAGAACTGACTCTTGAAAGATGTCTTCCAACCTCCACAGGAAGGCTGTGACACATGTGTGCCTGAACTCACACATGTACACAATGATAATAAAAAACAAAACCTGGGGAAGGAAGGGAAGCCAGCCAGAAGGAGGAGCAAGGATGAGGGAAGTGGGGGAGGGGAACAAATGACAGCAAAAACAGCGACCTGGATTGTGATGAGGCCTTTGATTCTGTATGCTAACCTGAAAATTAAAAACAAAAAGGAGAAAGAACTTGGATTTTGTTTTTTGTGTTTTGAGACAGGGCATCTGTCCTGGACTCACTTTGTAGACCAGGTTGGCCTCAAACTCACAGAGATCTGCCTGCTTCTGCCTCTGAGTGCTGGAATTAAAGGTGTGTGCCATCACACCCAACCAAATATTAAAAAACTAAACTAAACAGAACAAAAGAGAATACAGATGGGAGGTGAAATGGGCAGAGCTAGATTCAGGTGGTAGGCAACTGGTGGGGAGGCAGGGGAGGAGCTGCCTCTGTGCAGTGCACATTAGTCTGGTTTTTTTGGATATGAAATGGACTTAGGGAAGTTGGGGAGACAGCAAGGTTGGGGAGGTAGGAAGAAGCTGGAAGGGGCTGAGGCCATGGATGCTGAAGCCTAGGCCTGGGCCTCAACCTCCAAGCCTCCTCCCTCCCCAGGAGGGCATTCTTCCCATGTCTAATGGCAGCAAGCTGAGGTTCTATACTTGGCCTGGCTTCTCTATTGTCACTATTTCTCTCAGCCATCACCATTGCATTCCAGCTGCATCTAGGGCTCAGGGCCCATGGCTGACCACTCCTGGGGCTCACTATCGGTGGGAGTGGTGAAGAACCTGCCCGGGATAGAGAGGTCCATGGTACAGTGGGTACCCAGATCTCCTGAGGCACACACAGACTTGTGAAACCCCGAAGTTTTTAAAACCACCCCTCACTCTCAACCCATTCCAAAGCATTGCAGTGAATGTACATACTGCCATACTGGTTTCTTGGCACGAAATCAGGAACCAACTGAAAACCACCACCTTCTCTTCACAGATTAAACCCCGGGGCGGGGCAGAGGGTAGGGTGGTGTGAAGCTTGGTGAGGGTCTGGGTTCTGTCGCCTCCTTGGGAAATGGGTTGGGTAGTGGTGCTGGAAAGGTTTTCTGGAGTTTTGGAGAACTTCAAGGTTCTCCACTCCACAGGAAAGGTGTCTGGAGGCCCTGTCTGTGGTGCCACTTCCAGATAGGGACTTCTCTGAGGCCTCAGAGTTTTGGGAAATAAAAGGTACCAGAAAGTTCACCCTGCAGTGTGGCTTTAGAGGTGCCCTTTCTTGGAGACCCTACTTGGGGTTCTTTAGAAGGCATGGTGTTTGGAAAAGAGGACATAATTTTCCGGATACCCTATCCAGGAGGAAGAAAATGACTGGAATTGGAAGATGATGGGGTGGGGTGGGAACTGCTTAAGACAAGGTCGTAGGGTAAGGATGGAGGGAGGGGTATGATTAGGGAGAGGGATCTGAGTGGCATTCAGAAAGGTTGGCATAGCTAGAGGGTGTGGTGAATAGGCTGACTTGTGCCATGCTAAGCTCGGGCCGGTAGCTGGGATAGGATGTACAGGTAAAAGTGAAGGAGGTAGACAGGAATAGTCCTTTCAGAGAAAATGGGCTGTAGACAACCCAGGCCTGGCCTGATGAGGTACTGAATTGGGGCAGGGACAGGGTAAGATCCAAAGGGGTTTAATGTAGGGTGGAATGGACCCAGGAATGGGATGAGGCTGGGCTGGAGTTAACCGAATTAAGGTGTTGCACTGGGCCAAGTATTCTGGGGAGGCAGAGAGGGATGAACCTGGGCCTGAGTAGGGCCTGCGATGTTGGTGGGTTTATCGCTCGGGAAGAGGGTGTGTGCTAGGTTGGGGTTGGGGACAAGACAGGTGCACGACTGGCCCTGGGAGCAGAGTGGAAGCTCAGAGTCAGGGTGCTGGCTAGCAGGACGACGGGCCTAGGGGGGCCCCGGGGCAAGCTGGGAAGGGGGGGCGGGCCTCCCCCTGGGTCGGGCTGGGGCGGCGCTAGGACCGAGCGAGCCGAGGGAGGGAGCCGGGCGGAGCCAGCGCCCCCCGCCCCCCGCCGGCCGGCTCCCCTCCCCCGGCCGCTGGCTCGCTCGCTCTCAGCGCTGCAGAGGCTCTGAGGCGGCGGCGGCGGCGACTCTCTCGTCCCCTCCCTCCGGTGTCGGTCGGTCAGTCAGTGCGTGCGTCTGTCCGTTCGGCCTCGGTCCGGCCCGCAGCATGGCCGGCGTCAGCTTCAGCGGCCACCGCCTGGAGCTGCTGGCGGCGTACGAGGAGGTGATCCGGGAGGAGAGCGCGGCCGACTGGTGAGCCCCCCGCCCCCGGCCCCTTTGTCCCCAGGCCGCCGCGCGCCTTTGTTTCCCCGAGGCTCTGCCACCGGGAAGGGAGGGGGAGACCCCGAAATGGTGCAACAGCCCGGGAGAGCCGGGGAGGGGCTGCCTTTGTGCGAGCCGGGGGAGGGGCCGGTCGGGCCAGGCTGGGCGCGCGGGCCCGGGTGTCCGGAGGCCGCCCTGGGCGCACTGGGGTCGCGGGAGCCGGACGCCAGCCGAGCGGATCTGGAACCCAGACGTGGGGCCCGGGGTCTTACGGCCCTGCCGGAGCCCATCCCCCTTCTACCCTGCCTCCCTCCACGGGCCCGGGGGACAGGTGTGCACGGGCCAGCCAAGGGCACCTTCGCCACCTTCGAGCGGGCGAGGACCGGGTGGGGACGGGGCGGGGACCCAGCTAGCGGAGCTAGAGCGAGCCTGCCCGGCCACGACACAAAGGAAAGCTAGGGCGGGGGAGGAGCGCAGAGGGCTGGGGGCCATCGTGCCCCGCCCACCGGGGGCTTCTTGGGGTTGTCTCCCCCACATCTAGGTTAGGGTGTGATAGCAGGAGGTACACTGCCACATGGTGACCACGAAGCGACTCCTTTACCCCTCACGGGCCGCAGAGGAAGAGGCAGGGCTGAGCCCTTCTCACCCCTCATGAAGGAGATCGCTGGGACCAGGCAGCTAGGCAGGAAGAGACCCAAGAGATGGACCGGAGCAGCTTGTGTAGGTGGCCAGCTGGGAGGAAGCGTGGAGGGAGCCCCCGCAGAGGGGTCCCAGATGGGTAGATCTCTGGGACCCTAGCCCCTTCGGTCAGCAGCAAGGGCTGTCAGCCTCGGATTGGGGTGGTTCGAGTGGACGGCTTCTCTCCCCTTCCCCAGCTGTTATCTTCCCTGAGGTGGAGGAGGGTGTGAACCTGCCCTGGCCTGAAGCCTTGGGGTGTCAGGAAAACCTAGGGGTACCGGTGCGCGTCCTAAGCACAGCCCCCAAGCGTTCTTCTCATGGGGCAAATCCCCATTTTATATTTATCTCTCTCTTCATCTCGTCAAGCTGGAAGCAAGCTCTTCTAGAGAAAACTGAGGCAGAGTTGGGACTGGTCTGAGGACCCCAGTTGGGCTGGCCTCACTCTCACCCTGGGAGGGCAGCGGGGTAAGGGGGCTGGAGGAGCGAACGAAATAGCCAGGCGTCCATGCCATGGTACTGCAGCACTGGCCGGCAGCCAGGCCCAGAGGGATGGACTCAGGAGACAAGTTCTTGTGTCTTGCAGGTCAGTTATAGGAGAGGCCTGCACAAGCGAAACAGGGCAGTTTCCACATTGTTGTCCCAGCCCTGCCCCTGGGGGCTGAGATCATGGGAGGCGATCTGGGCTAGTGGCCTGTTTGGTCTGGTGGAGGAGCCGGTTTGGGGATATGGCCCTGCCTGAGAAAAGCTGCCCAGAATCCTGCCTTCTGAGGGCTATAGACAAAACCTCGTATCACTTAACCCCTCAAAGGCAGAACACTGGCAACTGAATGCTGGGGATATCCAACTACCGTTCCCCACATCCCGCTCAGCAGAGGCTGGGTTTCCTCCACCAGCAACATCCATGTAGCCAAAGGGAGTTAGTTATTCATCCCTGGCATGCGCCAACCCCATCTGGGTTGTGTGTGGGACATGCACAGATGCACATATGCACCCTCGCATATATGTTTGCTCACTCCCAAGGGCCAAAACAGCATATTGTAAAAAGGGTATGAGGATCGCATCTTACAGATGGCATGATTTCTTCTCAGCTCTTATCATGCAACCAGGAGCTGGGTAAGAACTCAAGGCTCAGGGTAGACCCTGTATCTAATAGTCTAGCTGGAGAGCTGTCCTGGGATAAAACGTTGGGGCGAGAGTATTTGTTGTCTCCCTCCCTCTACCTTGACTTTGAATGTGGGCGTGGTGGAGTGTGGGGTAGCTGACCCCTAGGTGGCAGGGTCTCTTAAATGGATGGACCATTGTCTTTGTGCTAGAAGCAAGACACTGGGGAGGTCAGATTGTGTAGTGGGAAAGGCCAGCACAGCTCTGGTTGTATGATTCATTGTGTGAGAAGTTCCCGCTTTTCTCAAGAACACTGAGAAAAGAGGGGGGCAGGGCAGAGCCCATCTAGGGTTTCCAGGGCCTTTCCAGTTCTAGCATCATGCGAGTATGTTGGTCTTCAACCTTCAACTCCTAGCATCCTGAAGCTGCTGAAGTGAAACTCTCACCTTGCCCTAGTCCTGCGTCTGTGGCTTATATGGTTGATAAGAGTTTGTGTCGGCATTACAAATCTCTATGGTGCTTTGTGCTGGACCCAGGACCAAGACAGCAGTGTGTGTTAGCAGGGTCAGAGTTCCTGCCTTCACAGAACTGATAGGAGAGTCTGCAGCAGTGGCTGTCTCTAGGGTTTGCTGCTGGTGAGCTGTATACATGTACAGTCCTCTTCTCGTACTTCTTCCTGCTTGTTTCCAGCTCCCACCAGGTCCAGGGTACTTGGGATATGTTAGAGAAACATTGTCCAGCAGGTCTGGGGCTAATGCAAATGTCTTTTCCCATTTCTGTTGAATGCAGTAGTGCTTTGGGGTGTGAAGCTCAGACTAGGCTGCCCATGGAGCTGGCAGTGGCACCCTGAGTGGCCTTCATGTGTAGAAAAGTACGATGCAGCTCTGAGGTAGAACGTAGTCTTCAGAACCAATTTGGGAGCCAGCGTGGCTCAAGGGTGGGTGTGAATACAACGGTCATTTTGGAAAGGTGGGCTGAGCTGAGAGCCTTTGAACGAGGCTTGGCCTCTGCTGAGGAAAGGTTGTGGCTCTAGCAGGGAAGAGGGGCTGTTTGGAGGTGGGTGGGCACAGAGGAAAGATGGAAGGGGCCTCAAAGAGTCTTGATGAGGCAGAGACAAGCAGCCTGTCCCAGAGAGATATGAAGTCCAGAGCAGTGCCTTGGCAGGAGCCGGGATTCCTGGTGCTGTCTCAGTGTTTCATCTGTGACTGGAGAGGGATACACACCCTATTTCTTTGAGGGCTCTTTGTTCCAGGCCATGGGTTAGGGCAGCCTGACAGGTGGTGGGACAGCTGTGCTGGAAAGCAGCTGTCAGGGCCACTGGGCAGCAGTTGCACCAAGGGCTCCAAGACCCACAGCCCACCTGTGTCTCTTTGTGGAGAAAAGCAGGGAGGGGGCCAGGAAGGGAGGGGCTGCAGGGGCCCATTTGGCCTTCTTAACAACTAGACCCAACAACCTCCAGGGGATGGGGTTAGGCCTTCCCTCACCTTCTTTTCTTTTTGCTCCTTTCTTCCCTTTTCCTTCCCTCCTCCTCCATTTTTAATTTTCTCCTCATTTCTCCACTTCCCTCCTTTCTCTTGTCTCTTCCTTTTCTGTTCCTCCCTTTCCTCCATCTCTCCTTTTTCCTTTTCCATCTCTCAAACACCCCATCTTCCTGACTTAGATGGGAAATGGGAGATGAGGGAGGGTTTGAGCCCTTCTGAATCTCAGGAACCAAGATTCCCTTCTCCACGTGTCTCCAGCCTGTGCCTGCATCGGGATGGGTTGCAGGGGTTAGGGGGAATCTCTACATTACCTTCCATGAAATGGATGCTATAGTATGCCTGCCTGCCAAGAATAAATACAGACAGAAAAAGCTAGGAAGGAAGTTGTTAGTTTAGCTTTCTGGCCAGCCTCAGGCTATATGGCAGTCCCAGGAGGCTTCAGCTAGGGCAGAGGCAGCCTAGGGGCTAGAAGACCAGAAGATCTTAGTGTCAGAGTCAGGGAGTGATCACAGTGACCTCATCCCCATCTCAGAGAGGGAGAGGTTGAGGATGTCCCCGGGGTCCTTTGTGTTCGAGGAGAATGCAGCTCTGGTGGGCTGGTTTCTGTGCCAATTGCTGGGTTGCCATGGTTACTAGGGGATGCCCAGCATTGAGCACCAGATTCTTCTCCCTCCCTCCCAATAGGGGGAGGGGTAGCGGGTACTAAGGCACGCACCAGGTAGATTCCTGGCTCTGGCCAATGAGGGATGAGAATCATGGTCTCCAGGGAACGGTAACCAAGGAACCGTTGCCTTGGAATCTCCATCGCACACCCGCTCCACTGGGTTGTGGGTTGCCAGGGCTAGGGCCGGACACTGAGCTGACTAGGCAGAGATTTCTCCCCCACTATTCCCTGATTGCCATCTGACCCAGGTCTCCGGCTCAGCGGAAATGATGCCTGGCCTTGTTGTCACGACCAGCCAACAACCAAAGCTTTTCTCCTCCTTGTCCTGTTCTGCCCTGCCCCCTCTGGTATCACTCTCCCTCCCTCCCTTAGTGCCTTCCCCACCCAAAATTGGCTGCCTAGGACCTGACAGTTCTGTGAGCCACCCCTTCTTCTCCCCAGGGCTCTATATACATATGAGGATGGCTCAGATGACCTCAAGCTTGCAGCATCAGGAGGTAAGAATTCCAGCCGTTCCTTTTCCTTCTCACCACCTACTCTGGTTGTTTTGTTCCCTCCCTGGCTACAAGCCACTTTCCTGCCTCCATGCAGACCCACACTGTCCTTCCTCTTGTCATCCCTACATTCCTCAGAGTGTAGAGGGAGGGAGACTTGTTTCCTGTTTGACTTCTGGGAAGCCAGTGAGGAAAAGCAACTTGCCCAACATCACAGAGCGAGGGAAGGGGGCTGGTAGCTTGGCCCAGCTCAATGCTATTTTCTCTAGAGCTTAAGGAAAGCTTCCTGTATCTCGCTGGGCACTAGCACCTCAGACCTGAGAGTTGTGATCACAGAGAAATGAAGGTGTGTGAAGAGACACCTTTAGTCCCATCTCAAATCAGGCCCAGGAGGATTCAGAGGCAAAGCTAGAATCCTGTCTAATCTCTTCACCTCTTTACACAGAAGTCTGGGCCTCGAGCTCTGCAGAATAGAAATCCCCTGGGGGTTCTAGGCCCTTTGTAGGGTCAAGGGTATTGGAGACAGAGAGTCCCCACACCTTCCTGGTTTCCCCAGAAGGGGGCTTGCAGGAGCTTTCCGGCCACTTCGAGAACCAGAAAGTGATGTACGGCTTCTGCAGCGTGAAGGACTCCCAGGCTGCCCTGCCAAAATATGTGCTCATCAACTGGGTATGCAGCTGTGGGATGGGGCTGGGAGCTGAAGGCCCCAGAGCGGTCACATTCCACCCATAGCCACTGCTGGGGAAAATCCTACACTAGTTCTTGGGAAGATAGCCTGGGCCTGCAGGCTGTTGGGCCCACAGCCTTCCTCCTGTCCTTGCCTGAGCCCCTCTTCACTGGGCACATTGCAGGTTGGTGAAGATGTACCTGATGCCCGAAAATGTGCTTGCGCCAGCCATGTGGCTAAGGTGGCTGAGTTCTTCCAGGTACATGGGGACTGGGTCCAAAGGGGGGGCGTGGCCAGTCATCCAGGGCCAGGTCTGTATGTATGCGGGGGATGGTGATGGGAGTTTGGATGCCACCTAAATGCTGCTTTTTTATGGAAGGGTGTTGACGTAATTGTGAATGCCAGCAGTGTGGAAGACATTGATGCTGGTGCCATCGGGCAGCGGCTCTCCAATGGACTGGCACGGCTCTCCAGCCCAGTGTTGCATCGACTGCGGCTTCGAGAGGATGAGAGTGCTGAGCCGGTGGTCAGTGTAATTCCTAGGACAGGCTTGTCATGCCCAGGCTCCACCTGTGCGGCCTGGTCCCCGGGTCAGGCCTCCTCGGTCCCTCTTAGCCCTCATTCTGTACATGTTCGGTTTGGACCATTCAGTCTGCTCTTGGTGCTCATGCTGGGGCACTTGACTCCTCCGCAGGGTACCACCTATCAGAAGACAGACGCAGCTGTGGAGATGAAGCGGATTAACCGTGAGCAGTTTTGGGAGCAGGCCAAGGTGTGCAAGGCCTACCCTCCGTCCTCAGGCCCTGGACCCTGGTGTCCTGTTCTGAGCCTGCAGGGTAGCTCTGACCTCTCATAGCTGAAAGAGCAAACCCTTCTGGTCTCCTGCACACAGGGCTCATCCCCTAACTCCCAGAAGGCCACCTCCCCAGCCTGGGTGGGAGTAGAATGGAAGGGCCAAGGCTGGTCTGGGCTCAGGGCTTGTACTTCCTGGGTATGGGGTGCAGAAGGAGGAAGAGCTGAGGAAGGAGGAAGAACGGAAGAAGGCCTTGGACGCCAGGCTCAGGTTTGAACAGGAGCGAATGGAGCAGGAGCGCCAGGAACAGGAGGAACGAGAACGGCGGTACCGAGAGCGGGAACAGCAGATCGAGGAGCACAGGTGAGGTCTGGCCCGAGGCAGGGGGCTGCCTGACCCCGGCCCACCCTGAAGGGGCTTCTTGCACTTCTCATTCCAGAAGGAAACAGCAGACTCTAGAAGCTGAAGAGGCCAAGAGGAGGTTGAAGGAGCAGTCTATCTTCGTAAGTTATTTTCCAGGGCTCTCATGCCTGGCCAGCAAAGTGAAGATGGGCCCAAGTGTTCTGGTGCCCTCTCGGAGCATCAGTGACCCTCAGACAGTACCAGCACTGGGTACTCTGAGATCATGCGTGGGCATTAGTATCATGAGTGTGTCAGGCTCAGCACCTGTCTTGTGGGGACCTGCTGTTTGTATGAAAAACAAAAACAACAAAAAACTTCTTTTAGATGCTCATCTCCAAATTGGAAGAGAAAACCCACCTTGACCCAGCCCCTCACTGACCTGACTTCTCCTTCCCTTCCCCCTTAGGGCCTGGGGGACTTGGATCTGCTAATCACGTGACCTGCACTTAGGGGGCTTGAGCTCCTGAATGAATGCAGACCAGTGCTTTTAGGGACTACTCACATATGTAGGGTCTCTGGAGCAGCCCCCTTCTTCATTGCTGCTGTCCTAATCTATATTGTGTTCACCCATTCATAGCAAGGTCTTTTGAAAAAGCCAAGTTTCATAGGAATTTCAAAGGTGTGCATGCACACACAAAAGTATACTAGCATAGTGATTTCTGAATTAGTCGTTCTTCTTTGCTGGTTATCAACACAGTGGCTGCAGAGTTTTTCCATAGTCATCCACTGCTCCAAGTTATCTTATAGGAAGGTAACTATGTAACAACACTGTAGCCAGCTCCAAGTTATCTCATGGGAAAGTAACTATGTAACAACACTGTAGCCAGCTATTAGGGTGGCCTTTGATACCAGGTTTTCTAAGGACAGTCCCACATGAAACTAAAATTTAGTACTCGGAAAAACCAAAAAAAAAAAAAATTTAGTACCCTAAAATGATTTCCCCCCCCCATTTTCTGTGTAGCCCTGGCTGTCCTGGATCTTGCTCTATATGCCGGGCTGGCTTTGAACTCACTAAGATCAACCTGCCTCTGCCTCTCAAGTGCAGGTATTAAAAGCGTGCGCCACCCACCATCTCGCTAAACCTATTTAACTTGGGAATTCTTAGGAGCTTTGTTGTTTTCTGTCCTGTTAATTAGAGTTTATTTATTTAGACTTACTTATTGTCTTTTATGTGTATGAGTCTTTTGCCTGCATGTATGCCTGTGTACCATGTGCATGTAGTGGTCTGCCAAGTTCAGAAGACATTGGATCCCCTAGAACTGGAGTTAGAGAGGGTTGTGAGCCACCATGTGGGTGCTGGGAACCAAAGCTGGGTCCTCTACAACGGCAGCAAGTACTCTTAACCACTGAGCCATCTCTCCAGATCCTTGGAGATCTGCTTTGAGTTTTTTGCTTTGCGTTCTCATGTGTAAAAATGCTTAGGCACAACAGTGCTCTTGACCCTAGAGTCTTGCTTGCTCTCCTACCCACAGCTCTAACTTGTTTCAGTGGGCGTTTACACTGTTTATGGTTAAAGCCTCTATGACAAGCAGGCTGCCTCCCTTTTATTTTGTGTGTGCGTGTGCGCGCACATTTGTAGTATGGACAGTACATTCACTCATACATCCACTTGTAAAGGCCATAGGTTAACTTCTGGTGTGTTCCACTATGGATGCCTACTTTATTTTTTGAGACAGGCTCTCTCTTTGAACCTACTTACAGTTTTGGCTAGACCATCTAGCCAGTGAGCCCAGGGGTCTGCCTCTGCCTCTCTAATGCTGTGTTATAGATGTTACTCTCCTGGGCTTACTATGTATGAGTCTGCTGAGGATCTAAACTTAGCAAGTCATGCTTTACCCCCTGAGCCATCTCTCCAGCCTGCCTCTGCTCCTTCCTTTGATTGAAGCAAAGTAAAGGAACCTAGTGAAATTACACTAGGCAAGTTTTAAACTCTAGGTTACATGTTCAAAAGCAAGATCTGAGCCAGAAGTGATAGCTCAAGCCTGTAATCCCAACACCAGGAAAGCAGAGGCAGACATATTGCTGTGACTTTGAGGCCAGCCTGGTCTACATTGTGAGTTCTAGGCCAGCCAATGCTACAAAGAAAGACCCTGTCTCAAAATATAAGAAAAAAAGTTCTGTTTTTTTTTTTTTTTTTTAGGTTTTTTTTCCAGACAGGGTTTCTCTGTGTATCCTTGACTCTCCTGGACTCACTTTGTAGACCAGACTGGCCTTGAATTTACAGAGATCCACCTGTCTCTGCCTCCCTGAGTGCTGGGATTAAAGGCGTGGTGCCAGCAAAAGTTCTGTTCTTCACCTAGCTTTTTCCCTTCCCTAGCAGCCCCTTCTGCCCAGTTTCCCCCATGAACAACAGGAGATGCCAGATAAGAGGCTTTTGATACAGTGAGTTCTGTTGGGCAAACACATACCAGCCTTGTACTGGCCACTCACAGACTTCATCCTGTGTTGCTCACAGAGGATAAGGGAAGTGACCTCAGAAACAGGAAACACAAACATGATACATTGCAATCTGTTGTATCTGCTGGGAACTCCCTAGGGGGACTCAGAGAAGGAAATGACCTGAATGAGCGAGGGACTTCTTGCAGATTAAGTCCCCAAGCAAAAGCCTTAAACTGGAGAGGCTGAACTAGGGGTGGTGATAGGTCAGGCGTCTGGGAGAGATGGGCTGATCTTTTTTTTTTTTTTTTTTTGGTTTTTCGAGACAGGGTTTCTCTGAATATCTCTGGCTGTCCTGGACTCGCTTTGTAGACCAGGCTGGCCTCGAACTCACAAAGATCCGCCTGCCTCTGCCTCCCAAGTGCTGGGATTAAAGGCGTGCGCCACCACCGCCCGGCCTAAATGGGCTGATCTTTTATGCCAAACCATGGAGTTGGGAAATTGTCTGACTCTTCTAGGCACTGTGACTGTCTCATGCAAAGGACATTGTGTCCACATGAAGCAGTATGTGGGCGAGTTGGAGCTGGGATTGATGGTGGGGTTGGGGACATGAGGAAGACTAGCTCAGACTGGGGAAGGGGAAGGGACAAGCCAAGCAAGGGACCTGCCCACTTACAGTCCTAGGTTTCAGTCTCAAAATAAGTCATGGGCTGGAGAGATTGCTCAGAGGTTAAGAGCACTGGTTGCTTTCCAGAGGCCCTGAGTTCAATTCCCAGCAACTACATGTTGGCTTATAACCATCTATAATGAGATTTGGTGCCTTTTTCTGGCCTGCAGGCATGCATGCAAACAAAACATTGTATAAATAATAAATACATAGATCTTTAAAAACAAAACAAAACAGAAGTCATGAAATTGCCAAATGGTAGATTAGGGAGTGGGGGCTGCAGTCAACTGAATAGCACACCTCCAGTATAAGGGCAGCTTCTGTATGACTGGCTGCTGCGGGGTTGAGAAACTAGAGCCCTGGGGCTGGAGAGATGGCTCAGCAGTGAAGAGCACTGGCTAGTGCTCTTCCAAAGGTCCTGAGTTCAATTCCCAGCAACCACACCGTGGCTCACAACCATCCACAATGTGACCTGGTTCCCTCTTCTGGCTGCAGGTATACTTGCAGATAGAGTACTCATATACATAAAATAAATAAATCTTTTGTTTTGTTTTGAGACAGGGTTTCAAAGTCTAGGTAGCCCTGGCTGTCCTAGACTCACTTTGTAGGCTAGGCTGGCCTTGAACTCACAGAGATCCGGTCTGCCTCTGCCTCCCGAGTGCTGGGATTAAAGGTGTGTGCCACCACACCCGGCGAATAAATAAATCTTTAAAAAAAGAAAGAACCTAGAGGCCTGAGTATGCAGCTCAGTGGTAGAAAAGTTACCCAACAGTTACAAGGCCCCAGATTTACAAGCCCCCCCCCCCCATAACCCCTGGTTGCAGAAGCAGAGAGACACACAGAGCCAGAGATAGAATACAGACTAGATACTCAGGGGGCTGTGAGAGAACCCCATCTCAAAGAACAAAAGCCAGGTGAGGCAGCAGAATCATAAGTTCAAGGCCAGCCTAACAGTTTAATGAGACCCTGCCTCAAAATAAAAAGATAAGGGGCTAGCTATGGTGGGTTAGAGCATCTGCTTGGATTCTGTGAGGGCCTGGCTACAATCCCTAGCATGACAAAACAAGAAACCAGATTCTATTTTCAGTTCAATAGGAAACTGAACTTTTAAGTGGTAGCAGCTTTATTTACATGGGTTTTAAAACTTGCCATCAGGGCCAGAAGAGACAGCTCAGAGGTGAAGAGCACTGGCTTCTCTTCCAGAGGAATGGGTTCAATTCCCAGCACCGACATGTTGGAAGCCATCTGTGGTTCAGTTCTAGGGATCTAACGCCCTCTTTTGGCCTCTGAGGGCACTGCATGCATATGATGAACAAACATCCATGCAGCCAAAACACATAAAAATAGGTTTTGTTTTGTTTTTTTTTTTTTAAATGGCTTTAAAGTATGGCATCAGAACAATACCTAGTCCACAGGCCATAGTCAGCCTGTGCTTGCTGTGGCTTAAGTTAGCTAAAGGACAAGGAGTACTCTAGATGGTTCTGGGTGCCTGGTTAGATGTGAAAGTGAATGAGTCAGGTACCAAAAGCCTGGCCAGTCTGGAGATGAGGCAGCTAAAGACACTGAAGAAGAGAAGGCTGTGTAACTGGGTACCAAAGGGAGCACAGTGCCACTTTTGAGACCCTGCTGGGTTGCAGAAGAGATGCTTAGGACATTGTCCCTTTGGCTTCCAGGGTGACCAGCGAGAGGAAGAGGAAGAGTCCCAGATGAAGAAGTCAGAATCAGAGGTGGAGGTGAGAGCTGGGGTGTGGCTAGTGAGATGGGGCAGGGCTGGGTCGGCAGCTACCCCTACCCAGCTCTCTAACTCTTTCCTTGTGTCCTCAGGAGGCAGCTGCCATTATTGCCCAGCGGCCTGATAACCCACGGGAGTTCTTCAGACAGCAGGAACGGGTTGCGTCGGCCTCTGCTGGGAGCTGTGATGTGCCCTCACCCTTCAATCACCGACCAGGTAGTCCTTGGCCCCATCTTTGCCTGATCCCTACTCCTCAGACTATGGCCCTAAATCCCTTTGGGACTTCTTGGAAAAGAAGCCTTGCCCAAGAACTCCTTGGAGAAGGCAAGACCCCTTCAGTGTGGTTCCACCCACAACTTTTCAGGTGGTAGCACCCACAGAGGGGCTGGGTTGGGGGGCACTGTCAATGTTGGACATTGGTTGAGCAATGGGTGGTACTCAAGGCCGGTTGGGCAGCTTTGGTGAAGGTTCAGACACACTGCTGGTGTTGGGAGCTTCCTAGCAGGGTTGGATTAGGCCTGGCCTGAAGGCTTTGGATGCATGTAGGGTGGGATCATTGTGCTCTGGCTTTTAGTTTGAGTAACCTGGAGCAGCTGTCCTCTGGGGTCCCCTGTTTGGCTTCTCCTTGTGTAGCTTCTGCCTCCCTTTGAAGCACCCTTCCATTTCTTGTCTGCTGATCTGAGTATTTGCATCCACTGTGTGCTTGGTCATGTGCTGGGGTTCCAGGAGCATGGCAGGCTGGTTGTGTGTGCCCATGTGTGTATCTGGTGCTGGCTGGTGGGAGGCATCAGATGGTTTGAGGCTGTGGCCCAGCTTGGCTGAATGTGCACCCTGGCTGAAGGTGGCTTGGACATCTATGGCTGGCCCTGGGAGTGGGTGAGGCCTTGGGGCAGGGGTGGGGGAGACTGACCCTCTCTTGTCCTCTGTCTCTTTCTCTGTCTGTCTCTCTTGGCAGGTCGTCCGTACTGCCCTTTCATAAAGGCATCGGACAGTGGGCCTTCCTCCTCCTCCTCTTCCTCCTCTTCCCCTCCACGGACTCCCTTTCCCTATATCACCTGTCACCGCACCCCAAACCTCTCTTCCTCCCTCCCATGTAGGTAGCAGCCCCAGGCCTCGGCAGGGTGGGGTAAGGAGGGCCCCGCTTCCCAGCAGCCCCCTCGCCCTTTCTCCCCCAGCCTGACTGCTGACTGCTGGTGTTTATCCCCAAAGCAGGTACTACCTGCCTCTTTGTCCCTGGCCCTGCAGGGCACTGACCCCCAGGGGTCTGGTTTACAGGGTCTGGAGCAGTAATCTGGCCCCTGGGGGGCCTGGGGAGCTCACAGCCCCCACACATACTCAAGACAAGATGGATAGTCCTGATTCCACCTGGCTCCCAAATCCTCACTGACTAGCCTGGGCATTTGTTCCACAGGCAGCCACCTGGACAGCCACCGGAGGATGGCACCCACTCCCATTCCCACCCGGAGCCCATCTGATTCCAGCTCAGCCTCCACCCCTGTCACCGAGCAGATTGAGAGGGCCCTGGATGAGGTTACATCCTTGCAGCCTCCACCCCCACCTCCACCACTCCCACCAGCTCAAGGTAAGAGAAGGGTTCCACCTGTACCCATCCTTCCATCAATCTCTGGGCTGGGAACCCCAGGTTGCCATAATAACATAGTTCAAAGGAACTGGACTACTCATCACCAGCACTACATTGCTAAGGAAGTGGCCGTAGCAGAGAAGAGCCCTGGTTTTGCCATCAGACCTGCGTTCTCTAACTTCATTGGCTCATCACTGAAGTGACCATGTGGCCTTCCTCCCTGGGCTTCCCAGTGGTTTAAAACAGTTGTTGGAAGGATAGTGAGGTACAACTGGTGCTGAGAGATAGATGCCTCTGTGGTAGTTCCTCCCCAGAGGTCTTTAACTCTCTGGCTCTTCAGCAGGTGGGCAGGCGATTGTAGATTGGTCCAGGGCATCTGTCCTTCCCCAAGGGTCTGACTGTATTGTGTCCTTCATGTGTGCTGTGACAGAGGCCCAGGAGTCTGCCCCCAGACTGGATGGTGAAGAGGCCAGCAAGGAGGCCAAAGCAGCAGCAGCCCCCAAAGCATGGGCTGGCTGTGCGGAGGAACCCCCTCAGGCACAGGAACCTCCCCTGTTGCAAAGCAGCCCCATGGAGGACTTGATGTGCACAGAATCCTCAGAGCAGGCTTTCCTGGCTGCCCCTGCAGAGCCTGCTCCCTCTGTCACCTCAGTAGCTGATGCCCATGCAGCTGACACCATTGAGACCACCACTGCCACTACTGCCACCACTATTGCCAACAATGTCACCCCTGCAACTGCCAGCCTCATTGATCTATGGCCTGGCAATGGGGAAGAGGCTTCAGCACCTCAGGCTGAGCCCAGGGTGTCCATACCACCCTCAGGTGCTGAGCCCTCCCTTGCAGAGGTGCCTCTGCTGGATGAGGCAGCTCAGGAGCCACTACCACCAGTGGGTGAAGGCTGTGCCAACCTTCTTAATTTTGATGAGCTGCCAGAGCCTCCAGCCACCTTCTGTGACCCAGAGGAGGAAGGGGGGCCCCTGGCTGCCTCCCAGGTCCTAACTATGCCCTCGGCTCTAGAGGAGGTAGACCAGGTGCTGCAGCAGGAGCTGGAGCCAGAACCTCACCTGCTGACCAATGGAGAGACAACTCAAAAGGATGGAACCCAGGTGGGACAGGGCAGCCTGGTGGGAGGGACAGGTCAGGGCTG
>CAJQZJ010004381.1:2087800-2129984 GCA_907164525.1 Lophiomys imhausi
CAGGGCTGAAGGGACCCAGGTGGGACAGGGCAGCCTGGTGGGAGGGATGGGTCAGGACTCAAGGGACCCAGGTGGGACAGGGGCAGCCTGGTGGGAGGGACGGGTCAGGGCTCAAGGGGAGGGCTGGTTGCTTGTAGATCCATACTGAGAAGCAGCTCTATTCCACTCCCCTTTCCATCTCTGCCTTTGTTCCCTGGCAGGCATCTGTGTTTCCCCAGCAACCATGGATTCCAAGAGTGGTTGGTTGCTGGGGAAACAGGCTCAGGCCTGACAGATCAGCTGTAGTACTGTCAGGTGGGGCCTGGTGACCTATAGTTTTATTTTAAAAACAAACAAACTCCAGCAGGCCAGTGAAGGATACTTCAGTCAGTCCCAGGAGGAAGAGTTCGCCCAATCGGAAGAACTGTGTGCAAAGGCCCCACCTCCTGTATTCTACAACAAGCCTCCAGGTAGTATCTCTGGATGAATGATAGAATTCTGGTGAGAGGATGGGATTTGAGGGTTAGTGGTGTCACTAAACACCGTTGGCACAGCTCTTATATTTTTGGTTGTGAGCCTAGCCTTTAACGGCTGAGCCATCTCTCCAGCCCAGGCACAGCTCTTAAGAGCTTGGGGGGAGGGGAAACACCATTGATCTACCCAGCCATCTTCTCTTTCCCAATATATCCTAGAAATTGACATCACCTGCTGGGATGCAGACCCAGTCCCTGAAGAGGAAGAGGGCTTCGAAGGTGGTGATTAGTAGTGGGCGACTGTCCCCTGGCTGCCCTCGCCAAGACTGCCCACCTGCAGTGGCCTCTGGCCAGACGGCTTGCAGCGCCAGCATTAGCAGCGCCCCGCCTGGCTCCTACTCTGGATTCCGGCACTGGCCGGGGACCTGTCTGCTTCCCTACCCACAGGGCCTGACTTTTACAGCTTTTCTCTTTTTTTTAAAGTTGATAGACTTGTACAGTTGACTGGTTTTCCTCCCGTTGGTAGTTGAAACGATGTTGCAGATTCCACCCCCTTCCTGCCCAGACCAGATTGTAGCTTAGTCCTCCCTGCTCAGCTGACCAGGGTGGAGGCCTCACCCTGCTTGGGACCTGGTGGGGGTTGGGGGTTCTGGTGGGAAAATGTTCCCCCCATCACTTTTCCTAGTTTTATCTTTCTTGGAAAAATATCACTTTGTATTCTCTATCCAGGGCTTCAGATATTTTGCACGAAATTTAAAACATGGCAATAAATGGCTCGTGGGCTCTGGCTCCCTGGGACCCTCCCCTTCTCTTCACTCTTGCTGCTTGGTGGAAAGGAATGATCAGACCCACCTGGGGCTCCTTGGCTTCCCGCCCTCTCCTGGCCCTCTCCTGCCGGGCAGGTCCCAGGCTGGAGGTCCTAGGCGTGATTCAAGACAGGGCTTATAAATGGGACGCAGCGGTTTGGGTAGTCCCTCCCCAATTCTTTCCTCTCTGCTTGGGTTCTTTTTCACATTAACTTTTTTTTTCCCTAAAGCACAAACTTATGTAATGGGTCGTGCTCATGTCGGTTAATAAAGAAATCCAGATCCCTCCGGGCCTGCTGCTCTGGGCCTCCAGGGGTCGATGTGGCGTGGGCATCGGCCCTCATGATCCGCTTCCCAACTCCTCTCACCTCCGAGGGCTACAGCGGGCGCACAAAAGCAGGCTAGGTGGAGACTGAACATCCTGCCCCTGAGAAGGCCAACTCGTTTCTGCTAACACCCTCACCCCAACTCCCCAGGCCAGCACTCAGGCCCTTTCCCTGAGACATGCCTGCTCTTAAAGCAGCTGGTGTCCCCCTCCGCTTGTACCAAAGCAGATCACACACCTTTATTATCCTCAAAATGTAACAAACAGGGTAAGAAATCCCCCCCTCCCCCCACCCCTCCCTGCAGTCCAAGGGAAGCATTTAAAAAGCCCCGCAGTCAGGCTAGGAGTTGGCCCGTGGGGCCCGGTACGCCGGGCGCCCCTCTATACGGCTGTAGTCCTCCCGAACAAGGGGATGGAGACGGGCAGGCGCCAAGCTCCGTGCTCCAGGGGCTCGCGGCTGCTGAGCTCTGAGTCGGTCCAGCTGGGGAAGACCCGACGGCTGCGGTCAGCCTGCAGACAGAGGGCAGGACAGGGGGCGGCGGGCCGCGGGGCGCTGGGAAGATGCAGCGCCGAGGTATAGCCCCGGTCCAGGAAGAGAGGCTTGTAACTCGGAGGTGGCTGCTCCTGCTTCTCCGCGCTGTCGCGGCGGCTCAGAAAGGGCGTGACGATCTTGCGGTAGAGACCGCGAGTGTCCGTGAGCACCTCGCTGTAGGGCGGCGGCGGCTCGGCCATCAGCACCGCCTCCTCGTAGCACGGCGGCTTAGATGTGTCCGACTCCGCTGCGGAACGGGAAGCGGGCTGTGAGGACGAATCCGCCAGCCCCCGCCTCCCGCAGAAGCCTCACTCAGCCACCACCCCAGCCCGCTACTCCCGGTGCTAAGGGTGGGCGCCTCGGGGATCCACAGGGAGCGCTCGCCCGCCTAGGCCTAGCCTTACCTTGGCGCGGGTAGCTCCAGGGCCGGGGCGGCACGGAGAGGTGCGGCGGCGGCGGGTGCGGCAGCAGTGCGTGATGGTGCGCGTGCGCGTGCGGAGGCGCCGGCCCGTGGTGCAGCAGCGGGTGCGCGTGCGCGTGCGCGTGCACAGGCGCCTCCAGGCGGCTGCGGTGCGGTGGTGGCGGCGGCGCCAGGCCGGGAGGACTTCCAGCCAGGCTGCCCTCAAGCTCGAGGGGCTCCAGCTCCAGGGCACGCAGGTTCTGCTCCCTCAGTCGCTCCTCCTGGCGCCGTTTGAGGCGGCGGCGCAGGAAGCTGCAGAAGCAGCAGAGCAGGACGATGAGACCCCAGATGAGCCAGAAGCCGGCGAAGCACGTGAGGAACGTGTAGGTGCCCTGGGACATCACCATGGCTGCGGCACAAGCGGCAGGTCCTCGGCAGCTCTACTGGACGCTGGGCTCCTCGGCGTGGCCCCGGAGCCGCGCCACGCTCCCAGGTGCCGCCAGCGTCACTCGGGGACCTGCGGCCGGGGGCTGCCTGCGGCGAGGCTCAATGAGGACGCATGCCGGCGGAGGACAACTTTGGTTCCCGCTCCTTTCCATGGCGCCGGCCGGCGCGGGCCTATTTCACCCGGGGCCGCGAGCGACCTGCGGGGCAGACACAAGGCTCAGCGAGGCTCGCGGGGATCCTGGGTGACTCCCGGCCTGCACCAGCGTCCCGAGCACGACCAGGGATGCCTCTAAGGTGGGAACCCCGCACTCCCCGGGGTCAGGTGACGTCACCGAGGGATGACGTCACGCCCCGAGGTTTCCCCGGGATAGGGTTTCCCCGAATCGGAACCCGACCGGCGAGACCCAAGACGGGCCAGCAGAGGGCGCACGGAGTCCGCCCGCGACCCCAGGGCACTGGAGTAGTCTCCGCGCGGGGCTTGGGGGTGGGGGAAAGGACAGTCCACCTCCAGGCGGCCCACCAGCAGCCCGCTTGGCGCCCAGCTTCTGCCCGGCCCTGTTTCCAACTATTAGCCACGCCTATAAGAGACTGGCGAGTGGCTGCCACTGCACGCCACCGGCCCTGCCTTTGTCTGCTCCCGAATCGGTGTGCTGGGCGTGGGCAGGTCCTCTTTCCTTCCTCTAGGCCAGCCGGATTCCAGCTCCAACTCGACTTCCCTCACCACCTACTCATGCGCAAACCCCACTTGTCGGCACCTCTCTTACTTCCAACCCTCCTCCTCCTTCCTTCCACTAATTCCTTTCTTTGCAGAGGGGTAGAAAATTATATTCGTCTTGTGGACCCACCTAGTCCCGCACTCACTGCAAACCCGAGTCTCTAAGTCCACCTCCTATCACAGAAGGGGGCTGAGGACACCTCTGTATCGGGAGAGAAGTTAGGAGCCCTGACTGCTTAGTTAAGGGCAGCAAACGACAGACAGGTCACCATCCCCACAGTACAGAAATGACCTTTTCTGGAATGCCTTCTACCATGAACTTTAACACAATCCTCTGGGTAACGAATCATTTCTAACTCACAGCTGAGAACTGGAAGAACAGTTAGCTGCACAGATGGCAGCGCTAATTTGAACCTAGGCCTAGCCCCAAAGCCCTGTCCTGAGCTTGTGGGGGGTATGGTTTTCCAGGAACTCCAAGGAACCGCCTGCCCTTGGCACACCTACACTCATTCAGCTTTGGTGTCCACAATTAGCTTAGGACCCAGACTGACAGGCCTTGGCCACCCCATCTCCCCAGATGGCCCCTGTCTGACTCTCTGGCTGCCTTCAGTCATGTGTCACTTGTGCCAATGCCAGTCCTATACTCCTGGGCCTGCGTTCCAGAGCAGACAAGGGTAGGAACAATAGCTCTGCCCGCCCCCTCGACAACCCCACCATGAGGCTGCCATGGTGACGCAGCCCAGATAAAAACACTATGCTGCCAGTCACTGGGAGTTAATTAAATCTGTTGTTCTCCTTTCCTTGAGCCCTCAGGAACAGGAATGTTCTGAGGAGACAGGCACTAGCTAGAGGTTTCAGCCAACAGGGCAGAAACCTCTGCAGTCCTGGGTCAGTCCCCGGTCAGAAAAGGTATTTACGAGGTTGGAGGTAATGGTGCTTGATAAGTTAGAAGTATCTGTCAAGAGCCAGGGGTGATGGTGCCAATGTGTAACTATGAAGATGCCTTGAGACCAAAAGACTGGTCATCATGACCTCAGGGTTCCCTCTAAGAGTATATAAATGAAAGCAAGCTTTAAAATAACCTGTCAAGGCCATGAGAAATTGTTCCTTCTTTCCATGTAGATTTTTGTTGTTTTTTTTGGGGGGGGTTGTTTTAGTTTTTTGGGGGAAAGGGTTTCTCTTGTGTATCCCTAGCTGTCCTGGATTCACTTTGTAGACCAGGCTGGCCTTGAACTCACAGAGATCTGCCTGCCTCTGCCTCCTGAGTGCTGGGATTAAGGGCGGGTGCCACCACACCCAGCAATTACAATTGTGAACTGTCATGTGGGTGCTGGGATTTGAACCTGGGTCCTCTGCAAGAGCAGTCACTGCTCTTAACTGCTGAGCCATCTCTCCAGTCCTCGTTGTTTTTGAGACAGGGTGTCACTAGGTAGTCCCAGCTAGCCTCACACTCAAGAACAATCCATCTACCTCTGTCTCCCATTGCTGGGATTAAAGGCATGCACCACCATGTCTGGTTCCATGCACAGTTATGAGAACATTAACATCACCTATCACTTCTGGTCAGGCCACCATTTGATAGATGAAGCAACAAGCTCAGATGAGCCTTGTTTCATGTCACACAGCTAACAGGAGGTGCTAAGGTTTACTCTGAATCAGTTGCTGTCCTCTTTCTGTGTGCTGAGCTGTGAATGGAAACCCATGTTTGTTAGCACTCAGCACACAACACCTGGTAGCTAGGTTAACGAGTAGCCAAAAATGTGTGGTCCAGTTCCTTCCTGTCAAGGCCCTACACCACTTGCTGTAGGTAGCTAAGGGTGTGGGGAAGCGCTGCAAGATCTGGAGGGAGAGTGATAGCTTCAGGCTCAACGAAGAACAAAGTACCCTAAGGGTACAGCTCAGTAGACTGGGCCCTAGGGCAGACTCCAAAGAGTGAACCCCAAATCTGTGTGCTGCTGTCACCAGTGCAAGTCACTCTGCAACAAGTAAGAACCACTATTCCCTGCACCATGCAAATGGTGGGTCAGAGAAAAATCTTTTCCTTGGGAACACACCACGGAGCCAGCCTTTGACAACAGTCTAACTCTAATGTCCAACTAATGCTAAACACTCTACTCTGCTGGGGGGCTCCAGAGGGCCACAGTCTGGCCTAAAGCATCCCTCCTGTATGTTACCTAGTCCACAACAGTGGACAAACAAGAGGATCATTCAGATCTTTTGAAATGCTCTATTGAACAGGCCAGACTTTGGCAAAGCCCCTGCTCCAAGGCTCTTCCCTGCCTCTCTGCATGCTTTGGCCCTAGCTGGGGGAACCTATAGACTCACATCCAGAGCCCAGGTCTCAGCCACTCACTGCCTCACTGTCTCCACGATGTTGATAGCAAACACCTGCCATGTGCCCACCTCCCCTGATGGGAAGCATGCCCTGCAGATGGACTCATCTTTCCATCCACCAACTTACTCATTTTCTGTATTTCCCTTCTCTTCCCCCCCCCCCACACCTTATATTCTTGCAGATTATTAAACACTGCTTAGAATTCCATTTTGATTTGTGTAGCATTATTGGCATATGGCTTTGCTGGATTTTCTTAGACCACCCTAGGATTATACCAAGAGATGAAAGCAAGCCCCCTAATCACTTTGCTGCCTGTTTTCCTCATGATTCATCATGGTAAGGATTGAGCTAAGTTCTGCAAAAATCACAGAATTGTGTGCTCTAGGCTGGGTGTTTCAGGCTGTACCTCTGAAACTCATACAAATATCTCAAAAACATGGAGAGGGAGCCAGAGAGCTAGCACCACCACCACCACCATTTGATTCAGTAGATCTGGGTCTTCACATTTCTAGTCTAAACTCACTAGGTCACCCATGCTGGCCTGGAACCCATGCAAATCCTCTTGCTCCCTCTTCCTAAAAGCTGAGGGTACAGGCAAAAATCACCACACCTGGCTTCATAGTTCACATTTCTAACAATTGTCCAGCAGCTGCTGTGACAGAGAAACGCTATGAACTAGATCATGGCCTCCAGAACGAGTTCCTGCCAGGGCCTCTTGGCCTCCTCCACTGTTCCCTGGACATATCTACCCTGATCTTGGGATGCTCTACAGTATTAACGAAGGCTTCATCAACTGCTCACAGTAGCTAAGAACCACTTGTTGAAGTGACTGGAAGTGTCCAGTTTCCTGTTTGATGTTTTAGCTGTAGTAGAGGGAAACACTTCTGGAGCTGGGTCATTACACAGTTCATTCTTGGGAATTTACCTCTGGAAAAAGAAGCCATTGCCTAGCTCTTAGCCCTCTAGGTGTAGGGTGTGTTTTTGTTTTTTCAAGACATGGTCTCATTATGTAGTTCTCACTGTCCTGGAACTCAAAGAGATCCACCTGCCTCTGCCTCCCAAGTACTGGGATTAAAGGTGTGCACCACTACAACTGTCACTTGGGGTGGGCTATAACCAAATTAAAAAAATGTCATCTATGAAAACAAAGGAAAATGATATGGAGGCAATGGAGTGAAGTCTGGTCATAAGGACTCTGAGCAACAAGATGAAACCCTGGCTTGAAGAAATGAAGAGATCAGGAAAGGAGACAGAATGCCAGAAGACAATGTGGGGTACTGAGGTCAGGATGGAGGAGGAGAGCAGCTGTCACCCTATCCTTGCAGGTATCAGAAGCCTTTCCTGCCAGGACTGGACTTTGCAGTCTTCAAGGCTTTCCAACCAATTGGGTCCATGGGCTTTACCTCTTGAGTATTGCTGAGCTCTGGCCCTGTTGGGGTCAATGTAGGAGGAGTGGGGCAGGACAGAGAAAGCCCAGACTCGCATGAAAACCTATTCCTGTGGTTCCTTGTGTCTCCATTCCCCATTCAGCATGGACATGATTTGTTCTTGGCAAGGGAGGAGGCCACATGGTAGGGAAAGATAATGCTCACGTCTCATAAGGAGAAGCATGTTGTAACATGTCAAGCACTGAGAGGAAGCATGAATTCAAATCCTGTTTTGACCTAACTGAGCCATGTGATTCTATCCTAGCCCCACACCTAAGGTGGCTTCTTTACCTGTAGAGCACAGATGCTAAGTAAGGCCTATCTGAGGGGCTGGAGAGATGGCTCAGGATTTAAGAGCACTTGTTACTCTTGCAGAGGACATGGATTCAGTTCCCAGCACCCACAGTGGTTCACAAAGATCTGAAACTCTACTTCCAGGGGACCCAATGCCCTCTTCTGACCTCCACAGGCACAAGCACAGCACACATGTAGGCAAAACACTCATAAATCAAATAAACATAAGGCTTGTCATAGTGGTCACGCCTTTAATCCCAGCACTAGGTAGGCAGAGGCAGGTGGATCTCTGTGAGTTCAAGGCCATCCCGGGCTACAAAGCAAGTCCAGGACAGCTAGAGTTCTGTTACACAGAGAAACCCTGTCTTGAAAAACAAACAAAACAGTGAATGAATAGAAAACAAACAAACAAAAAAAAAACCCAAATTGTCCAATAATGCCAAAGATGGGGGGCAGGGACACAACTGATGTGAAAACACTTCAAGTCCAAAGTACACACCTGCATGTGGCCAACCACAGGCCAGCACCCTTGCATCATGAAGGTGGTCCAGCAGAAATCACCCCCACATTACTATGGACTTCATGCAGTACCAAGAATTAAGACCTTCAACTTTAACACAATCCATGAATGTGTTTTGTTGGCCAATGGCTAATCATTTTTTTCAATATTCATTTTTTCCCAACATTTGCATAAAGGTCAGTTTTTGTGCTTGATCTAAAAAACTGGATGTTCTAGACACACAGTCTACATATTGTACGGTGACATTAATTGATGAGTAGATAGGTAGCTGGCCATACCATTCATCCCATTGCCCCTGTGACCCATGGAGGCATTTGGGTTTCCAGCCTTGAGCTGGATTGACCAACCACAGGGTCCCAACACTGCCTGGGTCTGTATTTGTCAGGTTTTCTCATAATCAGAACTACAAGCTGTAAGAGCCCGAGAGCCAATGCACTAGAGAGTAAGGGCTGGGGGGTATGTGTGGGGGGGAGGCTAAGGCAGTCAGAGGCTTCAACTCAGCTAGAGAGAAAATGGAGGAGGAAGACAAGAAGGCAGCCTACCGATAGCACATTCTATGTTGCATGTGAGAGAGAACGGAGCCAGCTGATTCAGCGGGAAGAAGGAAAGGTGCACCAAGGCTTGAAACAGGTAAGTTCCTCACTGGAGGAACATGAAGGAAGCCTAAGAATGTTCCTCTGGCGAGCTCTAGGATCCTTTGCTGCCTGATCACATGGCTAGGAGGGGCTATGGCAGCAGAGGAGCCTGCAGGGAGACCCAGCCCTACTGCTTTCTGGTTGTTTGACCTTGGGGCAAGTCCCTTCAGTTCCTGAGCCCCACGAGTCTTCATCTCTAAAACGGATGATAAACGTGCCTTTGCACAACTGCTCTAAGGATTAGGGGATTGTGGATGCAGAGCATTCAGATTGCACACAGCAGGCAAAAAGAATAAAAGGAACCTGTGACTGATTCCCTAGGTCTCTCTGCCTGACTTCCCAGGTAGCATCCATTTAAGGGCATATATGCCAAGGCCTCAAATGCCCCAGATCCTGGGCACCAGATCCTCACTAGATAAAGAAGCTTAGGGGTGGTTGATTGTGGTTTCAGAGATGCTGTGTCTGAAGCCTGTGGTCAGGGTTGGCATCTGCTGAGTCAGGCTCTACTGGCAGGGGGGGCTATTTCTCTCTCCACCATACTGTGTACTAAGGGGAGGTTGGGAGGGGAGTCAGAGGTCATTTCCTCTGACTCAGCAGCCATCCAAGGAGCTCCCTTGGGCAGGGCACCTCCGTGTGGCACTGGCCTCTTTCAGGTCAACCTCCATGCCACCCCACACAGTCAAAGCATTGTGCACAGACAAGAAAGGAGCACTGTGGTCCAGACAATGAGCTGGGTCGTTCCCATATGGTCTGGGATTCAGCTCCCCTGGGTCAGCAATGTCTTTTGCTCTGCTTCTATCCCTCCCTGGAGAATCGAGGCTAGGAACACCAGAGGCCCACCACAGGCCCATGGTTTGGCACATGTCCTGGCCATGAGGAGGGATGGTGGCTAGCTTCTTTCCTCTTCCTTAGTAAAAAAAAAAAAAAAAAAAAATTACCTGCGGAGAATGCGATTTTGTGTCAGGTCATGTTTCAAGGGAGCAGAGGACCACCCTTGTGGCGGTACTAGCAATGGTGGTAGTTCCCCGGCAGAGATCCTAGACCCAACCTCCAGGCCGCCTCCTCAAGCGGCAGGCCCAGGGTCTAGGCCGCCTCCACGTTTGCAGCCGCCCTGGAAGCCCTGTTGCGACGACTGCAGCCACGTGGGAGCCGGCTAGTGCCCACGGAGCCGTTCTCCCTCACCCCCACCCTCGACGTACTGAGGCAGGCACACCCAGACCGGCCAGAAGAGCGATGCTCTCTCCACAGTGCAACCCCTTCCCCCGTCCCGCGCCCCCGGCCGCGGTGGGGGAGGGAGTATCACCACCCCGCAGTCGCGTTGCCGGGGAGCGCAACCCCGTTGCTGTGGCAACGGTTTCCAAGCGAACTGGTGGCGGCTCGCGCCGGGTTGGGCTTCCTCGCTCACAGGCGTTCTCCTTTCCCCTCCTTCCTTCCTTCTGGTGTGGGCTGGGGGAGGGGCTGCCAGCTGTCCCAGTTGGGGTCCGGGTGGCGATCTCAGGTTAAGGTTCTAAGCCACCCGCAGGGAGGGTCATCAGCCCGGAGACCATCTTCCGCCCGCTCTCTGGTCCCGCCCGGCCCGCAGCCTTCGCGGTACTCACAGGCCCAGGCATCCTCCTCGAACTCGTCTTCCTGACTCGGGGCGATCGGCCCAGCGGATAGATAGAACCCCAGCTTGGAGCAGGCGGCGGCCCCGGGGAAACAGTGGCAGCGAAAGCCGCTCCGAGCGCTGGGCTGGAAGCACGGGGCGCGCGCACGGGCGCGTGCTGAGCCTGGCGTGCGCGCGCGCGCAGCCAACAGAGGCAACCCCCCCAACCTTCGCCACACGCCGCCGCCGAGGCTGCTGCAAGAGGGAAGAGGTGGGTGGGACTCCGGACCCACCTGCCGCACCCAGACACGGCAAACGGTGTGGGCTCACACTACCAAGGGCATCTTAGCACAGAGAAGGTACACTCTGCACAGCTCCTGGCAACAGGTTACCCAAAGGGGGTTGGGAGTGAGGGACACACACAGGCAGCTTCGAGGCAGAGGCCATAACGAGGATGCTTAGAGGAGCAGCTGAGGTCACAAACCCAGACACTCACACAAGGCAACCTGGACATGCCCAGACACAGGTAACTGGGCAGGGGCTGGAGCAAGTCAGCACCCCAGTGTGGCTTCCTCCCAACTCAGGACCCCACCCACTCGATTCCAGAAAGTATACATTACTACATGCCTACTGTGAAACAACACAGAAAGACCCACCTGAGCGCTGAGTCCCCGAGGTTTCATGGGCTTGCTCGCCCCAAGGTAATGGATGTTCCCAGCAGCTCCACCTTAAGCTTGACCCTGGCTGTGTGCTGCCTTCTTACTGACTCTACTTCAACTTCTCCGCCGCCTTGAAGGTGATCTTCTAAAAGCACCTCCCACCGCATCAACTGGGTTAGCTTAGCTTAGAGATCCAGGAAAGGGCCCATACACAGTGAACCCAGAACTAAACTAGCTTTGGTCACAGTTGGTTCCAGGCGTTTTAAAAGCTGGCATTGGGCACATTGCCCCAAATGGTGATGTGGATGGCCCCCACAGCCCGACCTAGGCTCTGCCATCCATCCCTAGTCAGAAAACAACTAGGTGTCTTTTCCAGTAGCCCTAGTAAACAAATGATCAATTAACACAAAATCCACAGGCGACATTTAGGATTAATGTGAACTAATCCAGGCCTTGGGGTGTGTAAAGAAATGTACTCCAGTCACCTACTGTTCAATCCCTATGAACCAGGTTTCAGGGGGATAATCCTTACACCCCCACCCCCCCCCCAACTACCTATGGGTGCCACCAAGGGTTAGCCTCTGACAAATACTGTTCAACAAAACTGGACACTTTTCTAATTTGGCCACTAGGATTCCATGGACTCAATAAATATATCTTCTTAAAAGTGAGCAACCAACAGGAACTCCTTTTGTCTTAGGTGTCTTGTTTTTACCTCACAGTTCAGGGGATCAAACCCAGACATCTCAAAAATGTGGAAAAGCATTGCTCGCAGTGACCTACACCCATATCCCTCCTGAGTTCTTATTAATACCCCCAGCACTCCCACCCAAGCTGCATGTGCTGAGTGTATGGATGAGATAAAAGCCCAAACTATAATCCACATGGCTTGGGATAATAGAGAATGGTTTGCCCAGTTTATAGGAGGGTTCTTTTTGGCATGGTAGGACAGGCCCTTAAAACTCTTCAGGGCCCCCCTCCATCTCCAGTAGTCCATACAGGAGTATAGCTTTCACAGATGGTTGTATCTTAACCTCAACTATAACCATTCCTTTCCCGACCCATGTTTGGCTGCCTGGGCACATCTGGTCTTGTCCTGCAGAGTCTACCCCAACACTTTTGGGGCCAAGGGGTCACTGCTTAGTGCTGTCCTACCAGTCTCTGCCCTCCAGCATCCTCTGGCACGATGCTCATCCTGCTACTATCCCAACTCCCTGCCTAGCAGATTAGCTCCAACCTGGCAGGGGCTTCATCCCCATCTGGGTCCCTAGTTCTCATCATAGGGCTGAGGTGAACCTAACCTCAGACAAGGAGTTCCCTGGATGCCTCCTAGTCCAAAAGAGATGAAAGGATCTGGATCCAGTAGCAGGCAGAGCACTTCATGGCACTTGGTACCACTCACCCTTGCATACCTTTTCTTCATCTGACTTTTTTTTTTGTTTGTTTTTGTTTTTGTTTTTCGAGACAGGGTTTCTCTGTGTAGCCCTGGCTGTCCTGGACTCAATTTGTAGACCAGGCTGGCCTCGAACTCGCAAAGATCCGCCTGCCTCTGCCTCCCAAGTGCTGGGATTAAAGGCGTGCGCCACCACTGCCCGGCTCATCTGACTTTTCTACCCAATAAAAAGGCCTTGAGCATCTTATTTCCTTCACATGGATAGAAGCATTAGCAAACATTCTATGTGCTAGGAGGCCCCTGCCAAAAAGACACCTGTGCAAGCCGGGCGGTGGTGGCGCATGCCTTTAATCCCAGCACTTGGGAGGCAGAGGCAGGCGGATCTTTGCGAGTTCGAGGCCAGCCTGGTCTACAAAGCGAGTCCAGGACAGCCAGAGCTGTTAAACAGAGAAACACTGTCTCGAAAAACCAAAAAAAAAAAAAAAAAAGACACCTGTGCATAAGCCAGGTGTGAGGCCACATACATACACTAAACTGCACAGGAAGGGCAGGAGAATCAGCCAAAGTTGGAGGGCAGCCTGGCCTACCTACAGAGTGAGTTCCAGGCCAGCCAGGGAAGCCCTTCTTGGGCTCCCCGACTGTTTCATATTCTCACAGCTGATATGCAAGGAAACTGGAATCCTCAGGCAAGAAAGGGCATATGCAGAGGCAGCTTCAAGTCACCAGACTAGGATGTACCCATGGCTGTCACGCCCACGGTACCTGGTGCCCAGCTCACAGGCAAGGTGGTTCCACAGACTCTTACTCTGGGAGAAATTTGTGGCTAAATAGCTCTTGCCCTTTAAATTTTCCACAGGGAGTCTCCCCATCCCTGCCACTTCCCTGGCCCCTTGCACGCACTCTTGCCAGTTCTTGTCTTCAGGTGGCTGCTTCAGGACCTAGTTGTTGCTCACTTCAGAAACTCTCACTGGAACACAACTGGCTAGTCCTTCCTACCCCTGCCACAGTCTTCTTACTCAAATCATCTCCAGTCTTTGCCCACCTATATTTAATGTTTCCAGAGAAAACAGACAGCTGACTCTCATGCCTGTGTGCAAGATCAGAGTGCACACCAGGCAGGTCAGGTTCACACTGACTAAGGGCCAGCATTTTTGTTTTTGTTTTTTGGTTTTTTGAGACAGGGTTTCTCTGTGTGTCTCTGGCTGTCCTGGACTCACTTTATAGACCAGGCTGGCCTCGAACTCACAGATATCCGCCTGCCTCTGCCTCCCAAGTGCTGGGATTAAAGGTGTGTGCCACCACCGCCCGGCAGGGCCCGCATTTTTTTTTTTTGCTTCCTTTTTTCTTTTTTTTTGGTTTTTCGAGACAGGGTTTCTCTGAATATCTCTGGCTGTCCTGGACTCACTTTGTAGACCAGGCTGGCCTCGAACTCACAAAGATCCGCCTGCCTCTGCCTCCCGAGTGCTGGGATTAAAGGCGTGCGCCACCACCGCCCGGCTAGGGCCAGCATTTTTAACACCAGCTCCCACTTACCTCTCCAGGCCATGACCAAGTTTACATGGCCTCTTTGGCCTCAGAAAGATTTAAAGACCAGCAGATATATCCGTCTCTTTAGCACTCAGACACACACCCTAGTTAGTATCCAAGGCTGCATCCCACTTGTGAGTGGAAACACCCAGAGATCAAGTCCCCACACAAAGGTCTGGTTGCCTGCAAAGTCCTGAGGATGCCTGGGCTTTTGAAGGACAGCCCCTAGTCCCATTCCAGGTCCACTTCCAACCCTTTCCAGCTGGACCAAGAAATCAGGAAGAAGCTTTGAAATACCAGAAATAAAAGAGGCAGGCAGGGGTGGCTAGCCAGCCTTGTGCTCAGACTGTATTTTCAGACACGTGGCAGCTTACATTGGTCACACAGACAAGTGGCACCTTACATTGGCTTTAAATATGGAAAAGCCAGGGCCTTATGGTCCCATGCTGTCCTAACACTAGCATCAGGGCAGCCATCACAGTCTGGGAAAGGCTAGGGCTAGGGTCTAGGGCTTAGGCACAGCCTTACCCTACCCTCTTCACACACTGATAAACACTAACCCCTGCCCCCAAAAGCCACACACAGGGAAGGGTGGATTATTGTTGGGCACATGTCTACTTTTATGAGGGATACTGGAATGTTGGAGGGCTAATCCTAACCCCTCCTATGGCCTGGGCTGGGGCATTTCTGAAAAATGTATCTTCAGGATATGACCCAGAATAAGGGATAATGTGCTCTGGGAGCTGGAAGGCAGAAGGCGACCCATCTTGGGCAGTGGTCCAATGGGTCTCAGTCAGCTCAGTCTGTGTGTTACACTAAGGCCCAGGCTGAGGGATACAAAGTCCCAGTCTCCAGCTCTGACAATGGCTGAGAAAGAAAAAGCATTGGGCAACCAGAAGGTGGTGGCCTATGTCCATGACAGGCAGGCACAAGTCTTACTTGGAGGTTGGTGATGGCCAGTGGTCTGACCTGGCCCATACTCTGCTCATATGGACTGGGCCCAAGGAGCCAAGAGTTTGGCATTGGCTCCCCTGCCAGCTCCTGGTTCTCCCAGCCAGGGCCAGTTGCCCTGGGTGCCAGGTCCAGGGTGGAACTAAAACACTCTGGTAGCTATATACATTCGTACAAATACATAAATACATAAAGCCCCGAGCTCCACAGAGAAGAGCTGAAGGGACGCACCTTTGTCCCAAGATGGCTCAGGCCTTGTCAAACTCAGCTGGGCCAGGGGCTGAGGGACGGAGGACACTGGGGACAGTTCCAGCTGTGTTCCCCAGGCCACGACTTGAGTGGACAATGGGGAACACCACTGTGCAAAACTGTAAACGTCACTGAGAGCAGCTGCTACCGCCAGCCACCGGTGGGGGCCTCTGCCTGGGGACTAGAGGCGGGTGGGGAGCTCTTCCTCACTGTCACTGCAGTTCCCACAGCAATCCTGGAGGGACAGGGAAGACATGAAGGGAGAAAGGACAGCAGGTGCCATTAGTCACCATTAAGGCTGACCAAGGCCAGTGTTATGCCCAGAGAGGGGTTGCGGGGTTCCCACGAGAGGCTTAGAGCAACAGCTCAGTCAAACATGGGTGGTGTCAGGGTACAGCTTTCTGGCAACAGATTGAAGTAAGACTAGGGAGCTCCCAGGGTCTGTTAGGGCAAGGCCTCTATCCATCCCCTGGACATAATCAGACACAAGGAGACAGGTGCTAAGCAAGGTTAGCAGCTTGAAGGGGTCAGGGTGCAGGGAGACAAGCAGCAGGGAGGGAGCGGGTAAGGTGGGCACCAGACTTCTTTCTCCTACATCTCGCCTCTGTCATGGAAGGGCTGTCTGGGGCTCCCCACAGTCAGGCAGCAAGGCCAACCCATGAGGAGCCCACACTGCTCACCTCTGGAAAGAGAAAAGAGGCCATGAGACCAGCCAGGCGTGGGGGACAGGCAGGAATGAGGCACCTTAGGCACTGCCGGAAGATGCCTACTCCCAGGGCAGGCAGGCACGGCTCTGCCTCCCACCCACTATCCCATTGGAACAGGCTTGGGGTCCAGGTCAGATATTGTTAGGACTTACTTGGCGACTGAAGAGCCTCTGTAGCAATCCCTTTTTGGGGGGTGCAGGGGGCTGGCCCTTCCAGTCCAGGTCTGGGGGAATGGACCCATCCAGCCCAAAGACATTTAGTTCCTGGAAGCACTCAGTCTCCACCATCTATGCAGGAACAGCCAGCTATGAGAGTTGGCCCCGGGATGCCCCGGAGCCCACTCCACTTGCAGGGTAATCCCTACCTCATTCTGCCAGGGGATGGACACACTACCCGTGGCAAATTTCTGGTAGAAGTCTTGGTCAGTGGGCTCCAAATCCACGCCTTTAACTGTAGAGAATTGTTCAATGTCCAGAACATCCTTGCAGTAAATAGCCTGGGGCTGGGGGTGGACAGGGGTAGGAGTCAGGAAACCCTGCATCTGTCACCCTTGGCCTGGATCTGCCATGACACCTGCACCTCCCAGGTTTGGTCAGACCAACAAGGTGCCCCACGCATTCCTTAGCCTAACACTCCATTGTCTCTGAAGCAGTCGTCACCTCTGTAGACTAGGATCATAACCCTTTGCTGTGCAGTGATTGAACAGGCTGTGTTCACATCTGGTGCTGGGCTGGGTTTCCGCATGCACAGGACTGCCTGGGTATGTGGCTGGGGTTGGGGTGGGAAGGGGAGTACTGGCTCCCTACATAGTGACTGGAGGGGTCTCCACTCTAGAATGTCTACTACCTGAACAGTCTTCCCAACCATCTTTCCAGTTCCTGCTGGCATCTGGCCTCTGCATTCGAAGGTCACTTTCTTTTCTTTTTTCTTTTTTGGTTTTTCAAGACAGGGTTTCTCTGTGTAGTCCTGACTATCCTAGACTTACTTTGTAGACCAGGTTGGCCTTGAACTCACAGAGATCCACCTGCCTCTGCCTCCCAAGTGCTGGGATTAAAGGTGTGCGCCACCATGCCTGGCCCGCCACTTTCTTTTCTAATTCTGTGCTGCTTTCAAAATCTTACCACAAAGGAAGTCAATTAAAATATTATCATCATGGGGCTAGAGGTGTAGTTCAGGGGCCTAGGTTCCATCCCCAGTGCACACACAGTATCTAGTAACAAACACATTATCATCACCATCATATAAAATGATATATCTAACCTGGAAAAGTCTGAAGCTCCTTACCAGATACAGCATATATGACTTTGTAATTTTATACCAATGTATGTATGAAGGCAGAAAGAATGCTTGAGTCTGTGACTTCAAAACTGCACAAGGCACCTCATCTCAAAAAATAAAAGAAGATAGCAGTGGCTGTGGTGGCGCACACTTTAATCCCAGCAGTTGGGAGGCAGAGGCAGCCGGATCTCTGTGAGTTCAAGGCTAGCCTGGTCTACAAAGAGAGTCCAGGACAGCCAGGGATAGAGAAACCCTGTCTCAAAAAAAGAAAACAAACAAACAAAAAAGTAGATAGCAGTATTTCTGATAGCCTCTCCTCCAAAAAAGAAAAATGCCCTCATGTCAACTATGAATAAAATTTATATCCAAATAATTTATATCCATATATAATAGAATATTTTTCAGCTTTTTAAAAATCATTTATTTTCATTTTATGTACATTGGTGTTTTGACTGCATGTATGTTTGTATGAGCATGTTGGATCCTCTGGAATAGAAGTTACAGACAGTTGTGAGCTGCCATGTGGGTGCTGGGAATTGAACCCAGGTCTACCAGAAGAGCAGCCAGTGCTCTTAACCTCTGAGCCATCCCTCCAGCCCCCTATTTTTCAGCTTTTAAGAAGAATGAAGTAGGGGCTGGAGAGATGGCTCAGCGGTTAAGAGCACTGCCTAGTGCTCTTCCAAAGGTCCTGAGTTCAATTCCCAGCAACCACATGGTGGCTCACAACCATCCACAATGTGATCTGGTGCCCTCTTCTGGAATGCAGGTATACATGCAGATAGAGCACACATATGCACAAAATAAATAAAATAAATCTTTAAAAAAAAAAAAAAAAAAAGAAGAATGAAGTATTGGCATATGCTTCAACATGCATGAACCTTAAAAGCATTCTTAGATAAAGCCAGTCACGGAGGACCATGTTAGCATGACTCCATCTACCCACATAGCTGAAGCATCAGCTAGATATAGAGAGAACTAGTGATTTCCTGCAGCGAGAAGGAAAGATTTGGAACTCTAATGGACCCAGGGTTGTTAGGTTCTAGAGGGACTGGTAAAAAGGTCTGAATTTCTACAGTGATAGTCACATTACTCCTTCAATTAAACCACATACTTTACATGGACTAACTGAATTTCATCTTAATAGAGCCATTAGAAATGTGTTGTCAGCCGGGCGGTGGTGGCGCACGCCTTTAATCCCAGCACTTGGGAGGCAGAGGTAGGCGGATCTTTGTGAGTTCGAGGCCAGCCTGGCCTACAAAGCGAGTCCAGGACAGCCAGAGATATTCAGAGAAACCCTGTCTCGAAAAACCAAAAAAAAAAAAAAAAAAAAAAGAAATGTGTTGTCAGCAGGGTGGTAGTGTGGCAAACCTTTGGTCCCAGCACTCAGGAAGCAGAGGCAGGTAGATCTCTGAGTTCAAGGCCAACCTGCTCTATAGAGTGAGTTCCAAGACAGCCAGGGCTACCCTGCCCTCCTTTCCCCTACTTTCCCCAAAATTACTGTCAAGTTCTGGCCTAGAGGTTAAAAGCTTCCAGTGCTCTTCCAGGGGGATCTGACACCTCTGGCTTCCACAGGCCCCCAAATTCACATGCACATACCCAAACACAGATACACATGCCGACATGTAATTTTTTTTTAATTTAAAAAAATATATATTGTCAAGTTTGCTTTTTCATCCGCTGCTTCTAACATTAAGTTCCAAGACACTGCCTTTATTTGTAACTCTGAACAAAATGGCCCACAGGCAGTGTGACTATTTCAGAGTTAGATGATGTGTCCAGAGAGGAGTCAGCCTGTACAGCAGCTCCAGCCTGAGGCAGCATGATGGAGTCAGACCTGTTCGGTTGAAATGCCAGCTCACTGACAACACTCACCCTCACGGTGAGGAGAGGCCTACCGCATAAGCCATCACTCAGAGGCTCCCTCCCTGGCGCCCGCCAACTTACACTCATATCCTTTATGACAGAGCCCTGGCTGTTCTGGACTCTGTAGACCAGGCCGGCCTCTGCCTCCCGAGTGCTGGGATTAAAGGCGTGCGCCACCACGCCTGGCAGGGTAAAACTTTCTTTTTTTTTTTTTTTTTTTTTTTTTGGTTTTTCGAGACAAGGTTTCTCTGTGTATCTCTGGCTGTCCTGGACCCATTTTGTAGACCAGGCTGGCTTCGAACTCACAGAAATCCGCCTACCTCTGCCTCCCGAGTGCTGGGATTAAAGGCTTGCGCCACCAAAGCCTGGCTAAAACTTTCTAAGAGGGAAATTCTGGGACTAGAATGATGGCTCAGCAGTTAAAAGTATGTACTGCCATTGTAAAAGATCTGGGTTAATTCTTCAAACTCATGTGATGCAGTGGCTCAGAACCACCCGTAACTCTGTTTCCAGGAGGGTCTGAAACTTCTAGCCTCTGTGGCAGCTGCACTCCTGTCCACATACCCATGCAGATACAAACACACACATATAGACAGACACATAGGTATGCAGACATACACACATGCACAGACAGACATACACATACCCACACACAGAAATACACACATACATAGACATATGTAGTGAAAATTCTGAAATTTTGGTTTCTTAAAAAAACACAGAAATATTATGTTTTCATTTTAATCCCATGTGTAGGGATGGGGCCGATTCACAGCTGCTGACTATGATTTGCTTCGTGCTCTAACAGAAATGTGGTTTAGCCAGCTGCTGATAGTTTCTGGCACTGTGTGACATTTGGAATTCTGGGAATTTTTCAGAGGTATATATATAAATGCTAGAGCCCTGAAATGCAGGGTGGGTGATTATTGTTTGTGGGGGAAGAGGTTGGTTGCAACTTAGCAGTTGTGCTTAAAGAAGATACAAGAAAGAAATCAGATTCAGAGGTCTCTCCCCTCTATCCTTCTTTCTCTCCTATCTAGTGATAGGGGGTGAAACCAGGGGGATAAAGGGTTGAAAAAAGAGGAACCCACAAAGTGGCAAAGTCCAGCTATAGACACACACACAGACATGGACACACAAACACACATACACGTAATTAAGAATAAGATAAATATCTTAAAATAAAAACTTTAAGGAGAAGCCGGGCGGTGGTGGCGCACGCCTTTAATCCCAGCACTTGGGAGGCAGAGGCAGGCGGATCTTTGTGAGTTCGAGGCCAGCCTGGTCTACAAAGTGAGTCCAGAACAGCCAGAGATATTCAGAGAAACCCTGTCTCGAAAAACCAAAAAAAAAAAAACTTTAAGGAGGTAATTTTTTCCCTGAAGAGGAGCAGTTAGCCCCTGCTGGCATTAGCATCTCAGTTTTTTTGGAAATAGATTATTTCCATTGGGCCAGAAAGGTGTTCGATCAGGTGTCCAGTGAGGCTATTCGGCGAAGTTTTAGACTTTCAATTCAAATTCCTGAACAAGAGTTACTCTCGCCGGGCGGTGGTGGCGCACGCCTTTAATCCCAGCACTTGGGAGGCAGAGGCAGGCGGATCTTTGTGAGTTCGAGGCCAGCCTGGTCTACAAAGTGAGTCCAGGACAGCCAAGGATACAGAGAAACCCTGTCTCGAAAAACCAAAAAAAAAAAAAAAAAAGAGTTACTCTCTGTCCATTAGATGGCTAGCTAAGATGATGTGAGCCTGAGCTACTAGGATACTGATCCACTCCCTGGGAAAAGATGCCTGCCACAGAAGACTAACCAATCACAGTACAGAGAGGAAGAAGCAAGTTCCTGTAAGGCTCCTGGAACATCCCATGTCCACCCTTCATCCTAACCTGGTATGATAAAACTCACATTATGTTGGGCTTTTCATTGCCACAGGCCTAGGACTACTTACACTCACTCAGATACATGCACTTGCATACACACAAAAATGTTCATATATACAGGTTTGGGTAGCCCAGGCCACTAGATGGGTTTTTCTAACAGCTGCACTGAAAGTGACCCGCCCATTGCTCCAAGCCCCCCAGCACCTGACCTGCACCCTGGCTTCGCCTGACTGGTAGCAAGGGTGGGTGGGACTTACATCAGGCTTAAATGGCGGTTCTAGCATTCCAGCTCCCAGCCGCTTGAAATTAAGTTTCTTGAAAAGGGGGTGCTCCTTTACCTCACGGGCACCACCTCCACGACACCCCAGACGCTCAGCAGGGTCCTTGCTGAGGAGCTGTAGAAGGGAGCAGTGGTGGTCAGGGTATCTCTGAGTGGTGAGGCGAGCCCAGCTCCAGCCAAGTAAGCCTTTGGCTTGCCGCAGTACCTGAGAACAGAGCGAGCGTGCTTGTGGGGAAAAGTGGTCCGAGTACTCCTCAGGCACTTCCTTGACCAGCCGCTCCACCTCTTCCCGCTTGATCTTCTTCTTCCTCTGCTGGAAGGGTGACTGGCCTGCGATCATCTCATACAGGAGGCAGCCCAGTGCCCACCAGTCTGGGCTGAATGTGTAGCGCTCATTCTTCACCACCTCGGGAGCTGGGCAGGGGACCAGGAGTCAGGGCTGGGTAAGCAGTGAGGAACGGAGAGTCTTCCGGCCCCAGAAACAAAAACCAGGGGAACTGTTCAAACACCCACTGGCTAGGCAGGCATGTCACTGCCCTGGTGGGAACCTCAGCCAGTATAAGAACACACCTCCTTCCTCAATGGCAACTGATGTGACCCTGAAAGGGGGAGGGTCACATCAAGGGACCCCATTTGTTTTCGTGGTGGTGGTGGTGGGGCTCCCTATGCTGGGGCTTGTTGAACCCAGGGTCACACAAATGTCAGGCAAGTTTTCTATGAGCTATATCATGCACACCTAACTCAGAACCCCCCACTCCTTTTTTTTTTCATGAAGTTGTTTGGCTTATTAAATGTTGGAAATCAATTCAAATTATTCTAAAAGCAATTCAACTTCAAAATTAACGTAGGCCACATCAGGACCATGTAGCTACTGATTTGTAACTTCTGGATTTCACAAGGGGATGAAAACACCTACTTGCTGATACTTCCCACCTGCCCTGGCAGGCTCCCGCAGAGTTTTCCCTTTCAACATCTCCTTCATTTCAAATAGGAGGCAGTTCAAATGATGAGGCTTTACAGTAGAAGAGAGTCTAAAAGTAGAGTGCCGAGCCTCTCCAAGATGGAGCCTGGAAAGCCTAGACTGACTGTATCACTCGGTCCATGGCCTGTATCTCCTATGGGATGCTATTCTGAGGATGGCATGCAGGGGAACACATGGCCATGGAAATGCATTCCCTGTCCCTTCACTCTCACAGGCTCACCCAATCCTACCTGTTCAGTAAACATCCAGCAAATGAATGGCAGGGGTTCACAATGGTGGGATCGGGCTAAATCTTGTTCACCCAATCCACAAAAAAATAGCCATGGCAGTGTTGGCATGGACTATCTACTCTCTGAGGTGGGAAAATCCATCCCCCAATACAGCAGTTGGGTAGGCCAGGCGTAAGACAGCAAGGGGACCCAAGAGACTGGTGTACTAAGCCAAAGGGACTTACCCATGTAGCCCACAGTGCCCACACGGCCTTTGATGGTCTGGCCCTCGGGCACATGTACAGCCAACCCCAAGTCAGAGATACGAATGTGGCCTGGGTAGGGGTATTGAAGCAGGTGGGTCCACTGATAGTTCATGCCTCCCCATCGCATCCCACCTCCCACTTTGACCTTCTCACCCACCATGGTCATCCAGCAGGATATTCTCTGGCTTTAGATCCCTATGGGGAGAGAAAGGCAGGGTCAGATGGCCCTGTTTTCAAGGAAGAGAGACAGAGCCTCCATAATTCAAGCACCTGCCAGGATTGGGCGTGGAGGGGGGTGAAAGAGCCCTGCTCTCCAAAGGCAGTGGCCACCTCAGGGGAGCAGGCAAGGACCTTCAGAGCCAGTGCCTCAGGAACTTTTACAGTAGTGACAAGTGGCTCCAATCTGAAGAAGTGTGGACTCCCACCCAGTGTGGGGAAGCCACCTGGGGGAGGGGATCCCTGGACATCATTCTCAGACTCTGTTCACCCTTATGTTGAAGCTCCCTTCCCCCTGGTATCCAACTACCTTCTCTGTCACACAAGGCTACTCTTCCGTCCCCTCAGAGGACTGCTGTGAGGCTCAAATGAAAGCCCCATCCATAACCATCACAAGCAGAGCTCTCTACTACTGAGCCCACCTGCAAGGCAGGAATGAGGGATTCCCAGAAGCAGAATCCATGTTGGAAGCAGGGAGCTGACTACCTCAATGTCACACAGAGAAGGGTGACAGAAATCAGAATTCACACGTTGGTCAGTCAGCCAGATCCCACAAACCTAGGTCTGGAGCACTCACGTCTATCACATATGAGCGAGCTTGTGTCTGGAGCCAGGAATGGCTTGTGATTAGACAAACCTTTAGCACACACCCTTCCACTGTCCAGCCTGCCTAACTGCTGCCCTTGTCTACGAAGGACCTGGAACAACCATCTGGGCGGCTCAGCCCCACCTGTACACAATGCGTTCCCGGTGCAGGTCCTCCAGGCCGCAGCAGATCTCGGCAGCGTAGAAGACAGCACGTGCTTCAGGAAAGCCAGCCTGCCCCATGTGGTAGATGTGGAACTTGAGGTCGCCTCCGTTCATCAATGTCAGCACCAGGCATAGCGCATCCTTGGTCTCATAGGCGTAGGCTAAGCTCACCTGTGCTCAGGAGACCCACACCCTCAGACAGGAGCTGTGGGGTATGTGGGGGCGCGCGCACAAGATAGTGGCAGCCACCCAAACAATCTCCTGTGTGCCACTCCTTAGGGCTCAGTAGGCTTCCTGAGCCTGGAATAACACTCCTACCCCACCCTTCTTGGGTACTATCCAGGGCAGGAAGGGACAGGACAGAGGACAGTCCCTTTGGCAATAGGGAGGGACTTTAGCCTGGTGGGTGGGGAATGCAGAATACTCCGTGTCCAAGGGAGAGGGCAGGAGCTCCTTGTGTACTTACTACAAACCTACTGTTCACTTTCTCCAGGATCTGCTTCTCATTGAGTGCCATGGCCTCCCCTTTCCGCTTCTTGATTCGTTTCTTTTCCAGTTTCTTACATGCGTACATCTTGCCTGTTGCCCGCACCTGGCAGGCACACACCTGTAGCCAGAGTAGACAGGAACAAATGGGGGCCAGCCATGTTCTTGCTGAAAGTGGAAAGGTCCAGGCCTACAGTACCCAACCCGGTGTACTCTGCAAGGGCACCAGGTGGCCACTCACCTCCCCAAAGCCGCCTTTCCCCAGGACTCGGTACTGCCTGAAGGTGTTTTTGGTCACTGGCTGCCTACAGGCAAGAGTCAAAGAAACAAATTTTTACACAGGCAGGGTTTCCCATAAAAAGAGCCCACAACCTGGCCCGTCACAGGCCAGCCTGGAGCAGCTCACCTTTCCAGCCACTTCCACTGCAGAAATCGGTTGAAGTAGATGCTGTCAAGGTAATCGGCAAAAGGGGCCATGCTCAGGTACTCATGGGTCAGCCTAGTAAGAAAGGGTCAGTCCATAGGTAAGCAGAAGTCCAATGCTCAGTGTGAAGGCCTCCCACTATATGCATGTGCAGCCCACAAAGCAGCATCCTTATCCTTGGGCAATCTGCTAGCCTCAAACAGCATGGACAGTAAGAGGAACTGAGATTGCCACGGACAGCAGGCCTACAGAACACCCCTTCCCTAGCCCAATTCCAGACCTGTGGGCATGGAGCCTTACCGGGTCAGCTCCTGGAAGAGGTCTTTGCAGGGTCCCTGCTCTAGCCGCTGGGCACAGTTACTCACCAGCTGCCAGGGAACTTCAGGGATGAGGTCAGGACCCTAGGAGCAGGCCACAGACAGGTCAATGCAGAGGGCTCCCTTGGAGAACTGTCTATTCCCAGGGCAGCACTGCCCAGTGTCTGTGGGTGGGTAGTGAACCGGCTGCCTCTTTGCCGAACTCCCTTCCTGCTGCCCCTCACTTACGACAGGGTGAGACAGCCACTGGCGTGCTGCCTGACCCAAGCCCAGCCCAATCCCTGGGCTCCAGGCCCATGGTGCTGGCTGGAACAGCTCCAAGGCACTCGCTGCCCAGGCTACCCTCATCCTCTGCCTGTTGTCATTGGGCTCTGCCTGCTGCTACCATCTCTGTTGTTCTCACTCACCGTGTGGCTCAGAAAATTCTGCATCAGCCGCCGCCCACATGCCTTCCGCTTCTCATCAGGGGTCACTTCATACTCGGCCTGCAGGGTGAGAGCAAAGAAGCCTGAGGCTGGGAGGGACAGGTGTGAGGGGGGAAAGGCAGTGGTCAGGACCTCTGCCCACCCTCAGTGCTGGGCTGAGCTACTCACCACCCCATCGAGGAAGGCAGTACAGCGGGTCAGCTCAGGCCTTGTGGCACAGAACTCACGAAATAGCAGGCGTCCAATGGGCTGACGCTCACACAAGCTGTGGTACTCACGTTCTGCAGGCCAAGAGGGGAGCTGCTAGGTCACAGACTTAGAGCTCACTGACAGGGTACTCTGGTTTCTACCCCCACATCTGGGATCCAATAACTTCTAGCCCCAAAGAATAGCACCCCTTATCTTCTCCAAACCCTCCCTGCAAGCTTCAGCTGGGGACCACTGTGATTCCCAAGTAACCTGGGGGCTGTGGGACCCAGAGAGCTTTATTAGTTCAACTCAGTGTCACACAGCCAGGAGTCTGGGCTCCTTCCCCATTGTCTCCTGGTTCACAGACTTGCATGTCACAGTTCTGGGGTAGGGTGTGGTCTGTGAGGTTCCGGCCCTGCCTAGCCCAGGTCTACACCTGTTGCCTGCCTGGCGAAAGTGCGAGAGGAAGCTGTGGCTTCCTCTGCTCTCAGCTGGGCCTCCATCCCAAGCACATTCTACCCATATACAAGCCATCAGCAGAGGCCTGGGCCACCTTAGGTAATATTGAGATCCTAAGTGGAGAAGCAGGAACTGGGCTGAACCCTTCTGCCCCTTCTAGAAGTAACTCTAGGTCACACTGCTCTAGCTTTGCCGGGCGCTCTCAGGTCTGGCCTATGTGAGGCTCACAAGCACAGGAATGATGTTCCAAACCTGTTGGCCCCAGGCTGACTTTCCTTCCTAAGTTTCTTTCACCTCACTGCAGTCCAGCTCTCTTTTCTTCTCCATGCCCACTCCACTGATACCAGTCAGTCCTGAATCTCTGCCCTCCACCCATCTCAGACCCAGGAACTGAAACTGGGCTGACTTATGTAGTCACAATGTTCCTGGACACCCCTCCCCCACAATGCCCCTGTGGCCAGAGCAAGGTCTGGGGTGCCCCGTGTCTCACCAAGGCTGAGCCGAAGCTCCTCACACTGGCTGATATGGGGGAACTGCAGCATCTGGCGCCATTTCTTGCTTTTGCCTTTGCGATTCCCACCACCACCTGCAAGAGCAATCAGAAGCTGGGTCTCACTGGAGTCCTGAGCCACCTAACTCCAAATCTTCCCCGTAACATGTGGTACAGAGGCCTTTTGGGCCTTGTTTAGACCAAGCCTGCTGGGGGAGGAACCTCAGCTTCTTCCACACATTCTGGCAAGACCTTTCGGGACACACACAGCCCTTCTGACACCCATGTTAAGGGCTCCCAGGATGAGAACCAAAAAGAACAATGAGAACATCTCAGCAGGAAGTTTGGCCCCATTTACTCCCCCTACTCAGTGGGAATTCTACAGCTTAAAAAAGTAGACAAGTCAGGCAGTAGTGGTGCATACCTTTAATCCCAGCACTCAGGAGGCAGAGGCAGGTAGATCTCTGAGTTTGAGGCCAGCCTGATCTACAGAGTGAGTTCCAAAACAGTTAGGGATACTCAGAGATACTTTGTCTTAAAAAGAAAGAAAAGAAAAGAACGGGAAGGGAAGGGAAAGAAAGGGAAGGAAGGAAGAGGGAGGGGACAAGAAGCCAGGCATGGTAGAACTCGCCTTTAATCCCAGAATTCAAGAAGCAAGTGGATCTCTGGGATTGAGGCTAGCCTGGTCTACAGGTCAGTTCCAGGAAAGCCAAGGCTAGATAGTGAGACGACCCTGGCCTTAAAAAAGAAAAAAAAGCAAACAAATAAACAAAAAAGAAGCCGGGCGGTGGTGGCGCACGCCTTTAATCCCAGCACTTGGGAGGCAGAGGCAGGCGGATCTTTGTGAGTTCGAGGCCAGCCTGGTCTACAAAGCGAGTCCAGGACAGCCAGAGATATTCAGAGAAACCCTGTCTCGAAAAACCAAAAAAAAAAAAAAAAAATAAAATAAAATAAACAAAAAAGAAAGTAGACAAGGGCACCAGAGTGGAGGGCATCACCTAAGACACCAAGGGAAGCCAGTCAGAGATTCTATGTCGTATAGGACATGCTTGAGGCAGCAGGGCATACTGGGTGAGCCCTCCATGCCCCTAACACCAAGCAACGAACCAAAACTATCTCCCTGTCTACAGCGGGAGGGCTGGCACTCAGGATGCCCCTCCCCCGCCTTATTTGACTCAGCTGAGCCTGTGGGGACACCTCTGGACCCTGACAGGTAGGCTAAATGTGTGCTTTGGCAGTTCACACCTCAACTTGCAGAAGTGGTGAGGGATAGGCAAACTGGACTAGAAATTTGAAAACTAAAACTTAAAAACAAACAAACAAAACCCCAAAAGGTCTTACGGGATGTTTGTGGAGATGGTGGCATAAGCCTTTAATCCCAGCAATAGGGAAGCAAGGACAGATTCTCTGTGAGATTGAGCTCAGCCTGGACTACATGAGTTCCAGGACAGTCAGGGCTACATAGGCATGTTCTCAAAATACCACGTAAACAAAACATCCACATTGCAGGCAAACAGAGCCTGTCAGTGTGGGAGCCACATGTGTCTTTGGGACAACACACTAAGAATGGTGGGAGGGACCTGAGCCCTGCAACCTCATTAGCCTAATCTCCAATGTGCACTTTGGACCACTGTTATACACCCCTAGCACTACCCAATTTTCATGCACCTCCAGAGGCACTGCAGGATGAGTGGGAGAGACTGTGTTCAGCACTCAGTAGGGCTATATAAAAAGGTAAGACTCAGCTCCAATTTACTGACAACCTGGGGGAATCAATTTCACTTGCCCGGCCTCAGTTTCCCCAGCATTGTCTCTATCTGACCCCAGTATAAGTGGTGTAGAGGGAGGAGCTGCTCACTGGGAAAGGGGCAGGAGCCTAACTGGGCTCCCCTAAGAAAGGAGGAAGTGCTGCAGTGTCCCCTTGAGAAACCCTCTGGTGGCCCTGCCACAGCCTGAAGCCCCATAGCCATTGCTTCACTGCCAATGAGCAAGAGACCTCTAGCTCCTTAGTCTACAGCAAGGCCTCACCAGAAGGAGAGCTCCCATTTTCCCTCCACCCAGGTCCCTCACCCAACCCCACATTTGCTTGCCTTCCCCCCAACAGTTACTTCCTCCTCCCCCTCCTCCCAGCTGTATCAAGGCAAGAGCAAAGTCACATGCAAATATCCTGTCCTAGAACTGGCTGCCAATCTGTGGGGCTCCTCTCGACCCTACCCTGCCTTCCTCCTGTATGCCTTTGGCACCTGGAAAGGGGAGAAAATCCAAGTGAGGGTGCACACCCACAAGGTCATCCCACAAGCAAACTGAGGCTCTGAGTGGTAAATTCAGAGCCTTAAGGTAACAGCAGGAGAGAATTCAAGCCCAGTTCTCAAAATCGAGTTCCTTACCCACCTCTAATGTGACTAGCATTTATTAAAAGTCAACTGACCTTTAATCCCAGCACTTGGAAGGCAGAGGCAGATGGATCTCTGAGTGTGAGGCCAGGATAGTCTACAGAGCAAGCCCCACCACGTAAGCCAAGACTATATACATAGTGAAACCATCTCAAAAAAAGAATCAACAAAAAGAGCCAGCTGTATACACATACCACAGCCTTTCCCAACTGCTGAGGGTCTCTGGCCACTTGGAAAGCTGGCCCAAACCTGGCAGATGTTTGTGAAATGATTCTGTCCACTACAATAACACTTTCCTTAACATTTATATATATATATGGAACAATGCTGAGGGTCAGGAGCATGGCAAAGGCCATGCAGGGGTGTGTGTGTGTGGGGGTCATACCCAGTCCAGGATACAGGTCCTCTAGGGGAGGCACTAGTCCCCACTCTGGCCATGGTATTCTGTGCCTCGCCCAAGATGCAGCAAAGCCTATGCAAAGGTGCCCACAGTGTTTGGGCCAGCAAGGCAATGCCCTCAGCGGCCTGAGGCCCCAATTGTCTAGCCCAAGGAAATGGCTCTCCTTACCCCTCCTCCCTGGCTGGCTGGATGACGAGGCAGAACAGAGGCAGATGCCCCCAGAGGCTGAGAGGAAGGCCCAGCCCATGAGCTTGATAAGGGACAGACGATAAGATAGCCTCCCTTGGGTACTAAGGACCCAGACTGCCATCCCATTTCCAGACACCTCCCTGGGTGTGACACGCACTGTGCTGGCAGAGGACATCAGGGGCTGCACCACACTGGGGGCTTCTCTGGGCTTCCTATAGACTCCACTGGGTATCTTGTCTAAGCCTGGGCCAATTTCAATATTGCTGGGTTAGTCTCTGATCTGAGCCTCAGTTTCCCACCTGTAACCTGATATAGAACAGTGAAGTTGTGACTCCTTTCAGCCTGGAAGCCCATCAAAAAAGTGGTAAACAAGCCGGGCGGTGGTGGCGCACGCCTTTAATCCTAGCACTTGGGAGGCAGAGGCAGGCGGATCTTTGTGAGTTCGAGGCCAGCCTGGTCTACAAAGTGAGTCCAGGACAGCCAAGGATACACAGAGAAACCCTGTCTCGAAAAACCAAAAAAAAAAAAAAAAAAAAAAAAAAAAAAAGTGGTAAACTGTCACCGTCTCTCCCCTGGAGTTACAAAAAGAATCTTGTTCACTGATGGTCCCCCAGCACCCTGGACAGAGTGGGGCAGTATAGGTGTCTGATGATTATGTAGCTGAGGTGGCAATGGCAGTGAGTTTAAGGTTTGGTCCTAGTCACCTAGGACCCTCACAGAGCAGGTGCCAAACAACATTTGGAGTGAAGCCAGTGAGGAGCTACTCCGCAGCATATCCATGTGCACACACAATAAGTCCACCAGACTGGTTTCCCAGTAGAGCTCGAGAACATCGTAGCCTTAAGCTTTTAGCCTTAAAGTCCTAACAGGACAGTAGGCTCAGCTTCCACTTATTTCTTTGTGCATCTGCCCTAACCGGCTTGCTGAATGCAAAAATCGTTATCCATTCACCCGCTTAGTGTCCAGAGGCTCCAAGTGAGTGGTGGTTCTGTTGGCAATCTATGTGTCCAGAAGCTTCTCCCATGTCGACTGGGTTGTCTATGCAAACGCCTGGTTCATTCATTCTCCAATCTTTACAGATTACCAACTTTGTGCTGTTCAGGGCATCTGGGCCTGGGGCACGTGGGGCACCTTCCTGCCTCTAACCTAGAAGAGGCCTCGGACACACTCTCCCGGAGCTCACTCCCACTTTTTCTCTTCCTTCCCTTTCTCCTTCATCCCCCTCCACACACACACCGGCCGCGAAGCCCGCGGCGAGACCCCCGCCCCTCCTGGGCCCTGGGTTCCGGAGGCAGGTGCGGAGGGCAGGCCCGAAGGGCTCACGTCTGCGCTAAGAGTCCGGGTGCACGCTCCAGGGCACGAGGGTAGTTGGGGCCCGGGCGCCCTGTGGAGCTCGGAGGTCTCGCGCCCGTGATTCCCGCACCCGGGCCTTGCCGCCCGCCTGCCTGGCCTCACCTTCCCGGGCCTTGAGTAGCACCGTGTTCGCTACGATGTTCTCGAGCTCCATGGGCTGCAGCGCCGCCCGGCCCGCCAGGCCGCGCCGCCGGCCGGGACCGCCCGCGAGAGCCGGGGCCGATGGCGATCGGTGCGGCGCGGCGCGGCTCGGCTCGGCTCGGCTCGGCTGGACTGACCGCACCGCGGCCTCCCCGGCCTCCCGGGCCTCCCCGGCCGCCGCCGCCCGCCGTGCACTCTGCGCCCCTCCCGGGCCACCGGCGCCCGCCCCGCCCCGCCCTCTGTTTACTTGGCTCAGTCAATAGGAGAGCGGACGCTCCCCGCGCCGGACGACCATTGGTCAGCCTCTTTCTCCTGCCCCGCCCACGGAGCCAGAACTGGCTCCGAGCGGGGAAGGGGCGGGTCCCAATGCGTCGCCTCTTCCTGGTTGGACTGCGGGCGGGATTCGGCCCCTAGGTTCGAATTTCTAGTGCTTAGTAGGATGCTGAGCTGCCAATTAGGGCCGAGCCTCTGCCGGGTAGTCGGAGGTGGGCTGGGGGTCGAGAGAACCCCCCCCACGCCCTGGAGACCAAACATATGATTGGATTAAGTAAGTGTCAACCATGCAGTCTTGCGATCTGATTGGGTTATCGTATGGGGGCGTGACCGAGTGTCTTAGGTTCCCCCGATGGGATTTCTAAGGTTTTGTTACGGCCACGCTGTGGATCCTGCCAGTCTGCAAGTAGCTTGGTTGGAGTGTGTGTCCTGCTGTGGTCTCTCCGCTCAGCTGTTTCTGAAGGGTGCAAGTCTGAAGCGAGCAGAAGACCGAAGGAGGCTCTTGCCCCCCCCCCCCCCAGCAGCGCACTCCTTTAGACCAACCGCACCCCTCACCCCCGCCCACGCAGCCGGATGTTGTGATTTCTCTCCTCCTACCCGCCCGGCGGCCTTCGGCCTCTGCTGCCTTATAAGGCATCGCTGACACCCCAAGTCGTTGAGGATGAGTTCACACCCATTATGCAGGTGGGGAGCTGAGGCGCTGGGTGTCTAGTGGCTGGCTGCACGCCGAGATTGGGGGGGAAAAGTCCGAATTTTTGCAGCTCAACAGTACCCCCATTTCCTACTCCCCACCCCTTTTCGCACAGCAGGAAGCGGAGGTTTGCCCAAACTCAGGGATTAAGGAACAAGAGGATTCAACTAAGTGTCTCTGATCCATATTCATTCATTACTGCAACCCAATACTGCCGCTGCTTTGTCCCAGGCACCTAACCAGGTGCCGGATATAGTGGTGACAGCAAGAAAACCAAACTCTCAGTGCTTATGCGCTAGGCGGTGTGAAAGGTGGTAATAGTCCTGTAAGTGAGCACATTAATGGGTGGTTTTAGAATGATGCATGCTGCTAAAACAAAGAGCTAAGGATATAGCCTTGTGGTAGAGTGCACTTAGCTGTCCAACGCCCAAATTCATAAGAGAGACCGTAATGATTTCAGGCTGTGACATTTAAGTAGATCCAGAAGAGGCACTGCGCCTAAAGTTAAGTTTGGGGAGGGAAAAAGCGTAAGGCAGCGCCAGAATCCAGTGGTCTGAGGTGAGACCAGGGTGTCAGCTAGATCCTAGAAGGCATTGTGGTTTACAGAGAGAGGCTTGCTCTGTGAAGGCCATGGACGATGGTTTGTGTTTACAAACGAAAGCTCTGACTAGTGGACTGTTAGGCACCAAGTGAAGACTTGTGTCCAAGTGAGACCCGAGGGTTGAGTGAGCATGTGGACATGAGAGGGTTTGATGGTGTGGAGGGTGGAAAGAACCTTCTGGATGAAGAAGACTTTCTGCAATTCCAAGCATCCTGTAGCTGGTGAGAGGGTTCAGCTGGTAAAGCTCCCTGTGGCCAGGCTTGACTAAATATGAAGACCTGAATTCGATTCTGGAATTCACCTGCTAGGAGAGGACAATCAACTCTGCTTTTTGGGCTCCAGCTACACACAATAAATTAATAAGTTAATATAAGTGAACAAATGCAACATAAGTCAGGATCTGTAGAGGAGGGAAGGGTGTCTAATGTATGTAGCACCTATGGGCAGAGTGTCTGTGCAGAGTTTACAGTGGGCATTGGGGTGGGCTAGGGGAACATAAAATGAGGCTAGTGTCTTTTTTTTTTTTTTTGAGACAGTTTCTCTGTGTAGCTATCCTGGAACTAACTCTGTAGACCAGGGTGGCCTTGAACTCACAGAGATCTGCCTGCCTCCTGAGTGCTGGTATTAAAGGTGCCCAGCAATTACAGACAACTGTGAACTGTCATGTGGATGCTGGGATTTGAACTCAGGTCCTTTGGAAGAGCAGCCAGTGCCCTTAACTGCTGAGCCATCTGTCCAGCACTGAGGCTAATGTACTGCTACAGCAAGGATCAAGGAGGTCCTTAGACTTCATTTTGAAGGTAATTGTGAGTCATGGAGGCAGATTTTAAGTAGGGGAGTAGATTTGTTTTGCTAAAGGGCTGTGAATGACAGGCACTCTGTTTTGGTGAACACTCTTTGATCTGGGAGGAATCCTACAAGATGCAGAGGCAGGCCTTGATTCTGAGTAAGAAAATCAGAAAGGGAAGACAAAATTTATTTTTGGGTTCCTGGTAGCAGAGCGTGTTTCCAACCAGGTCTTTAAAGCCTAGGAAGGGACCAACACCAGACTGCTGGAGATCACTTGAAATTCATGGTGGGAAGGGGTGGGGGTGGGGGATGAGGACAGAGGTGTTAAGCCAGCGCATCCTGGCATGGGGAATTCAACAAACACCCCGGGAGCTGTCCACTCTCTTCCTGGTCTTATATTACCCAGAATCTGGTTTGCCTGTTTGCAACCAAGTATTTGGCTAAGACAGGAAGTAGACCTTTAGGATGAACCATTAGCAGAATGGTGGTACCCTGTGCTGGGGTAGCAGGCAGGCCATATAAACAAGTGAATTGAGACCTTTGTTGAGCTGGAGTTGAGTTAATGGGAGGTGAAGAGACAACTCCCAGGTTTTAGAGATGTTTTTAAAAAGGGAAATTTAGCACCAGCCTTATGTGTTGAGCAGCTTTTCCTAGAAGGATACAAACACTGGTTACCCTAGAAAGGGCACCAACTACAGACCATAGAAACAGACCTATCCAGTTCTAGCTTCATTAACCAATAAGCTTATTTGGGCTCTTTACATCAAAGGCAGCTGAATCACCTGGAAACCCATCCACCCTGCGTAGGCAAGGACCTGGGGAAGCTATACATCTGGAGCTCCCTGCCCCATGGGCAGACAGCTCCCCTCAAGAGTCCTTCTCCCTGAGAACTGGCCTCCTGCTTAGAAAACCTGTAAATCTTGAAACTGTCTGAGTTTCCTAAGTCTGATAAGTCTCATAGTGTCCCCGGTCTTTTGAGACATCCCCTCTCTCCCATTTTCAGGAGTGAACATTTATATTGGGATGAAATATCCATACAACTTGTGAGAGGTGCATTTCCTGGAGTCTGACCTACAGAAATCATTGCACTCAGCCTGAAGAAATAAATATTCAAGGTTATTATTGATTGCAGCATTATTCAAAAGGGTGCACTAATTGATTAAGTAAAATTTGGTCCTTTCCTGTGGAGAAGGGTACCTTATAGCTTCTCTCTCCTCCCCTCTCCTTTCTTTCCTTCCTTTCTTTCAACAAGCTCTTAATATTTGTCACCCAGCTTAGCTGGTCTTGAACTTGGATGGTAAGCAACCCTGCTTTAGCCTCCCTAGTAAGGATTACATGTGCCATGACACACAACCAGGTTGCTTTCTTTTTGAAACTATCAACTGTGCCAGGTGTGTGGTGCATGACTTTAATCCCAGCACTTGAAGGCCAAGGCAGGCAAATATCTGTGAGTTCAAGGTCAGCCTTGGGGTACAAAGTGAGATCCAGGACGGCCAGGGTGATGTAGAGAAACCTTGTCTCAAAAAAACTAAAACACGGGGCTGAAGAGATGGCTCAGCAGTTAATATCACTGGCTGCTCTTCCAAAGGACCAGGGTTTAAATTCCAGCACCCACATGGCAGTTCACAGCTGTCTGTAACTGTCAGACATGGTGGAGCACACCTTTAATCCCAGCACTAGGGAGGCAGAGGTAGACAAATTTCTGTGAGTTCAAAGCCAGCCTGGTCTACAGAGTGTGTTCCAGGATAGCCAGGGCTACACAGAGGAAACCCTGTCTCAAAAACAAAACAAACAAACAAACAAAAAAAAAACCAAAGACAGGCGTGGTGGCACACGCCTTTAATCCCAGCACTCGGGAGGCAGAGGCAGGTGGATCTCTGTGAGTTCAAGACCAACCTGGTCTACAAAGTGAGTCCAGGGCAGCCAAGGATACACAAAGAAATCCTGTCTCGAAACCCCCCCCCCCCCCCAAAAAAAAAGGACTGGAGAGTTGGCTCAGTGGTTAAGAATTCTAACTGCTCTTCCAGAAGACCTGAGTTCAGTTCCTGGCACCCACATGGCAGCTCACAACTGTCTGTAACTTCAAGATCTGATACCCTCACACAAACATACGTGCAGGCAAAACACCAATGCATATAAAATATACATAAATAAATAAATAGTTAAAAACAAAAATCAAAGCAAAAACCAAACAACCTGATCCTGTCACTCTCTTGCTCAGAACCTTCTATGGTGACCCATGGTGGACAACTTCTAAAGTGTCCCTGGCCCTAACTTCTGCTTTCTGGCATTCATACCCTAATGTCCCGACCCCCTGAACATGGCTGAGTTGCCTGAGTGAGTTCAAATGAAAAGAACGCAGCAAACTTGACATGTTATTGCAAAGTCTAAGTCACTGAATGATGAGGCTTCCAGTTTCATTTCCTGTGCCCAAAATACTCAATAAAATAAAATGCAATGAATAAAAAGAAAAGAAACTCCAAACTCCTCCAGATGGTCTACAAACATGCTATTTGATCTGGGCCCTGTTTATCCCTCCACCATCTACAGCCCCTTGCTTGGTGCACACTAGCTGCCACACACGCTGGTCTCTCTGTAACCCTGCAACCGCACTTCTTGGTACTGTAGCCACCAGCCACATGTGGCTGTCAATGTTAATATAAAAACCAGAATCCAATCCCTCAGCCCCTCGAAGCCATATATACATGCTTACTAGTTACATGAAAGCCCCATCAAGCTGAGCTGTTCAGAGGCAGTGGGGCTTTTCTTTGGCAGAGGTCTCGCTATGTCAAGCGGGGTCACTGTGGGAGTAGGGGTACCAGCTACCAAGATATGGAGGAGGATAGACTGGATACCGTCTGGTCCCCCAAAATTCCCTTTGAACAAATAGGTCTGAAACCTCTTGAAGTCCATGCTGCAAGTCTCTGCTAAAGAGGAATGGAGTTGGGTATGGCACAGGCCTATAATCTTAGTTGAAAGGTTTGGGCAGGAGGGATGAGAGTTCAAAGCCAGCCAAAGTTACACAACCAGACAGACTCTCTCTTGAAGAAAAGACAACCTTTTTTTTTTTTTAAGGAACTAGGTCTTTGTGTGTTCATGAGTATCAGACATCCAAGAGTAAGACCTTTGTGTTTCCCACTCTGTGAGCCCCCAGCCCAGTTTTGCTGAGAGAAAAGCCAAGACACAGAGATGGTGTCTGTCTGCCCTGGTTCACAGCAGTTGATGGGACAGAGCCAAATGCTCAGAGGGAACAGAGGACAGGTACAGCATTGCTGAGAGTGTGGCCCTGTGGTAAACTTTTTCTATTACTTCCTCCAGTGGATTTAACAGTGGCCAGACTCTGCCTCCCCCGTGTGTTTCCATCCCATCCAATAACTCAGTGAGTCTGCTCACCAGCGGCAGTGCACACTCTCCTAAGGACCCTGAAAATCAAGGTTCAGAGAGGCTGACCCTTGACCCCAGAACATTTGGTGGGCGTTGGCCCCAACAGGACCCCCTCACTCAACTCCTATGGTTTTCTCCGGGCTCCCAAGGTCATTATTTTATCTCCAAGCTACTTATTTACACAGTGGATCATAAGGAATTAATTATTCTGTATATAATAACTAATTTTGGTGATTAATACGAGGGTAGTTATTCCTTAACCAGCTGTTTTCTAAATAAAGGACACAGAGACCTGTTGGGTTTAATATAAGCCTAATGCACTACAGCTGGGCAGATAACCAACCCTCTAAGCTGTCTTTCTGCTTCCCCAAAATCCACACGATTCTTACATCTGTTCCATTTGGGCTGGTTCTCAGAGTAAGTTGCTCTCGTCCACATGCTTGTAGTTCATGCTATCCCATGGCAACCTGCAGACCTCCTGTCTCTTCTTTCTCCCTCCTGTCTCCCCTCATGGTACTTCTGTTACCTCCAAAACCCAGGAATCTTCGCTCTGCCTACCTCTCTTCTGCCCAGCCCAGGCTGGAGGCAACTTTATTAGCCAATCAAGGACAAATTGAAAATCAAAGTTACATAGCATCACTTGGTGTACGTGAGAATTTGCTGAGAATCTGCTCTTACAAGCAGATCTTGGGGAGCAAAAATAATTAACATTTAAATACATGGCAGTTCCAAATCAACCTCAACAAGGAGGTTGTTTTGTTTCAGAAACTTCTTTGCTTCAGAATTCTTTTTTTTTTTAAAGATTTATTTTATTTATTTTATGCATATGTGTGCTCTATCTGCATGTACACCTGCATTCCAGAAGAGGGCACCAGATCACATTGTGGATGGTTGTAAGCCACCATGTGGTTGCTGGGAATTGAACTCAGGACCTTTGGAAGAGCACTAGGCAGTGCTCTTAACCGCTGAGCCATCTCTCCAGCTCCTGCTTCAGAATTCTTGACATGAGCTAAAACTTTTGATTCTAAATAAGATTGTCATAGTCAAAAAGGGCATCTACCTTCCAAAGTACCTATAACAACACAGGTGGTGGTCCTGAACTCAGGTGTCTCTGAAGCCTTGGTTTCAAATGCTGTCACTCAAAATCTCTATCCTATATCTGTGTGTATTATATATATATTATGTATATAATTATGTATATTATATATATATATACATGAATAAATAAATCTTTTAAAAAAGACAAGCTGGCAAGAAGCTGGGTGGTGGTAGAACACACCATTAATCCCAGCAACAGGAAGTAGAGGCAGGAGGATCTCTGTGAGTTTGAGGCCAGCCTGGTTTACGTAATGAGTTCCAAGACAGCCAGGATTATATATATAGAAAAAAAAAGTGTAGAATGATTGAGGAGTATGCTTGACATCAACCTCTGACCCCCAACAGAAACACGCACCCCCCCCACACATACACATGTACATACAAAGGTGGGAGTGGGAGTGGGGAGCATAGTCATGTACTACATAATAGTGTTTTGGTTGACAATGAAAATGAACCACATATACAGTGCAGTTGGGGACCTCTTCAGAGGTGTCATCCAATGACTTAATAGCCATGTTAGGTGGCATAAGTACATTCTGTGGCACTCACATAATGACTGTCACCTAACAATGCATTTCTCTGGGGATGTGTCCCTGTCAAGTGACAGATGACTGTGTTCAAGGAGTGGGATAAACAGAGCTTGGTGCTGGTCAGGCTTGACACAGAAAGAAGAGAGGGTTCTACAACAACTCATAATCGCTAAGATTGTTCAGCCCCATAGACTGTTCCAGCCAGAACTTCAGTAAAGCCCTGAAGTTCAGCTTCTGTCTACAAACTTCTTAGGACATTTAAAAAGCTGAGCACAAAAGGACTGAACATCAAATGATTCTATCAACGTGCTTAACCATTTTTCCATTCTTATTTGGGCTCCAAACAGGTTTACTACGTCCCAAATCAGCAGGAAGTAATTTTAAGAAAGTGATGTCCCACCCCCAGAAGGCAGGGTGCGTGATCTTTCCCCCCTTTGGTCATTTGATGGGTTATAGATACTTGAGGTTATTTAGGGGAAGAGGTTGCAAGTTGCTAAATGGTCTTGTTAAATAGGAGGTTAGACTCAGGGATTTCTCTCTTTTTCTTTTCTGTATGCTTTCTCTCCTATATAGGGGTGAAAAGATTGAGAAAAAAATGGAATATAGACATAATATAGAAATGATAAAAAAGGGGACATATTATTGAATATGCTCTTATATCTTTGTATATTGATACAAAATTGAGATTACATTTGGCTAAATTGGTATTGATCTTTGTATATTGATACAAAATTAAGGTTAACTCTTTTTAAGGTATTGTACTTAGGTAACACTTAAAAATGAAATGTGAAGTTTTGGCCTTTGTTAGCAACTGTCATAAACTGTTTAGGATAATTAAGAAATGCAAACCAGCCGGGCGGTGGTGGCGCACGCCTTTAATCCCAGCACTTGGGAGGCAGAGGCAGGCGGATCTTTGTGAGTTCGAGGCCAGCCTGGTCTACAAAGCGAGTCCAGGACAGCCAGAGATATTCAGAGAAACCCTGTCTCGAAAAACCAAAAAAAAAAAAAAAAAAGAAATGCAAACTAATAGTCATTCAAGTATGTCATTTTGTTAGGTACTAAGGTAGTCTATCACAGTTATTTTCTAAGTTAATCAGAAATCAGGTGATCTTCAAAAACCTCAAGAAATCTGTAGAATATGACATTCAAAGATGTTTTCTTAAGATATTTTTGATATTGAGACATGTCAGCTCCTGACAGCACCCCCTATTCCACTCCAAGTAGATGATGAGCATCAAATAATCTCCAATTGGAGATGGTTGAATTAGTGGCAAGCCTGTCACTTGGCAAGAAAAATTCCTTGCTTCAACTGTAGACAGACTGCTGTCCAAAAAGGAAAAAACTTGGAAGTAGGTAAGTCGACAGCCTAGCTCTGCTAAGACAGGGTAGGCAAGTCCTTCATAATTCCTGCTTTACAATTAATGTCTGTCAGAGAAACAGGGCCAAACGGCTCTAATGTATGGAGAGAAATTGGGGACTATCCAGGCAGCCACTTTTATGTGATTTCTTAGTTTTGGGAGCTGCTGGCCCTGCACTTCCTGTATAATCAGATATATTTATCCTTCTCAGATCTCTGATGTGGTTGAAGACTAGATAGTTATAGTCCCATAGTTAAATTTTGAGTTGTTTAGGAATTAAGAGGGTGTTCTGGATCTAAGAAGATGTTTTTTTTTTTTTTTTTTTTTTTTGGTTTTTCGAGACAGGGTTTCTCTGAATATCTCTGTCTGTCCTGGACTCACTTTGTAGACCAGGCTGGCCTCGAACTCACAAAGATCCGCCTGCCTCTGCCTCCCAAGTGCTGGGATTAAAGGCGTGCGCCACCACCGCCCGGCTTAAGAAGATGTTTTTAAAATGGTGATGCAAGTTAGGATGGAAGCTGACTTGGATGTAGATCTTTAAACTCATGGAGATGGTTGCATAGTAGAATGTTAAAGTCAGTTGCCAAATACGTATGGACATTGAGAATGTATGCTAAGCCTATAATTATCATAATTGTGGCCTAATTATTTTTATTTTGTATTGTATTTTTTTGTTATAAGAGAAAGTGGCATTTGTTGGACTGAAAGGGAGAGTTGTTGCGGGGGGCGGGGGGAGATATACCTTAAACTTAAAAAAAAAAAAAAAGAAGCAGAAGAGGGTGGGAGGGTGGGACTGGAGGGGTGAGTAGGGAGGGGAATGTGATTGAGATGTAACTTGAAGAAATTTAAAAAAAATTTTTTCAATTAAAAAAAGAGGGAGGGGGGTTCAGTTCTGCAAACAAGTAATGACTCCATAAACAAAAGGAAATTCACTAGAAAGCCTGTAGGGTTCACAGAGTCAACTAGAAGGAATACATTGGAAATGGAAGAAGATAAGGGACAGGAAGCGCAGGGATACTGAAGGAGCAGGTGTCTTGCCATACCCAGGCCTCTCTGTCCCTTATCTGCAGTAACTACTATACCTCCAAGTTCGAAATCTAGCTCCAAGATTAATTGCTCTAAACCAACTATGGGAATTCCCTTAGGCCTTGATAAAGATGGTTTAAGGGTGTTATGTGATCAGGTGTGGCCAAGGAGACATGAGTAGAGGTCTACTTGCAGTTCTCTTTCTTTCTTTCTTTTTCGTGTGTGTGTGCGCATGCACATATACATGCCATGGTGCATGGTGAAGGTCAGAGAACAAATTGTGAGAGTCAGTTTTCTTCTTCCACCATGTGGGTTCTGGAGTTCCAGCTCAGGTCCTTAGGCTTAGAGGCAGGTGCCCTTGCTTGCCGAGCTGTCTTGTCAGCCAATGCTTCATCTTTGTGAGAGATCATCATCCTCCTGTCTCTGTTTCCTGTGTGTTCCACGGTATCCAGCTTCTGCTTAAGCAGTTTTTCCGTGTCTTCCTCACGTCTCCAAAGCAGCTTGTGGAAGGGACAGCCCTTCCTCTCCTGATCAGCACTGAGCTTAGATGTGATTCTTAGAACTGTGGCAGCAGTTGTGTGACCGTAAAGGAGGTCAGCATGAAGATTTTCACACTGAAGGCCAACAAAAACAGAAAAGAACCAATTCAAAATGGATCAATGACTGTAATAGAAGACCTAAAACTTTGGTTTTGTTCAAGGAAAATAAGATATGAGTTCTGGCAATAACTTTCTGAAGAGCACTCCAAATAGCGCAGGGACTTGTGCTATTGACAAATGAGATTAAGTGAAATTAAAAGGTTTCTGAAAAAAGAGTGGTGGCACATGTCTTCAATCCCAGCTATGGGAAGAGGCAAGCAGATCTCTATGAGTTTGAAGGCAGCCTGGTCTACAGAGTGAGTTCCAGGGCAGTAGAGGCTACACAGAGAAACCTTGTCTTGAAAAACCAATAAATAAAATTTTAAAAATTTTAAAGTGTTTCTGCATAGCAAAGGAAACATTCACCAGAACACACACCAGTGAAACAAACCATCTAGTCAGGGAGTTAATGAACTGAACAGACAATTTTCAGAAGAAAAAGTGTAAATGGCCAATAAATACACCACCTTTAATCATTCAGAATACAGTTAGAGCTGCTTTGAGATTGTCACCCCATAAATAATAAATAATAAAAGAAAAAACAACAAAACTATGACACTCTAAGGAAAATGAAGACAATTGGAAATCATGTTAATCCAGACTCAAAAGACAAACATCTAGACATCTTGTTTTCTCTCCTTTACTGAACCTAGATTTTAAAAATTGTGTGTGTGTGGGGGGGGATCCTGAAAGGAATTAAAAATCTTGAGAGAGGGAAATAGAGGCACTAATGTGGTAATAAAAAAGCCAAAAGGCAGCCAGGCATGGTGGCGCACGCCTTTAATCCCAGCACTCTGGAGGCAGAGGCAGGAGGATCTCTGTGAGTTCGAGGCCAGCCTGGTCTACAAAGTGA
>CAJQZJ010004381.1:2143863-2155088 GCA_907164525.1 Lophiomys imhausi
TGTGTGGTATGTGTGTGGCATGTGAATGATTGTGTATGGTGTGTGTGTGTTAAGGAGAGCTAGCCAGTCTCAGGCCATGCAGGGAGACCTCATCTATTTCCCCAGGTGTGCTACCACCCCCAACTTTGATGAGGACGAACAATGGGGATACTGTCTGGAGCCCAAGAAAGTGAAAGGTACTGCGTGCAAACCCTGGGCAGCCCAAGACTTCTCCTGCTCTTCATTCCCAGCCCCTTCACTCCTCCTACAGCATCCTTTCAAAAGTCAGAGAAGAATTCTGGGGAAAGACACAACCATTTCCCAGATGAGCTTAAGGACTAGACCTTGGGGTCCCTGGTTCTGTGACAAGGAGGTGCAGGTAGAGCCTTGATCCCTCCATGTGGTGCTCAGACTCCCTGTGCTTCCTTCTGGGGTCCATCTTCCAGACCATTGCAGCAAACACAGCCCCTGCCACAAAGGAGGGACATGTGTAAGCACCCCCACTGGCCCACACTGTCTCTGCCCTGAGCACCTCACTGGGACCCGCTGTCAGAAAGGTAAGAGGAGCTGCTTCCCAGCAAGAGGGCCCTGGAGATTTGGCATGGTCTCATTGGTCTCCTTTTGTCCCCAGAGAAATGCTTTGAGCCTCAGCTTCTCCGGTTCTTCCATGAGAATGAGATATGGTTTAGAGCTGGGCCAGCAAATGTGGCCAGGTGCCAGTGCAAGGGTCCTGAGGCTCACTGCAAGCCGCTGGCTAGTCAGGGTAAGTGGGTGTGTAGGGGACTGGAAGGAGTCGGGAGATTCTGGTAGAAGGCTGTGTGGCATGATGTACCCAGGGATGACTCAGTTTGCACCTCCCCCAGCCTGTAGCACCAATCTGTGCCTCAATGGAGGTAGCTGCCTCCAGGTGGAAGGCCACCAACTGTGTCACTGCCCTGTGGGCTACACTGGACCTTTTTGTGACATAGGTGAGTGGGACCTCATGTGGGAAAGGCTTGTGGTGGTGGATAAAAGAGAATGGAAAAGAGAACCAGAGGGCACCAACAGAGCCATCCCCTGACTGCAGGGAGCCCTCTCTCACTCTCTCTAGAGATTAAGGCGACCTGCTACCATGGTAGGGGGCTCAGCTACCGGGGCCAGGCTGGAACCACTCTGTCGGGCGCACCATGTCAGCGGTGGGCCTCGGAGGCCACCTACCGGAACATTACTGTGAAGCAAGCGCTAAACTGGGGCCTGGGCCACCATGCGTTCTGCCGGTTCGCGGGAAGGGACCGGGCAGGGCATCTTGCTTCCCGTTAGGGCCCCAGGGCTCCCTATGCTTTAACAGGGCTCCCTCTTGAAATTGTAGGAACCCGGATAATGACACACGTCCATGGTGCTACGTCTGGAGTGGCGACAGGCTGAGCTGGGACTATTGCGACCTGGAGCAGTGTCAGACCCCAACCCAGGCAACGCTCACAACTCGAGTTCCCTTTGAACGTCAAGAGCTGCCGGTGCCTCGACCTTCCACACTGCAGAAGCCTCAGGCCACGCCCCAGGCGCCACCTCTGTCGGACGCACTAGATGGTTAGGCCGAGGAGGGGGGCCCGGCTTATTCCAGGCAGCCCGTCGCGGGTCTTCCTGGCCTCATCCAGTCTCTCCTTCCACAGCCTTGCCGGGACACCAGAGTCGTCCTCTGGCCAGGACCAACACGGTGGGGTGCGGACAGCGGTTCCGCAAGCGACTGTCCTCGCTCAGACGCGTGGTGGGCGGACTAGTGGCTATGCCTGGGTCACACCCCTACATCGCTGCGCTGTACTGGGGCGACAACTTCTGCGCGGGCAGCCTCATAGCCCCCTGCTGGGTGCTGACCGCGGCTCACTGCCTGCAGAACCGGCAAGCGCTGCCCTTGGGGACCACAAGCCCGCCCCTACCCTACCTGCTGCACCCTACTCTTCCTGGTCCTGCTCGATCGCTTTCGGGCGGGGTGTTGGGACAGGGGCGCCCCCAGAACGTCTGTAGCCTGTCTAAGCACTCTGCCTGTCCCTCATCCGACCGCAGGCCGGCGCCCGAGGAACTGACAGTGGTCCTCGGTCAAGATCGCCATAACCAGAGCTGCGAGCGGTGCCAGACGCTGGCTGTGCGCTCCTACCACCTTCACGAGGGTTTCTCCTCCGTCACCTACCACCACGACTTGGGTGTGGTAGCCCTACAGGGATAGGGAGAAGGATGGGGAAGGATGGGCCCCAGATCGTCGTCTAACCTTTCTCTCTCGGGGTAGCTCTGCTGCGCCTGCAGGAGAGTGAAGACAACAGCTGCGCGATCATGTCGCCCCACATTCAGCCGGTGTGTCTGCCAAGCGGCGCGGCCCCACCCTCTGAGACAGAGCTCTGCGAGGTGGCCGGTTGGGGTCACCAGTTCGAGGGTAGGCGCAACTTTTGGGGGCTGGTTTGAGGCTTTTGGCTATCTGAATAAGCACTTTGGTATCCTTCAATGAGCCTGGGAGGGGGGACGGGACATATTTCACTGACGACAGTTGTAAAAAAGTGCAGGGCCCTTATCTCTTTGGCATGACCTTCCAAGAATGTAGAATTCACTGGTGAGATTTCCAAATCGGCTCTGGATTTGCAGGGGCAGAGGAATACTCCACCTTCCTACAGGAAGCGCAGGTACCCTTCATCTCCCTGGAGCAATGTTCCAACTCTGACGTGCATGGAGATGCCATCCTGCCTGGAATGCTTTGCGCTGGCTTCCTGGAGGGAGGTACCGATGCCTGCCAGGTCAGCCCTGGGGTTCTGGTTGGTGCCTTGTCCCTGCCTGTCAACCGCAGGGCAAGAGTAATGAGCTGCTTGTCGCCCGCCCCACCCCCAGGGTGACTCCGGGGGTCCTCTGGTGTGTGAGGAAGGAGCTGCAGAGCTCAGGCTCACTCTGCGAGGTGTCATCAGCTGGGGCTCTGGCTGTGGTGACCGCAACAAGCCCGGAGTCTATACTGATGTGGCCAACTACCTGGCTTGGATCCAGGAGCACACTGCTTCATAACTAACCAGGGTTGGTCCTGTTCTCTTGTATGCCCCTGGAATGGGAGGGTGGATATGTCATGATGGTCCACAGTGCCCAGGTGTCAGGGCCACAGAAACTTAATAAAGTGCTTTGAAAAAGTGCTCAGAATTCCCCCCCCCCTTTTTTTTGGTTTTTCGAGACAGGGTTTCTCTGTGTATCTTTGGATCCTTGGCTGTCCTGGACTCACTTTGTAGACCAGGCTGGCCTTGAACTCACAGAGATTCACCTGCCTCTGCCTCCCGAGTGCTGGGATTAAAGGCATGTGCCACCACGCCCAGCCAGAATTCCCTATTGAATGCCAAGTGAGCACACAGGTGGACCAACTCCCTCACTCCCTGGACAAGGCAACTGGCCAGATGTCAGCACATGAGAGACTTACTCTTGTCCAGGCCACCATATTTTTCCAGCCTCACTCTGTGTTGATCCTTGTTCAAGGAGGTGCTGAAGATTGCACATCGGAACTCCCCAGTTCTGTGTTTACACTGAACAGGTTCTTAGCCTGGACTATATACTTCTGGGTCACCTGGGGGAGCTTTTGGAACCATCATTCAAGTCCACCCGAGATCCATTAACTGGAACCTCTAGGGAGAAGGCAGTAGTGGTATATTTTTAAAACTCTGCAGGTGATTCCATATGCAGCAGAGGTTGAGAGCCATATAGTTAGGAATGTTCCAAATTGGACTTGTGTGGATAGTGGTAGCTGAACATGTTTGAGGCCCTGGGTTAGAGTCCAGCACCACCATTAAACAAAGGGTATTTGTGTTTTTGTTTGTTTTTTTGAACTTTGAGCCTGGTCTGGTGATGAAGCTGGTGACAAGGAATATCTAAGGCTACATTCCATGCTACTAAAGTAAAAGCTGAGTTAGGAGCAAGCAATCCATAAGCCTTCCGGGACACTGTGACTCTAAAGTAAGGTTTTATTGTTTTTTGTTTTTTCGAGGCAGGGTTTCTCTGTGTGGCCCCAGATGTCCTCGAACTCACTCTGTAGACCAGGTTGGCCTTGAACTCACAGAGATGTTCCTGCCTCTGCCTCCCGAGTGCTGGGATTAAAGGTGTGCGCCACCCCTGCCCAGCTTTAAAGTGAGGTTTAATGGTTCCCTTACAGAACCGAAGTCTGGCTGTCCAAACTAGCACATTTCTGGCTCTTAAAAATGTCCTTCTGTTTATTGATTTATTGCAAAATCTGTCTTCCCAATGCTGAGATCGTAGGCCTGTGCCATCACACCCAGTTTATGTGGTGCTGTGGGATCAATCCCAAAGCTTTGGCCATAGTAGGCAGGCTCTCTGTCAACTGCACTCTACTGAACTACAGTTCCAGCCCTTACATTCATCGTTTTTCTGCGGGGGATGTTCCCACCCCCTTTTTTGGATACAGCATCTTACTGTGTAGTTCTTGGCTGGTCTGTGACTTGGCTTTGTAGAGCAGGCTAGCCTTAAACTTGGAGAGATCCATTTACCTTTGCATCCTGAGTGCTGGAATTAAGTATGTGCCACCATGTTTGGCTTTTTAAAATTAAGAAAAAAAATGTACTTTGTGTGGGTACAATGTGTTTGTGTGGGTGAGTATGTCACAGTGCTTGGTAGAGGTCAGAAAACAACTTTGTGGGGTCAGTCCTCACCTCCTGCCTTTGTGGGTTCCAGGGGTGTGAAGCACAGGCCACCAGGCTTACAGGGCAAGGCACCCTTGCCTTTTAAGCCATTTTTAAATAATTAAGTTATAATTTCAAGATTTTTAAAGTTATGTTTGTGGCCGGGCGGTGGTGGCGCATGCCTTTAATCCCAGCACTTGGGAGGCAGAGGCAGGCGGATCTTTGTGAGTTCGAGGCCAACCTGGTTTACAAAGTGAGTCCAGGACAGCCAAGGATACACAGAGAAACCCTGTCTCGAAAAACAAACAAACAAAAAAAAGATTTATTTTTGGGCTGGAGAGATAGCTCGGAGGTTAAGAACACTGGCTGTTCTTCCAGAGGTCCTGAGTTCAATTCCCAGCAACCACATGGTGGCTCACAACCATCTATAATGAGATCTGGTGCCCTCTTCTGGCCTGCATGCAGACAGAACACTGTGTACATAATAAATAAATAATAAAAAAACTTTACTTATTAAAAAAAAAAAAAGTTATGTTTGTGTTTCTGTGGACATGAGTGCAGTTGCCCAAAGAGGCAAGAAGGGGGCATCTGTGAGCTGCTTTACCTGGGTGCTGGGAATTGAACTCTGGTTCTGTCTCTGTCTGTCTGTCCATCTGTCTCTCTTCATTATTTAAATTGTGTATGTGTGTGAGCTTGCCTAAGGAGGCCAGAGTTCTCAGATCCCTTGAGTGGGAGTTACAGGCTTTGTATGCCAACAGAGGTGATGTTGCAAAAGGAACTGAGGTCCTGGGTGAAGGCGGTAAGCGCTCTTTCTTAACGCTGAGCCATCTCTCCAGCCCTTCACCCATCTTCCATCTCCTTCTACGTGCTACTTTTAGAACCGCCTCCACCCCTCAACTTTACCGCCCTCACATTCTCCACCTAGACAGATGTTCTGTGACGTTTGCCTCACGTCACAACCCCGCCCCGCGAGCCTCAAAGAATGCCGCAGGTGTTCTTAGCTCCAGAGCAGCCAGAGCTAACCCTTCTAGCGCAAGCGCTGGTTTGCAGGCAGGGACGGACTTTGAATGGAGATGGGTGATTGGAAGGGTTACATCAGTGCGGTGCTGCGGGACCAGCGCATCGATGACGTGGCCATCGTGGGCCACTCGGACAATCGCTGTGTGTGGGCATCACGGCCTGGGGGGCTGCTGGCGGCCATCTCCCCACAGGAGGTGGGCGTGCTCACTGGGCCAGACCGGCTCACCTTTCTGCAGACGGGTCTGAGCGTGGCAGGCCGCCGCTGCTGTGTTATTCGTGACTACCTGCTGGCGGAGGGCGACGGCGTCCTGGATGCACGCACCAAGGGGGTGGATGGGCGTGCAATCTGCGTGGGCCACACGCCACGGGCGCTCTTAGTGCTCATGGGTAGACGAGGCGTGCATGGAGGCATCCTCAACAAGACAGTGCACGATCTGATTGGTGGGCTTCGTGAGCAGTGCTCCTAGCCGGACAGTGGTAGGGGAACCAGAATAAACCTTGAACGGGGCGCTGCGGGCTTATCCTCTTTGTGCATGTGTGAGGAGCTGCAAACAAGGAAACTAGGCCTCCTGTCCCCTCCTGTTGTAGAGGCCTTTGCTCTCACGCTATGGTACTTCCTGGCACCTTCCCAGGGCTCTAGGTACCCCCACGACTGAGAAAGAATACTGAGGTGGCGAGTTTCCAAACTCTATCTCAGACTTTGGCTTTCTTTCTCACAAGATTTTCCACTCTTGTAGGCTTAACAGTGAATGGAATCATTCCCACCACCTCCCTCCCCAGCACACACACACACACACACAGCCAAGGTCTGTGGGGTTCAGACTGAAGGCAAGTGGTCCCCAGTATGTTGGAGACTTGTAAAAGCCAAGAGGTAAGGAATGCTGATTTTTTGTTTGATTGTTTTTTGTTTTGCTTTTTTTTTTTTTTTGAGACAGGGGTTTCTCTGTGTCATCCTGGCTGTCCTGTAGACCAGGCTGGCCTTGAACTCAGAGATCTACCTGCCTCTGCCTCCCAAGTGCTGGGATTAAAGGCGTGCGCTACCACTGCCTGGCTGGAATACTGATTTTTTTTTTTTAAGCCCATACATTGTAAGTACAGATGTGACTTAAAATTTTTTTCTATCCACAGTTGGCAGCATTGGCAGAGATAAGGCCCTTTATACAGAGGGTCAGCTGTATTTCTGTCCTTCTACTTGGTTATAAGGAGGGGACAGAATATAGCTGATTGTTCCCAGAAAAGTTTTGAGGCTTCCCAGACAACTGTACGCCCCTGTGCCCACACAATGTACACATGGACTTCTATACTGATACTGACGGTGATGGCCACACAGACTCACAACCTAATTGTGTATTTGTATGCACTGCCTCTTAATTACAAAGCCCATACCACTAATGCCCTGCATTATGGACAGGTACCCAAAGTGGTCCAAAATCATGTACCTCCAGTGACATGCATCTACACACATGCACACAAAACCCCTCTGCCCTTCTGGTGTGGGCTCCACAGAAACACTGTTCCCTGCCTCAGGCTGTCCTCTGAGCCTGTAGTCTAGAGACGGGTGGCATTGTGGAGAGCCGGCAGTGCAAGGCGAGGGGAGGGTGTGGCAGGGGGAAGCTCCTCCAGGAAGACTCTAGGGGGGAGCTGGGGTGATCGGGGCTCAGGCCTGGCATAGCACAAAGTGGCTCGTGTGATGAGGCCATCCAGCGGCTGCAAAGAGCGCATCCAGCGGGGCAGGAAGTCCCATGTCTGCAGCCACTGGGGGAGGTGCCCGGGACTCCGGTTCTGCAGGACGTTCACAAGCACCACAAAGGCCAACAGGGCCCCAAAGGGTGTGCCCACACCAACCATAGCCTGCCAGCCTGCCATGGAAATGCCAAACACCAACGAGGGCAAAAGCAGGAAGCACACAAGGAGGTAAAGGACGGCAAACCAGCGGTACTTGGCGGTGCGTTTCCCCAGTGCCTTGGCCATGCGGATGGGCAGGCGTGTGCAGGGCAGTGGGTACCACAGCAGGATGCCAGAGATGTTGAAGAAGAAGTGGCAGAGGGCAATCTGCAGGAGAGAAGCCAGAAGCAAATCAGGCATGTGAGCCCAGCAGGGCTAGATAATAACCCAACATGATCATCATAGCAGGAGGAAAGCCTCTTCAGGCCCATGTGACCCCAGATCACTCCAGACTGGTTATTGAAATGTGTTGCTGAACTATTTGGTAAATGGCAACTGCCCTGAACATTGTGTCAATGTACCCTACTGGCAGCCCTCTCATGAATTTCTCAGCTACAATCCAGCAATTATAGATCTTGTCTTTCTCACCCAGGATCTCACTATGTAGACCAGGCTGACCTTGAACTTTTGGCCCCTTTCCTGTCAAGTGCTAGGATTACAGCCATGTACTACCTTGCTGGACTTTAGCAGCCACTAAAGATGTTTCTGGCTTGTCCATTCTGGGTTTTTAATTGGTCAGCATCTTGTCAGCCGTTTTGCCCCTAAACAAATTCCCCTTTGCCATCTGCTTACCATTCCCAGTTCCATGCAGCCTTGATTCCCCCCCCCCCCCCGCCCCAGACTGGGCCAGGCCTCTCTGACAGCACAGTGCCACAGGGCGACCCTGACCTGCTACTGTGTACTGATACAGGGTAGCAGTGGTTCACTATTAGACACCAAGATCCTGAGCGTGAAATTAAATCTACTTGTCCATAGTGTTTTCCAATGGGTGGAGTGGGCAACCTTAGCAGGCAATTGATGTTGGTTCTGCATTGTAACATCCTCCATTGGGTCTACGCCCCACCAGTACAGACAGCCCATTCTTCCCCCATGTACCTGAAAGGAGCTGGATAGCTTCTCCCTGGGGCTGGCAAGCGCTGCCAGGATGGCTGTGGTGGTGGTGCCAATGTTGGAGCCCAGTGTGAGAGGGTAGGCCCGCTCAATGCTGATCATACCCAGGCCTGGTGGGCAGGAAAGAATATACCGTTCCTGTCTAGCTCTTTCCTTGAGCACCCACACAACCCACCCTACTCCTGCCCATCACTGGTCATGGGCACTCACCAATGAGTGGGGTGATGGCTGAGGTGAACACAGAACTGCTCTGGACAATGAAGGTCATGCTGGCACCCACAACCATGGCAAAGTAGCCAGTGACCCAGGTGAAGGGGGCTGGAAAGTCTGAAAGGAAACCAAATCCCCAGTAAGAGACCTTGGGAGAACAGGCACTTGGTTTAGGGAGGAGGTTCTTAGGTTGTAGCTTCCCCGTGAGAATGCTCACTTATAACAGCTTTCTTTGCCCTGCTTGTTCTTGTGATCAAAGCACTTTCTTCCTTGGGCTAGTACACTAGCTGTGTTCTTGGCCTGTAATATTCTGTTCAGTATCTAAATCCATGGAGATTAGGTCAAGGATGCCCATGGACACCAAACTCAAAGCACGCTTCTGTAACATAGAGAAGCATTTGCCTAGGGCCAGTGCACATGCTGCAGTGGGCTTTAAGCCACGGCTAGATTTATTACACTAGCAAAGGCTGTGACTGGCGAGGTGACCGGCGAGATGGCCAAGCAGAGAAACACCCTTGCAGCTGAGCCTGAGCCTAAGCGGTCCTTGGGATCTACACAGTGGAAGCTCCGAGAGAACCAACTCGTGCAAGTTATCTGACCTTCACATGTGCCACGGTGTGCATGTATTCCAATCACATGGAATAAAGTGATTATTTTTAAAAAGCAATATATCTGGGTGACAGCGTACATCTTTAATTCCAGTACTCCAAAGGCAGAGGCAGGAGGATTTCTATGAGTTTGATCCAGGTTTGTTTATGTAGTGAGTTCCATGTCAGCTAGGGCTGACTTGTAAGACCCTGTCTCAAAAACAACAACAAAGCCGGGCGGTGGTGGCGCACGCCTTTAATCCCAGCACTTGGGAGGCAGAGGCAGGCGGATCTTTGTGAGTTCGAGGCCAGCCTGGTCTACAAAGCGAGTCCAGGACAGCCAGGGCTGAAAAAAAAAAAACCCCTGCCAAAAAAAAAAAAAAAAAAAAAAAAAAAAAAACAATAACAAAACTAAAACAAGCAAACAAAACAAAAACAAAAGGCATAAATATTAGTGAAACTGTATTGTTTAAGGAAAAAAATGACAAAATTCTGCTTTAAGAGATGCAATTAATAGCCGGGCAGTGGTGGCGCACGCCTTTAATCCCAGCACTTGGGAGGCAGAGGCAGGCGGATCTTTGTGAGTTTGAGGCCAGCCTGGTCTACAAAGTGAGTCCAGGACAGCCAGGGCTACACAGAGAAACCCTGTCTCGAAAAAAACCAAAAAAAAAAAAAGATGCAATTATTTTTCTGAAGTATTGATTCTTGGCTGACTAAATCTGCAGAGCAGGGTCCCACAGATACAGGGTGTCAACTGCATTCACCCCTGGGCTGACCTTGCTAGAAAGCCCTTCCTGACCTCCCTTGCTTTCCTACTCTGGGACTCATGGGCATCCCTTATTTCCACTTCATCATGTAGGCTTCCCCGGTGTCAGTGTGGTAACTCAAAAGCCCAAAATGTAGTTTAAAATTAGAATCAGAAGATGTCACGCATCCTATTCCCCGCCCCCCTGCTGCCCTGAATCCTGCAAATACATCCATCACCCTCGGTAAAGCATTAGGCTCTGAGCAGAGTCTAGAGCCCCCTAGATCTTGCTCTCTGTTGGTCTTAGCATTAGCTCACCTCTCCCAAGACACTGCCAACCACTCCTCTCTATCCTGAACCTGCTGCCAACGTCTCTAGGCTTTGAACTTGCTGGTCCTCTCACCTAGAATGCCTTTCATAGTTTTCTCTTATTATCAGTGTTAGGGTTGGAACTCTTGAACCCCAGGCATGCTAGGCAAATGCTTTATCACTGAGCAATATTCCTAGCCTTCATCTACTGTGTTTTATGTAAAGGGTTTGTTTGTTTGTGTAGAGGGGTGGCAGTGAGATAAGGTCTCATTCTATAGTCTAGGTTGGCCTCAAATTCTCAATAATCCTCCTGCCTCAGCCTTCCAAGTGCAGGAGTTACAGTTGTGGGTCATCACATCTGGCTTTCATCCACATTTTTTTTTTCTCTGTGTGTGGAAGTCAGGGGTCAATTTTGTATGTCTTTATCTTTCTCCTCTCTTTTGGAGACAGGTATTGAGACAGGGTTTCTCTGTGTCACCCTGGTTGTCCTGGAATTTTCGCTGTAGACCAGGCTGGCCTTGAACTCATAAAGATCCACCTGACTCTGCCTCCGCAGTGCTGGGATCAAAGGCATGTGCCACCACCACCCAGCTGTCCTAGTTTTTGAGACAAAATCTCTCACTGAACCTAGATATCATCAAATGGCTCTACTGGCTGGCCAGCCAGACCAGGAATCCTGGGTCTGCCTCATAGCACTGGTAGGACTGCCATGTTCCCCCCTCTCTCACTCTGGTAGGACTGGCATGTTCCTCCCTCTCTCTCTGGTAGGACTGCCATGTGCCCCTCTCTCTCTCTCTCTCTGGTAGGGCTGCCATCTTCCCCCCCCCTCTCTCTGGTAGGACTGCCATGTTCCCCCCCTCTCTCATAGGACTGCCATGTGCCCCCCCTCTCTGGTAGGACTGCCATGTTCCC
>CAJQZJ010004381.1:2162334-2187199 GCA_907164525.1 Lophiomys imhausi
GAGACACCCTAGATTGAGACACTTCTGGGAACTGAAGGAGGTGATTAAGTTCACAAAGGACTGCCATACTTCAAGAGTCCTTCCTCAGGAGGGAACCACAGAGGATGTGGGCTTGCACAATAGCTTCCCCTCTGGGGGTATGGCAGTTGCGGGGCCTTTGTTCTTCTGGAAGCGGGAGCTCTCTAGGCCAGCAGCGCCATCTGGTGGCTCCAATGAGAACTTCTCAGAGGATATCCAGTCCAACAACCCTGAAGGAGTCTGGGGTGGTCTAGGGCACCACGGTAGGAAAGAGAAATGGATACAGATGGAAGTACCTTAGACCATCGTCTGGGAGAAGCAGCTGCAAGAAGAGTGAGGATCCCATCAGGATCAAGACCTTTACTCCATTATAGGAACCAATAATACAGGAAGCCACTGTGCCGCTCTGAGGGAGGGTGTTTCCTATGTGCCCTTTTATCCTGCCCTGGATAGCATAGGTTCTCTGGAGATGGGTTTGATCAATGTTGGGTCCAGTATGGTAAAGGCTGATGGCCATGAAGAGTTGAAAACAAAAACAGGGAAAATTTGAGGCCAAGTGGGGGGTGGTGGTGGTAAAAAGGAGTCACCAAAGCACATCCCAGCACGTGATGTGGCTGTCTGAGTCACACTCCTTGCAGGTGACAGGTCCAGAGGAAGGCCAAGAGCAGGAGACTCAAATCCAACCTTACACTCCAAGCCAAGAAATGCGACCTGCTGTTACAGAAAAAGGTTCCCAGCTCACGCAGAGCCCCGAAACAGTGTTCTGTGGCAAGCAACAGCTGGAACAGCAAAGAACCTGAAGGCAGGCCCAGCTGGGGGAACAAGGCAGTTACTTCACATCACTAAGCTTCAGTTTCCATTGTGTAACATGCTTCACCTGGCCGGTCTTGCTCCAGGCCTGCAGTAGGTGAGGAGGTTCATGGCACAGGTAGAGATGTGCCTAAGACAGACATCAGGCCGGAAATCTCTCTGTGGCTTTTTTTTTTAGATCAGTATGTGATTTCTCTTCCTCTATCCAGGCAGTACTTCTGAGGCTGCCGTGACTCATAGCGCTTGCCTGAGAGTGCCAGAGAGCTCATGAGAAGGTGGCTGACATGTTAGGGAGATCACAAAGCCAGCATGAAAGCTATCCACTTGGGGGGTTTGTTGTCAAGCTGCCTTGAACTCCCAGAAGATCAGGACTGATGCTGTGGGCCACTTGGGATGCAAAGGAACATCACAGGGCCAGTTGATAGACTGTTTTCTGTGAGTGCTGCTATGAAGGTCTGGGAACACCCACCAGCAAGGGGAGGGAAGGCGGAGGATGGGCCCATGCCTCTGCTGTGTGCTTTGGATTTCCCTGTAGCTTTTCCAAATAGAGCTATTTCTTGTATGTAATAATTAAGGAGAAGCAAATTTGGAAGACTGTAGTTTGGTGAAGCACTTTCCCTTTTATGGCTGAGTAAGAAAGTGTACTAACTGACTACTTCCTTGTACCTAATTGCCTCGCTATTATGCCTTGTACCATAAGCCTCATGGCTGATCCATGGATGTCCAACCAATCTGAACAGTTCTTCACTCTGGGCAGTAGAAGGAGCAGAAACAACACAGCAGAACAAGAGACTTGTGGCTCCTGGCGAAAGAGTCCCTGGCCAGCACCAGTAACTGCTGTGTCTCTCAGTGTGATGGCCACTGCCTTGCTCCTTAGCCAGAGTTGCAGGGTCCAAATTCTTCAATATCCCTGTAGAACTCTTTTTCCCCCCCTCCCTCTCCATTTTGCTTCTGCCTCAAGCCCTAAGCAGAGTTGAGTGGCCAGTAAGGTAGTCCCAGGCAAGTTAACAAACTTGGGTCTGTGTCTGCCTGTGAAACCAAAGGGATGAGCTTGATCCATGGTTTCCAAACTTGAGCATGGAGCAGTTAGAGGACAAGTTGGAGACTAGGCAACTGGGCCCATTCCCATAGTTTTTTTTTTCCTGATTCAGTTGGTCTAGGAAGGATGTATACACACTATGCAGTGGATTTTCTTCTAATCTATATCTGGCTTACATCTCTAATGGGTTCCTAGGTGGTACTGATGCTGTTAGTCTAGGGAACAACAGCTCTTGGAAAAACACTGGGCCACATCAATTGCCAACGGTAATGAACAGATGATGTCTGCCTAAAGCAGAAAGCAGTGTGAGTAGCTAGGTAGGATTACCAATGTCTGTCATGGGTATACTGATGCGTAAAAATTGCATTTATCTGCTCTTTCCTAGCTAAATGATTTCCAAGGTCTATGAAACAAACAGGCAACTGTCTAAAGAGGGTGTCATCTTACCTGGCTCTGGAACTCACCTCTGTTGGGTCTGGGTGGCACCAAATCCGGATGAGACTGTGATTCCTCAGAGACTCATCTCCAACAGCTATGCTGGTGATCACAGATTTGTCCAGCTGTGAGCAAGATGACAAGGAAAGAGGTGAAGGTTGGGCCACTCACTATTCCACACCTGTTCACTTTATGCCAGGTCCCACCCTCACCTGAATGATGAGTCTTGTGAAGGGTTCTGTGATGACTTTGAGAAGGTCAGGGGCATCACGGCCACCATGGATGTTGAAGGAGGCAACCACAAGCCCAGTGACATGGTGCAGGTAGCCCGTGGCAGCCTCCAGGGGCAGTAGGACCAGAACAGACAGCCAGTTAAAACAGTCATGCACGGTGGCCCCTGCAAAAGCCCTGAATGGGGACACCACATTGCAGGACAGTTGGAGCCAAGGTGTGCCCAAACTGAGAGGTCCTGGCACCCAGTTCTGCCTTCTCCCCAACAAGTATGAGCCCCACCCTCCTTCCCCAGCTCACCGCCTGAAGTCAGTCCTGTCTCCTGCTTGCATTAGGGCCACAATGGTGTTGGTGACAGAGGTTCCAATGTTGGAGCCCATGATGATCGGAATGGCGGAGCTTACCTCCAACACTGGTAGAAGAGGAATGTCTCGAATGATTGGGTTGTATGTAACAGAGTAGAAGGCTCTGTCCTACAGTAACCCCACCAGGCCCATGACTTGTGTCCTAGCCCTAGGCAGCCTTTTCCAGCATACTCCTGACTTCTTAGGCTGGGCCCCACAGGTCTATATGTGCATGAGGTATGTAATGACACGTGTGTGTGAACATATCCACATGCAACAAGATGAACAAGCATTGCACAGGGTATACCCAGGTGTTCCCACTATGCAGGATGAACATGCGCATCTGAGTGAATTAGGAGAGCTCACACCTTGTACTTGTCCAAGTGTACCTTACACAAGTGTGGTGGTTGACTTTATGTGTCAACTTGGCTAGCCTATAGCATCCTGTTGGCTTTTTTTTTTTTTTTTTTTTTTTTGGTTTTTTGAGACAAGGTTTCTCTGTGTAACAGCCCTGGCTGTCCTGGACTTGCTTCGTAGACCAGGCTGGCCTCAAACTTGAACACACAGAGATCCGCCTGCCTCTGCACCCAGTTGACTTTAAGTAAAGGAAGTTATTCTTGTGTATGTATGTGAGTGTGTGTGTGTGTGTATGTGTGTGTGTGCTATCACTCACTACTTTATTACTGTGTGACAGCATCTCTTGCATAACCTGGAGCTAGGTGGCAACCAGTGAGCTCCACAAATCCTGTCCCCACCACCCGCACTAGTGTGTGTGCAGCTGTGCCCAGCCTCTTACGTGAGTACTGGAAATTCAAACCTGGGCCTTCACCGCTGGTACCAAGCTCTTTTACCCACTAAGACTCCTTAGTCCCAGATAAAGGAGATTATTCTTGATGACCTGGGTAGGCCTCATCCAATGGTATGAGAGAGCCTCCAGTGTAAAAGTGAAGCCCCCCGGAGGAAGACATGTTACCTGTGGCTCACAGGCCCGGCTTCTGCCTACACATCCTAGCCTGCCCTTCCAGATTGCTCACCTTGTAAATGTCAGACTTGAGTGCCCAGCCACACAGTCACGAAAGCCAATTCTTTGCAATAAGTCACGTGCATGCGATGGTGGCTTCTGCAGACTGATTTTCTCTGGCTTTCCTGAGGGACTGTGTGGCTGGGTGGAGGTGGGTCTTCAGGGGCTAAGTTCCCCCTTTGCCACACTCCCCATCCCCTGGAACACCTTTCTGGCTCAACTCAAGGTCCTGCTTTAGAGGACAGTGCGAGAAATGCCAGAGCCCCCCTTTCCCTTAGCCCCCTAGCCACACTCCTGCCCTCACCCTGAAGCACCAGGCCCCTGCTCTATCCCTGGCCATGCTGGGTCAACTCACAGCCAGAGGACACCATGCTGACAATGATGGACGTGGAGGTGCTGGAGCTCTGTACCAGCACAGTCACCAGAATCCCCACCACTAACCCTGCCACTGGGTTGGACAGGATGGCATTGTCCTTGAAGATGTCACCAGCCACCTTCCCTGCAGAACATAGGACACCATCAGCGGAGGTCCTTCTGAGCCCGTCCCCTGACCTCCTCCACCTGGGTCCTACCTCCAGCCAGCTGGAAGGCCGAGCTGAGCACGTCCAAGGAACAGACAAAGAGGTAAAGGAGACCCAGCATCAGCGGCACCTTGAGGAGCTTCGTGCCAACCTGGGAAACCTTCCGGGACAGCCTGGGCTCTGGAGGTGGAGCAGGCATGAGTACTGTGGGAAGGCCACTAGGGCAGTGAGTACCCATACCCCTACCAGCCCCCAACCTGGCTTTTGCTCCTCTTCCTGGGCCAGCTTGGCAGGTAATGGGTCATGACATTCCAGGACTTCCCCATAGGGACAGCTGTGCTCTGTGAGGGTCACCGGGCTCAGACTGGAGAAGGCATAGGTGGATGTCCCTGGAATCCTGTGCAGGACTGAGGAAGGAGGTGGATTAGGAGTTCCCAGAGGCCCCAGGAGCCCAGGAGAGAAAGGTAGAGGGACAGCAAGCCTTAGAGGGAAGTAGGCAACTGTGGCAAACAGGACTGTGGGGACAGTACTTACCTTGTGGGCTGGGCATGTAAGCAAAGGCTGTCCCATGCACCACATGTCTCCCACGGACTGGAAGTGGCGAGACAGCTGGTCCCCCCAGTCTCTCTCTATAGGACATCATGCTGGGTACCCACGATGAGTCCTACAGGATCAAGAGGTTGGAACAAATTTGACAGTTTCTGTGTCTGGGACACCCATACCCACATAGATGACATCCATTTTAGGGTGTGTGATTGTGTCTGTCCTCAGACACACCTAGAGATGCACACCAAGGTGCTTGTCGCATATCTGAGCAGCCATTTATCCACCCAGTGAAGTTTCGTAGCTGTTTTGTTTTGCAGTGCTGGAAACAGAACCTAGGGCCTCGGTGGGTGCCGTAGGCAAGCACTCCAGTGTTGAGCAATATCCCCAGTGCAACAAGTGTTTCTTGAATGTGTAGTGTTTCCTAAATTCTGAGTTAGATGCTGGGGTACAGTGGTAATTAACACACAAAGTCACTGCCTTCCGGATATTCAAAGTCTAGCAAGGAGATAACTGCAAATGATGTAATCTCTCAGTGACTAGAAATGGCAACCAGGTGTTATGACAAATACAGGTACCACTATGACAACAGTGTCTCATGGCAGAGCAAGACCTCTGCCATGAAGAGAAGGAAGAGCAGGGATTATTTTAGCTCAGGGGAAGCAAAGCAGGCTGGGATTGAGATGTCATGGGGTGCAGGAAGAGGAAACACAGGAAGAGCTGGAGTGATGGGCTAGGGATAGGGTTGAGACTTGTGGGGGGGGTGTCCTGAGCTCACCTTGAGGTTCTGTCTCAGCTCCTGCTTGGGTGTTTGGGGAGATCTAAAGCCGATCTGAAACCCTTCTCTTTATACCCTCGGATCAAGGGCAAAGTCCCTAGAAATGTAGCTGCCCTCCCTCCGTTCCCCATTAAATTAACTTTACCCCCAAGATTCCTTCCAGTTAATTGTTAATCTTCAACTCTGCAGGGGGAGCCTGTGGTCAGGCCCTCTCTCACCACACCAGCCAGGACACGGGCTCCTCCCTGCCCTATGCAGAAACCTTGACTCTACTCAGGCACCTTGTTCTTAGGGACTTGAAAGTGATTCTGTGGCTTCTGCCCTTTTCTTAATTTATGGCCAGACAAGATTCCCCAGAGAATGATCTAAATATCTGCTGACTTGTCATGTGTCTGATGTCTCTACAGCTTTCTGTGTGTCTTGAGGGGTATGGTTCAAAAGAGGGGGAGCCCCCAGAGAGAAGCCCAGTGAGGCTGCCTATTTGAACCATGGGGGATCTACAGGGCTTGATGATGGATCTAGGATGTAAAATTGAGAGAATATGGAGCCACTGGCCAGATCAAGAAGAGAAACCTCCTTAAAATGTTGGTATGAGATATGTCAGAAAAGCACATGGAAGCAGAGAGAGCAGCTAAGATGCTGAAGAGAGGTCCAGGGAAGAGATGATGAGGCTGAACTAAGGTGGGCTCAGGAGGGATAGAGGACAGGATGCATCTCAGAGGGATTTGGAAGGAGGAAGAGGGACAGTTGGGATCAGGAAGTACACAGGAAATTGCAACTCCTGTGGGAAAGTGTTCATGGGAGCCATGTCCCTGGACCCAACAAGTGCTTTTTGGATGTGCAATATATCCTAAGTTCTGAGTTAGATGCTGGGGTACAGTCATAATTAAAAACGCACACAGTCAGTTGGGCGTAGTGGTGTATCCCTTTAATCCCAGAACTCAGGAAGTAGAGGCAGGCAGATCTCTATGACTTTGAGGCCAGCCTGGTCTTCAAAGCTAGTCCAGCTCAACCAGGCCTTGTTACACAGAGAAACTGTCTCAAAACAAAACAAAACCCCAAAAACAAAACCCACAGTCTCTGTCCTCACATATTCAAAAGTCTAGTTCAGAGACAGCTGCAAATGATGTAATAATCTCTAGTGAATAGACATGGCAACCAGATGTTATGACAAATACAGGTACCACTCAAGCAGTGGTTCTCAATCTTCCTAATGTTGTGACCCTTTAATACAGCTTATCATGTTGTGGTGACCCCAACCATAAAATTATTTCATTGCTACTTCATGACTGTAATTTTGCTACTGTTGTGAATCATAATGTAAATATCTGGTATGTAGGATATTTGATATCTGCTGTGGCCCCTGTGAAAAGATTCTTTGACCCTAAGGGGTCTCACCTTACCGGTTGAGAACTGCTGCATTAGAATGTTCCATGGCAGGACAGGGGCTCTAGAGAGAAGGAAGAACAGGGATCATTTTAGCTCAGGGGGAATAAAGCAGGCTGGGCTGGAGTTGGGATGTCACAGGGAGCAGGAAGAGGAAATACAGGAAGAGCTGAAGTGATGGGCTAGGGATAGGGTTGAGACATGGGGCCCTGGGATCACCTCAAGGTTCTACGTCAACAGATAGATCTTCAAGGCTCCAGCCGTCCTTTGATTACTCAGGGTCCCTGGAACTATAGACCCTCTCAGTATCTTCAGGGAAACGCTTGCCTAGCCGTTCTCTACCAAGGAAGATAGGCACTTCTGCACAGCTACCACTTCAATTTGTCCAAGGTTAACTGATCAATACTTCACGTCCCGGCATAGCCACCGTCCACTGACTCTGTGGAAGCGGCTTGGAGCACAGAGCAAGCCCAGCCTGGGTCTGATCCAGCTCTGCTTTAAAGTGACAGTTTAGGCCGCAGAATGCCCCAAAGAGAGGGGAAGGGAGGTCAGGTACCACTGGGATTGGCTTTTTGATGTTTTTGATGCTGAAGATGGAACACAGGACATTGCACAAAACTACAAAAGTTCTGTAACCCTGAGATGCACACTTACCTGTCAGGCACAGTGACCCTAAATTCCAATTTGGCCAAATCTTTTTTTTTTTTCTTGACACAGGGTCTGGCTGTCCTGGAACTCATGACATAGATCAGGATGACCTCAAACTCACAGAGATCTGCCTGCCTCTGCCTCCCAAATGCTGGGATTAAAGGTACACTCCACTGTGGTCAGTTTCAAATCTTGGTTTATAACTGTCAGTCCAAATAGCCATTTCACTCTGAAAATTACCCTGCTTTGGACACAAGTTCCAGGAGTTGTGACAAATGGAAGCAAAGGATTGGCACTCATGGAGTAGTTATTAATATGGATTTAGAGGCCAGAGAGGTGGCTCAGGGGTTAAAAGCACTGGCTTCTTTTTTAGAAGACCTGGGTTCAGTTCCCAGCACTCCCATAGTGGCTTACAACCATCTATAATTCCAGTTCCAAGGGATTTGATCCCCTCTTGTGGATTCCTCAGGCACTAAGCACATACTTGATACATAGGCAAAGTATACATATAAAATAAGAAAACTGTACTGGACAGTTTTATGTCAACTTTACATATAAGATCTGGTTGTATGCATGTCTGTAGGGCATTTTCTGAATTAGGAATTGGTGGTGGAGGGCCCAGCCCATTGTGGGTGGTACCATCCCTGGGCTGGTGGTCCTGGGTTCTATAAGAAAGCAGGTTGAGGAAGTCATGGGAGCAAGCCAGTGAGCAGCACCCCTCCATGGCCTCTGCATCAGCTCCTGCCTCCAGGTTCTTGCCCTGTGTGAGTTCCTGTCCTGAATTCCTTCAATGATGGACTATAATGTGGAAGTGTAAACCCAATAAACCATTCACTCTCCAAGTTAATTTGGTCATAGTGTTTCATCACAGCAATAGTAACTCTAACTAAGTTGGTACCAGGAGTGAGGTATTGCTATGAACAACCTGACTACGTCCCTTTGGGAGGATTGTGGAAGGACTTTGGGGCTTTGGCCAAGAAAAGCCACTGTGTGTTTAATGCTTGGTGAGCTGCTCTGTAGGAACTTGGAAAATGAGAATGAGGAGAGCAGTGCAGAAGTTGGAGGCCTGGCTCGTGAAGCTTCAGAGGAAAAATTAAAGACTCTCAGGGCTATTTGTTATTTTGAATTAAGATTCTGTGGTTCTGGTTAGCCAGGGCTGAAGAATCAGCTGTGACTAACAAGATATAAGAACTAGTAAAGTGAAATCTTTGCTTTGCTTGTCAATTGGAGCTGAGAAATTAGTGGTAATTAAGATGGTGCCAACATCATTGAGGTGAAATCTCCTGGGAAGTGTTTTCTGAGAGCACAGAGACATGTTCCAAAGGCAGCCAAAGTTTTACCTCACTCTGACAGCCAAAGTTGGTAGTATAACAGTCATCCATATGGTATTGGTTTTGAAGGCATGAAGGGGTTATAGAATCCAGCTGTGGCTTGGCCATTGTTCTAGACCAGGAGAGGCTATTGGTGAAGGTCCAGGATTGAAAGGGTCATGCAGAGCAGTTGAAGCTTAGCACCATGAAGAGAGCCATGAGAGGCTATTGGTGAAGGTGCAGCCCAGCTGAAGCAAGGGACCCCATCATTTTGGAGATGCCAGAAACATGGGATGACCATCACTGACAACAGCAGCAGTGGAGTAGAGTCAGCTGGAGCCTACAGATGAACGGTGTGTGCTGAAGAGGGCGGAGCTGGAGAGGTGACCCAAGCCCCTTGGAGAAGTCCAGAATATCATGAGTCCCAGATGGACATTGTGGTGTTTACACAGTTGGAGTTTGGTTTTATGTTGATTTGATTGTGACTGTGCCCTGGTTCTTCCCTCTTGAAGTAAGAAAGTATTTAATTTATTTTTGGTTTGACAGAAGCCCACAGTTGAGAGACTGTTTTTAAAGAGATTTTAGGTTTGTTTGTTTTTAAAGAAAAACAAAAAAATCTTTAGCCAGGCATAGTGGCACACGCCTTTAATTCCGGCAGAGGCAGAGGCAGAGGCAGAGGCAGGCAGATCTCTGTGAGTTCGAAGCTAGCCTGGTTTCCAAAATGAGTCCAAGACAGTCAGAAATACACAGAGAAATGCTGTCTGGAAAAAAACCTCCAAAAACAAAAAACAAAAAAAACTTTAAAGACAGGTTTTGTTGTTGGTTTGTTTGTTTTTGTTTTTGAGACAGAGTTTCTGTGTATCCCTGCCTGTTGTGGAAGTTACTTCATAGACCAGGCTGGCCTCCAGCTTATAGAGATCCACCTGCTTCTGGAGTGCTGCCCAACAAAAGTCTGAGAAAAAAAAAAAAAGATAATTTATTCATTATGTGTACAGTGTTCTGCCTGCATTTCTGCCTGCACACCAGAAGAGGGCACCAGATCTGATTGTAGATGGTTATGAGCCAGCATGCAGTTGCTGGGAATTGAACTCAGGACCTCTGGAAGAGCAGCCAGCAGAAGCACTCTTAACCTGTGAGCCATCTCTCCAGTCCCCAGGACTGAGTTTTGAAGTGTTTGAATTTGTAAAGGCTGTGGGACTTTTTAAGTTTGTTTTATATTATGATATCACCTTGGGAATGAACAAGAAAGGAGAGGCTGTGGTTTAACAGTAATGTGTTTGTGTGTCAGTTGTGCTGGATGGTTTTATGCCAACTTGACAGAAGCAAAAGTCATCTGAGAAGAAGGAACCTCAATTAAGAAAATGCTTCCGGGCTGGAGAGATGGCTCAGCGGTTAAGAGCACCGGCTGCTCTTCCTTCCAGAGGTCATGAGTTCAATTCCCAGCAACCACATGGTGGCTCACAACCATCCATAATGAAATCTGGTGCCCTCTTCTGGTCTGCAGATATACCTGCAGACAGAACACTGTATACATAATAAATAAATCTTAAAAAAAAAAGAAAATGCCTCCATAAGATCTGGCTGCAGCCGGGCGGTGGTGGCGCACGCCTTTAATCCCAGCACTTGGGAGGCAGAGGCAGGTGGATCTTTGTGAGTTCAAGGCCAGCCCGGTCTACAGAGTGAGTCCAGGACAGCCAAGGATACATAGAGAAATCCTGTCTCAAAAAAACCAAAAAAAAAAAAAAAAATTTACTTGGGCTGGAGAGATGGCTCAGCGGTTAAGAGCACTGCCTAGTGCTCTTCCAAAGGTCCTGAGTTCAATTCCCAGCAACCACATGGTGGCTCACAACCATCCACAATGTGATCTGGTGCCCTCTTCTGGAATGCAGGTGTACATGCAGATAGAGCACACATATGCATAAAATAAATAAAATAAATCTTTAAGCCGGGCGGTGGTGGTGCACGCCTTTAATCCCAGCACTTGGGAGGCAGAGGCAGGCGGATCACTGTGAGTTCGAGGCCAGCCTGGTCTACAAAGTGAGTCCAGGACAGCCAAGGAAACACAGAGAAACCCTGTCTCGAAAAACCAAAAAAAAAAAAAAAAAAAAAAAGATCTGGCTGCAGGCAAGCCTGTAAGGCATTTTCTTAATCAGTGATTGATGGAGGAGGGCCCAACCCATTGTGAGTGGTGCCATCCCTGGGCTGGTGCTCCTGGGTTCTGTAAGAGAGCAGGCTGAGCAGTCACGAGGAGCAAGCCAGCAAGCAGCACCCCTCCACGGCCTCTGCATCAGCTCCTGCCTCCAGGTTCCTGCCATGCTTGAGTCCCTGTCCTGACTTCCTTCAGTGATGGCCTACAATGTGGAAGTGTCCAATAAACCCTTTCCTCCCCAAGTAGCTTTGGTCATGGTGTTTCATCACAGCAACAGTAACCCTAATTAAGACAGACTCCAATCTGCAAATTACTGAACAAGTAACAAAAACAACTGTACCTTGCAGAAGCATCACCACAGTGTCTTGAAGCACTCCCCTTTATCCTTCCTACCCTGTCTCCTTAACCAAGTTAGAATATTATTGTCTACAAAATGTATTGTCTATATCTTGCTCTTTTTAAATCTTCCTCAGATTATAAGTCCTTTCTTGTGCCTTTAGTTAGCACGGGGTTGTTTTTTGGTTGGTTGGTTGGTTTGTTTGTTTGAGATTATGTCTCACTTTGTTGCTCAGGCTAGCCCAAGCTCCAGTGTTGGAGTCATCTGCCTTTCTTGGGTCTCAAGTAGTTGGGGATACTGGTGTGTGCCACTGTGGTGGACCATGTACTATCTTTATTGGTGACATCACTATCTGTCATGAACCATAATTTACTTAGTGAGTCTTTAGTGTTTCGGAACCTCTTTAGCTTGGGAGGAATGATTTAAGAAAGTCTGGGCTTCATACATAGGTAGGAGTGTATCACTGAGTCAGATACAATCAAATTTGTGGCTCAAACTCTAATATTTGGACTCAGTCACATTAGGGCTGTACTCGGAGGTGGTCTGTACTGGGCATGGGTACCTGAGCATCCATCCCTTAAGAGCAGCTGCTGACCTTGATCCACTTCACCCATTTCTTTCCCTCCCTGCCTGAATCAGACCCCAGGCAGAAGTTGCCATGTCCGAAGTACTCCTTGTGAGCTTGGCTTTCCTTTTCTTTTTTTTTTTTTTTTTGGTTTTTCGAGACAGGGTTTCTTTGTTTAACAGCTCTGGCTGTCCTGGACTCGCTTTGTAGACCAGGCTGGCCTCGAACTCGCAAAGATCCGCCTGCCTCTGCCTCCCAAGTGCTGGGATTAAAGGCGTGCGCCACCACCGCCCGGCTTGGCTTTCCTTTTCAATAATGAGTTTTTTTTTTCTTTTGGTCTGTGTAACAGTAAATTTTTATTTATCACACATATATTTATTAATACTTAACAATTACCTAACAATTGTCTATAAAATTCCTAAATCCTAAACCCAAACCCTAACTCTGAAACCTGGCACCTAAAACTTCTTAGTACCTATAATACAAACATTTAACATTAACCTACGGTTTCTCAAAAGGATATTTTTCTCTGAGCGTGGGTCCTGATGGATGGCTGGTCTTCATACAATTTTTCAGTTTTAAAGTCTCTTAAAGTCTCTGAATTTTGTTCATCAGATTCTAAGATAGTTTACATGGTTTTAAGACCAATTAACATATGAAAGTTTCCCAGGCAGCTCACCTATTCAGATGCTTATGGTCTGCAAAGGCCGGAAGTCCAGGAGCTCCGTGTCTAAGCGTCCCGAATCTCAGGGAGAATCCATCCCTATCCAGACCCAAAACGGGTCAACATCAGAGGGTAAAACTTTCCGATGATATTGAAGCAAGTTCTCTGCCAGACCAAGAGAAGGTGAAGCAACAAGAAGAGCCCAGCTCCCTGTCTACGTGCATCTTGACTTAAATATCTTCAGCAGAGGCTTTCGTGTTCTTTTCCAGTTATGCCCCTGGGCTCAGTCTTTTTCAAAAAAGCTTTTTGCAGAGGGATGTGAATTCATAGGGGGTCTGTAGATGTGGGCTGGTGCCTCAGGGCATGTCATTCAGATACTTTTCACAGACAGCTATGAAATGACAGGAGACCTCTGGAGGGCGGGCACCTCAGGGGACATGTCCTGCCCCTAGCCCTAAGATCAAAGAGGTCCTGGTCCTTGGTGAATTCCCAAGGACATGGGAAGTAAGTCTTTTATCTTAAAGTCCAGCCTTATTCCAAGTTCCCTATGCTATTATATGCTAACACTAAACCTACCACAGGTCTGACAGGATTTCTCTGTGTAGGTTACTCTGCAGACCAGGTTGTGCTTGAACTCAGAGATCCTCCTGTCTCTGCCTCCTGGAGTCCTGGGATTAAAGGTGTGTACCACTACCACCCAGCAAAAATGTTGTTTTTAAAAACCAGGCTTGGTGGCACATGCCTCTAGTGTCAGAACTTGGGAGGCAGAGGCAGGTGGATCTGTGCATGATGAGTTCTAGGCCAGCCAGATCCATAGAGAGACCCTGTTTTAAAAACAAAACAGAACAAAGCAAAAAAAAAACCTTGGTTTTTGATATTTTAAAATCTACCTTCCTTCCTTCAGGGGAAATATTGGTGATTAGAATAAACAGTTAATTATTGACAAATGTATCCTAAAAGATATGATTCTAAAATGCTATGACTTTCATACTCAACCACTTCTAAAAAGCCTCTTGTCTCCTCTCACAGTGCCTCTTTTTATCTCATGTCTGCCTCTTCCCTATTGGTGGCAGGGCTTCATGTCCCCAGATGGTGCTTTGCCTCCTATCTGTACACTCAGTCTCTGGGGACAACCTCTCCTAAGGTCAGCACCTGGATAGTTAGAGGGTTTTACATTGGGGAGGAGTCCCCAGGAGGATGAGCCATCTGTGGGGGAGAGGCCCTGATGCGTCTCTGACAGGATCATATGACTTTGCCAGTGAGCACACTGGCTCCTTCACCCAGGGTGCAGATCCCAGCCAGATACCACAAAGACATTTCTGACTCTTGTTTCTTCTCCATCTCCTTGCCTTCATACCTTCTTCTATCTCTCCTCCCCACCCACCTCCCCCGCTTTTGTAATTTTCCAAGAGACATCTGTCCAACATCTCTGTGGCTGCATCCCAAGCCGAACCTCTGTCCTATCCCGCAGAGGATGCAAAGGCCTCCGCGTGCTAGGTCTGCATCTGCCTTTGTTGTTCCAGGCCCACTCTCTAAAGACGTAGCCAGTGGTCGGTCTTTCATTACATTTCTATTTTAGTATATGTGTTTCTGCGTGCTGCGACACATGTCAGAGGTCAGAGCACAACTTGAGGGAACCAATTCTTTCTACCATGTGGATTCTGGAGCACGAACTCAGGTCCTCAAGATGCTGGGCCATCTAAGGGCTCCATAGCCAGTGATCTTTTGAAAACCCCAGCTAAAGCTTAGCCTGGTGGGCACAGTGGTTCACACCTATACTCCTGTCTCTTAGAAGGCTGAAGCAGGAGGAATGCCAACTTGGCCTACAGTGAAGACAAGGCCATCCAGAGGTGCAATGTGAGACCAGAGACGAGCTAATTGTATATGTCTCACTCGTGTTGAAAAAAAAAACTAATGCCGGTTGTGGTGGCGCACGCCGGTAGGATTTGCTGAAGGAGGCAGAGGCAGGAGGATCACGAGTTCGAGGCCAGCCTGGGCTACACATTAGGGGGCTGGAGAGATGGCTCAGAGGTTAAGAGCACTGACTGCTCTTCCAGAGGTCCTGAGTTCAATTCCCAGCAACCACATGGTGGTTAACAACCAACCACAGTGAAATCTGGTGCCCTCTTCTGGCCTGCAGGTGTACATGCAGACAGAACACTGTATACATAATAAATAAATAAATCTTAAAAAAAAACTAATTAAACTATTTACCCAGTATTTATATTATCTTTAATTGGTTGAGAGTGTTAATCCTTAACCCACCATTATAAATGAATACACACAGACACAGGGTGGATCTTAACAAGCCTAGGCCTGACTTGTACAATCCTAGCCCATCTAAGCCAGCTCATAATTCTATTACCCAAATATAACCCCATATATACATACGTCCCGTTGGACTATTATTTTCCATGCAAAGTCGATGTTCCAGGCCATGTGGAAGGATCTTTAATCTAGCCCATGGCGTGTCTTCCTTGTTTACTCCTGGTTTTTCTCCGGCACACTCCCTTTAAAATTCTGCCTGTGGCTGAGTGTGGGGGCTCACGCCTTTAGTCCCAGCACTTCAGAGGCAGAGACAGGTGGATCTCTGGGAGTTCAAGGCTGGCCTGGTTTACAAAATGAGTCCAGGACAGTCAAGGATACACAGAGAAACCCTGTCTCAAAAAACCTAAAAAAAAAAAAAAAAAAAATCTGCCTCTGTTATCTCCTTAGCCTATTGACCAAGACCTTGTCATGGCTTGAAAGGGCCAGTGGAACAGGGCTTCACGTCCATCTACTGAGCTCAGGTTGTGCCTAAGGAGTTACACCCTAGAGAAAGCAGGCATAACAAAGAGAACAGAGTCCAGGAGGAGCTAAGACACACCCACATTTAAGGAGGGCAGAAAACAGAGACCAGCAAGGGAGCTCGAGAAGCATACCAGATCAGGAGGTACAAAAGAACGGCCAACCAAGTTTTGGTCAGCTGGGCCAAATGCTGCTGAGATGTAACTCAAGAACAAACCAGATTTAGCAACCAAGAGCCACATTGACCTTGGAGAGCCAGGTTGAGGGAGGAGCCAGCTTCCCTGGGTGGATAAGTGACTACAGTGGGCCAGGGTCAACATGAAAGGCTAACATATATTGAATTTCAGCACACCAACAAAAATGATTCCCCCAATGCGACGTAAGAGCTGAACAGAGGGGAAATGCCTCCAGGAATAGAGCAGGCTGTGGAAGTTGAAGCAACTATTGAATGACTCAGTTATTTTTAAATTAAATTAAATACTTAGTTTATTTATATGGGTGTTTTGCCTGCATGTATCAGTGTACCACATGTGCACAATGCCCAAGTAGACTGGAAGAGGGTGTTGGATCCCTTTGGACAGGATTATAAGCAGTTGTAAGTTGCCATGTGGGTGCTGTGGAATTGAACCTCTTCTTCTTAACTGCTGAGCTTTCTCTCCAGCCCTGACTCTTTATCTTAAGACCAAGTTATTTTTAGTTTTTTTGTTTTGTTTATTTTGAGACAGGGTCTCCCTATGTAGCCAGCTGTCCTGAACCTTGCTATGTAGATCAGGCTGGCCTTGAACTTACAGAATTCCCGTTTGCTATGGCACATGTGTGGATCTGCCTACCTTCGCCTCGAGTGCTAGGACTACAGACATGTGCCACCCCACCTGACCCATTTGCTGCTTAAATACATGGTTTGCTATAAGTGAAGCTTTCAATAGAACCTAAAATCTAAGAAAAATCAGGGGTGGGGGTGGAAGCAACATTCAGGACCACTTTTTCCAAAAGTTGGATTTGTTTTCTTCAGATAAGTTCTGGTCATCTAGCCCAGGCTAGCCTTGAACTCACGCTCCTTCTGCCTCTGCCTCCTGAGTGCCCGGGCGGCAGAGTTGGAGCTATTCACAGCCTTGTTCCCAATCAGTGTTGTCAGAGCTCCTGGCTCTTCTCATAAGTGTGTGATTTACTTAATAAATTCACAAGCCTCACTGTGGGTCAGGGTGTGGGAGATATAGCAGTGACCATTCCTTCCCAACATCAGACCACTATGACCATGAGGGACTTGGTCTCAGCAGCTGGCTGGCTGATATGATGGGGCATGTCCTGCCACCTCCCTTTAAGGGAACAAAGCAGCCCCTGTCCTGATTTCCTGACTTTGTTTACCTTTGGAGATGCTGGATTTTTTTTTTTTTGAGACAGGTCCTCACTATGTAGCTTTTGGCCTAGAACTCACTCTGTAGACCAGGCTGGCCTCAAACTCACAGAGACCTGCCTGTCTCAGCCTCCCGAGTGCTAGCATTTTTAAAGTCATAGGTCACCACTCCCAACTTGCGGAGCCTGGATTTCATTCTGAGCTGCCCAGCCCCAGTCTAGAGCAGAAGGGCCTGAGATGTTGTTCAGATGTGGAAGACAAGCTCTTCTTTGACCTGATGATGCCCCAACCCAGAGAAGAGAATAAGCACTGTGTGTAATTATTAATCTTGTGAGCCCAAGCTCTGGTCACTCATTTATGGGCAAGGCCAAAGTCTGGCTAAAATAGCTGAGGCTGCTTTGAGGCTGTGTGTGTGTGTGTGTGTGTGTGTGTGTGTGTGTGTGTGTGTGTGTGTGTGTGTGATTGCTATTGTTTTCTTCAGGAATTACCCCTTCCCTGTACTTCCTGCTTTATGTGGCTCCAGCCTTGACCATCACTGGTCTCAGGGTTCCAGCCAGAGGGTGAGGCTGTGAGCACCTTGTTGTCTGAAGGCAGGCCCAGCCTTTGGCATCTTGTTTCCTGAACTTTGAGTTCTAGCTATAGATTTTGAGTCCTGGTCTCTATGCTTTGGGCCTGGAGCTCAGCCCCATGTTCTTGAATCTACATTCTAACTCTGCTTCTCACTGTGAGGTCTGGGTCCCAAAGTCTGTAGCCCTGAGTGCCAGCTGTGGGTTCCCGTCTCTCTGGTTTCAGGCTTTGTGTGTTAGACTTTAGATTCTGATTTTAGGTACTTTGCCCCATGTTCTGGGTTCTGATCACCCAGTTCTGGTTCTGTTCTACAGGCTCCAGGTTTTAGACTGAGCTCCAGTCCCTTCAGCAATAGAGGAACATGGCGGCCCCTGACTGACAAGGTTCTCCCTGCCCACTCATTTCTACTGAACGGCTTTGTGCAAGAGTCATCATCCTAGCTGGTTCTATGCCATTCTTTCTTTTGCCATTTGGCTCTTCTCTGCCCGCCAGCCAATTTCTAGAGACAGATGCTAAAATGGTCACACAGCAGCCCTTGTCCAGACCCTACAGTTCTCATGGGCCTTTTCCATGTGTTTATGTTCCTAACTCTTTCTCAAAGTTGTGCTGTGATTCACCGTCCGCATCTGATTCAATGGCACCAACAATGTGTGCTCCCCTTTTTGGGCCCTTTGTCTCCCTGTGGAAATGAACTCCAGCTTCTACAACCCTCAGAAGCCAGAGTCGCCTGACGATCAGGCCAGGCTCCCCACAGGGTGCACCTTGTGCCCATTGCTGGGGGTAAGGGTAGCTGTCCTAGGGATCACAGTTCATTGCTGTCTGTGCATCTTCAGCCAGGGACTCCAGGTGAGCAGCCGGTGCCTCTGCCTGCCCCCACACAGCCCCAGAACTGAGGTCACTGAGCGACAGCAAGCCTTCCCCTCGCCCCAAGACTGATGCAGAGGGAGAAGAGCAAGAGACACACAGCAAAATTGTCTGGCAGAAGCTTAGAGCCCAGGCAAAGCTTCCCCAAGCATCCTCAGGAAAGTTGCAGCTGTTTGCTTAGCCGCAGCCCTCTGTAGGGAGGGTATTGTCATGGTGCAAAACTGGTTTAAAAAAAAAGTGTGTGTTCTCTTCTTTCATACTATACACTGGATGGATGAGGCCAATACCCTTTATGGCTTCCCTTCTGGGGAGGTGAAGAGTTCTGTACTATCTTGTCTGACCACCCTCGAATCAGGGTATATTTCAGTCAGTGGCTATGAAATATAGCCCATAAGTTAAAGAGGTGGGAGAGGAATGAGGCTGCGAGGTGTGGGTTCCTCTTCCTGAAGATGGTCTGGCCAGGCTGGTGAAGGCCCAAGACCTTGAGGAATTCTAGGGTTAGAGTGACTGGGAGAAAGGAACACCTCATTCCAGCTATTGTAGAACTCTGTCCTCCAGGCCCGGCATCCCACTGCCATCTTAATATCAGAACAATTGTGGCTACCCACATGAGGCAGCTTATTGGCAGCCCACAGGAGCTTCCCAGGTGGCCCATGAGGCACATGAAACCCCTCCTCTTGCTGGGGTATTTAAATACTTCATAGTTGTTGGTGGAAGGCTCTGTTTTAGCTACACATGCTCCTGTAAGAAATAGTGTTAAACTCATTGATCATGAAGTTAGACTTAGGTGAAATCATTTTATTGGTCTGTTGTTGGTACCCTATCTGAGATGAACTGACAGGTGTTTGCTCATTTCTCCCCAAGAAAAGTCACCAGGGTTGTTTGACAAGGAAAGGTCAGAGAGGGGATTATGGTAGAAGGGCACACTACCCAACCAAATGGGCCAAGAATGACAATGGTCTCAAGTCTTCAAATAAATATTAGATTCTACCAAGAATGGCTGTCCAACAGAAATAAAGATGGACTCATGGGAAGTTCTTTATAGTAATGAAATTATTTAGAATTGTATCCATAAGAAAATTAAAGCTAAGTTGAAAGTCTTCTTTGACCTCTCTTCCTAATCCTGGTACCATTCTTAATCTCCTTTATCAGTTTTATACTTCTAGAACATTCTTTCCTTTCTGTACATTTGTAAGGGTCTGTATTTGCATTTTACATACAGATACCAGAATAGCTTGAATGTGTCTACTAAATCTTTATATTGGGAATTTGTGAATTCCCTCCATGAAGCAGTGTTGAATGATGAATTTTAAAGTTTTTTATCCTTTTTCTTTTCTTCCTTTCTTTTTTTTTTTTTTTTTTTTTTTTTTTGACAGGCCCTTACTCTGTAGTCCAGGCTTGCCTAGAAATCAAAATGTGGTCCAGGCTGCCTGCATTTGTCTCGCCCGCCTCAGCTTCCCAGTACTGGAATTACAGGCATGAGCCACACCCGAGAGGCAGGATGTGGGGAGAACAGACTCTGTACCATGGGGAACAATTGTCACAACCAGGCCTATGGACTGTTTACTTTCCTCATAGAAGGAGGGGCCAGGGAGGGCCATGTGGCCCTTACCTGGGTTTTCAGTAACCCCCACTTGTATGCAATTCTCCCCTAATTGTGTAGGTCTTGGGGAAGAGGGTAGACGATATAGGCGCTTAAAGCTTGTGGGGGGTGGGGCTCCATCTATAGAGCCATGGAGAACCCACCATCCTTCTAGTTATAGACTTTCCAGTGTGGCTGATTAAATTGGGGGAACTTTGGTGGGAATTGTTCTTGGTTCTTGTTGGGACCTTAGGAGGAGGGTAGATGTTACTTACATCTCTCCCAGGAAAGTTATTTTAGCAACAGGAATTTGTCCCCTTTTTCCCTCTCCTGGCACCACACACACAACCTAGTGCCATCCTGTCCCCTGATGCCTGTTCACTGAGCCTGTTCCAGACTGCCAATCTGGTCAGCAAAGCAGGATTCTTGTAGTTGCAGGTCTTAGAAACCCACCTCATAGTAATAAGTCCATGTTCTCAGGAAAGAAAGTTGGTTTGCTTAAGGCGAAAGTCAAGGAGTGGCCATTTCAGGCATGTGTGAAGTGTGGCGGGATGTCTGCCACCTCAGTCCCTCTCTCTCATGTTGGTTTCTTCTGTGCACAAGGCCTTTGCGCGGATGCTCAGAAGGTGCTAGAAGACAAACTAAAAAGAACTGAGATTGAAATAAAAAGATTTATTTTTATTTTGTGTGTATGGGTGTTTTGTCCTGGATGTATGTCTGGGCACTATATGTATATAGTGTTCATGAAGGCCAGAAGAAGATGTTGGATCCCCTGGAACTAGAGTTACAGACAGTTGTTAGTTGCCACATGGGTGCTGGGAATCAAACCCGGGTCCTCTGTAAGAGCAGCCAGTGCTCTTAAACACTGAGTCATCTGGTTAGGATTCTTTTTTTTTTTTTTTTTGGTTTTTCGAGACAGGGTTTCTCTGAATATCTCTGGCTGTCCTGGACTCACTTTGTAGACCAGGCTGGCCTTGAACTCACAAAGATCCGCCTGCCTCTGCCTCCCAAGTGCTGGGATTAAAGGCGTGAGCCACCACTGCCCGGCTGGTTAGGATTCTTATCAGAATAGCTTCAGACAACCACCTCTGAAACAGACTCTACCCATGGAGAATAGAATATAGAGTTGGCCAGTCCTGTGCTATCAGGTTACCCCAGAAGCCTAGGAATCCATTAAACAGTCATAAAGTGAGGGGTTACCAGGTGGCAGAAACCTGAACCTTGCAGAGGAAGGCAGGGTGGGTCAGTGAGTTCTATTGATCTATCCCACAGATGTCACATATGACAAGGAGCCAGTCAATGAGAAAGCAGAGTGAGGGGTCCTGGTGGAGAGGCCACCACAGACTCACTGTGTACAGGGCTCCACCCTAACCCTCCAGCCACCTAGCTTCCTCAGCACTTCCCTCTCTAGGTAGGACCAGGTGGGGCTGCTTCTCTCCTGGAGGCTGAGGCTTTCTTCCTGAGAAGTCCTCCTTCCTTCCCTCCCTGCCTTTCCCTGCTGCCTAGAGATGGGATACCACCTCTCCAAAGCAGATGAGGAAAAGAATTTGTTTCCCAGGCCAGTCCCACATATAAGCTTCTGATGCAGTCTAAGGAGACCACAGTAATGTATGTAGAGATACACTGGACTCCCGATAGAAACAGAGAACAACATCACAACAGATGCACTCATGTCCGAAGACACTGTGGAGCATCTGATGGTACAGGGACAGCTATAGAGGAAGGAAGGGCGTCCTCCTCCTGCCCCCACCCCCGCCCTGCCTTCTATATTCTATGCCTTGGGAAGAGATATTCTGAAAACAGGCAGTCAAGAGATATACACACTGAAGTCCCCAAGAACTTCCTGGCACTGGCCTTGGTGACTGAGGCAGTGGGGTAGTGGGACCATACAGGGCAGGGAGGCACATGAGAAACGCACCACACGGCAGAATAATAATAATTATTATTATAACAATATCATACATCTAGGACAAACCCAGCTGCCCCAAGCCAACCAAAAAATCCATATGTACAGTAGCGTCTGTAGATGGAGGGGATGTTGCCCCACCAGCACGCCCAGGCCTTCCTTATATCAACTCCTTAAGGAGGGGCCAGCCCCTCCTCCTGCCCCTTGCTAAAACCTAGAACAAGTTTAGGAGACTGGCACTGCCAAAGTCACCCCTTTGTGTTCAGTATACTTATGCCAAGGGGCTAGGCCCACGTCCCCCTGATGGCCTAGTGCAATGAATGGGTAGGTAAACCTATGAGAGAACAGGTATTCACAGTTAGGGAGTGTGGATCCCCTGACCTCCCTTTCCACCCCTTCCTGGCTCCTTCTGTGGGCCTGCCCATAGCAGAAGGGGGCCAAGGACACTCATGGTATAGACAGGGCATGCAGAGCGGACCCATGGCATGCTTGGTCCACCCAGGCACCATGCAGCCAGCCTGACTGTTACATTGGTGTCAGAGGACGGGGTGGGCAGTGGAGTCTGAAGGGCCCTCCCTGGGCTGAGTAGGTGACACTGCCTATGGCGGAGCCTCCTGAGAGCCTGCTCTGTGGGATGGGAGCTTCAGGAATTCTGGAAGTACCAGGTCCTCTTTTCGAAGAAGTCCTCTCTGGTCATGGGCCCCACTGCTCTGCACACGGTTCAGCAGTTCCACCAGGCCTGGGGACAGCCACAGAGTCAGGGGCCCATAGGGTCAGAGCGCCTATGCTAATGCCTCACCATTCTGGTGCCTGCTATGACCACAGCCTCCCTGACCCCAGTCTGAGCTAAGGCTGGGGCTAACAGCTCCAACAGCTGTTAGCCCCAGCCTTAGCTCAGGCCTCTGTGAGGCCACCCTCAGTGATCCTCAACCCCACTTCCCTCATCCCTCTAATTCCCTAGCCCCCATTGTCCCCATAGGGCACCTTCAATGTCACAGGTCTGTCGTTTCCCAGTAGAATTACTGGCATCTTCCACTAGCAAACTGGGGGGCAATGGAGGAAGATGAGTGTCCCTGTTCTGGGTTCTAGGAAGGCATCCCTGCAAGAAAGTGGGGTTAGGGGAACAACCAGGAGGGGAGAAGCAGAGAGTGTAAAAGGGCCCAGAGGGTCTCAGTCACCTGGCTGTGGCAGGGGGATACGTTGCTGCCTTCACTCATCTTTGCACCTGTAACAGACAGCACCGCTGTTGGTTTGGCCTTCCTCTCAGAAGCTCCTCCTCCTGCGCCAAAGGCCCACTGGGAAATCAGGTCCCAGGGTCTAGACATCACTTACCTGGAAGAGTGTCCAAAACCAATGTCTGGGAGGCCACTGAGCTCACTAGCTTCTCCAAATCCAGCGGCTGCTTCTCTCCTGGCTACAGAAAGAGGTTAGCAGCCTGTGGACTTGACCACAAAACCTTCCCTTGACCTACAGCTCCATCACTCACCCTGCGCAGGACCACCTGATCCAGACTCAGGCCATGCTTCGCCAGGATGGGCTGCAGCGCCTCCTGCAGCCGCTTGGTGGGCTTAGCCGAGATCCGCACCACTCGCTCCAGCTCTGCTAACTCCAGCCTGAACAGGACCCTAGAGCTGCAGAGTGATGGAGACCCGGGTCCCTTTCCCCCAGATAAGCCCGAGGGCACAAAGCTGAACTGGATGGTGGAACAGTTTGGGGTGGGACTTTAGCCTAGGGGGGCAGAGCTCTCCGTCCAGGATGAGATCTGAGATTTGGGGACCAGTAGATAGGATCTGGTGGGAAGCTAGCTCAAGCTGTGGGGTAGGGCACTCACTGGAAAGTGATCCTGTTTTCCAGTCGTACTTCCTGGTCCGCCAGCACCGTGCAATCCTGATCCAGGACCAGAGCCTTCTGCAGATGCCAGGCAGGGTCTAAGAATCCCCTCCCTCCACCCCAAACCATCTCCTACAGATACTTGGAAACCACCTTCATTTCCTCCTGTGGGTTCTAGAATGGTACCCTAAAGATCAGAAGGACCAGCCCAGAGGTAACAAGGCTGGAGAGGCAAGGGCCAGTGGAATTGGAGCCCAATAAGAGTGAGGCTAAGGGATCTTAAGAGTGGAAGATGGCCGGGCGGTGGTGGCGCACGCCTTTAACACCAGCACTTGGGAGGCAGAGGCAGGCGGATCTTTGTGAGTTCGAGGCCAGCCTGGTCTACAAAGCGAGTCCAGGACAGCCAGAGATATTCAGAGAAACCCTGTCTCGAAAAACCAAAAAAAAAAAAAAAGAGTGGAAGATGCCTGGGCATGGAGTTGCACACCTTTATTCCCAGCACTTGGGAGGCAGAGAGTGGCAAAGTTCAAGGCCAGCCTGGGCTACATAGCAAGTCTCAGGCCAGCCAAGGCTACACAGCAAGACTGTCAAAAAATAAAATGAAAGAAAGAAAAGAGTGGAGGCTGGAGAGATGGCTAAGTGGTTAAGAGCACTGGCTGCTCTTCCAAAGGTTCAAATCCTATCACCCACATGGCAGTTCACAGCTGTCTGTAATTGCTGGGCATTTTGGTGTACGCCTTTAATCCCCGCACTTGGGAGGCAGAGGCAGGCAGATCTCTGTGAGTTCAAGACGAGCCTGGTCCACAATGTGAGTCCAGGAATACCAGGGCTACACATAGAAACCCTGTCTCGAAAAAACCAAAAAGAAAAGAAAACAGTGGAAGATACTTGGGAATGCTAGGGGAAGCTAGGAATAGAATCTGGTTTGGAGAAACAGAGGGATGTGGGGTGTGCATGTTAGTGGGGACTCTTCACTACAGATGAAGCTTGGATCCTGGTTCACTGACTGTGTGCCCTTCCTACAGGCATGGGAAACTCAAGCAGACCATCTGGACACATTTCCCCTCACCATCAGCCTTTGTTAGCCGCCTGGACTCTCTTGTCCCCTTAATGTCCTTTCCACCCAAATACACACACACACACACACACACACACACACACACACACACACACACA
>CAJQZJ010004381.1:2187209-2199422 GCA_907164525.1 Lophiomys imhausi
ACACACACACACACACACACACACACACACACACACACACACACACAAACACACACACATCAGACCAAAATGATGAAAAGCATGTGGTATAGTCCCGACCCACAGTAGGTATACAGAAAAGACTACACTCTTTACCAGTATAAGACTTGTACAAAAGGGAGTGGGGAAACTCTCCCAGACAGTGGGACTGTTCTGTGCCATGGGGACATGTGGAACGTAGGTGGTGAAGTTATATTTAGCAGGCACAAAGGCCCATCTGGGCTGCTGGCAGCTGTTCTGGCAGCCTAAGAAAGTGCCTCCCATTGCTGCCCTCATACCCCCACACCCCAGATCCCTAAACATGTCCTGCAAACACCTTCTTCCCTCCCTCTGCCTGGAATGTCCTCTCCCTTCAGTTCTCCCAGACAAACTCTGTTCTGTCCTCTTTAGCTGCTGTTTCTTTCAGGAATCCTCAGGCCAGACACACCTACCTTCCCTGGAAGACACTCACTCTGGAGGCTTGACCTGGCTTACCTCCTACCTGGACCTAGCAGATGCAGCCTCAATTCCAGTTCTCTTCACACACCTTGGCTACCTCTTGGAGCTTGAATGAATTCCTGTCACTTCCCCTGGAATGCAGCATCATTCCCTTGGGGCCCCTTCACAGTGGCTTAAAAATGAGTTTCCCTAGACCTTAAAACTTAATGCTCGCTGGGTGTGGTGGTATATGTCTTTAATGCACCCAGCACTCGGGAGGCAGAGGCAGGTGGATCTCTGTGAGTTCAAGGCCAGTCTGGTCTACAAAGTAAGTCCAGAACATCCAGGGCTACACAGAGAAACCATGTCTTGGAAAACAAAACAAAACAAAAAACAAACAAACAAAAAAAGCCCCCAAAATACCTTAATGCTGATCTGCACTTAAAATAAGCAGGAGTAGGTTTCTCAGATACTTCCCAAGGCAAAGGTGGGGAATTCCCCAATGGCAACTTCAGGAATGGGCTGTGGGGGTGACAGTGTGAGCTGTGGGAGTGGGGAAAATTCCCAGTTCCAGCTTACCCTTTTCCCCAGCTTTACTTCCTGGAAACCATCAGAATGATGGGTAAAGCAGGAAGCTAACATGGTGGGGTGGGCTTGTGTGTGAGTAGGATTTCTGTGGGATGTGGGTGCTTATCTGAGAATGAATGAGGACTTGGTACTGGGATCCAAACAGACTTGGACACAAGGGTAGGAAAAAGGTACAAGAACAAGGTAGGAAAGCGGATGGTGATAGAGAATGGAGTTAGAATTAAGGGTGGCCAGAGGATTAGGAGAAGAACTGGGTCATGATCAGAAAGGAGGTGAGAGTTGGAGCTGGTCATGCTCACCTGTTCATTGCCCACCAGGTAGACCTTAATGTCAGGCAGACAGAGGCCTCTCTTCTCACAGATGCCCGACAGCATGTCACGGATGGTGAGGCCAGGTCGAGCCAGGGCCAGGGAGGCCGTGCCGTCAGGTACATACACACAGCAGTACTTCCCTGGCCGGCTTTCACTCTCACCCTCTCCGCTTCCAAGGCTCTTCCGGTGGCTCTGGTTGTGGACAAGAGCAGGCAGAGGCTGTAGGTACACATGTGAGGGCATGCAGACAGGTACACAGGGTCGCTATAAGCTCTCTGGGACACCCACATGTACACCTGGAGGCAGGCAAAGATATGCCTTGCTCCAGGAACACAGGTATGCACACTCAAACATATGGACACTTAGCCAGGCATGGTGGCACATTCCTTTAATCCTAGTACTTGGAGGCAGAGGCAGGAAAACCCGAGTTCAAGGCTAGCCTCGTCTACAGAGTGAGTTCCAGGACAGCAAGGGCTACACAGAGAAACTCTATCTCAAAAAACCAAAATCTATAACAAAACATACAAAACCTCAAAACTAACCCCCCACCAAAAACAAACAAAAAAGAAAAATATTTGGACCTTCAAAGACAGTTCTGCTAACTAGCCACACATACATACAGTGTACACCAAGGGACCCACACTTGCACACATCTGCCAGCTGAGGATGTGTATCCATAATGTGTACAGAGACCATTTTATCTAGCAGAGAGAGAAAGGAAGGGTGAGCTGATGGCTTTGTGTAGCAAGCTAGGAGTGGAAGCTAGACATCCCCTGGGAATACCCGGAACCCATGAAGAGAACTGGCAGTGGTCCTAACCAGAAAGGCACCTTGTTTCCCTCAAACGTTGCTCACCTCGGATTTGCTGCTCACAAAGGCAAGAAAGCCCAGGTCCAGACTGGCAGAAGAATTCAGGGACCCCTGAGATTCTCGTCGCAGGGCTGAACTCACGGCTCCACCCGTTGTCATCTCTAAGGGAAAGTCAGCAATGAAGGGGCTTTCTTCCTTTCACCATTTCTCTGGTTAGGCCCTCCCATTTGCTGGGCCTTGTTTGGAGATATTCTGGGGAGGCTTAAAGTGTGTAGGTCCCTGAGCGTGTCGCTGTGTGTGTAGGTGAGTACCCTCCCAACTTCTGGGGTGTAGCATGGCAGCACAGCCTCCTGGAGAAACCAGGTGGTCTCAAGAACCTGCATTTTGGGGTTTAGCTTTTGCTTTATTGCAGACTGTGGGTCAAGTAGGAAGAAGGGGGCATTCCCAAAATTGGCCCAAACTTCCTGGCCACACCCTTTTTAAGGCCAGTGCCTGGTCTCACCTCTACGAAAGGACTTGCGGAGAGGGTGGCCACAAGGGCCCTCAGCAAGTGGCAGCTGCCCCAACTCCTCCACGCCCAGCGGCAATGACTTCCCAGGTTTCAGCTTTGGTTTCTGGGGATACAGGGCAGACTCTGGTACGGAGCTGGGTCCCAGACTGGCATGCGAATCTATGTCTGGGGAAGACCCTTCCTGAGACTGTCTGCAACCCCCACCCCGCCCCCTGCCATCCCTGTCCGTACTTTCCGAGCGGTGTCCGGGCTCCCAAGGCGCGAGGAGCCAGGTTCCCTCAGGGGGCGTCCCTCGGCCTCGGCCAGCAGGCACTCTTGGTACAGCGGAGATTTGACGAAGCGCGCATAGCTGTCGAACTTCATCAAATTGAAGATCTTCGCGGCCAGAGGATATTGGTGGTGATTGGCACCAGGAGAAGACAGTGGAAGGCTGGGTGATGAGTTCTACCTGCACCTTTTGAGTCCCAGGTCCGGCCCTCACCAGCCCAAGTAGCGGAGCCCCAAGCCTAGCATCCTTAATTCTTGTCATTTACTTAGAGTCTGAGACCCGCTCCTACTCTTGACCCTGCCCCAGCCCATCCTTAAAGACTTGTCTCACCCTCTAACTGCCCCCCCCCCACCGTGCATTTGGCTCTGGTTCTGCATTCAAATTTCCCCCTTCCCCTCCGGTTGGGACTCCGCCCCTGTATCTGGTCCTGTTGGGAGTTCTTACTGATCTCCCTTCTCAGCCTGGCCTTGTCCCTTGCACCCTCACCTGAAGCTGCTGTGCTCGAAACATATCCGGCCGGGGCTGGGCCAGCACCTCCTCGCTAAGCCAAGCCTGTCGATCGATGTTCACCGGGCTCAGCGCCTGGCTGGACAGGAATTCATGGTAGATATTGTGGGCCTCCTGAGAGAGCTGGGGGATAAGGAACCAGAAGATGTCAGGAGGCATGCCCCATGCCCTAGACCCCACCCTTCTGTCCCATCTTTCTCTCCACCTGCTTGGTGTCGCTGGCTGGAATCTGCTGGAAACGCTCGCAGGCTTTCCAGAAAGTTACGTTCTCTGCGCTGAATTCCTTCTTCAGGAACTCCTGGCATGAGGAGAAGGGGAAGGAAGGCCTTCAGACACAGGCTGTATCAGGGACATGTTCAAAGATTGGGACAGACACGGGGCCAATAAACCAGACAGACAGACAGATGGTGCCAGATCTGGGATACAGGAAGAAAATGAGAAGCAGAGATGAGGACAAGGAGAAGGAAGAGTTTCCAGCTTGGTGGGGAGAGAAAGGATGCCAAAGACCGGATAGATGAGGGACCAGAGTCCCTCAGGTTGGCAGCACTCTGGCCAACCTGAACCCCTGTTTATGCCCATTCCAGCACCTCCCCCCTGCAATGACACCTGCCCTCCCCCACTTCCCCCCTCCTCCCACCCCAGGGCTTACAGTGAAGTAAGCCAGGCCCAGCGGGTCTTGCAACAGCCGCTCAAAGGACAGGGCCCAGCTGGCCACAGGCTGCTCCTCCGTGGAGAAAGGGCTGCTGGGGCCACTGGGGAGGCTGTGGATGCTGAGGGAACTGCCTCTGCCCTCACCCTGGCCTTGGGAACCTGCTGTACTGGTGAGTTCTGCAGAGAGATGGGTAAGTTTGGGTGAGCCTTTTACTTCCTCAGCCTGTGGCCCAATCTGCCTTGCAGACAGCCATGTACTCTGCAAGTACATTACCTGAAAGACCAGCAAGCGGGTGCTCATTCCCACCTCCCTGTCCCTCTCTACCTCCCGGCCATGCCTCATCCACACATTCCGTCACTTACCTCCATCAGAGACAGCCAGAACCTAGGAGAGACCCAAGGTAGAAGATCAGAGAAGAGCCCTATACACTCTGTAAGAAATTGTAAGGCCAGACCTCCAGTGAGCTAGAACGGTGTTTTCTGCCTAGAGTCAGGCTAGGTGTCTCTAGAAAGTCGTTACTGCATAGCGTTTTGCTAAGGTTGTCCTGGCCACCTTTCCATCATGTGCCAGCCACTGTGTGCTGAGACTTACTCAGGGTCTTAGTGGTCCCCCGTTCCCTTCTCTCTCTCAGTCCCTACTAGGTGAGCCCAGGTGTGCATACACTTCAGTCTTGCCTTTGCCGGGCACTATCTGTATGAATTTGGGCACATTAGCTCACTTGTTGGCTTCCATCTGTAAATAGGGGATGATACTACAAATGATAGCTTTCTCCCAGGAACTGTGTACACTATTTATCACACCGGTTAGTGCATAGTAAGGGCCATGCCAATCTTGTGTTTGAGGAGGGGAGATGTTTCCATAGCTAATGAATGACCTCGTTGTGCCTGTTTCTCCTTGGTTACTCATCCCGCCCTACCTTGGGCATGGCATGGGATGCTGTTTTAGTGGCACAGAGCAGCCAGCAGGGCCCCCTCTGACATTCAGGTTCAATAGATCAGGATGGGGCTCAAAGTGCTCTGTTTCTAACAGGCTTCTAGGAAATTCTGGTGCTGGTCCAGGGGCCACAATGTGAGTAGCACTTTCACCCAGGCCAACTCCATTCTTTCCTGCAATGTATACTAATCTTGACTTCTCTAGGAATCTGAGTCACTGGTAAAACAGAACTTCACTCCCCCCCCAAATCTTGAAGTAGGTCTTGCAGTGGGTTTTGTTACTTTTCCCGCCCCCCCCCAGATGCTCCCCAGCTCTCCCACAGACCCCTACCCATGCATGGTAGACTCTGGGCCCTTTGTGCCCCACACCAACGTCTAACTCCAACCACACAACCAGCTTCCTGCCAATATCTGTCTCCAGATGCTCCATAAGCCGCTCAAACTCAACCAGTCTCGAGTGGACACCCTTCTGTCCCTATTATAAAGGTCCTGAAACAGCTTTCCTGTATCCTGTCTTTTTTCCATCACTTAGACTCCCAGACCTCCGACCCTCTTTACCTCCTACATTTTCCTAAGCCCTGTCACAGAAACTTCCAGCCCCACTGGAAGCTAGCCTGGGAAAGGCTCCCATGCCCTGTTCTCCTCTCTCTACTCTTTTTTTTTTTTTTTTTTGGTTTTTCGAGACTGGGTTTCTCTGTGTATCCTTGGCTGTCCTGGACTCGCTTTGTAGACCAGGCTGGCCTCGAACTCACAGAGATCCGCCTGCCTCTGCCTCCCGAGTGCTGGGATTAAAGGCGTGCACCACCACCGCCCGGCTCCTCTCTCTACTCTTGCCCTCAGGGCACCTAGGTCATGTGGAAGTCAGGACTGGCCTGCAGGATAATGTAAGATATGATTTGGTCTCCATGGGAAATAAATACATTTAAAGGGATCCCCTATGTTTAAAAATTAAGAGATTCCCATTGCTCCATTTTTCTATCTTCTAATAGTGATGTACAAGGTATCATGAACATCTTCTCGGAGTAGAAACCTTGGCTGGTCCTGAGCAGCCAGTGGCCTTCCGTACAGGGGATTGATTATCACTCTGCTCAAGGGACTGCAGGGTCTGTCTGATCCATCTATGTTAGTTTTGGAGGTAATGGGAGCAAGCACAGCCTAAACTACTTAAATTCAAATTTTGCACTCTGTGAACTTGGGAAGAATACTCAGCTATCTTTTTACTTTAGTTTGTCCTCTCTAAAAATTGGGCAAACAATGGCCCTGACTTCAAAGGACTTCTTCAGCTGAGTGAGTTAAACACTCAGTGGTGTGTAGTAAATGTTCTAGAACATTACAGCTACCTCCGTTCCGTCCATATCCACGGCTGATGCAGCCCGGTGGTTGAGTTTGCTACCGTGCAGAAGAGAAAATAACACAATTGTCTGAGCTCGCAAGGCAAAGACTCAAATCCTAGCTCTGCTTTTCTCTTGTTTTACAACCTTGCATGGGGGTTGAACGAGAAAGAAAGTTTGCAATTGCCAGAGCTGGGTGTGGGACCGGCTCTCAAGCACACCGCACTGCAAGCCGCCCCCTGTCTCCCCACACTCTGTCTCACACTCCTTCAGATGCCCTTCATCATTAGAGTCATCTCTCCCAACCAGGGTCCTCACTCCTCTCAGCTAAGGGTGGAAAGTCCTAGTTCCTAGGTGTGGGAGATCCTTTGCAATGCCTGAAGTCCCTAGGCAGTCTGTTATTTTCTTCCCCAGCACCTGCCTGCACCCCACCGCTGTCTTCTTCCCCCAGCTGCTCCACAGCTGCAGCTTGGCTCCAGCGCTTCGGTTCTCCCCCTATCTCTCCCCCTCTCAGTGTATGGCTTTACCCTTGGCAAGGATCCTTAGACTTTGTGCTGCCCTCCAATCCCAAATCAGCTGGTTCCTTGTAGGTAGCCCTCTCTGGGGAGTTCTTGACATAGACAAAGGCACTGGAACTGAAGCCAGCCACTCTAGGATTTTGTTTGGCTTTCAGAGGTTTTAGTTCTATAGTATCTTTAATTAAATGTCTGTGCCCTTCAGTAGGGGTGATTCCCAGGTTTTCCCCAGGCCCGTCCCTTCCCACCGTTCCACCCTGGGCTCGATATTCCTTGCCTGCCTCAGTAGGATTGCTGTTGCCAAGTTACAGTTACACCCCTACCTGCGCCTGACTAATGACCCCTCCAATGCCATTCCCCTCCTCCTTGCCTCCACCCTACACTTTATCAAACTTCTGTTTTCCCCACACCCCTACTTCCTGTTTAGCTGTTTCCTCTGCCTGAGCACCTACTTCCATAGCCCCCAGCACTGCTCCTGGATCCCTACCCATCATCAGTACCCCAAAAGCTGATCTCCCCCATTCTCTCCCCACTCACGACTAGGCCTCCCATCCCTGCAATCTGGTAGCTCCTGGAGGGCAGTCTTGTTGGAAAGAGAGTCCATCTGAAATCCCTGCTCCAGGGGCACCATCTTTGGCCCTATGCGCAAGCAGTCTTAAGACTAAGAAGCTGGCCCAGGTGCCCTCTCCATGCTTGGGCAGAGCTGCTCATCAGGGTCTGCTTCCATGTTGTCCCCTCACCCCCTATCGGGTTCTTTGTTCCAGCTTGCTTTGTCCCACTGGCTGTTGAAAGTACAACTGGGACAAAGCTGGAAGAGACCCAGAAATCTAGAGCTGGGAGGGAGGAAGGAGGGAGTTCAATTCCTGCTCAGTCACTTGAGTATCTGGAATAACTGATTGTCCTTGAGCCCATTCCCTGCCCCCCACCCCCACCCCCGCCACCCAGGGGGGGCACAAGGCCCAGATTTCCAGCTTCTGGGGGCTGCTGGGAGGCTAAGCAGGGCACACCTTGGTCAGAGCACCATCTATGACAAAGTGGGATCCAGAGGCTGCAAGGCATGGGGAAGTTGGGTTCCCCATGTGACCCCCAGTTCTCACCTCTGCTTGAGGAGCTGTGTAGAGTGAATGGAGGAAAAGGGGAAGAAAGCATGAGGAAGGGTGTGGCAGCCAGTGACACTCCCAACCCATGGTGGGCTCTGGCTTTAGTGTGTCGAGGCTCTAAGGGAATTCTGGTACCCAAGGATGCTAAGGGATCACCTCAAGGTTCCTGATCCAGCTGTGTTACAGACAACCCATATTCATACTCCACACTCAACACCTCTGTCCCCTGCAGCAGATGATATTGCTCCTGTTTTACAAGCAAGGAACCCAAGGCTCAGAGAAGTTATTAAAAAGTGGCAGAGGTAATATTAGATGCCAAGCTTGCCTTTCAACTATGGAGTTTGAAGATATCACCACATCTCTCCATGCTGCTTCCATATTATATATATTTGAAACATGGTCTCACTATGTAGTCCTGCCTGGGTTGGACTAGTAATCCCTATGTAGCCCTGGCTGGCCTGGCACTCACTATGTAGTCCTGCGTGGCTTCTAATCTCCAGAGATCCACCTGCCTCTGCCTTCAGAACACTGGTATTCAAGGCACATGTCACTGTACCCAGCCTTGCCACTTCCCTTATAGATAGGGGAGCGTGGAGGTCCAGGGCTTGTAGCCCTGAGCACAGGAGGGTGAGGCCAGTAGAGGTAAGATCTAAGGACTCTTCTTGAACTGCGCCCCTAGAGGGTTCAGATCTCAGAGAGAGAGCAATCAATTGATAAATACCCCAGGATTTCTCTCTCCCTGTTCACAGCTCTCACCAAGTCAGAACTTTATTCCAGTATTTTCAACCATGTCCCCTGTGCCTTTCCCAAGTTTACTGCCTGAACTGTGACCTCGCTTCACTCTTGTGGATGTCTACACAATCTTGGGTGCCTGATCCCTTCAGCTTGAGCCAGCTCCAGGGCTTTCTCTAAGCCGTGGCCCTTCTATACTGTACCCTTGCACTACCTGACCCTGAGTTGGACACCAGGAACATAGAGACACATGGGATTCTTGTAGATATCTTGGCCAGTGTGTGTTGGGGGGCCAACCCCGAGTTTCCACAAAGAGACATATGACTAACTTGAAGTTAAACACACTGACTCCCTTGGGGTATATCCTGCCACAGTCACTGTATGTTTTCCTATATGCAAGTCTCCCCCCAGGCCACTCCTGCGATAGCTTGCATACAATAACTTGAATATGCTTTAAGGACCATCTTCTACGGTGTTAGATGTTAATGGAGAAGATGGTTTTCCTCACCAGGCTCCTCTCAGGCTTTCTCCATTCCCGACCTACATCTCTTCTCCAAACCAGAACTTTATTCCAGTAACCTTCACTCATGTCTTTTGTGTCTCACTAACTAACTGGGGCTAACTGGCACTAACTGGAGGTGCTTGGGGGACAGGGACCTGGGTCTTAAGTGCTTACAGTGGGACAACGCAGAGAAGCCCCTGAGTGTATGAGTGAGTGCACAAATGATGTGACAGCTGGCACTGTGTGAATGTTTCTCTTGGAAGGGGCTAGGAGACTCTCTGAGTGACAGACAGGTTTCATTGCAGCTGAATGCCAGAAGGACGAGGTTGATGACTGGCACTGCCTCATCAGGGGAATGTTGGAGGATGGGGAGGTACCAGAGCCAGACAGTGCTGGGGGACTCAGGGTATGTGTGCTAATGGCGACCCTTCTATTCAACAACATATCAGTTTTGTTCCTCTGAGCCTCCCCTGTGAGATCACAACTGAACACCTTGCCCACAGACCCCTCTCAATTCTCATCTACACTGTAGCCACCAATGTCTGTCTTGCCATCCCTGCTCCAGCCAACTATGGCCTCATAAAACTGCCCATTGTCCAGCAAGTAGACATCTGTGAACCATGAGGTCTCAAGGGTCATACAGAGAATTCAGAGCTGATCTAGAAAGAACAGATATAAACATATGTGACAGTTGCTGAGAAGATCTGGGGCAGCTGTGGGCATGGCAGGACTCAGGGCAGAGCTTGTACCACCCTCTTTATTCAGAATGACTTTTGGATAGAGAAGCCATGGGCTGACACAGGAGGGACAGGCTGGGTCTTTCTCCAGCCCTCTCAGCTGGCCTGCATTTCTGGGTTCTGTCCCAGAAGTATCAATAAAACTATTCTTTTTTTGTTTGTTTGTTTGTTTTCGAGACAGGGTTTCCCTGTGTATCTTTGGCTGTTCTGGACTCACTTTGTAGACCAGGCTGGTCGTGAACTCACAGAGATCCACCTGCCTCTGACTTCCAAGTGCTGGGATTAAAGGCATGCGCCACCACACCTGGCAATTACAGACAACTGTGAACTGCCATGTGGGTGGTGGGATTTGAACCTGGGTCCTTTGGAAGATCAGCCAGTGCTCTTAACTGCTGAGCCATTTCTCCAGTCCCAATACAGCTATTCTTTTGGGGAAAGGCCTGGGCTACTTCTCTTTGGCTGTGTGGCCAGGTCACCTAGAGAAGAACAAGCCAAGTGCCTTGCCCACCCAGGGTGGGAGTGCAAAGCAAATGGGCTCTCTTTGGGTTTTCTAATTTGTGTAGGTAGTAGAGGAAATAGGATGAGGACAGAGCCAACTTTTGGAACTGATCTCCCTCCCACCCAAATAGTATGTGCTGGCAGTAAAGGGCTGCTGAACAAGAGAGGGAAACTAATCTCAGGAACTAGAAAGCAGAGATGGAAACTGGGATTGTTCAGCTGTTTAAGTGAGGCAGATCATTCTTAAAGAGGGGCTGGCTGGGCATGGTGGCGCACACCTTTGATCCCAGCACTCAGGAGGCAAAGGCAGGCGGATCTTTGTGAGTTCAAGGCCAATCTGGTCTACAAAGTAAGTCCAGGACAGTCAAGAATACACAGAGAAACCCTGTCTCAAAAAACCTAAAAAAAAAAGAGGGGCTGAAAATATAGGGGCTGCTGGGATAACATTCCCATAGCCTTCACAATCCTTCGAGGGTCTCATTCATCATGCCACTTAATCAACAGGACTTTGATCCATTCCAATTTCGTTTTACAGATGACAAATAGGAAAGGATCATTCTTGGGAAGAGACGACAGAGCTAGAACTGAATCCCAGGTCACTCTGGACCCACTGGCTTTGTCCCATGGCACTAGGCTAGGGCCTTAGGATAGGGGATATCAGGACACTGTTTGGTCTCCCTTGAGTTGTGTGGCGACCCTGCTGGGTGAGCCGAGTCCCTAAGGAGAAAGGGAAGCTCAATACAGCCTACCCCCTTCGGTGAATGAATGAGAAGAGCCGCAAACTCTGGGGGCACCTCTAGTTGGGAGTTAAACAGCCTGGACTGGGCATAATGGGATAGGGCAGCTGCAACTCGGGCATCCTATACTCAGTTGCACACCCCTCCCTCCTGGAAGCTAGGAATAGGACAGGCAAAGCTGTTCTTCCTGTCCTGTCCTTACTACTGACCCATTCTGGACTGCCCAAAGGATACCAGTTCTGGTGGGGCGCCTCTAGGGACCAAGTAAGGGTTGCTCTTAACCTTATCTTGGGCACCTAGAGCATGAGGAGAAGAGAGGAGGGCTGAGGCCCAGAGGTAAAGGGCTTGAGCAGTTGTAGGAGTGAGCAGGGAGCAGCGGGGCCACTGAGTCTCCATGTTACTCTGTAAGCAGCTTCAGTAATCCTAGTAGCAGATGCTAGAGCAGTGTGTCCAGCCTGCATGGCTCTGGGCTCATCCCTGGGGTTGCACCAGTGTCCTACCAGGGCATCTGGAAGAGTTCTGGGGTGTTAGCACCAGGTCCCACTGCCAGCAGTTGTCTGTACCCAACTTCTCCAGCCTGTTGTCAGCCCCCTGAGCTTCTCCTCAACCCTGCCGGGTGTGCCTCCTGGACTCCACCCTGGGTGTGCCCACCCCCTCCCTGAGGCTCTGGCTCAGAGCCCAGACTCACCATGCGCCCGTTGGGGACACCCAAGTGCTTGGGCTTCCCTGGCATACCGCCGCTGATCACAGGTCCCCACCACGGGGGGCCACCCACCACAAGGATGGTGGGAGCACCGGCCAGAGCTCTCAGGGTGGCAGGCAGGCAGTGGAGAGAGCTCTCTGTGCTCCTGCGGGCCCTTACATCCTGAAACACCAGCTCACTACCTCTTTTCTCTGCCACAGGAAGTGTCTCTATAGAAACCAAACCACAGAAAGAAGCAAGGTCTAAGAGAGCGAATGCCTCTTCCTACTCGCGCAGCACACACACACACACACACACACACACACACACACACACACACACAC
>CAJQZJ010004381.1:2199432-2216688 GCA_907164525.1 Lophiomys imhausi
CACACACACACACACACACACACACACACACACACACACACACACACTTTCATGCACACACACATGCCGCCAACGCACCCTTGGTTGCACCCCTTGCAAGCACCAACACACAGCAGAAGCCTCCTTGTGCCCAGTGAGGAGCCGGGAGTGTTCTGGTTTAGTCTGGGAGCTCCAAGGTTGTACAGAAGTGCATGGTCATGCAACTAGGCACTTTTGTACCAGGTAGTCTGGCAAGGGTTTCTATGGATGTGAGGACATGTGCCCGGGGTCCTAGGTATCCATATATGTGCTTTACTTAGCATTCATTTACTCCATACATGTTATGTGCCAGGCTTTTTTATGCATGCCTAACACCCCTTTCCCAGACAGTTTGCATGTGGGTACCAGTATCCCTAGGTTGTCATCTGATGGCCAGATGAGCAAAGAGGTAAATGCATTGCATGTGTGACCATGCATGTAGGCATGCTGTGTCATGAGCATGAACATGAAAGCTTTCTTTTGTAAGGGCATCTGAACCTTCAGAGGTACACATGTGAAGCTGGACATGGTGGCACATGCCTGTAATGCCAGCACTTGTGAGGTAGAGGCAGGAGAAACATAGTGAGTTTGAGGTCAGACTTAGTAGCTGCATGAGACTCAATCTATATCTATGTTAATTCTGTATCTCTATCTAGATATAAACAAAATGATATATACGTGCATAGTGCCTTGGACAGGTGCATATGACAGGCCCACACATAGGTAGGCCTATGTATAGTTGGACACCCCAGGGACCTGGTAGGCACCCATGCACTGATTGGTAGGAGAATGGATTGGGTACATCCATACCAAAGAGGTAAGTTAATCCATACTCATGTAGAAAGCCCACCTCAGTGCAGAATTGTCTTAGCTCAGACTCTATAAGAAAAATACCATGCCCAGCACTAGAAAGGCAGAGGCAGGTGGAGCTCTGTGAGTTCAAGGCCAGCCTTGTGTATATAGTTCCAGACCAGCCAGGACTACATAATAATACCCTGTCAACATGCAAGCAAACAAGTAAGCAAATGGGGCTGGACAAAGATGGCTCAGTGGTTAAGAGCAATGGCTACTCTTCCAAAGGACCCGGTTTCTATCCCCAGCACCACCTGGTACCTCATGACTGCTTATGACTCCATTTCTAGAGGACCCAATGTCCTGGTATGGCCCTGAAGGCACCAGGCATGCAGGGGGTACACAGACACACACACACACACACAGGCAGGAAAAACAGCCATCCACATAAAAATATTTTTTAAATTATTAAGAAAAAAATATTATTGACTGGGTGACTTGAACAACAAACTTTCTTTTCTCACCATTCTGGAGACTGGTGTGCCCAAGATCAAGCACTCACAGACATGTGGTCTGATACACCCTGGCTTGCAGTCTTTTTGGTGTGCCCACCTGTTTCAGAAAGCAGTGAGAAAGGAAGCATGCTCTCTTTGGTGTTATCTTATAAAGGACATTCATTCCATCATAACCAATCCATCCTCCAAATGATGTACATTCTGTCCAAAGGTCCCCATCGCCAACATTTCTGAATACCATAAAAGGAGTAGTTAGCCTTTCATAACCTGTAAAGGTAAGGATTCTTTGAAAACAGTTTATTTAGCTAATAAGTTTATTGTATGTGTGGGTACGTTGTCCATGCTGTGACATAGAAGCTGGAAGAAAACCTACAGAAGTTGGTTCTCTCCTCTCACCATGTGGGTCCCAAATAAAATTCAGATCATTGAGCTTGGTAGCAGGCAGGATCCTGCCCTGCTTGGTCATCATATTAGCCTCACCTGACTTTTTGAGACAAGGTCTCACTGTGCTTTGGTTTTTAGAGATATTATTATATATTGTGTGTATGTCTGTGTGTAAGTATGTGAGTGTGTGTGCCACTACATGAAGAGGCCAGAAGTGTCTGATATCCTGGAACTGAAGTTACAGGCAGTTGGGTGCTGTGAGTGCTGAGACTGAACTCAGATCTTATGCAAGAGCAGTACACACTCTTATGTATACAGTGTTCTGTCTGCAGGTATATCTGCAGGCCAGAAGAGGGCACCAGATTTCATTATAGATGGTTGTGAGCCACCATGTGGTTGCTGGGAATTGAACTCATGACCTCTGGAAGAGCAGCCAGTGCTCTTAACCGCTGAGCCATCTCTCCAGCCCGCAGTACACACTCTTAACTGCTGCGTCATCTCCAGCCGTAAGGTCTCACTATGTTGCCTAGATGGGCCGTTAACTTCTGGGTTCAAGGAATTCTTCTACCTTAGTATGTCTTTCCTGGCTGGATGTAGAAGATAGTGAGACTCTAGAGGATCTTAGAGCCACAAGGTGAGAGAAGCAGGGTGTCTGTCCTGGTGTATGGAGGCATGGGATCCATCAACCTGGAACGCCAGCTTTGGATAATTCCGAGAGCCCACAGAAGTGAACTTGGTACCAGTGCACATATTAGAGTCCATTTGTTACAGTAGCTATCACAACCCTGGTTTATTTACCTCTTTCTGAACACCTTGTTCCTGGCCACCCAGACAGGATTTGAGCTGTGTAAAGTTAGGGTTGCTTTAGGGGCTGGAACAGTGGCAAAGATGATCTCATTAAGATCCTTATGGGCTGAGGATGTAGTTCATTTGGCAGAGTGCTTGCCCAACATGTATGAAACCCTAGGGTCAGCTCCCAGCACTGCAGAAAACTAGGTATGGTGGTGAAACCTGTAATCACAACAATAGAGGAAGGAGGATCAGGGAGTTCAAGGTCATCCTCTGTTACATAGCTAATTGGAGGCCAACTAGGCTCCAAGAGACTTTGTCTCAAACAAGCAAGTGCTTATGCAGCAGCTCATTACTACAATCCCAGCACTCAGGAGTCTGAGGCAGTAGGATTGCCATGAATTTCCAGTCTGGGCTACTAAAGTGCTTATGAAGTTAGAAAGGAAGCTCGCTAATACTGTGCCTGTGTAGGCACAAGCAAAGCACTTGATGTGATGCCCAGCACAGAATAAATAAATGAGTGAATAACATGCTTGTGAGGGAACTTATGTGACATGACTGAAGTCTGTCTGTCTGCTGTGCCATGGACCCCAAGCTTCATTCAGATTTCTTGGGGTGCTTTATAGTTTTACAAGTCCTTCCTCCTAGCAGGACTTCACTTGGCCCCCATGACCATTTTGTGAAAGCTGCTCATCACTCCTGTTTGGCACATCAGAGGACAGTGAGCTGTCTGTCTGATCACATGGCATCCTGCTCATATTTCTTCTGTGGACAGGAAGCAGACAGAGGTGAGTGTTGGTGCATAGCTTGTTTTGACCTTTTTCTTCAGCCATGTAGCAGCACACGCTCTTCCCTATTCAGTTACCCTTTCCTGGAAACACCTTCACAGACATACCCAGAGATGTGTCTCAAAGCTCATTCTAAACCCAGTCAGGTTGACAATGAAGATCAGCCATCACACCCTCTGTCCTTTATGGATTCCAATTCCACATCTTTTCTCATTTGGTTGGGACAGGTTCTTGAGTAGCCCTCAGGTGGCCTCAACCTCCTTATGTATCTGAGGATGACCTTGGACTACTGGTTCTCCTGCTTCCACCCCCCAAGTGTTGTGATTACAGGAATGTGCTACAATGCCAAGTACCACAAACTCCGAATCTGTTCCAAACCCTTGTGTTCCTTCTTAAGTTTGCACTCTAGCCACACTTCCTCTGCTAAGAAAGGCCTCTTGGGTAAACTCCCATAAACTCCTCCATGTTGCTCCTAACCCAGGTTCTAGAACAAATGCTCTTTCACCATTTAATTACTTCCCATGTGGACTTTTCTAAATTTCTGGGACTCAGTTGTGACCACACCTGACAGACTCAGTCCTCAGTTGAATTTCAGTGGAATGGACACACCCCAGTCTGTACGGGTGTAGGTAAATGCTCTGGAAGAGAGTGGACATTAGCAGACAAGAGGCAGAAGGCTTTCATTGTACATGTATGTTCTCTTTCTCTGTCTCTACGTGCATACACATACATACATACATATATATTTACAAACATAACCCTCATATCAGCAGGATTTCTACCTGTGGTTTCAACTAAGTATATATTGAAGATATTCAGAAAAAAAATTGTTTCTTGCCTTAGTTAGGGTTACTATTGCTGTGATGAAACACCATGACCAAAAATAACTTTGGGAGGAAAGGGTTTATTCAGTTTATACTTCCACATCACTGTTCATCACTGAAGGAAGACAGGACAGGAACTCAAGCAGGGCACGAACTTGGAGGCAGGAGCTGATGCAGAGACCATGGAGGGGTGCTGCTTGCTGGCTTGCTCAGCCTGTTTTCTTTTTTTTTTAAATTTAATTTAATTTAATTTTATTTTATTTTTGGTTTTTCGAGACAGGGTTTCTCTGTGTAGCCCTGGCTGTCCTGGACTCAATTTGTAGACCAGGCTGGCCTCGAACTCGCAAAGATCCGCCTGCCTCTGCCTCCCAAGTGCTGGGATTAAAGGCGTGCGCCACCACTGCCCGGCTGCTCAGCCTGTTTTCTAATAGAACCCAGGACCACAAGTCCAGAGATGGCACCTCACCACGGGCTGGGCCCTCCCCCATCAATAACTAATTAAGAAAATGCCCTATAGTTGGATCTTATGGAGGCCTTTTCTCAACTCAAAGGTTTCCTCCTTTCAAAAGACTCTAGTTTGTGTCAAGTCGACATAAAACTAGCCAGCATACTTCTTACTGAACACATACAAACTTTTCTTGTCCTTCTTTATCAACATCACTATTATATACAATTTATTAAATGTAATCTAGAGATCACTTAAATTATAGTGGAGGCCATGCATAGTGGAACACGCCTTTAATTCTAGTATTCAGAAAGGAGAGGCAGATAGATCTGAGTTCAAGACCAAGCTGGTGCAGCAAGTACTCCTAATCCAGGCCATCTCTGAGGTTCCTGAAATGAGGATTTTTAATGTAAATTTAAGTGCCTTGATGTAAAAATATTGGGAGCTAAATATTTTACTTAGTAGATTAACCATTGTTCAACTATTCAGAGCCAGCTGTCTTGGACCTTTCACAAGCACTTTGTATGTCAACAGGAACACTTTTTGGAGCCAGATGACTTCCGGCCTTCACGCAGGTCCCATGTCAGGATCCGGTCTGCCTCTCCTGCTTCAATATGACTGTGCCTGAGTAATTAATTGGTGGTAGCGAAGGCTCTCAAATAGCTTGGCTCTTTAAATCTTCAGAGGAGTGGTGCAAGCTAGAGATGGTTTAAAGATTCGCTCCACCCACCTAGTCCAGAGTGGCGTTGTGATTGAACTCCAGGCTTTCTATTTCACGCCAGTGCTGCTTTTCCCACTGTACTGGGAAAGGTCATTTCAAAGATAGGATCTGTCCAGAGCTTTGGGGTTGAGCGGTCTCGATGCCCGAAACTTGAGCAAGCAGCTCACGAAAACTACACGTTCCAGCATGCTCCACTTCGAAGACAACACTTGCTCTCCTCCAGCCCAAAAGAAACCTCTGCTTCTCGTTGGTCAGGAAGCCTAACGTGCTACTCCATGATTGGTTGGCTCTCTTGTCGCTCGTAAGACTCTTGGCCGTGGCCAGCTGACAGGCGAACAGAAACCTCTAAAGTTATGAAACCGCGCTCTACTAGGATAGGAGGCTGCCCAGCCAATAAGGCTGCCATTCCGCTGACTGCGAGGCTTTCCTTCTTAACTCTCCGGTGATACTAGTTTGGAGGGCTTCCGGCCGGAGACATTAGAAAAGACACCCGGAAGGCGGAAGTCTTAGGGCGGAAGTGGCCGAGAGAAAAGGAGAATGGCGGCCGAGGCCTGGCTATGGCGCTGGGGCTGGGGCTGGGGTCAGCGGTGCCCAGGGAGGCCTGGGCTTCCTGGCCCCGGCCCAGGCCCCACTACACTTCTTCATTTTCTTCTGTTGCTGGGGCCAGTGGCTGCGGATATAACCGACGGCAACAGTGAATACCTTAAGCGGGAGCACTCGCTCATCAAGCCCTACCAAGGTGAGGCCTGCAGCAGGAAAAAGTGAAGGGTGAGGACATGGGACTGGAGTGGGTTGGAAGAAGGCATGTTCTCTGTGTTGAGCAGAGCAGCGCTGTAGATTTCTGGCGCGGCCTTTGGGCACCTGTATATGTTTCTCTATTCACAGGAGTCGGTTCCAGTTCCATGCCGCTCTGGGACTTCCAAGGCAGCACAATGCTTACGAGCCAATACGTACGTTTGACCCCTGACGAGCGCAGCAGGGAGGGCTCAATTTGGAACCACCAGGTGAGTCTTTCCCAAGAGGCTAGACATAAGCGTTCAGGGATCCAAGAATCCTTGCTTCCTCAGCAGCCAAGCTTAGTGTATACATGTACTCCTTTTGTGTCCTGCGGATTTTCCGTCCTGGTCACACAAGTCGTAAGAGAGAATGAATATGGTGTAGTTACTGTGTGTCTGAAGCTGTGCCTGACACTTACTTACACTTTCACTTAATTTCCTTAGAAACCATGCAAGGTAAGTAATGATGTCCCTATATTAATGACTTAAGAAGCAAGAAGCTAAGGTATAAGAGTTGAGCGTCTCTAAAGTCACATAACAGGAAATGAGTGGAGTTGTCAGACTAAAATTGAACCTACTTAATTGTGGGATAGAAGAGACTGTATCTTTATTGTGTAGTTTTCAGTGTGTTGGGTACTGACCTTGCCACACCTTACCAGATTTAATTCCAAACAGGGTGTTTGGAATAGATAGATTTGGTGACTGTAAGCTGAGGCAGTATAGCCACTGAATGGAATAAACAGAATTTAACCTTACTTTCTGGTGTCCACACTCATCAGCTCACCAGATACACTTGATACCTGCTGCTTGGCAGTGGGAGAACCCTTTAACATACTTAGCAGACCTAATTACCTTTCTCAGTGCTTGGTTGAGAGTCTTGTCATCAGCTATATGTCCACTGGACTTATGGGCAGTTTTTGTATCTGTGGCCTTTGCCTTGGAGAACTGGGAGCCTGAGATGCCATTGTCTTGTCAGGTGGGAGCAATGCTGTGCGGTGTCTACACTGGGGAAGTATATATTGGGAAATGGGAGAGAAGTAATAATTTGGGGATAGGCCATGGCTTAAAAAGAAACCTGCTTCTCCCTAGCCTGCTTGATCTAACCCTTCCCACTGCCCACACTATTGGCCAGTATCCTAGCTTTCTCCCTTGTGCTCTCTTGGCACTTCTGGCTGATTTTGTCATTTAGTTCTGGGAGACTACACTGTCCTTGTGTTGCTTCATTTGCTTGTTCCCTTGGCACCTCCTCTCTTCCTGCCTTGTGCCTCCACACTGCTGCTAGGGGCATCTGTGGGTACTTACTCTCTTCGTTTGGCTTTGGCCCTGATCCTTAGAGCCTGAGGTGTTTCCTGAGTGGAAAGCTGCGTCATATCTGCAGCCTGTGGTCCCATGGGGCTGTTTCTGGGCCCCTCACTTCTGCCCATGCTCCACCCTGACCTTGCAAGTGTACTTTCCCCCTTCCCTCCTTGGTCGTCTTTTTGTTCCCAGGCCAGCCTTGCACCAGCTTGGGCTGTTTCCCCATGTGCTGTCTTAGTGTTCTATTGCTGTGGCGAGACATCACAACCATGGCAACTCTTAAAAAAGAAGCATTTAGTTGTGGCTTGCTTACAGTCTCAGAGGTTTAGTGTGTTAATGTCATGGCCAAGAACATGGCAGGAAGTGTGGTGGCATACAGGCAGTCATGCTACTGGAGAGGAGCTGAGAGTTCTCCATCTAGATGCATGGGCAGCAGGGAGAGAGAGACACTGGGACTGGCTTGGGCCTTTGAAACCTCAACACACACACACACACACACACACCCTGTGACACACTTCCTCCAGCAAGGCCACACCTCCCTACCCTTAAGTAGTGCCACTCTCTAACCCACATATGTAATACATGCTTCTTGGGTCCATTCCTTTTCAGACCATCACAAGCAGCAAAGAAGCCATTTGAGAGAGATTCTGGGCTACCTCTTGTACATGAGAAATTTAAATTTGTTTTTAAATACATATGAGCTATTTGGGTCGCTTTTTAATAATTGTGGCATGGTCAAGGATTTCTATCCCTGGGCATTTTAAAAAAATTCTAGTGGTTTTTTTTTTGAGGGGGGGCGGGTTGTTGTTTTTGTTTTTTTGAGACAGGGTTTCTCTGTGTAGCCCTGGCTGTCCTGGGCTTGCTTTGTAGACCAGGCTGTCCTTGATCTCACAGAGATCCACCTGCCTCTGCCTCCTGAGTGCTGGGATTAAAGACGTGTACAACCATGGCCGGCCGTGTTATTATTTTTTGATACCCAAATGTTTTAACCTAATTTTTCTCCCCCCCCCTTTAACCACCTATAGCATATTTGAGGCTAGTTTGCTAAATCTTTCTGCCTATGGTTTCTGAGTATTAGGATTACAAGTGTAAGCTGCCATTCCAGCCAAAACTTTTATTTTGAAACATTGTGAAGTCACATGCAATTGAAAAAATAATAGAAAGCTGAACCTGTTGGCATATCCCTGTAACCCCAGCTACTTACACTGAGGTAGGAGGATCACTAATTCAAGGCTTACCTGAGCTAAGAGTGAGTTCAAGGCTAACCAGAGCAACTTAGAAAACCTTTATCTCTAAGTCAAAAAATAACGGGATGGTTCAGCAGATAAAAGTGTCTGCTGCTCAGGCCTGACAACCTGGGTTGAACTCCCAGAATCCACAGAGGAAGGAACTGGTCGTTTCCCACAGTTTTCTCTACTATATGTTCATGTGTTTTCCTCCATAAATAACAATGAATAAAGATTAGAGACAAGGAAGGGAGTTCTGGTAAGTTTGCTAAGAGTGTAGGGAAGAAATGGGCTATTTGACACACTGGGTTCAATCCCAGCACTGCAGCAATAAGTAAATTAATGAATGAATGAAGAAATAGAGAGGGGTTGAAGAGATGGCTCAGTGTTTAAGAGCAGTGTCCACTCTTCAAGAGGTCCTCAATTCAATTCCCAGCACCCACATGGTGGCTCCCAACCATCTATAATATGTGTGATCTGATGCCCTCTTCTGGCATGCAGGTGTACATGCAGACAGCACTCACACATAAAATAAATAAATAAATCTAAAAAAAAGGAAATATAGAGCTTAGTTTTGGATTTCATCTCACATTTCTTCCATTTAAAAGATGACTGACATATTTGGGTTACCTTTCTCTCTTAGTTTTCTTCCCTGTCCTCTCCTCTCTGGTCTTGACAACTTCAGTTGAACATTTCTTATTCATTTTCCCTCTCTTTTTTTTTTAAGTTTTTCATGTTTCTTTTTTATTTATTTATTAATTTTGGTTTTTCGGGGCAGGATTTCTCTGTATATCCTTGACTGTCCTGGACTCACTTTGTAGACCAGGCTGGCCTTGAACTCACAGAGATCCACCTGCCTCTGCCTCCCGAGTGCTGGGTCTTTTTTATTTTTTATGTGCATTGTATTTTGTGTGTATGTATGTCTGTGTAAGAGTGTCACATCTGGGCTGGAGAGATGGCTCAGCAGTTAAGAACACTGGCTGTTCTTCCAAAGGACCTGGGTTCAAATCCCAGAACCATATGGCAGTGCACAGCTGTCTGAAATGGCCGGGCGTGGTGGCACACGGCTTTATTCCCAGCAGTCAGGAGGCAGAGGCAGGTGGATTTCTGTGAGTTCAAGGCCAACCTGGTCTACAAAGTGAGTCCAGGACAGCCAAGGGTGATACACAGAGAAACCCTGTCTTGAAAAGCAAAAAAAAAAAAAAAGAGTGTCAGATCCTCTGGAACTGGGGTTACAGACAGTTGTGAGCGGCCATGTAGGTGCTGGGGATTGAACCAGCGTTCTCTAGAAGAGCAGTCTGCCCTCATTTTTTTAACTTTTATTAATTTAGAATTTGTGTGCTTGTTTCTCTGGGTTTTAATTATTATTGTTGTTTATATTTGTGCTTCTGTGTGTATGCTAATGTGTGCTGGTGCCTGAGAAGGCCAGAAGATCCCATCTGAGCCAGAGTTAGAGGCAGTTGTGAATGCTGGGAACTGAACTCAGGTCCTCTGGAGGAACAGCTACTGCTCTTTAATTGCTTAGCCATCTCTCCAGCCTCTTGTTATCCTGGGCAGTAGGTACCCAGATGGCAGGTGGTTCAGATGTCTAAGCAGGTAGGAGGCAGAAGCAGGAAGTTTGCTAGCTCAAGGCTCTCCTGAATTACATACATAGCAAGAACCTGTTTGCTTGTTTTTTTGAGACAGGGTTTCTCTGAGTAACATCTCTGGCTGTCCTGGACTCACTTTGTAGACTAGGCTGGCCTCAAACTCACAGATACCTGGCTGCCTCTGCCTCCCAAGTGCTGGGATTAAAGGTGTGCGCCACCATGCCCGGCTATAGACCCTGTTTTAAAATGATAGGGCCAAAAGTGCACAAAACCTGGTTTGATGTGTGATACTGCAAACTCTACACACATGCACACACGCATGCACACATGTACCTTGTGGCTGGCCTTTATTTCAGCCTCTTTTGTTGTGAGCCATGCGACTGTGCAGTCAGGTATTGCTGTGTGTTCCAGTTCTGGACTGACTGTATAGCTTGCTCTTCTTCCTTTCTGAACCTCCTCTCCATGTAGATCTGGATCATTTCCTTCTCCAGGAAGAATGAAAGACAGTGGGAGAGGGCTGCTGGTAATTAATTCTTTTAATTTTTTGTTTTGTTTTCTTTGTCTGAAGTTGTTTTAATTTCATCTTTTTTCTTTATGGGTACATTTGCTAAATGTAGGCTCTCCTGATGGCTGCCTTTTTATTTCATTAATTGTTAGCACCTTTGAAGGTGGTCTGTTACTATTTTTTATATTTTTTTTGGTTGTGAGCCTAGCCTTTAACGGCTGAGCCATCTCTCCAGCCCATGTTACTATTTTTTAACTTCTGGTTGTTGTCAAAAATACCTGTCTGCTTGATGTGGTGGCTTGCGCCTTTACTCTCAGCACTCAGGGGGCAGAGGCAGGCAGATCTCTGTGAGTTCGAGGCCAGCCTGGTTTACAAAGTGAGTTCCAGGACAGCTGCTGCTCTGTTCAACACAGAGAAACCCTATCTCGAAAAACGAACAAAACAAAAATCTGTCCCTTCCCTCAAGGTGGGTTAATCTGTTCCCTGTTTATGCTATTCTAATGAAGCATTACCGAGGGATAACTTTCAAAACGAAAGTGTTAAAGTTTAGAGTCAGAAAGCCCAGATAGCACGGTGCTGGCTCTGGTGAGGGCTTCCACAGGTACATACATCACTTCAAGGCAAAGGGCATTATGAAGTTGGGTATGCTGGGATAGGACTTGGGAGTTGGAGGTAGGGAGATCAGGAGTTCAAGGCCAACCCTAGATACATAGTGAGTTCTAGGACAGCTTGGGCTTTGTGAGATACTGTGTTGTCTCAAGACCAGCAAAAACAGGCTTGAGAGATGGCTCAGTGGTTAAGGGCATGGTCTGCTTTTGTGGAAGGCCTGAGTTAGATTCCCAATAATGTTGGCAGAACACAGCAGCCAGTATGATCCTCTGATCACCACAGGCACCAGTGCTCACTTGCAATAATTAAAAATAATAAAGTACATCTTAAAAAAACCAAACAAAACCAGCACAGATAGCATCACATCAGGAATACATGAAAGGGAGGATCACAGAGACTAGGAATGGCTGGTACCCACCTCCCCAGGTGACCTCTGAGAGGTCACCTTTTTATATGGGCTTATAGTGTCAGAATGGAGTCAGGGCAAGCGTTACACCCTTACACCCACAGCTCACAAAGTCACTCTTCCATGGTCACGTACACTCAGTTCATAGCACATTGTCACTGCTTATCACCGTTGAAGTTTGTGGCAGTCACAAAATCTCTGCCGCTTTGCTTCCAGGCTCTTGTGAGAACTTAGAAGCTGAATTATTTGTGCCTTTTCCTCTGGGATCTTACTATCAATTCTGAATCTTTCTCTTTTTTTCCCCCCTCTGCTCCATTCTAGGTATTTTTGCCTGAGTAATCTTGGATACATTATCTCTTCACCTGTTGTTAAGTTTGTCCATTATGTTATCATACGCTGTTCTAAAATTTTGTTTCTTAGTGTGAGTTTAAGAATACCACTGATGCTTGGACATGGTTTCTGGGAGCACAGTCTCTGGAGTTCAGCTGCTTTCTTGAATTTTCATTCACACTCTGTCTCTGTGGTGCCTCGTTACTTGTCATCCTCCTGAGATTGCATTTCTAAAATTGTAGAAGAAAGTTGAGGACTGGCAGAGAATCACTTAGCACTAATTCCAGGGAAGAGGACTTAACATGGAGCTTCGTCTCTCCCTGGGTGGGCCCTTCTAGTGTACTTTCTTTTAAGACTTCAGACCCAACTTGGACAAGGCTTCTGTCTCCTTCAGTGGGCCTTTAATTAGGTTCCTTGTCCTTCGGTCCTTTTTGTTTTGTTTTTTCAAGACAGCGTTTCTCTGTGTAACAGAACCCTGGCTGTCCTGGATTCTCTTTGTAGACCAGGGTGGCCTTGAACTCACAGAGATCCACCAGCCTCTGCCTCCAGAGTGCTGGGATTCAAGGCATATGCCACCATGCCTGGCTGGGTATTTTAATTTTTGAATTGAAATTGAATTTCCTGGTTAGTACGTATGTACTACTAGAATAGTATGTCTCATTGTGCTATCCAGTTCTTTTGTTTGTCTTTTATTCCCAAGCCAGGTTCTTTTTTCCCTTTGGGAACTGTGCAAACAGTAACATGACCACCTCTAATTGAATATAGTTGGGGAGATTTTTATTCATGGCCAAGAATAGAAGTGGGAGATAAACTTGAAAATCAACTCCTCAACCCTGAGGATCAGGAGTTGGTGGGGTAGGCTTGGAAGGGGAGAAGTCTTTATGTTTGGGGAGTGATATCTTTCTGAGTCACCTCTTTTCACTCCTTTTGTGGTTCCTCGCCTGCCCTGCTGCTGTCAGCCATCAGCCCCAGGGTTGCAGTCTGTGTGCGTGGGGCTATGATGATGCTGGAGGTGACTCGTGCAGCCTGCTGCCAGTCAGCCCATCCGAAGTGGGTTACGGCATCCTCACAGATGAACAAGCTCAGGGGGAGAGAGTAGCTAGGTTACTGTGGTAAACCCAAAAGCTACTTGGGGGTGGGGGGAAGGTCTCTCTCTCTCTCACCTATAGCTTTAAGTCGCTGAAGGAAGTCAGGGCAGGGACTTGGGTAGGAGCTGATCAGAGGCTGTGGAGGGGTGCTGCTCATCAGCTTGCTTCCTATGGCTTTCTCAGGCTTTTTAAAAAACAGCATCCAGGACCACCTGCCCAGGGATGGCATCGTCCTCTGTCAGCTGTGCCCTCCCACATGAACCATCAAGAAAATACACCAAGGCTTGCCATGGACCAGTCTGCTGGGGACATTTTCTCAATAGAGATTTCCTCTTCCCAAATGACTCTAGCTTGTGTCAAGTTGACATAAGACAGTTATCTAGGGTCTTTCTGAAAGAGTGACCTTCAGCCCCTCAGAGGTCAGTAGTGCCATCAGTGCCCTCCTCTGTGATGCTCGTCTGTCTTCCCAGCACTGGGTGCTACACAGCTACCATTTCATCTTTTCTTCTCCCAGTATCTGTGGTACCTAAGTCCAAGTGCTCTTGAGATTGGCATTGTTAAACAGCTGCGTCAGATTGAGTGGGGTGGCACATACCTGTAATCCCAGCACTCAGGAGGCAGAGGCAGAAGGGTTACTTTGAGATAGAGGCCAGCCATGGATACATAACAAGACCCTGTCTCAGACACACACACAGGATAGACAGGGCTGTTACACAGAGAACCTTCTCTCAGAAAACCAAAAAAAAAAAAAGTGGGGTGGAGTGGTTAAGAGTATTGGTTGTTATTCTATAGGATCTGGGTTCAATTCTCAGCACCCACATGGCAGCTCACAACTGTTTGTAATTGAAATAGGGAATCTAAAAGTATCATAGACACAAAATGGGCAACCCCCCCCCCCAAAAAAAACCCTACAAAAAATCATTAAAAAACAAAAAGGAGCAACTTGAAGCCCACCACCAACCAAGAGGTGTCTTTGCCATCACTTGCATTGGATGTCAATCACTTCTTTGTTATCTGCCATTCTGATGGGCATATCTTGTTTCAGTTTTTCTAGATGGATCGCTTTGTGATGTGCTGGCTACAAACTGGAATATTTCCTGAATGCCTGGATTATAGGGATGTTGCCACCGTGCCCCTGCTTCTGGTTGAGTGCTTTCTCACTTCTTCACTCACCAGTCTGTCAAAGTGTGTTAACACTTCACTTGTCTCAGGGAGCCTCCTGGTGGTTGTTAGCAAGGCCAGGAAATTTCTCTGTGTGTAAGCAGAGCTGGCTCTGCACTCGGTGTTCTTGACTGCTCGGAGCACCTTCTTCCCCTGAGCATCCCATGGCACCCGACTGTGTCCAGGCAGGGATGGGTTTGCCAAACCACACCGGGGTTTCCTGTCTTCTGGACAGAAATTGGGTGTGTCCACACAGGGATGGGTTTGCCGAACCACACCGGGGTTTCCTGTCATCTGGACAGAAATTGGGTTTTGCTTTCAGCTGGACTTATGTGTGAGTTCTAGCTAGCAATGGTCCAGCCATTTAGCTTACCTTGGAAGGATTTTAGAAGAGAAGCCAAGGGCTGTAGAAAGGAATAGGTTTAATTTATATTAAATGCCTGATGGCTGTGGGGAGTATAAGAACTAGCCAAAGTTTCTATCAGACTTGGGTATGAAGACCACTTTTTCTTCTGTTTCATCTTGGACAAGTTATTTTGCTTCAAAATATTTGTTTTTTAATTTAAAACATGTGACTTAAATAGGGCTGGTAATCCTTGCTAAGATCCCAGGACTTAATGGTTAAGAATGATGAAACAGGATTGGGGTTATACCCTGGGGAAAAGTGAAGGAAAAGGCCTGGGTTGACAAGCTGAGCCTCGCATAGCCTGGAGACACCATTTGGCCTCCCTCCCTCATTTAGGGGCCAATAGCACTAAGGTCCTGTTGCCTGACCCTTCTACCTAGAAGTGAATGCCTAGTTTTGGTAGGGAGTGGCATAAGCATGTGACAGCATGTGCCGGACTCCACTGTAGCTTGCTTGAAAGTCTTGGTAACTCTGAGGGGCTTCTGCTCCTTTTCCAGCCATGTTTCCTCAAGGACTGGGAAATGCATGTCCACTTCAGAGTCCATGGCACAGGGAAGAAGAATCTTCATGGAGACGGCATCGCCTTGTGGTATACCCGAGACCGCCTCGTACCAGGTGGGGAGGTACACCTGAGCTCGGGTGCCTTGCTGGCCCAAGAGTGGGACAGACATAGGCATGGCTGCAGGGCCTCCAGGGCAGTGGGGATGGCCGTGACAAGTGGCCTGCCTGTAGTCACTCTGCACATCCTGTTGGGAGACTGCTGAGCTCACTCTGAGCAGGCAGGTGGCCCTGCAGCCCAGTGCTACTTGACCCCTTCTGATGGCTTCACCATTCTGCCTGCTTACTATTTTAGGGTTTAGAGACTTTGACTATATCCCAGTCTGCTTTAAAACTCATTAGCCCAGCCGGGCGGTGGTGGCGCACGCCTTTAATCCCAGCACTTGGGAGGCAGAGGCAGGCGGATCTTTGTGAGTTCGAGGCCAGCCTGGTCTACAAAGCGAGTCCAGGACAGCCAGAGATATTCAGAGAAACCCTGTCTCGAAAAAAAAAAATAAAAAAAAACCAAAAAACTCATTAGCCCAAGCTACCTAAACATGAAAGTGTTCCTTCTGCCTCAGTCTTTCAAGTTGCACTGCAGGCATAACTGCACCTGGCTGTTTTCCTGTATATTTTCAAAATATCTGTGTGTGTGCGCGCGCATGCCCATTTATGCCACAGCACCAGTGGAGATCAAAGCATAGCTTTGTAAAGTCAGTTCTGTCTTTCCTCCTTCATGTATTTTCTGAAAATGGACTTAATTCTTCAGGCCTGCATGGCAAGGGCCTTTACCTGGTGAGCCATCTCATGGCCCCATTCTGCCATTTTTAAAGGCCAAAACCACAAAGGCTGGCTTTCAAAGATTGCAACTAGCCAAGCGCAAAGCACCTCCTCTGGGGCCTTGCAGAACATCTGCCGCTTGTAGCTTCAGCTTCTTCCTGTGGCTCCGTAACTGTGTTGTAGGTTGGGCACCACCAGTCCCTAACACTTGCCATGGTGACTGCCCCTCATAGTTAAGGCCTCAGCCTTTGTTGCTGTTCAAGATAGGACCTTGCTATGGCCGTGGGTGACCTGGTGCGATGTAGCCGACACTGTCTTTGAGCTCATTGCAGTCCTGTCTTCAGTTCTCTGTACTGACAGAGGCCTGGGCCCCTCTCCACCTGCTTTGTCCTTCAAGGTTCCTTCCTGGGTAAGGTGTCGATGGCAAGGCTGCCTTTGACCTGTTCTGAAAGTATCTCCTAATTCCAGGGCCTGTTTTTGGAAGCAGAGACAACTTCCATGGGTTAGCCATCTTCCTGGACACATATCCCAATGATGAGACCACTGAGGTAGGGCTCTCTTCTCTTCTGTGGAGCAGGTGAGCAAGGACTGGGCAGCCAGCTGAGGCTGGGAAGTAGGACTTTGCTCTGGTCCTGGGAAAAGCATCCTGCAGGGTGGGATGGTGTGTGTATCCACTGGCTGACTGGGTGTAGAGTAACCAGTGTCTTGGTTCCAGCATGTGTTCCCGTACATCTCGGTGATGGTGAACAATGGCTCTCTGTCATACGATCATAGCAAAGATGGACGCTGGACTGAGTTGGCAGGCTGCACAGCTGACTTTCGCAACCAGGACCATGACACCTTCCTGGCTGTACGCTATTCCCGTGGCCGCCTCACGGTAAGCAGGCATGAGGTGGGGAGGCCACTGGGCCGGTGCTGATTCTGCAGAGAGGCTCCAGGAGTTAGCCGGTGGGCCTGGGTGTGTGCTTGACCTGCCCGCTGACTGCAGGTGATGACAGACTTGGAGGACAAGAATGAATGGAAGAATTGCATCGATATCACGGGAGTACGCCTGCCCACTGGTTACTACTTCGGAGCCTCTGCTGGCACAGGCGACCTATCTGGTGAGCGTGCAAGAGATCATTCTCAGCAGTTAATCATCTTCTTTCCTCTGTTTTCCTTAAGTCTTCCTGATTTTTACCATCAACTATAAATGTTGGTATTTTGGTGTGCCCAAGGTTCAGGCCATCAACTATAAATGTTGGTATTTTGGTGTGCCCAAGGTTCAGGCT
>CAJQZJ010004381.1:2226371-2318951 GCA_907164525.1 Lophiomys imhausi
AAAAAAAAAAAACACTTTGGGAGGTGTCCCACAATACTTTGGGATCGAGCTGACCTTAGAAGGCAAGGAGGAAAATACCCTCTCAGTCCCTCTGACCACATCAGTGTAGTATTTATTACATTTATTACCACATATGTAATAAATACTACCTGTGTGCATAGTTAAACTAGGAGGTTTGGTAAGGTTCCAAGTAAACACCTTACAGAAAACACAAGACAGTCTTCATGCATAACATAGATCCGCTATAACAGAACTTTACCTTTATTTTACACTATGAAATAAATTTCAATTTATGAAATTTCCTTTACTCCTGGGCTGTTTTATTTTCCATTCTCCCAGGGACTTTGGAGGACATTTTGCGACAAATATGCTTGGATTTGAAGCAGGAGAGCCAAACCCTATCTTCAGAGCCAGCATCTATCTCAGTGACTTGAGCCAGCACAGAACAACTTACTGTACATACAATAGTCATTTGTTCCTTTGTAAAACAGAACCCAGGGTTTACACTAGACCCAAAGCACCTGTCCTCCCTATAGCTGGTATAGATTTGTCCAGATGAGTCTCATCATGCAGTGGGAATAGGGACTGGCAAGCTTTCCTTTGCGTCTTTAAACTTCATGGTGGGAGTGGCTGGCAGTAAGCACTTATGATGAAGGAGGACCACGCTCACAGAAGTTCTTGCCTTTACCCATGTCTCACTTGAGACCCTCCCTGCCTAGACTTGGGGTGACTGACTACGTGGAAGCATGTATCCACAATCAAGTTTGCATGTGTCTGCAAATGGAAGCGACAATTTGAAAAACTCAATACCCTGTTTTTCTCCAGGTCCCTCTAATGAGAAGGCTGTGAACATAGGTTGGTCTGAACTCCACATCATCTTCTGTAAGGGAAACATCCCAGGGGATACTATGTGTGTGCCTCCTGACAAAATGAAATCAGTGTGTGTGTTTGTTTAAGATTCTAAGGATCTGATTTTGCTCAGTGTTTGAGAAAGCAGCCCAGCGGTGACACTGGAGAAATCTTGGAATCAATTTGTCTCACCTGTAACAACATTCTTTGTCCTGTCCCTAGGATAACAGTACTCTCTGGCTTCTGGAAAAGCCCTGGTCATATCGACCAGGCCAAGGGCGGGGTGGTGTTTGAGGTTGTCAAGTTTCATTGGGGCCAGGATAGGCAGAAAAACCAGATGCCACCATCATAGCCATGGGGAGTGAGAACAGAAGACAACACACTAGCTGCTCAGAACATCTGGTGTGAGTCTTTCTTGTTCTCCTGCCCACATCCAACACATTTTCCTTGCTTCTAGGGGCTGCTCTGAAAGTGCTTCCTTAATTGGTGACACTTGGCAGAAGTTGTGAAGTGCTTAGGGAACACAGGAGCCTGTAATAATAGCCTATCAAGCTTCGCCCAGCAGAAACCCTTCTGTCTAGCTCTGAACATAGGAGGATCTGCCCATGAGTGTGGACAGGTTCTGCCCTGCCCTATCTGTTACTCTTACTTACTATGTAACTAAGGAGTTACATAGTCTGATCGATATCGGACACTTTTTTGCTCACTGGTTTATATTTAGGCTGGGCCCCTGTGCAGAAAAGGACCCCAAAATCTCAATGGTTAAACACAGTCTAGGGCCAGCTGGGCATGGTGGTGCACACCGGTGCACGCCTTTAATCCCAGCACTCGGAAGGCAGAGGCAGGAGGATCTCTGTGAGTTCAAGGCCAGCCTGGTCTACAAAGTTAGTCCAGGACAGTGAGGGATACACAGAGAAACCCTGTCTCAAGAAACCAAAACCAACTAACCAACCAAACAAACAAAAACACAGTCTAGGGGAGCCTTTGCTGATGATTACTATGTAACACAAAGATGACATATAGGGGTAGACGGCTCCACAGTTAAGGGCACTGACTGCTCTTCCAAAATACCTGAGTTTTGCTCCCAGCATCCACATGGTAACTCACATCTGTAACTCTAGTTTCAGGGGACCCAACACCCTCTCTGGCCTCCTTGAACACCAGGTATCTACTGATGCATGGGCATACATGCAGGCAAAACACCATATAGATAAAATAATAAAACTTAAAAAAATATATTGGATGTTTTCCTGACCTTTAACAACATGGTCATGGGTACCTGTAAGCTCTCCTTCCTCCTTAGTGACCATGAAAGGTGAGCCTGTTTGGGATATTTGCTCCATGCAGTTCTTTAATACCCTGAGGCCTTAATGAATTCCATCTTACCCTTCTCCTCCAAATTCATAATCTGTAAGCAGGGACAATAGGTAAGCAGGCTGGGTAATTTACCACATGTACCCATAATCCAGTGTGAACTCTCTTCAGTTCTTTATGAGTCACAGGCACTAGAGAGTGAAGCAAAGCAGAGCTGCCCAGAGCAGGATGGGGCAAGGAGCAAAGAATAGAGAAAAGCCAGAAAGAGCAGCGTTAAGGCTGCAGGGCCTCAGTTCCAGCCTCCCACCCTAGCAGGCCGGTCCTCCTGCCTGCAGCTGTTCCTGGCAGAAGCCTGTCTACCCTTGGCCTCTGCACCTGACACAAATTTCCTAGCCAGCTTCATGCTAGAGAGTCTCTCAACCTGTGGGTCGAGTTCCCTTGTGGGGGTCAAATGACCCTTTCACAAGGGTTGCCTAAGACCATCTAACAACATAGACATTTGCATTACAGTTCATAACAGTAGCAAGATTACAGTTATAAAGCAGCAACAAAAATAATTTCATGGGTGGGGGTCACCATGACACGAGGGACTGTATTAAAGGGTCAAAGAACAAGACTGGGAACATCCAAGTTTCTGTTAGAAACCAGGAAGTAGACCAGGTGTGGCAGCTCAGGCAGAGGCAAGGGCAGGAGGGCGGGTTTCTCTAAGTTCCAGTCCAGCCAAGATTACACAGTGAGACCGTCTCAAAAACAAACAAAAACACCCAGGAAATATATGAAACTGGCTTGAGGCAGAGGGTCCTCACTTTCTCAAGGGCTGACTAGTGCAGTGCCCTGAGCTTAAGCAAGCCTTCACCCTGAGTCCACAGCAAATGCCCTTGGGTTTTCTTCCCTTTTCCCTCATCAGTCTGGGGGCCTCCAGAACCCAATGTCCTTTTCAAGACCAGTAGAGATATTTGTACATACAACAGGGACGTGGGAGGAGCCTATGTTGGAAAAGGGCCATGTCTGTGGAGGGTACATCCTCCAGACAAGCCAGCTAAGGGAGACCCTGTCTGCTACCCCGGGTCACCCTCCCTCCAAGGTCACGTACAGTGACAATACCTTCAAGACATACACAGCTGCTCTTGAGAGTGCCAAGGAACAGCAAGGACAAACCTCCAGCCGCCATGTGGGCTCCAGACAGGCAGCCAGAACCTGTCAGGGGTGCCACATCCAAGAAAGTCTTCCTACAGAAACAGACCTTTCCTCCTTGAGTTCACCTGAAGCTGCCTGTCTTGATTACCTTCCTACTATGGTAAGACACCACAACCAAGGCAAGTTAGAGAAAAAAGTGTACTGCTAGGCATGATAGCACACCTTTAATGAACACTTGGCAGGCAGAGGCAGGAGGATCTCTGTAGGTTCAAGGCCAACCTAGTCTATATTGTGAATTCCAGGCCAGCCAAGGCAATAAGGTGAGATCTTGTCTCACAAAGAAAAAAAGCATTTATTTGGGGCTTACAGTTTCAGAGGGTTAGAGTCCATGACCATCATGGTGGGAAGCATGACAGCAGGCAGCCATGGTGCTGGAGTAGCTGCTGAGAGCTTTTATCTTGATCCACAAGCACGAGGCAAAGCAAGCTATCTGAGGGCTGGGATTTTGAAACCTCAAAATCCACTCCTAAAAACACACCTCCTCCAAGGCCACACCTCCTCATCCTTCCTAAACAGTCCAACCAGCTGCAGACCAAGCATTCAAATACATGAACCTATGGGGGCTGTTCTCATTCCCTGCCTCAAACTCAAAGGAAGCCAGGAGTCATTTTTTTTCTCTTCTCTCTACACCAGGAAATTCCCAGACTACTTAATGTTTTGCATACATTCTAGAATAGCTCAAGAGAGAGAGAGAGCTGAGCAAGTCTCCCCTTCCCACACAGCCCATCCCCAAGCGCCTACACTTGGCTATATACAGAGCAAGGACCCAAGAGCTGGCAGCAAGGCAAGGAAGCCATAGAGCCGCAGAACTTTTCCCACTAACCCTCCACCACTCTTCCTCCCCAGGAAGATGACTGGTCCTGTGGGTCCAGTTTGCCTGTTTCTAGCTTGGGATTGACTGATAGCCTCAACCTGTCCTGGTTCTGGAGAACTACTCTCCAGCCATAAGATGTGAAAACACTCAGTTCTGCCAGAGCCTGTTTCCTACCCTTCTCATTTCCACTGGAGACAGGGCTGACGAGGGGTTTCATAGAGGATGTTGGGAGGGGCCTTCAGTATGCTGGATAAGCCAAGTCCTTTTGCACAATTTTTAGCCAGAAGTGTGACCTTGTGTTGAATTCCAGATAAGAGACCCCAAGAAATGTAACTGGGTGCTGCTGGCTGTCTAGGGGTTCACTGAGCTCCTTCTCTGGCATGCACAAACAACTGAAGACTGAGCCATGAAAAGCAACTTTACCCCTTTGGCATGGAAGGAACCTAAGGTCTGGAGTCTGCTAAATAGATGGTTGTTTGATAGGCCCCTAGATTCTTCCTTTTCCACTGTTGGTTCTGTTTAGATACCTACCCCGTGCCCTCCTGATGTGTCTCCTCAAAACTTCTTCCTGGAACAAGAAGCCAAAATCTCAGGAAGTTCATTTTTACTTTCCTTTTCTACCCATGTCCCTCTCTCTCTCACATAGAGCCCATGTGGGAGGAAGGATGTCATCCCAAAAGTTGTCCTTTGACCTCCATATATAGTGGTGGAACCCACCCCACATGCCTGTGTATACACACATACATATGCCTTTTTTTGTTTTGTATTTTTAAATTTTTTTTTTTTTTTAGGTTTTTCGAGACAGGGTTTCTCTGTGTATCTTGACTGTCCTGGACTCACTTTGTAGTCTAGGTTGGCCTTGAACTCACACAGATCCGCCTGCCTCTGACTCCCGAGTGCTGGGATTAAAGGCCTGCGCCACCACGCCCAGCTTGTTTTGTTTTTTGAAACAGGGTTTTTCAGTGTTTTTTGAAACAGCCCTAGCTGTCCTGGTCACTCTGTAGACCAGGCTAGCCTTGAACTCAGAGATTCATCTGCCTCTGCCTCCTGAGTGGTGAGATTAAAGGCGTGCGCCACCACACCCAGCCATTACAGACAGCTGTGAACTGCCACATGGGTGCTGGGATTTGAACCTGGGTCCTTTGGAAGAGCTGTCAGTGCTCTTGACCTCTGAGCCAAAGTTGTCCTCCATGCCCCCGCCCACACACACTTAAAATAAGGGCAAAAACTGTTTTCACTATGGAGCTCATGGCCTAATGGGAAAATCAGGTGAAATGTTAGAAATTGTTTGCCTTTGTTTAGCACCGCAGTAAGAAAGCCCCTAAGGCTTGGTGGTCCAGACAGCAGAATATTGCTTCCCACAAGTAGGCTGGGGGGTATCTAGAGAATATCTCCCCTTCTAGCTTCTGTTGGTTCTTTGCAGTCTTTGCAATTCCTTGGCTTGCAGACACACTGAGCAGACTCTGGTTCCATGGTCACATGGCCATCTGCCTGCTTAAGTGTCTGTCTCCAGATTTCCTGTTTTGATGAAGGCACCAATCATTTTCAACCATGCTACAACGATCTTACATTAATTCTACCCAGGCGCCATTTCCAAAGACAGCAACATCTGTTATTAGAAGGTAGGACTTCAGCATGTTCTCTTGAGAACACTTGAATTTGATTAGTGGTTAGAGGCTGGGAGTCAGGTGGAGATGGAGACAAACCCTGAGGTTTGGGCTGGAGTGATGGCTCAGCAGTTAAGAGCATTTATTACTTTTGCTGAGGACCTTTGGCTCATGTTGTAGGCAGTCAGGCCTACTGAGGCTGCATCTGCACTGGACACATGGACTTTTCCTTCCTATTTTTCCCTAAATCATACAGTACAGCAACGTCCTAGTTTGTTCTCGTTGTAAGTTATGTTCCACCATTGAGAGAAGACAGAGCAGGACCATGCAGGAACACTGCTAATTGGCTTGCTCTCCATGGCTTGCTCAGCTACTTTTCTTTCTTTCTTTTTTTTTTTTCTTTGTTGTTGTTGGTTTTTCGAGACAGGGTTTCTCTGTGTATCCCTGGCTGTCCTGGTTCACTTTGTAGACCAGACTGGCCTTGAACTCACAGTGATCTGCCTGCCTCTGCCTCCCTAGTGCTGGGATTAAAGGTGTGTGCCACCACACCCTGCTCAGTTGCCTTCCTTACACAGCCCAAGTCCACCTGCTTAGGGATGGTACTGCCCACAGTGGACTGGACCCTCCAATTGCAATTTGCAATCAAGAAAATGCCTCATAGCCATGGCCACAGGGCAATTCCAAAGAGTCACTAAATGCCAAGGAAAGTTTCCCAGGCTCAGGGGCAGTAATGTCAGACAGGAGGGATGATGGTGCTGGGAATGGTACATGTGGATGAAATAGGAGAGAGCTTCTGCTGTTGTTTTTGCGGCTGGAACTCCTGGCTTCACACATGCTAGGCAAGTGCTCTACCACTAAGTTCCACCCCCAGCTGCAGGAAACATTTACTCTTGATATGTAAAGCTACTGGTGTAACTTAATGGATCAGCTTACTTCTAAAAACATGTGCTGTTTCAGATCTAGTCCCCAGCAATGATCATGAGCACACACACAAAGTCAAAGTGTAAAAGTGACTTAGGAAGCGTAACATAACGTGAAGCAATAAACGTAACACTACCGGGAAAAAAGGCTGTTAGGAAGCAAATAGAAGCATGTTTTCTGCCTTATCTATCAATCACGAACACTATGTGGCATCTTAACTCTATTATGTCTATCTTGACTGTGATAATCCAAAGGTATAGATTTCCTAGAGGAATTATTTAAAAGATCACTTGAGGGGCTGGGGAGACAGAGCAGCAGTTAAGAGCTGGGTGCCCTTCAGAACCTAATCTGGGTTAGGGTCCCAGCACCCATATGGTGGCTCACAACCACCTGAGTCTCTAGTCCCAGGGATTCAGACACCCTCTTCTGGCCTCCAGGGCACCAGGCACACACAAGGTGCACAAAACCTACATGGAAGCAGAACACTCATACACATTAAAAGAATAATACAAGTCTACATGAGGGCTGGAGAGATGGCTCAGTGGTTAAGAGCAATGGCTGCTCTTCCAAAGGACTGGGGTTCAAATCCCAGCACCCACACGGCAGTTCACAGCTGTCTGTAATTGCTGGGCATGGTGGCACACGTCTTTAATCCCAGCACTGGGAGGCAGAGGCAGGCGGATCTCTGTGAGTTTGAGGACAGCCTGGTCTACAAAGGGAGTCCAGGACAACCAGAGCTGTTATACAGAGAAACCCTGTCTTGAAAAACCAAAACCAAAAAAAAAAAAAAAGTCTACTTGAAAGAGGTACAGTTAAGAAGCCACATAAGGTGTCACTGAGCTATGCCACTCTGACAGCCTAGGGTGACATTCCGCTGGTGGGCCCTGAGCTGGGTGTTCCTGAACCACCAACATGGATGCTGGGTTTCCTCAGTCTTGTTTTTCTCTGTTACTGGGTCACAGCCTGGTAGAAGAGCTAACCTCAAGAGACACAGGACCATTGGTGTGCATGGAAGGAGGGAGGCCTGGAGATTTCCTGGAGGACGTGGCATCTGAGAGCAGCTGGTAGAGGTAGGGAGTGGGCAAGGGCAGGATCTGTGTTCTGACAAGGCAGAGGAGGGACACTGCCCAGCTCTAGCTTGGACATGAGGGTTGTTGGACCCACCACAGGCTTTAGCAGAACATCAGTTCTACTGCAACAAGGTGAGGCTGACTGAGAGGGAGTCCACCCTGAGCAAGGTCCCCATCATGCAGCAGAGAGGACTGTGCAGGGTTCTGGGAGCAGGGACAGTAGGGACCATCCCTGAGCCATTGTACAGTGAAATGGAAGACTGGTTCCTGGAGATCCAAGGCACAATCCATGTCAGACACTAGTCTCTGTCAAACCGCCACTAGCTAAGGCAGCCCAACTGCCGCAGCTGACGGCCGCGGACCCCCAGCAGCACAGGACCCAGAGGATCTAGGGACAGAAGCTCTTTCAGGTCACAGCACTGGATCTTCAGTTGGGGCTGGAAAGTCCTTGTTGGAGCTTTTTCTCAGAGAGGGCCTCATATCCACACCTTGCCGTTTCCCTGGGAAGTGTTATGCTTGCCTGCTGTGGCCAGTGGGCTTGACCCATATTCATAGGAGGCCTGAGGCCAGGCTGACCTTTACCACCCTTCTGCCATGGTGTTCCCCATAGCAACTAGGATGACGTGGCTGCTCAGATCCTGTTCAGCATTCTTTACAATGCCCTGCCTTCCCAGTGCTGGAACTTTCTTTGGAGGAAGTTTGTCTCTATCCTGCTCTGAGGCCAAGCCACTTGCATACCTGATATGATGACATTTACATGGCACTGTGTGCGTGCTGTCTTTCAGAAATGAGATTAGCAATTCACTGGCTACACGGTGCTCACCTCTGTAATGCCAGCATTTGGGAGGTGGGAGGAGTATCAGGAGATCATCATCTGTGGTTACATAGCAAGTTTGAAGCTAGATTGTTGGACCTGACACCCCCTGTCAATACCTTCCCCATTCTCTTCCTAGGGGAACTCATCCTCAAGCCCCAGGATATTGATTGCTGATGTGAGCTTTACAGGCCATCCACCTGTTCCATGTCTGGGGCAGTCCTTCCGGTGTCTCCAGCCACAATGGTTTTGTTTCACTCTACAGACTATTACAGAGCAGCAGGAACTCTTAGCTAAGAGTTGATTGATGATTTCTCTGGCAGTGACTTTTAAGAGAGCCTCTTCAGGGGCTGGAGAGATGGCTCAGCAGTTAAGAGCACTGGCTGCTCTTCCAAAGGACCCAGGTTCAAATCCTAGCACCCAAATGGCAGTTCACAGCTGTCTGTAATTTCTGGGTGTGGTGGCACACGCCTTTAATCCCAGCACTCAGGAGGCAGAGGCGGGTGAATCTCTGTGAGTTCAAGGATAGCCTAGTCTACAAAGTGAGTCCAGGACAGCCAGGGAAACACAGAGAAACCCGGTCTCGAAAAACCAACCAACCAAAAAATCCCAAACCCAAAAGAGCCTCCTCAGTAAGAGGCCTGATTGGCGGGAGCCTGTGTTTACCTAGGCCATCTTTTCATAGTCTTCCCTTCTATTCCAGGAGACTCTCAGAATGCCCCGCTTTTCCTGACTCATAGGTGTCTACCCCTGGTGGTACTGCTCCAGGAACCTTCTCAGCAAGGCTAGCAAAGTCTTGTTCTATCTAGATGGGCCTCTCTCCCAGGGGCTGACTAGTTACAACGACCCAAAAGAGAGACGGCTGCTTGCTTGCTGGGCACCACATAGGTATTAGCTCTGACCCCTCGGCAACGCTGTCTCAGGGACCCGGAGTTGTCACACTTAGCAGAGACGGGGGAGAAGCCCGATTCCCTCACTCCAGAACCCAGGGCCAGATGGTGTTTGTGATTCACGACCTGGCTTGGGAAGCTGTTACCTACCGACGCAAATGACGGGAGAGCCAGGAGAGAGTCCCGTTCGACTCAACGGTGGAAGCTGGAGGATCCACGAGGGGGGCAGACGCGGGGAGTACCGCGCTGGGTACGGCGCCCGCGCCCCACCGCAGGCGCGTGCGCACCGCCATCCCTCTCCTCTCGCCCCCGCCCTCTTCGTCCGGGTTTTCAAATTTGAAACCTGCGGCTTTTCCCGCCCGAGTCGGGGCCCCTGGGAGGGAGAGGGCGGGGCCGTGCGCCAGCCAACCCTGTCCCTGAGGCTCCGGGCCCGCCCCGAGGATGTGGCCGCGCCTCGCGCGCACGTGCAGCCCAGGCCAGCGCCCGCCGTGACCTGCGCGACTGCGGGCCGCAGGCGTGTGGGCAGCCCGCGGCGCTTGGTGTCCCGGCTGCCCGGCCGGGCCGATAGCTTGTCACCAGGGCGCAGAGCCGAGGCCCTGGCCAGACTGAGTGGGAAGAGGCGGGCCAGGGCGGGGCGGCCGCGGTTCCCAGGGGCGGGGCTAGGGCGGACCCGGGCGGGGCAGCCGGGGGCGGGGCGGGCCCTGTGTTTGTGGCACGGTGTCAGTTACATTGAAACAAAAGTGGTGCCGTGGCTGCCAGGGCCAGCATCCCCAGCCCGCCCGCCGTCGGCTCTCGCCGACATGGAACCTGTGTCCAGCAACATCCAGGTCCTGCTGCAGGCGGCGGAGTTCCTGGAGAGGCGTGAGAGAGGTGAGGACAGACCCTGTGCGCGGGCCGGATTTGGCTCTCAACTTGGATGGAGCATATCCACAGGAGTTCGCTGGCGGCCGGGCAAGAAGTGATTGGAGAAAGGGTCCTGGCGCCAAAAGTCTTTCCTTGACCACGCCGTGCCGGGAGCTCCGGCTGATGGGTTGGGTTTTCTCTCTGGCAGAGGCCGAGCACGGCTACGCATCCTTGTGTCCGCACCACAGTCCAGGGGCCGCTTACAGGAGGAGGAAGCGACCCCTGCAAGCTCCTGGCGCGCTCAACAGTGGGCGGTGAGCAGGGATTGGGCAGCGTGGGGAGGGACGCTAGTCCTCATCCGGCCCATCTAACCCTCTTTTCGCTTCCTTGTCTACTCTTCTAGGCCAGGTTCCCTGCTCCATCTGCCTTCTCTCCAAACATACATGCATGCATATGTACGCATAGATGTACACATACACACAGGAATGTGTGTATCCATCTTCGGACTTCTAGAGCACCTGCGATATGCCAGGGACTGTAACAAGATAGTTGAGTCCCCTTCCACACTCCTGAACTCTCCTACAGGCGCCTGCTTTTCTGTTCTTTTGTATATGCTGTTCCTTTTAAGTGTTTTCCCCTCTACGGACTTCTCTGGCAGGCTTATGTTTTGATCAAGTGCCACATCTGTTCGGGAAGCCTGCCTTGCCTGGCTGTTAGGGGAAATCCCCACAACTATCTGGCAGGTGTCCTGTATCTTTTGGTGTGTCTCTGTTTCCCAGATAGTGACCTGGGATTTTGGTGTCCTAGATGAGCCCAGGCCCTCACAAAAGGTTTAGTCGGCACACATATCTGCAGTGAGTTTTGAGCCACACAGTAGCCTGGGCTGAGGATTTGGACAGTGCCAACTGCCCCTCACTCATCCCCCTTGGCATTGGCAGGTCTGTGCACAATGAGCTGGAGAAACGCAGGTGAGTCGCAGCCTGGCCCCAAGGACCTTTCCTCCCTTGCCATCCCTCTGGCTGGTGATGGGGTGCTGGTGCTGCCCTCCAGACTCCTTCCCCTGCAGGAGGGCCCAGCTGAAGCGGTGCTTGGAGCAGCTGAGGCAGCAGATGCCTCTGGGGGTTGGCTGCACCCGATATACCACACTGAGCCTGCTGCGCCGGGCCAGGATGCACATCCAGGTAAGGTGCTGTCTGTTCCCCAGTGTGAGACCGTGCAGTCTGATGTGGATGTCCCAGCTGGAGGTTTGGGAACTGCCTCCATCCTGTGTGACTTGAGACAATCCTCTGTGCTCTTAGTTTCTGAATTCATCAAATGGGAAGAAAAACAGACAACAGGGCTGTTCTGAGGCTTCATAAATGTTCCTTTTGTTGTGGTTGGTATTACTTAGGTCCTACGTGTGAGACTTTGGATGAGTCTGTTTCCTGTTCGGTTCAGCAGGGAGTATATTGGTGTTGAAAATACTGTTATAAGCCATGTGACTCGGTGGACTGTAAAGGACTGGTACCTACCCTCTCCTCCCATCCTTCAGGGCTTACTGGGTTTGGGTCCTGCTGTTGTTATAGAGGCGGCTGGAGGCCCAGAGGCAAAGGACAGAGGTGAACTACTAGCTGGTCCAACTTGGCCTTACCGTTGCTTGAGTGGAATTGCAGGCCCCCTGGTGGACAGGAGTGGGTGTGCAGATGCGAAGGCCCAGACTGTACCAGCCATGTGGGAATGTTAGACGCTGCCTTGGAAACAAAAGAGGATTTTTCATGCCTTCCAGGCCCATCTGATGGAAGGAAACAGAGGTACAGTCAGACTGAAAGCACAGCAGATAAGAAACAGATTCAAGGTTGATAATGCCTGTCCTGTTCATCAACAAACATTTGCTAAGCACCATTCTGTGAGGCTCTATTCTAGTCAAGTGCCACTGCAGTCAGTGCCATTGCCATTCAGCAGATAGACTGTGGCTGTGGGGACACATCTGCACTGTCACATTGTCACAGAGGTGCTTGCCGTCACTTTCATTGTTCTGGTTGTCACATAGGCTTTGCTTTCTCCAGTGGAGCTTGTCTGACCTCATTTTCAGGTAGATGAAATGTGCTCCCCAGAGGGCATCAGCCCATCCCTGGGCTTCCCTTCTGCGGGCTGCTTTCTCTGCATCAGGGCTCCTAACAGGACACAGCCTCATCTGCTTCCAATCAAACTCAAGCCTCTTCCGGCTGCAGGCCTTGCTTTTTTTGGGATCCACAGTCCTGTGACAGCTTTTTAAAGCTTCTCTCCTGCCTCCCACAGATAGAGCTGCACTCTGCAAGCTTCCCTCTGCCTTGATTGTACCCCAACCCCGTATCTTAGTCTAGGTGAGGACATGCACCCTTCCATACCTTGTCTCAAGTTGTCTGGTTTATTCTTCCCTTCTTGTTTAAAAACAAAAACATTTCTGGGCTGGAGAGATGGTTCAGGGGTTAAGAGCTCTTCCATAGGTCCTGAGTTCAATTCCCAGCACCCACATGGTGGCTCACAACCATCTATTATGGAATCTGATTCCCTCTTCTGATGAGCATGAAGACAGAGCACTGATATACATAAAATACATGAATAAATATTTAAAAAATTATTTGTATTTTTTGGGAAAAGGACCAAACTCAGGGCCTTGCATGTGTTAGGCAAAAGCACCTTACCCCTGAGGTGTGTCCGCAGCTACTGACTCTTGTTGAGTATGTGGATGCAGGCTTCTGCCCAGTGAGCTAGCAGGCTTTTAGTCTGTAGTCCAACCATTTAGTCGGCAGCACTTCAAAATACACTTGATGTGAAAAATTTGGCTTTCCACTATTTAAAGAAATGGAGACCAGACACTGCTAGGTCTGTGACCATGTGTAGCAATGGGCTGAAACCTAGGTGTGGCCACATGCTTTAGCCAGTTTTGCCTGTCAGGATGACACAGTCCCAAGTTCGTATTGACATTATATCTAGGACCAAAAGGCATTTGAGATTGGGGTGCCTGCCATCTACACACACCTAGATAGATCTATGTATACAGAAGGGCAGGGTCATGAAACCACCATGGGTAGGTTTATGTGGCTGCCTGTCTGACATACACAAAGGCCTTGGATGGCCACAGAAAGGCCAGGTCCTGGGCATCTGACTCCAGTCCCTGCCCTGCGGGCTCTGCAGAAGCTGGAGGAGCAGGAGCAGCAGGCCCAGCGACTCAAGGAGAAGCTTCGAAGCAAACAGCAGAGCCTGCAGCAGCAGCTAGAGCAGCTCCAGGGGCTGCCGGGTGCTGGAGAGCAGGACCGGCTGCGGGCTGACAGCCTGGACTCTTCTGTTTTGTCCTCAGAGCGCTCTGACTCAGATCAAGGTGAGTGCCCTAGAGGGGGCGGGACTGGCATGCTTGGCTTCGGACTCCTGACTGGCTTCTCCTTGCAGAGGACCTGGAGGTGGATGTGGAAAGCCTGGTGTTTGGGACTGAGACTGAGCTACTGCCAAGCTTCAGTGCTGGCCAGGAGCACAGCTACTCACACAACACAGGCACCTGGCTATGATGCCCACTGCCCAGAGCGCCTTTACGCCTGCCAGGTGATGGCCCCACACATGTCCCAAGGTCTGCTTAGAGCCACCCGTTGGAAGAGACCGTAAAGACCCTTGTGTGAGAGAGCAGGACTCTCTGGACTCTGCTGCACAGCTTGAGCCTGGGTCCCCCCCCCCCCCCCCGCATTTTATGTGGCACTTGGCTCTGCTTTGCTGCCCCCACAGGGCCAGGAGGTCTGTAGACCTCTCCTTCCTGGGCAGAGCCCCAGGCCTCTGCCCCACATATACTACACGGTATTTTCATTAAACGTCCTCTTTTGTAAGTTCCTGTTTATGGTTTTGCCTGATGAGATGGAAGTCCCAGCCACAACTAGAAAAGAGGAAATAAGATCAGTAGTTGCCAAACACGGTCACGTGCTAGGCAGAGAGTGTATGTCTAACGGTGCGGAGGCAGTGGTGTGACTTGCCTGAGGTCCAGATCAAACCAAAGCTATCTGACTCCAGAACTGGGGCCAATCAAATCATGTGTTTATTGAGTGCCTGTTATGTTCAGGGTACTTGGGACACAGCAGAGAATAAAGGAGGAGCCCTGCCCTCGTGGAGCGCACATTCTATCATGTATCACCACTTCACCTGTGGACTGCTTGTGAATGCAGCTCTCTTCCAGTGGACACTGAGCTGGGTGTACTGTAGATGCTGACCAGGCCAGTGCCCTGACCCACCACCCAGACAGCAGAGAGGGCTGCAGGCTGATTTTTAGTAATCAAGTACACTGGGGAGAAGGGAGAGGAAGCCCACTATACGAGCTGCTGTTGCTGCTGCTTGGTGGCGGCCTTGTTGGCCAGGTCCTTGGCCTTCTCTGTAGCTGCCAGTGCCGTCTCCTTTGCTTTCTCTCTGGCCCCTTTGGCTGTCTCAACAAGTGTTTTGGAAGGGGCCTCGCCTGTGGGAAACGACAAGAGGCTGGCTTCAGATGATGCCCAGAAGATCCGCCTAACCCCTGTTCAGTTATGGCAGTTGCTGTTTATGGACCAGGCTTCTGAGGAATGGAGTCATTGTTTCCTGACTCTACCATTCCAGGCATACATAAGCGTCTCAGGCTCAGATCAGGATGCCTCACTAGTCAAGGTAGGACCAACCCAGCCACTGGGAGTGAGGGTTCCCTAATCCCCCAAGCAGTGTCCTGGGCTCTCACCTTGTAGCTTGGCCAAGATGTACTCAAAGCCCTTCATTGTCTTGGTCACATTGCTTTTGAACCGGGCAAGACCAAATTCCTGGCAGGAGAGGGAAAAGGATGGGAGAGCTGCTCAATGACCCAGAGCCCAGCCCTGCTGCGCCCAGCGCCCTCTTACCTGGACAGCTCTGGAGACACCAAATAAGCTAGAGGAGACCCAGGCTTCCCGACGGATTTCAGTCCAGCCACTGTTGTCAGAGTTCACACAGTAAACACATTTTTCCTCCACCACCTGTGCAGGAAGTCGGGCCGAGCACCTCGCAGGCGTGTCCTTTGCTCTGCTTACTTGCAGACTCAGACCCTGTCTCTCCTGTGTTGCCCAAGCTAGAGCCACATTCCTGCACTCAACACTGGGTGAGTCTCTGCCTCCTTCACAAGGGGGAAGCAATGAAAACTAAGTTCTTCCTGTTATGTATGGACAGGCCAGAAGAGAAGCCATTAAACCTCTACTTCTCTGTTGACCCCTGAAAGCAGAACACAGTCTCTATGGACCAGCCGACACTCTAGCCTGATACTAGGCTTTGTGTAGGGCCTCTGGATGTAGGCATGTGCAGTGTTTCTAGTCTGCCTTCTGCCGTCTCTTTGAGCTTCCTGATTTTCTACACACACACACACACACACACACACACAATAATCATAGCTTTTGGGGGCTGGAGAGATGGCTCAGAGGTTAAGAGCACTAGCTGTTCTTCCAGAGGTCCTAAGTTCAATTCCCAGCAACCACATGGTGGCTCACAACCATCTATAATAGGATCTGATGCCCTCTTCTGGAATGCAGGTGTACATGCAGATAGAGCACTCATATACATAAAAATAAATAAATCTTAAAAAAAAAAATAATCATAGCTTTCATTATCAAAGTGTATGGCAAATTCTGAAGAACACGAAGATAGTAGTCCCAAACACACCACTGTTGCAGGTTATCTACCAAGCAGAGCCCTCAGGTTCTCAGCTGAGGTAACTTCAGTGCTGGGCAGGGGAAGGTGGCTACTTGGTGACTGCGGGGAAGACATTTTTCTGAACCTTACTTTTCTCTTCAAATGCAAAATTTCCATCTCTTAAGGTTACAGAAGCTGAGAAAGAATCTTCTACAAATTTGCAGGTTATTCACATAGGAAAAGATACTGTGGATTATTCCCGAACATGGGTTTTCAAGCCTTCTAAAGGATCTAAGGTACATATAGTGAATTTCCCCAAATTGCATGCAGAAACCGAGGCACATCCCAAGCACCTTTGGCTTGATGGACTCCCAAATGAAACTCACTGCCTCCTTTTCTCCCCCACATTATTCCGGAAAGTCCACACCAACTGAGTGCTCTGTGCGCAACCCTTGTCTCAAGTTTTGTGAGGTGTCTTTTTCCACTACCTGAGAGCTAAGCGAGAGGCCCACAGAGGCTGACCAACCGAAAAAGGGACGATCCGATGGCAGAACTCTACAGACGTTGCTCATGAGTATTCTAGACCTGCCTCAGGCCCACATTAATTCCCACAACTCTATTGCCAGAGATCTGAAGGGCAACTATTTTGAGGGACCAAAGGAGGTCTCACCATCAGCCGGGCGTGGTTGATGTTCCAAGTGAAGGTGGTCATGGTCTGATTCTGTGGGTCCACGATAGAGTCCTCGAGGATGTACACTGAGTGGGCAACGTTGGCAGGGAACAGTCGTTCTGCCCAACGTGGCATCCTGTTGGTCTTGGTCAGGAGTCTCCGGGACAGAAGCTTCTGGTCTGGGGTCACCTCCCGGTGCACTATGTCTTCAGTTAAGACATGTTTGCTGTAGGTGTTAAAATAAAGATGATTCTCAGAAGTCTGCTCCTGACAAAATGTCTACAGGTTCTCATTTAGAGCCTCCAGGTCGCAGCTTCCTGAAATATTACAGTGTGATCTGTACCCGGGTTCAGAATTAAGAGTACACCCAACCTGTCCCCGGACAAATTCCAACTCCCTCCTCCCTGACCTGGATTCTGTGGCTTTCCAATGGAGCAAAATCTCAGGAATTGTACCACTAGAGAGCGCCACGAGCAGGTGAGCAGGCCATCGGCAGGATTTCCAATCTCAAGGTAACCAACCTCTCAATTACCGTGCTGCCGCCTATTCCTGTCTTGAAACCGCAAAACAGAAATCCAGAGCCTAATACAAATCACAGTCTAGACACTCTTCTTCGAGGACTTTGCAGGCTTGGCCTCGTCGTAATCCTAATAAAGACTGTGCCATTAACAGTGGCCACAGTTCCGGAGTTACCCGACGTTAGATTCCCTGTCCAGTCTTTCATGGCCCCACTACTCCAGAACAGCCTACATTCGGATCACCAAATGGAGAGAGGAGGGCGATTCGCTCTATCCACTGCCACGTACCTATAGGGATTCGGGTACCGTTGCCAGAAGGCAGCGAACACTTGGTCCCAGGAACTTCGGAGCACGCTCTGGCCCAGGAAATACTTCACCATCGTCCCGACCGGGCGGGCTCAGCACCCGTGCAGCATCAGGGTGAAGAGCCCGGGAGTTGGGGGGCACGAGGCTCGGCGCACGCCCGCCAGGCTCACAGCTCAAACACCGCCGCGCCGCGCCCAGGTCCCTACCGCCGCCATGAGAGGCTATAGGACTGCGCGACGCTTCCGGCGCCGGCCGCACAGGATGGGCCACTTCCGGCGCCCATGTCACGTGACCGGGCGTCCCGCCTCCTGGCGTCCAGTCCTGGAGGTGCGGGTTGTAGTTAGCAGCGGGGACCCCGGTTTCAGCCGGTAACCACGGCGCAGCGGAGCCTCGGTCGCAGCGGCGATTGCGCGGGTGAGCAGCGCAGGGCCCGGCGGCGCGGTGGAGGGCGCCGTTCGCGTCCCCGGGCCGCGGCTCTGCGAGGGACGGAGCGCCCCGGGCCGACGCGCCGGGGGCCTGCGAGGTGCGAGGCCCTTGGGGTTGGGGGTCTGAGGCTTGGGCTGTGCCTGGGCCGTGCGGACCCTGACGTGGGTTAGGCGGCCCCGGGAGCATGAGCGGGCAGCGCGTGGACGTCAAGGTGGTTATGCTGGGCAAGGAATACGTGGGCAAGACGAGCCTGGTGGAGCGATACGTGCACGACCGCTTCTTGGTGGGGCCCTATCAGAACGTGAGTGCACCCCTGCGGACCAGGCACGGGAGGAAGGGGGCCGGCCTGCATTCGACTCTCATCTCTAACTTGGTTGTAGACCATCGGGGCTGCCTTCGTAGCCAAAGTGATGTGCGTTGGAGATCGGACGGTGACTTTGGGTATTTGGGTAAGTCCCTTGGGAATATAGTCTTGAGTAAACCTATCTCCAAGATTTAATGTCTTGCCTCTTTAAACTAGCCAACCAACTAGAGCCTCATAGAGGCTTTCCTTCCTCACACCCATTTACTCATCCGAAAAAAAGAAATGGGGGACTTGGAAGACGGCCTAGTTTGTAGTCTTATGAGGTAGCTCATTAACTTTTTCATCCCTCAGGATACAGCAGGTTCTGAGCGCTATGAAGCCATGAGCAGAATCTATTACCGGGGTGCCAAAGCTGCAATTGTCTGTTATGGTAAGGGGTTGGATTCTGGCCTGTTCAAGTAAGGATTGGGTTACAGGCCAGCATCTGAGGGAAGCCACTGATCCTTGTGTCTCCTGTCTGACCCCACCAAGACCTCACTGACAGCAGCAGCTTTGAGAGAGCCAAGTTCTGGGTGAAGGAGCTGCGCAGTTTAGAAGAGGTAGGTGACTAGATCTCACAAGTTCAGACAGAGACAGAGACTCTGTTGGCCTGTGGAGATAGTTTCATCCTTGTCCTCTGCTACAGGGCTGTCAAATCTACCTGTGTGGGACTAAGAGTGACCTGCTGGAGGAAGACAGGCGGCGCCGTCGTGTAGACTTCCATGATGTCCAGGATTATGCAGATAGTAGCTGTTCTTAAGTCTCTGAGGGTGGGAGGTAGAGGGCCCGTAATACCTGCTGGTGTGGATAACAAGGACAGGGAACTGACCGCCTTGTTTGCTTTCTGGCCTTCTTGAATGTGGGATCCAGGAGACTGATCTGTTAGCTACATTTAGGTCTGATACCCAGGTATGAAGACGTAATCATTTCTCTTTCAGATATCAAAGCCCAGCTCTTTGAAACATCCAGCAAGACAGGCCAGAGTGTGGGTGAGTGTTGCCTTGGGGCCCATCAGCAGGATCAGACAGGACACTAGAGGAAGAAAGGTTCAGAGGGTTGGACCACTGGGAGACCCAGGGCTGCTGGCCCCAGGCCCTCACTGATCCTTTACTTGCCAGACGAGCTCTTCCAGAAAGTGGCTGAGGATTACGTCAGTGTGGCTGCTTTCCAGGTGATGACAGGTGTGTACTGCCCCACCCTTGAAAATTTTCTCTAGGCTCATGGTCTCCAGCCTTTTGGTGACCTACTTGATGACCCACCATAATGGTGCTGAGCAGCCATCTCTCTTTTTGACAGAGGACAAAGGTGTGGATCTGAGCCAGAAGGCAAACCCTTACTTCTACAGCTGTTGTCATCACTGAGTCACGACTCATCGGGCCTGGGAGAATTAAATGAGTTCGTTCCCCAGAGGGGCTGGACCCAGCTCTTGTCTGGGCCGGAGTGGTAGTGTCTGAGCTACTCCAGGTGCCCATGTCAGCAGAGGTGGCACCTGCCTGTGCTGGCCCATGGAACGGAGGCAGTATCAGGCTGACTGAGCATGAGGGGTAAGGGCTGATGTGAATCCCAGGCTTCTGTCCTGGCCACAACTTCTATCCATACTATTTAAGTAACTTCTGAACTGTAAATAAAATTGATGCACTGTGACTCACAGCCCCTTTCTGCTGTGTGCACTGGGTGTCAAAACACCTACTTGTTCCTGGGGCTGTGCTTGGCCTCACTTCCTATATTAAGACTCTTCCAATTTGGAAACCAGGTAACTATTTCCTAAGGTTGTCATTGAAACCATGGAGAAACAATGGCCCCACCCCTTTTTATGCACACTTGTATGTTTCTATGAATGTAGAGCAAACCCCAGGGCTTCTAACACAGGAGACAAGAACTGTACCACTGAGCAATACTGCAGCTACTTTGTTTCCTTTGTGGGGTGGAGATGGGTAAGGGGCTGGGACAGAAAAGTACAGAGCTCATGAGAAGACCAAGAAAGCACAAGGCTGTGCCCACACCAAGCTCAAGACAAGTTAGTGTGGCCAGCTCTACTTGTGTCACATGTGGACCTGTGGCCCAGGGCTGTGACTCCTAAGCTTCCCAGGGACACCCCACAATATATTTAACAAGAGGCAAACCATGGGTCTGTAAATCAAAAAGGTCTTATGGATCCAAATTAGCACTTGGAAAAAGGACTTAAAACTGACAGTGGTGGCACACGCCCTTAATCCCAGCACTTGGGAGGCAGAGGCAGGTGGATCTCTGAGTTCAAGGTCAGCCAGGGCTACAGAGAAAAACAAAAGCAAAACAAAGGACTTGAAGATGGAATTATCCTGTGCTTTGATTAATTCCAGCACTTGGGAGGCAGGCTTCTGAGTTCCAGGCCACCAGCTACATGGTGACTCCACCCCCAATAAACCTAATAAAAGAAAAAAAATGAGTTAACTTTGGACTTGTTCAGTATCAGAAACACTGACAATCTAGTTAACAGTGTAAAAAAGGGCTAACACTTCCTGTTTACGCAAAAGGAAGTTTATTACACCCCGTTCCAGTTATTGGTGTGAGAGTGTGGCCCCAACTAGGGGTATGTTCCTTCTTTACCTTGGCTTTCCCTCTTAAGCCTCAGAGAACTTGCCTTTGAAGATTTCAAAATTACCAACCTGGTCCCATTCCTCCTCAGAAAGCATTTTGGCACCAGGTTATAGTAGTTTATTGTTATCCAAGCAACTGGGAAGCTGATGCAGGAGGAAGACTAGTTTGAGGTTAGCCTGAACTATAGTGAGACTGTTTCAAAAACAAAACTGAATGTATTGGTTTCATTTCTCTTTAAAATAATTCCTCAAAATACCCTTGAGTGGTAAAGGATTCCTGTGAAAGGGCTGAAACTTATACCAACACGCCCAATAAAAAAGAATGCTCAGGCAGCCAAAACCCTACACTCTTCAAGTGCCCTGAGGGAAGGAAGGGCTCAGGTTGGCTTCTGCTCTTTCCCCAAACCAGTCAGTCTGTCTTGTTAATCTACCTCTCCCCAGAGACAATAAAAACACAGGGCAAGGGCCGTAAGAGTAAAGTTAAACTTTACTTTACAGTAATTTTCTTCTATATACAAAGAATTACAGTACATGTTTATGGAGAATCCTAGCACAAGGTTCCCCTCTTTTTCACTAGGAGGTTCACTTCCCGCTGACAATCTGTTGGGGGTGAGAGAACAGTGATGGGCCTTGGTTGAACCCTTTTCCCCATTTAAAAAATATAGCTTTCCAGTCAGCTTTGTTTGCCAAGACCCAGAAAGCTGCTTTTCCATGAGCTCCTAGGTGCTGCACTCACCTCACTTCCACACTCACCTACACACATACAAGGCAGCACCACCACACCCTGGAGACCACCTGCTCTGTCCACCCTGGAGACACACCAGGACCCGCAGTTTCTGCTGTTCCCTGTGTTTGCCTCTGCCAAGCTGTGTGTAGCTCCCCCAGGAGCTACTCCTGGAGCTTCTCACAGACTGATATTCTTAAAGTCAAGGAAGGCTGCTATAGGGGAAGGACCACAAAGAGTTTAGTATGTTCTGCTCATAATAAAAAGGAAACATCTCTTTTGAGGTCATTGTTGTCTAATTAAAATAAGCTCTTCTGACTTCCCTAAGAAACACTGCCTTCATTCCTCGTAAGCAACCAAGATACTGCCAAGAGCCAGAGGCAGAGAAGCAGAAGGTTAACAGATACCCCACACCCATAGTTCTCTTCTGACCTGTCCTAGGCAGGATGTACAAAGGCTATGAACAAGGTGACCCCAGCTGTGAGAAACTCAGTGGCCATCACCTGCATGTGGGACCTATTTTACCTCTGGACTAGACTGAACCACTCCAGGGCTGGATTGGCAGACATTGGCACTGCCTGGTGCCTCCCTCACAGAGCTGAAATGAACCTATGTAAATTATCTTCCCAAACCGGAACCAGGGTCTCTCCATCTCACCACTCCCTCAACCCTTGGCAGTGCGTATGTATGCCATGAGATTAGCACCATCATTACATTGTTTTGTGCACTATTATGTGTATTTCAGTTTACACTGTAGCAACTTCTGCACTGACCTAGGAAGCTCAACTGAGAGCAAGCTGATCCCAGCCAAGCTGTGTAGCAGCTACTTAGGTCTAGACGACTTGGGTAATTAACATGAATAGCTCAACTTTAACAGCAGGAAAGTCCTGCTGCCGCTCCTGTCCTGGGATCTAGGAGGTAAGGACATTGGGCCTCTTCTCATCCAGTGACAAACCCCAAAAGGATGACAATATCCCGACAAGTTTGGAGTCAGAGGCAAAACCCATCAAATTGAATACTGTCTTGATTGCCCTGCATGGACAACCTAGACACCCTTCCTGTCAGTTCTGGACACTGAGATATAACCTGGAAGTCCAGGCTCAGTGAACTTACAGTGCTGAGCCAAAAGGCTCACTACTGCACTTCTAGCCCAGACTGTAATATGGGGTACAGGATATGAATTCCAAAGATGCAGAATTGGTTAACACCCACCCCCCCAAAAAAAACCCTGGCACAATGACTTAAATAATCTTAAACTCAGTAATTTTAGGGAACAGACATCTAAAAAAAATTTTTTTTTGTGAATGATGGCTATCTTCTATTAAAATGGCTCCAGCAGGAAGAACAAATGAAGTTTTGAATGCAAATCTCAAACTTTTTTTCCCCCTAACTAAAGATCAGTATTACTTACTACCTAAGAGCATTTCTGCATTTGGCTTGTCCCTGCAAAGTACTTCCTGGGAGCTGTCTCACAGGCAGACTCTCTGGCCATCTAAAATTTAAGCACTCAGCCAAATGCCAATGACAAAACCCACCTGTTCAATGATCACAGGTTTCTAAAAAGACTTTCTTTGCTGCCAATTCACACCCTTGAAAGGTTATCAAAGGATTTAAAAGTGGTCCGAGAACTTCAAGGTCACTCCCCCACAGCACTTGTGTTACTAAAGCATAGTAACCAATGCCGATTTGAACACTACCCTTGTGCTATCATATCAACAGGTCTCCACTCAAATGTGTAGTTTCCACTCAACAATCCGAGAGTCTTTCAGTGGGCCCTGGACAGAACATGTCTGTTTTTACAAGGGCTGTTCCTTATTTGTGCCCACAATCCCTCCATCCCACAACCAAGTACACAGCTCAGAAGATGTTTACCCAGCAGGTCTGGAAGGAAGGCTCCAAAGAATGGTGGTGAATGGAAATATCAAAACAAAATACAAGTGGCCATTCGTGACCCCCATCCCTTACTCCCTCCTGTCCTGTGAGACACTTCTAGACTGCTGTCAAAGCCAATTACCTACTGAAACCTATTTTAGAGAAGCTATGTCAAGACCAAACTTCTCCACTTAAAATTTTTACATAGTCTGCACCCCCCACCCCCCACTTCACAGTTTATTTCATGAAACAGAGCTACGGTAATCGGACACACAACATAGTGAAAGGAGACTGACAGTGCAGTGCAGATATCTTTTTCTGATCACAACTACAGATGACAAGAGAGCAAAGGGCACAGGACTGGCACCAAGCAAACCTACTCACACAACCTAAGAAAGCAGGGAAGGTGTCTACTAGCTGTAGTTATACACTTATATTCTCACACATGATAGATATGTAATACAGTGAACTTTAATGACCTGGGTGAATTTGTTTAAAAATATTTTCTTCATGGTTTAAAAATTTTAAAAAAGAAAATAAGATGTTTTACGTTTTCTCTTCCTTCTGAACAAAGAGTTTTTCACTCTGATGTGGAAAGAGGATGAAAGAGGAGAACTAGGCAGGTGTAATTCAGAGAGGAGATTCTGAGGTTTCAGTGAAGTGCAGAGATTAGGCCCCCAAACTTGGGACAGCCCTGCCCCAGCCTCATCCCTCTGCCTGAGTTCAAGTGTCTCAATTCCAGAGACAGACTTTGGGAAATAAAAACAGATCCTAATTTCACTTTTTATATAAAGCGCAAATGCTCTATAACCACCACTGTTCTTTCCTCTTGAGAAGTGATGGGAGCTAACCTCAACAGGAACTTAGGGAGGAGGAAACTCAGGCAAAACAGAGAACCCTGCTGAGGGTGTAAAAGCTGTAACTGAAAGGCCAGCAGATGCCTTTGTTTGCTAAAAATGCTAAGTGGGCAAAGCAGACAGGTAAACAAACACTTGGGCTGAGGTCAAAGGGCAGGTGGGTGTGATAGAACAAGCCAACCAGCACTTCCTGTTGGCAGTGTGTGAGCTGAGGAAATGGTAGGGCAGGGTAGCACCAACAGATTCCCAGCCCTTGGGCCCCAGCTCAGGGCAGCAGTAACAGATAATCAGCAGTCATGAGGAGTTCTCTCTTAGATTGGACATTGCTCCAAACACCACCTCTCTCCAGACTTGAGGAAGGGTTCTGACTTGCTATTGAGCTAACTTACCAGGCATGCGCTGTCTGTATAGAAAGCACAGCAATTTCCAGGGGGGTTGAAAGGGTTTTTCCCCTTCAGATAGGAGGGCATGAGACCAGGAAAGAATTTCCACGGGGATCTGACACTCTTCTTGAAGGTGGTGTGTCTTGTTGCTAGGAGCTTGCCAGAAATTCCCTATGTCCACTGCCCGAGACTGAAATCTGAAAGCACCTGAGTGTTTGAGGAAATGAGGATGGGATGGGTTCTTTAGAAAAGAAAGGTATGCTTGCCCATTGCCCCTGTCCACCTCTGGGACACTACATTCTCAGCAGCTCCCTCTAACCAGACGTTCCTCCAAGGACAAATCTGCAGACTGCAACACACAGAAACTGCAGCAGCTGCTCCAACCAACAGCTCACCTCAGCCTTGATGTACCCTTCCATTTACAGACAAGAGCTTTGCAGGTACACACATGCACATATATGCATGGCTGTTCCAACCAGGAGACATATGTTCAATACAGCCAACACTCTGGGCCACAAAAACAAACAAACAAACAAACAAAAACCACTTGGAAACCCATGGCCTCGGAGTACTTCCTGTTGTTTCCTGGTCAAAGGTCCTTGAAATCTGCCTGGGGAGCCAAGCAGGCATAGACTCATTGGGGTCAGGCCTTAAATAATTCTGTCTCAAAAAAAATGACTAACCTTCTGACCTAGCACACATCAACACTTAGCAAACTGCCAGTGACTTGAATGAACAACAGATGCTCCTAAAGGCTTATCAGGGGTTCTCAATGGGGGCACTGTTGGGTCAGGGAAATAGCCTTGAGAGCTCCTATACTTTCCAACTTGACCAGTGGAATTGAATTCCATGCTTGATTCCAGAGTGGACTTTTTATTTGAAGTTTGACCATATGTAAAAATTAGGGCAAAGAGACTCAAGTCTGTCTGTCTCCTTGACTGGGGCCCGACGCATTTCCATACATGGCTCACACAACCACAAGTCCCCATGGCCTAATGTCACAAGAGTTCTGAGTGTTGGGATAGAAGGAAAGAAGAACAGTGGAAGTGTTGGGATTATGTTTGTTTTTCAAGAAGGAAAAAGAAACGAAGACTTCCCTCCCCAAATGGTACCCTGGGGACAGCTTATCTGGTTGTGTGACATTTACTGTATTATTTCTGTTCTGAATCTGCACATTTTCGACTAGAAGGAGCCTGGTTAAGAGCTTGAATTGCATTTTGCTCTGGTTTGGAGTCTTGCCCTCTTCCAAGGGACCAGCAAGTTTGTGCCAATGTCTGTGTTCCCCCAGTAGACCAGCAAGCCTGGGCTAGTGTCTGTCCAGCCACAATGGGCCAAAGCCCTGCCCCTGGTGAGGCTTTCCCCAGGCCCCAGGGACTCTGTTCTGTGGTTGTCAACTTCTTCTCTTCATTGGGGAGGGAAGCTGGTATCTTCCCAAGAGACCTGAAGGACTGCCCACTCTTGGCAGTAAGTCCTCTGGATAGCTGCTTCACCTGTCTAACCAGGCCTGGGGCTGGGCTGGGAGGTCCTGGGGTCTGCTCAGCTCCCACAGGAGCTCTTCCTGAGGCTTGAGTTGCTGATTCATATAAAAAAGCCTTGGCAGAAGGTGGAGAGAGAAGTCTGGCCTGGGTAAGTGATTTAACAGCTTGCCAAGGGTGTTCTGAAGGAACTGCTGCTTTTCCAGCTGGCTGGAGGGAATCTGACATGCCGCTATTCTCCACAGCTCGTGGCATATGCCCCAGACCTTTGCTAGATGGCCATGAGCTTGACTCCAGCAATGGCATCTTCTCATCAGCCTGTGGTGTGATATCAAGAGGAGAAGCAGCCCGCTCCTTCTGGCGAGGGTTTAGGTCTATGAGATCCATCAGCAAAGCAGCTCTGTGCTTTGACTGAGTGTTCTGGTCCACAGGCCTCAGTGCCTTTTCTTTAGCTACCAGAGACTGGACCACAGCTGAGAGTACTTTCTCAGGAGGTGGAAGTCTCTGGCTCAAAGAGGCATGGGATTTGTCTGGGGGCCTGTCAGAAATCTGGGGTTTGGGACTGCTGGTGGTCAGCAGCCTGTCTGGTGGTGAGAGTCTCAGGCCAGTAGTGGCTGGAGCTTTCTCCACTGACTGGGACTTTGGGCTGGCAGCACCTATGGATTTATCCAGCCTTGGCTCAGTCATTCCCAGAGGTCTTTCCAGTGGCAGGGACCTGACTGAGGCTGCAGAACTCAGTTTGGTCACTGGAGAGGCTCTGTCAGATGGCTGGGATCTTGGTCCTTCTTTAGCAGGTGGCCTGTCCTGTGGCCTCTGGCTGGATACCAAGGACTGGGATTTGGTCCCTGACCCTGACCCAGGAAGGTCTCTGACCCTTTCTAAACGGTGGGAACTACAGTCCGTTCTTTCAGGTAGCACTGGCCTCTGACAAGCCCCTGTCTGGCCTTTTTTGGAGAGTGGCAGCATCTTGGTGGCATCAGTAGGTGGCTGGTCAGATATCTTGGGTCTCTGGGTAGCCAGCTCTGATGACTGCTCTGTCAGCTGAGTGCTGGGGCTTGGAGGCAGTGGCACTGGGGGAGGCACGTACTCACGGATCTCCCCTGGTTCCAGAGGGTTGGGCCCACAAGGGTCATGTTCAGTACAAGACAGACGCCCATCGAGCTTGGAAATGAAAAGCATCCCTTCTCGATGCTGCTTGCAAAAGGAGCTGGGGCACATCTCACAAAAGGAGGCTGCTTCTTTCCCACACACGTCACACTGGTGCCAGGGACACTCCCACTTCCCTGAAACAAAAGTGAACAAAACTTAGGGAAAATAGATGCATGTGAGATGAGCCATGGCTCTGAGACTGGTCGACAGGACTGGCTGCAAAGCCTCCTTCAAACTGCCACATTCTTCAGAGTTCGGGCCACTCACCTGCCATTACTCCTTCCCCAGAATTTCAGCTTCCTCTTCTGCACAAAACAATATATAAAATAACAGCAAAGAATCAAGGTTGAGTAACTAAGTATCAACTAAACACAAGCAAGAGACTATTTCTAGCAAGAAGGGCTGTACAGTAGAAAACCAACCAAATAAACCCCAAAGTTTCTCTTAGGTGAAACAATTATTAATACTTCCACATTTTTTGGTAAATTCTGTTTGTCCTGAAGAGCTTTACTATTTAGTTTGTTTTTGTGTTATTTGAGACAGAGTCTCACTGTAGAGCCCAGGGTTGTTTGAACTTACAGTTCTGAGTGTATCATGCCCAGCTTTACAGCTTTGAAATATTTCCTCAAGGAGGAACACTCCAGCTCTAACATTCGTGCTGATTCTGCTTTCAACAGAAGCAGGATAAATATATACAGCTGTAAAAAGAAGGGAAGCCGACTCACCTCTGCTGAATTTTTTTTTTTTTTTGGTTTTTCGAGACAGGGTTTCTCTGTGTATCCTTGGCTGTCCTGGACTCACTTTGTAGACCAGGCTGGCCTCGAACTCACAAAGATCCGCCTGCCTCTGCCTCCCAAGTGCTGGGATTAAAGGCGTGCGCCACCACCGCCCGGCTCCTCTGCTGAATTTTTAAGTCTTGAAACCAGCATAAAACTTTATCTGGATTTTCCATGTAGAATGAGGGGAAAAGACCTAAAACTAACCTAAACTTGTATCTACTTCCTCATGAACGATAGCATGTAAGTGTTCCCATCTCCAAATAAATTAGGCTACATACATCTCACTGATGATGGCACATAATGTAATGGCCTTGACTTGCCGTTATATCACGACCCCAGCCTATATAAACTGAAAGAAAACCAATTCAGAAACACACTCCACTGTCTACTCTGAAGTTCTCCACTTTCTCTATATTTTAGAAGCAGGCATTAACGATGTGTAATAACCTCCCTCTAAAATAGCCACACAAATCTGTTGTTTGTCTTTCACAAATGGCTAAAATCCTAAGACCCAAGTCACCCAAAGGATATCAACTTCTCCCAACACACATTCCTGGGCACATCTACCTAAGCAGGGTTGTCATGTGTAAACTGACACAACTACTTCATCCACAGAGAGAGTCTACATTGCGAGGCACCAGACTCCTGCAGGGTTGAGAAACTGTGGGTAAAAAATTTTCAAGCCATCTTTCTTTTTTATTTTTTTACATATTTATTTATATATGCATATGAGTGCTCTGTTTTCACATCAGAAGAGGGAATCAGATTCTATTACAGGTGGTTGTGAACCACCATGTGGTTGCTGGGAATTGAACTCAGGACCTCTGGAAGAGCAGCCAGTGCTCTTAACCTCTGAACCATCTCTCCAGCCCCTCAACCCATCTTTCACTGACTTGAACATCTAAGTCTCTATGATGCCCTCTCTTCCTCTGGAAAGGGAACACGATTTAGTGGCCGAGGGGTCTTCAAGGGGTCTTTCAATTATCTGCAACAAGCCATTCATCAATCTTCACTCACACTTTCCCCATGCACAACATACACATGGACAGAAAGAAAATGTTTTTCTTTTTTGGGTTTTTCGAGACAGGGTCTCTCTGTGTAGCCCTGACTGTCCTGGACTCACTCTGTAGACCAGGCTGGCCTTGAACTCACAGAGATCTGCCTGCCTCTGCCTCCCTAATGCTGGGATTACAGGCGTGTGCCACCACGCCCAGCCAAAAAACAAATCTATATGGGTTGCTGGAAAGATGAAATAATGGAAAATAGAACAAGTTTCTGTTTCCCTCCCTGTAATTTAGGATTCTAGGACTTTATTTTCACTTATTGCCAAAATAAGAACAAGGACCAGACCTCTCAACTGTGGGCATGTGCTCACAGACAGCATTCTCTTTTAGAATGAAGCAAGTGACATCAGATCCTGAAAACTCTGACAGAGGAGTGGTCTGGATGGACTTTGGCACCAACCTGCTGGTCGCTTGGTCAGATTGAGACAGTCTGCATGGTAAACTTTCGGGCAGCCTGGCTTCTTGCAGGAGACGAGCTGACCAGCATCCCCACAGCTGAAACACTCATCCTCTCTTTCCTTTGTGACTGCACCCTGGCTCCTGCGCTTCCCATGTTGCTTCCTCTTGAATTTCCTTGACTTTTCTTCCGTGACAATGGGTTGATTCTGGAGGTCAGATATTGATCAGTCAACACCCTGCAACAACTCAGATATGTAATCTTAACTAGGTTATCATTTCAACCTCAGTTTCTCCTCTGGAAAAAAGACAACATTCAAGAGACTGCTGTAAAGATAAAGAGAAAATGCAGGAAGGCACCATGACATATCAGATGCCCAATTCATGTTAGCATTAACTATAATCTTGAAAACAAAACTGAAGAGATGTCTCAGCAGTTGAGAGTATCTGCTGCTTTTTCAGAGAACACAGGTGTGACTTGGAGCACCCATGTGGCAGCTCACAACCATCTGTAACTCCATGGTTAAGCTGTGTGGCTCAGCCTTGAACTCTAGAACTAAGGAAGCTAAGCAGACAGACCCTATGCTAGAGGCTAGCTGGCCTCATCCACAGAGAAATTTCAAGCCATCTAGGCTACACAGTGAGACCCAGCCTCATAGGAAAAAGAAAAGTATAAAAATCACATTAACAGCAAAGCAAGAAAATTTAAAATAGTATTTTTTCCTTTTTTTTGGTTTTTCAAGACAGGGTTTCTCTGTGTATCCTTGGCTGTCCTGGACTCACTTTGTAGACCAGGTTGGCCTTGAACTCACAGAGATCCGCCTGCCTCTGCCTCCTGAGTGCTGGGATTAAAGGCATGCACTAGCACACCTGGCCATTACAGACAGCTGTGAACTGCCATATGGTGCTGGGATTTGAACCCGGGTCCTTTGGAAGAACAGCCAGTGCTCTTAACCACTGAGCCATCTCTCCAGCCTTCCCCCCCACCCCTTAAGGCATATGCCACCACACCCAGCAATTACAGGCAGCTGTGAACTGCCATGTGGGTGCTGGGATTTGAACTCTGGTCCTTTGGAAGAGCAACCAATGCTCTTAACTGCTGAGCCATCTCTCCAGCCCCTTAAAATAGTATTTAAGAAAAGCAGGATGAAGATTTGTAAATAAGCTGGGCATGCTAGCACACTCCTTTAATTCTAGCATTTGGAGGGAGAGGCAGATGGGTATCTGTGAGTTCAAGGCTAGCCTGGTCTACAAAGTGTGTCCAGGACAGCCATCCATTGATATACAGGAGAAAGTTTGTCTTAAAAAATCAAAAAAAAAAAAAAAAAAAAAAAAAAAAAAGCCAGATGTGGAGGCAGAGGCAGGTGGATCTTGTGAGTTCAAGGCCAACCTGGTCTACAGAGTGAGACCAGGACAGTCAAGGATACACAGAGAAACCCTGTCTTGAAAAACCTAAAAAAAAAAAAAGTGATATGAGACAGTGAGTGGAGACATTGGCTGTTCTTCCAAAGAACTTGGGTTTGATTCCAATTGCCCACAAGGATATTTATAACTGTTTCTAATGCTAGTTCTTGGGGGGGGCTCCAATGCACTCTGTGACCTCTAAGTTCTGAATACATGTGATACAGACATATATAAGGCAAAACATCCATACATAAAACATAAAAGACATATCTCCTTGACAGTTACAGCACTGTAACTCAATTAAATGCACATAATCATAGGAAAATACCATAATGTTTATATTTTGTAATAATAGTGAGATTAAGTTTTCTATGCATATTTTTTGGTGGTGAACCCAGACAGGACTTAGCATGGCCAAGGAAAGCATCCTACCACAAAACTACATTATCAATCCAGTATTCTATTTCTGGTAATAGATACAGAGCAGTAAACTCTACTGATACCTCTAGAATTAAAAAAGATAAAGTAGCCAGGTGTGGTGGTGCAGGCCTTTAATCCCAGCACTCGGGAGGCAGAGGCAGGTGGATCTCTGTGAGTTCCAGGCCAGCTTGGTCTACAAAGCAAGTCTAGGACAGCCAGGGCTGTTACAGAGAAACCTTGTCTCAAAAAAAAAAAAAAAAAAAAAAAGATAAAGTATACCTGGGGAATCTAAGTACCTTGCTAGAAGGAATGAGGTGAGCTGAGACCAGGAAGAAGAAAAAAATCTACTTCATAGGGTTTTATTTTAAAGCCCCTCATTTTTTTTTTTTTTTGGCTAGAAAAGTACTTTTAGGTCAAACTGTTCAAAAGATTACAGAGCAACACCAACTAAATCATGACAATACTCACTGAAGTGTCAGTGACACTGCTGATAATTACTTCCATTATTTCAAAGAAATAGATTCTTAGAATGAAGACTCACCCCTAGCACTGTACCTAACAATGGTCCAGGGAAGCTCTACCACTGTTCCTAATATGAAAACTTGGAAAATGGTACCTTTGGCCTCACACCCAAGAAACCACTGCAGTTCGGGGCTCCACATTTACAGATGGTTTTTCCATTCCCAAGACATTCTAGGTTATAATTGAAGGTAAGTTCAGTGCCTGCATAAGAGACCATAGAAATATGAACATTAAATATATTAACATAAAAAATTAACATTAACAAAAATAATATAACATTATTTCTTAATTATAAATAACAATAACTTTTAATAATATATATATTATGCTTTTGTTTGAAACAGGGTCTCCCTATGTAGTGGTAGCTGTTCTGGAACTCATTCTGTAGACCAGGTTGACCTCAAACCTCCTGCCTCTGCCTCCAAGTGCTTGGATTAAAGGCATGCACCATCATATCCAGGTTAAGAATTTTTTTTTTTTAATTTTGGTTTTTAAGACAGGGTTTTTCTGGGTAGTCCTGGCTATCTTGGAACTGACTCTGTAGATCAGGCTGGCCTTGAACTCAGAGAGATCTGCCTCCCTCTGCTTCCAAGTGCTGAGATTAAAGGCATGCGCCAACAAGCCTGGCCAAGAACAATTTTAAGAGAACAAAAATTTATATGTGTTACTAGTTTACAAAACTTTTGATATTTAGAATAACCCTTACCTTTAAAGTATTACTTATCTCACATTTTCATGTTTTTCAACTATTAGATTCAAAAGATACTAACTCACTAACAAAAATGAATATACCATATGATGGCAGGATGTTAGCACACACCTGTAATCCTAGCAATCAAAGGCAGAGGCAGGAAGATCACTGCACAGTGAGTACCACACTAGTACTCAATAGAGTGAGACCACATTTTAAGACAACATAACAAAGCTGGTCTGAGGAGATGGTTCAGTGGTTGAAAGCACTTGCCATGTAAGTTGGAGAACCTGAGTCTGAAGTCTAAGAAAGCTGAGTGAGAGTGGAGACTGGGGAATCCCTGGAAGCTTAAGGGTCAGCAAGCTTAGTGTAAGCAGCAGAAAACCAATAAAGAAATGGTGTTTCAAAGCAAGGAAAAGGGACCAGCAGATCACTTCTGATCTCCACATGCTCACTGTGGAATGTGCATGCCCAACCCACACTATCAATGGGTCAGGCATGGGAATGCAAATGTGAACCTGGCAGTTCCTTGTCCCTGTGAGTACACCTTATCTGGCAGCAATCAGGGGAAGAGGTATTTCACTGCAAAGTAACCCTGTATGGAGAGTAAGATCACAGACTGCTGATATGTGCTATTTATGGAATAACTTGGCTGGTGATCTCAACTTGGAGTAGCTTCATTCATTCAGATAGTGTCTACTGTAGACCACACAGGCCTCTAATCAACAGTGTAGCTGAGGAACTCCTAGTCTTCCTGTGCTCACTTCTTGAGTACTGAGATTGTAAGAATGTGCTCCCATAGCAGGCCAAATATCCCATTTTGTATATGAAGAAATAATATAAATCAATTGAGAAAATTCAACACAATTACCCACTGCAGTATGAAAAATTTAAAGACCAGTGTACAAGGCTAGTAAGTGAGAAACTCTGGGTTTATCCCTAGCAAAGCCTTCCTGAAACTAAAAAACAACCAACCAACCAACAACAACAAAGTCAAAATCATAGCACACAGATTTAAGGCACAAAAATTTATCTTTCCTGAGCTGGGCAAAGTAGCACAAACCTGTAATCCCACAAGTTAGAAGGCTGAGTTAGGCCCTGTGTCAAACAATAACAAATCCCAATAAAACAAAGAAATAAGTAAAAAAAAAATTCATTGAATCAGAACTGAAAGGAAATAAAACACACAAATACTCAAATTCAAAAGTAGGTAGGCCTAATAGATGTTGCCTTTGAGTAAGATAATATATTGCTCACAGTTAACATGCAAGGTTAATCATTCATAGTCAAACTCATCAAGTTTTAGGAATATTAACAATTGCAGACTGATACTCTATTACTTTATTTAAAAATTTAAAACATTTGTTTTGTCTCTGTATGTGTATGTATGTAGGTATGGTATGTGCATGGGTATACATGTATGGAGGTCAGTGTAGAACCTGCTTGAGTGCGTTTTCTCTTTCCACTATGTGATTCCAGGTATCCAACTTAGATCAGGCTTGGCCAGCAAGTGCCTTTATCTAATTAGTCATCTTGCCAACTCTGACATACATTCTACCAGGGGGAGCAAGAAAGCCAGGTTTTCATCAGATGCTGTTAATCACTTTCTTTAGCTGAACAAAATATAAAGTCAAGGGACTTCTACGTAAGACCCATGTTGTAGAAGTAAGAATCATCTACAGTTAGTTTACTGAGAGACTGAAAAAAAAAAAAAAAACCAAAAACAAAACCAACCAATCAACAACAACAAAAAAACAAACCACAAACCAAGACCAACCAAGGTTAACACCAATGTTGTGGCTTCCATCTCACACTGCCTGCAGAATTACTGGTCCAAATATGGGTGATGCTACTTATCATATTCTTATTTTTAAAATGATGAGTAGGGGACTGTGGTATAACACAGTAAAGTAGCAAATGCCTAAGCATATAAGTCCCTGAGTTTGCAGGCCATGGTGACCCATGTCTTTAATCCTGGAAGACAGAGGCATGGCCGACCGGAAAGCTCAAGAGTATGGTCTACATAAGAAGTTTCAGGCCAGCCAGAACTACACAGTGATATTCTGTGTTTTTGTTTCGTTTTTTTCTTTTTTTTTTTTTGGTTTTTCGAGACAGGGTTTCTCTGAATATCTCTGGCTGTCCTGGACTCGCTTTGTAGACCAGGCTGGCCTCGAACTCACAAAGATCCGCCTGCCTCTGCCTCCCAAGTGCTGGGATTAAAGGCGTGCGCCACCACCGCCCGGCGTTGTTTCGTTTTTTTCAAGACAGAGTTTCTTTGTTTATCTCTGGCTGTCCTGGACTCCCTTTATAGACCGGGCTATCCTTGAACTTACAGAGATCCACCTGCCTCTGCCTCCTGGGTGCTGAAATTAAAGGCCTGTGTCACCACGTTCAACAATTATAGATAGCTGTGAACAGCCATGTGGGTGCTGGGATATGAACCTGGGTCCTTTGGAAGAGCAGCCAGTACTCTTAACCACTGAGTCATCTCTACAGCCCAGAGACCCTGTCATAAAACAAAAAACACCACCAACCACTCCAAATACAATAGAGGACTACAGAGACAGTGATTAAGAGTGTTTAATGCAGTTGGGTGTGGTGGCTCACGCCTTTAGTCTCAGCACTCTGGAGGCAGAGGCAGGTGGATCTCTGTTGAGTTCGAGGCCAGCCTGGTCTACAAAGCGTGTCCAGGACAGCCAAGGATATACGGAGAAACCCTGTCTCAAAAAACAAAAACAACCAAAACCAAAAAACAAAACAAAAAAAAGTGTTTAATGCTCTTTCAGAGGACCTGAGTTCAGTTCCTAACACCCATTCCTAGCAGGTCACACTACATAACTCTAGCACTTCTAACTGTGATGTCCCCTTCTGGATTCCAAAGGCAATCAATCACATACACACATATGCATAAATTTTAAAAAATCTTAAAAACAATACAACAATAAACTGCTTAAGACAGTCTGCTATATCATGGCCCTAACAAAATTCATTTTGAAAAATCAAGTACTTTCTGTACATTTAAAAACCACCATTCAAGCCAGGGGTGGTGGCGCACGCCTTTAATCTCGGCACTTGGGAGGCAGAGGCAGGCTTTTTTTATTTAGTATAATGACTTTTATCTTTAAAGTCATTATACTAAATAAAAGAAACTGGACACAAAAGGTCTATTATATAATTTTATTTATATGAAGTTCTTTCAAAACCATATAAATAAAAAAGGCCCATGCTTTGATCCCAGCAATGAAGAAGGCAGAGTTCCATGCTAGTCTAGTCTACATGATGAGAAAAACAAAAAACTAAACTGGGGCTGGAGAGATGGCTCAGTGGTTAAGAGCACTGGCTACTCTTTCAGGACCCAAGTTCAATTCTCAGCACCTACATGGCAGCTTACAACTGTCTGTAATTCCTCTTCTAAGGGACCTGATAACCTTGCACAGACATACATGCAGGCAAAACAGCAATGTACCTAAAATGAAAAATAAAACCCAAAACTAACCCTAATTGTCCACTTCCCTAAAAAAGAAAGAGGAGGAAAATAAAATCCAACAGTCAAATTCAGAGAGAATTTGGTGAGCAGGAGGGGCTATGGGAAGATAGGAGAGTGGGAACAGTTTCAGTTTGGAAAGATATAAGTCTTCTGGGATAGATGTTAACAGTTGTACAACAACATACACCTTATAACTTTTTATAGCTAAAATGGTTAAAATCATAAATTATATCTCTACTTTCTTAGATCAAAAAAGAAAAACCCCTGAAAAACAAAATGAAACAAAAAATAAAAATGCCCAAGTACTATACATATAGTCTTGGCTGTCCTGGACTCACTTTGTAGACCAGGCTGGCTTTGAACTCAGAGATCTGCCTGCCTCTGCCTCCTGAGTGCTTGAATTAAAAGTGTGTGCCACTATCCCTGACAGCACCAGGAAAGTCTCTGTCTATATATCCTTGGGAATTGGGAGAATTTATTTCTGAGTGATGGATATAGAAGATTTTTAGATGTTAAATGAAAAACTTGAACTCCAGGTCTTTGTGCCAGAATCTTTAAATGATTCTTACCTGCTTTAATGTCACTCAAAGCAAAAAGACCAACACGGGTGTCTCCATTCACAGACCACTTCTGTGTTTCACAGTTAGGCTGGCAGCAGTGATTCATGAACCGAGCATAGTTTCCTTTAGGACCAGCATCAATAATCCGATCCTAGAATTCCAAGAAAAGCTACTTGTCAGATTTCCTGAGAACTCTATGTAGAAACTAGACTATTCTAATAAGAGGAAGTGCATACTTTAAAAATCAAATGGGTCTACATATGTCACCCATGGACCAGTAAGTTTAACCACTAACTCCATTTGGAAGGTTGTGTTTCAGATATACTCAGGAGGACACTAAACTATGTGAATTGAACTATGTGTAGTGACAAGCCCACTTAGGGATTCTCATATATACTGAACTTTAAGAACCAGTGTCTCAGAGAAGGAGGAGTTTATATCACTTTTCTTTTCTTTTTGGTTTTTTGAGACAGGGTTTCTCTTTTCAACAGCCTGGATGTCCTGGACTTACTTTGTAGGCCAGGCTGGCCTTGAACTCACAGAGATCTGCCTGCCTCTGCCTCTCAAGTGCTGGGATTAAAGGCAAACACTGCCATCACCACCCGGCTTATTTCACTTTCTAAGTAGAAAGTTTTCAGACCAGGGGCACATTAGAAATTATTTAATGAAGTTTAAGTACTTTTGCTGATTGCCGACCCCAAACCATAATCAGAGTGTCTAGCAGTAAGGAGTCATAAACACAAGAGTACAATTTAAGAACTATTTGCAAAGGTAACTTCCAGGAAAGAGGTGCAAGTATAGCATGATGGGGCACAAATGTAATCCCAAATACTGAAAATGCTGAGGCAGGACAATAGCAACTTCCAGGCCACTTGAGGTAACTTAGTAAGATTCTGACTGAAATTGAACTGTGATAACAACCTAAAATAACTATCATGTAATAACAAAGCATAAAATAACAAAACAAGCCAGGTAGTGGTGGCGCACGCCTTTATTCTCACCACTTAGGAAGCAGAGGTAGACAGATGTCTGAGTTCCAGGGGAGCCTGGTCTACAAATCAAGTATAGGACAGCCAGGGCTACACAGAGAAACCTTGTCTCAGAAGACCAAACAAAACAAAACAAAACAAAAAACCAATCTGGAATAATGACTTGATTTCTTGAGTTTTTACAGTTTACATTGTTTTCCAAACTGTGGGTTGAGACTCTAAAAACATCATTGAAGGCTAGATATTTACAATATGACTCATAAAAGTAGCAAACTTAAAGTTATAAAGTATCAAATAAAACTATTTTATGGTTGGGGGGGTCATCACAATATAAGGAACTGTACTAAAGGGTCACAGCATTAGGAAGGTTGAGAATTACTGCCTTACATTATTGGGGCCTGCTTTTTTAGCATAAGATGGAAAATTACTCATACCTGTTACCTTAACACTCAAGAGTCCCCAACTACATCTCTACTTGGGACCAATCATAATTAAAAGTCATTTGGAAATGTTCTGTCTAGCTAGTCAAAATGATGTAATGCTGCCATCCCCTTGCTTTCTACACCTGGTTACCTGGTTATTACCTAGATGTGGTTTGTTTCATATACAAACTTGGTTAACTGGATGCGGTTTGTTTCCTAGCCCTGGTTACCTGTGTTGGTACTTAGATATGACTTTTCCTATAAAAAGCCTGTCTTGGAAGCAAACCAACGTCACAGTTAACCTCTCTTTGAAACCTCTGTGACCCTGGTCATTCTGGCCATGACCAGTTTTAGGGTGTGTGTTCAATAAACCATCACTATCAATGACTGAATGTTTATGTAGCTATTCTTGGACTATAACATTTGGAAGTTCCACCAAGATTAGATTATAACATTTGGAGGTTCCAACAAGATTGCACTCTAACAACATGATCCCCAAAACAACTTGTTAAATATTAGCAAATTACTCCTCCAGTTTATAAAATAAAAGGGTAAGGACTGTTAACTCTTCTGGCCATAACACATACTTTAAAAAAAAATTATTTATTTATTATGTGTACAGTGTTCTGTCTGCATGTATGCCTGCAGGCCAGAAGAGGACACCAGATCCCAATTATAGACAGTTGTGAGCCACCATGTGATTGCTGGGAATTGAACTCAGGACCTCTGGAAGAGCAGCCAGTGCTCTTATCCTCTGAGCCATCTCTCTCCAGCCCCACCCCTTTAAAAATTTTTTTTATTATGTCTTTTCACATATTTTATGGCATTAAAAACCCCAACTTATAGATCATTCAAAAAGAGTACTAAAAACAGCTTCATTGCCTTTTTGTTATGGGAAAAGAGCCAAACCTAACTCTCTCCAGAATCAAAATCAAGTAAATTCTAATGTATACAGACGAATCCTGGAACTTGGATATAGGACAAATACACAATGGAACATAAAACAATTTTGCACACTTACTTTATCTAGAGTGAGCATATAGAAGTTAGTGATATCATGTTCTTGTGCGTAACGGATCCGAGCTCTGCACTCTTCCTCATCTATCAGCTCACCGACATATTCATTCACAAACTCACCCTAGAATAAGAAATTGCTCAAAACTTAATAGTAAAAGTACATTGGTGTTTACATAAACAACTTTTATTTTTAAAAGCAATTAATAAGGATGATTCTCCCAAAGTAGATTATGTGCATTTTATTATTAATGATGCCTTAATCAATTACTTAATGAAAGCCCCAGGATACAAGGCACAAGTCTGCCAGATCGGAAGACTGAGAAGTAATAACAAAGAAACAAGTCAGTGCTGTTACCTTTCTGAGAGTCTGAAAGTCAAGTCTCTCAGCTATCTTGTCCTTCTTGGAGGCTGCCCTGCTTGCTTCCCTTCTACATTTCCCATGACTATGCACACTTCTCTGGATAGTACAATTATACTGGCCTCCATAAACTGCTTCTAAAACTTTAATCTTAACTTTGGCTGGCACACAAGATAAATATTTGATAAATAACTGAACAAACCAGGTAATAATCATTGTGCTTCCAGAAACCTGAACAAAATTCTTGAGAGATTATGAAAATAAGGTCTATTTTACTGAACTGTTAAATAAGACTTATTTTTCTATCCAGCATGTACAATATTATCTGTTAAGAACCTGGCAACTCCCCTTGGAAAAGCCCACACCTACACTCTTGGGCATGTCTCACTTCCTTCCTAAGCAACTTTCTCAAAATTCTAGTGCTTAAAAAATTACATTAAAAGCCGGGCGGTGGTGGCGCACGCCTTTAATCCCAGCACTTGGGAGGCAGAGGCAGGCGGATCTTTGCGAGTTCGAGGCCAGCCTGGTCTACAAAGCGAGTCCGGGACAGCCAGAGCTGTTAAACAGAGAAACCCTGTCTCGAAAAACCAAAAAAAAAAAAAAAAAAAAAAAAAAATTACATTAAGCTGGGCATGGTGGCACAGCCTTTAATCCCAGCACTTGGGAGGCTGAGACAGGTGGATCTCTGTGAGTTCGAGGTCAGCCTGGTGTACAAAGTAAGTTCCAGGACAGCCAGGGCTACAGAAGAAACCCTGTCTCGAAATCTCGAAAAACAAAACAAAACAAAACCTATATATATATCTTAATAAATTCTTAACTTGCCTTAAATGAAGGAGGTGGTAGAGGCCCTCCACATTTCATGTTAAAGATTCCTTGCATTTTTCACTGAGAAAAGCTGAACCCTGTTTATTGAATTTAATAAACCCAAACTGTTTTCTCCCAACTATAATATTTTATTAAAAGACTATAGCCACTGGGCAGTGGTGGTGCACACCTTTAATCCCAGCACTTGGGAGGCAGAGGCAGGCGGATCTCTGTGAGTTCGAGGCCAGCCTGGTCTACAAAGCAAGTCTAGGACAGCCAGAGCTGTTATACAGAGAAGCCCTGTCTCGAAAAACCAAAGGAAAAAAAAAAAAGACTACAGCCATTCCTTTTTCATCTTCACTACTGGCTCAAAATTTTTCACAGAATAGTAAACAATCTCATAACATCTCTATGAATTTCTGCCTCTATTATTCTACATACTGAACATGACCAATGTAAGGACTTTTGATGACAAGAAAATCCACATTGAAGTTCACTATGTGTCCTGTATGTGACACTTCTCACATTCATCAAGAACCAGTTATATCAAACAATCGAAAAAAAAATCTCATAATTTAAGTTTCTCTTTACCTTTTTAATATCTGTTTTTGTCCGGAGACCCCAGCCCCTCTGTAATGTGCGAAAAATTTCAACATCTGGATACTGGCGCTTGCTGAAGCACTGGTTCTGACAGCGCCCTCCAGCAGGACATACTGTCGGATGGCACTCATAGAGAAGCATCCGGTTGATGCACTCTGAGTCTATGCCACAGGGGTTCTCATCAGTAGCTTTACAGTTGCACCGGGGAATTTCTGACAAGTCTGCAGTGAAGATCTGTACCCTGCCAATAGGACGGTTCACCTGGAGAAGCACATAGTATCATATCAGATAAGTCAATATAAAACAATTCAGGACATTGAAAAAACAAATATCACTTTCTTCAAGTTATATAACACATTTTACATGATTTGAAGAAATCAAGACTGAGGCAGTTCATACAATAATAAAGCCACAGTTAATAAATTCAATAACATTTACATTTTATACAGTTAATAAAATGTAAATTTCAAGTGAGGGTGTACTGGTATATGTCTTTAATCCTGGCTGTTTGAGACACTAAGACTGATCACAAGTTAAAGGCAAACCTGGACAACTGAGATCCCAACTCTAAATTAAAAAGAAGTGGGAGACTGTAATTTGGTGGTAGAATGCCTATATAATCTCTAGCACTAGGGGAAAAATCAATTTCAAAGTTGCTAGGCGAAAAGAATTTTAAACCAGGGTTTAACAGAAGATGATGTTATATAAGCTAATATATACAAATCACCACTTTTGGAGGGGGTGGGGAAATCAAGGATTTACCATGTTTAAAAAAACACAAAAAGGGGCTGGAGAGATGGCTCAGAGGTTAAGAGCACTGGCTGCTCTTCCAGGGGTCCTGAGTTCAATTCCCAGAAACCACATGGGATTTAGTGTCCTCTTCTGGCCTGCAGACATACATGCAGACAGAAGACTATATATCTAATACATAAATAAATCTTAAAAAAACAAAAACCACAAAAAGGCCAGGTGTGGTGGTGCACACCTTTAATCCCAGCACTTGGGAGGCAGAGGCAGGCAGATCTCAGTGAGTTCAAGGCCAGCCAGGTCTACAAATGAGTCCAGGACAGTCATGGATACACAGAGAACCCCTCTCTCAAAAATCCAAGCCCCCCCCCAAAAAAAAAACCACACACACACAGCCAAGAAACACTGAAGAGGGAGAGTGAGATGGTACAGTAGGTAAGGGAGCTAGCTTCCTGCCAGGTTTGAAAAGGAAAGAACTGACTACCATAATTGTGTCAGAAATGACAATCAAGCACTTTTTCTTTTTTTATGCTCTCACCTATCAAAGCAACATTGTTTACATTTTGAATTTTTTCCATGAGTAAAGAAAAGAATCAGACTGGAGAGATGGCTCAGAGGTTAAGAGCACTGCCACTGAGTGGCTCATAACCTATAGTGAGATCTGGTGCCCTCTTCTGGTGTGCAGGCACACACATTTCAATAAAGAACATTGTACACATATTAAGTCTTTTTTGTTGTTGTCATTACACAGAGAAACCTAGAGACAGGTTTTCTTCCTGTAGCCCTGGCTGTCCTGTCCTGACTCGCTATGTAGGACAGGCTGGCCTTGAACTTACAGAGATCCACCTGCTTCTGCCTCCCGAGTGCTGGGATTAAAGCTGTGTGCCACCATGCCAACAATAAATCTTAAAAAAAAAAAAAAAAAAAAAAAGGAAGGAAAAGGGAGCTACACAATGTCATTCTAACACATAGCTTCCCAAGATTTGTCCCCTCACCTTTATGTGTTTATAAGGTGGTGGCTTCTTGTCATTCTTCCTATCCTCCTGTAGCTGTCTTAGTTCTTTTTGGGCTTTTAATTCTTCAAACCTTGCTGCAGCTTCCTGAAGAGCTGAGAAAACAAAAGAAAATCACTTAAAAAAAAAAGAACTCTCTGGGTACATTTATTTTAGCTTGCCTCCCCTTCTAAGCTAAAGAAAACTCATGTCTTAGCAAGAATAAATCAATATTTTGAGGAAAGTCAAAACTATGACATCTATTTTAACATGGTTATGAAAATCTCCAAGGTATTCATACAGAACATTAAGATACAACTCATCAACAAATATTAAATAGAACTATCAACATCAGAGGAAAAAAAAACCTCGGCTTCCAGAAGGACAATTTCCCAGGTGCCACAGGCAATGGGCTCTATACTCTTGAAGAATTTCAAGGGAACAACTTTCCTGAATATCTCAAGGACCTGGTCTGCTCTAACACTCATTCTGTAAATTTCACAATGGGCTCAAACAAGCCAATCTGTATATCTAAATTCATCCCATGCTGTCATCTTTAAAAGACTGCAATATCTGAAAATTCCACAAGCCTTCTGACTGTAATCTTTCTCAACTTAAATGTTAATTCATTGGTCTTCAACCAGAATAAAACTGAGAATTCTAATTTCCCCCTTTTTTGTAGCTTTTCACTATGCTGTTACTTCTTTAACAAAATTCTCTCCTCTGGCCCATAAAGAACCCCTTGTGATCACTATGCATGCTCTGCCTGCTCTTCCAATTCCACAGAACTACTCAAACTACCTATCTCACTCATGTTTGAAGATACAGGTTCTCGTCTTATAAGTTACAGTGAGGTCTTGTCTCAAAAGAAGAAAAGTATTGGAATTTCAGTCTAATTGCCAGAGTCAAAAATCTTTCTACACCACTCACTGAGTGGCACAGAAACCTTAGGCAAATCTCCACCTCAAAATCAGGATGCTATCTATCCTAAGATTGCTATAAAAACTTATAACAGAAAACAAACATTTCACAGGCCCGAACAACAACATATGGTAACTAATATTATGATTCTTCCTTTAAAGCATCACCTGGCAACTCCCAGACTACCTGTGCTTCTTCTTAGCATGCCACGAAGATCTGCTTTGACAGCCACAGAACAACATTTTGACTGCTGATACCTATGTCTGATTCTCCTGCAAAACTCATATTCCTAGAGGGGTAAGGATGTAGTCAGCTCCTGGTCTAGGCAGGTGTAATGAAAAATATATCAAAACTTCAGCAGGCTCAGATATAGAACCTTTCCTACTCTCTATCTTCTCTTCTAGCTTCAATGACAGCCAGTTTTACACAGGCAAAGATGGTGGTACTATAGTCACTGACTTTCTGGGATGACAAGACACAATAACCAAGCTCCTAAAGTATATCAATATTGCAGGTTTTTCCACAGAAACCATATGGCAAATATGCATCTAAGAACATGGAGTAAACAGAACATTTGATAAACTAATGGTTGTTTTGGTTTTGGTTTTCGGAGACAAGGTTTCTCTGTGTAGCCCTGGTGGTCCTGAAACTTGCTTTGTAGACCAGGTTGGCCTCGAACTCACAGAGATCCACCCGCCTCTGCCTCTGCCTCCTGAAGGCTGGGATTAAAGCCGAGCACCACCATCGTTCGGCTTAAATTGATGTTCTCTTCTAAACTACCATGTGTATTACTCTAGAGTCACCTCAGTAGTGCGCATTAGTTCTTTAAAATCTTTGCTTCCTCATCCTGTAGACAAACTTTTTTTTTTTTTTTGGTTTTTCAAGACAGGGTTTCACTGTGTAACAGCTCTGGCTGTCCTGGACTCACTTTGTGGACCAGGCTGGCCTTGAACTCACAGAGATCTGCCTGCCTCTGCCTCCCGAGTGCTGGAATTAAATTAAAGACAAGCAACACCATGAACGGCGCGAAACTTTTTTTTTAATTAGCATTTATTCAAGTTAAATCTCAATCACAGCCCCTCCCTCCTTCCTTCCCTGTCCCACTCTCCCACTTCGTATGCCCTCTCCCACCTATTGTTCTCCTTTGATGAGGGGGCCCCCCACAAATCAGTCCCCCTCAGTTCAGTCACATGAGGGCTAAGAGCTTCCTCTTGTTCTGGGGCCTGACATGGCAGCTTAGTTAGGTGCTTTAGTAAAGTGTCCAAATAACAGGTAACAAAGTCCACGACTGACACCACCTCCTACCCCCACCCCTTACTTGCTAGGGAATCTGTATGAAGACCACATTGCCTGTCCTTTATATTTGTATTGGGGGGGGGGGGGTTAGGCCTAGTCTAAGTTTCTTTCTTCTTTTCTTGGTTAGTGTTTCAGTCTCTGTATGTAGACAAACACTTAAGCTTCAATATCCATTTAATAAGAAATACATTGCCTTTCAAAGCACAACTGTAGGAAGGACATAATTTTTACTGAGTGAACCTCAAGTGCCTCAAAAATTTACTTTATCCAGGAAGTCACTCAAAGATTCTCTCCCTCATTATATCTTAGAGGAAAGACAAGTGGTAAAGTTAATAGTTAATACCAGGGGACTTATCTTAGCCTCAGCAGACTCTACTGTCTTCAGTGCTACACCAGTTCATTAAAATTTTCTTTATTTCCCTGAAATTTTAACTGCTTTTACAAATTATGTAAAACAAAACAAAATTCCCTGAAAATCTTTCAAAAGAAGTTAAAAGTAGCTTTGAGTCCTTGCACAGCAGACTGAAATGAGGTCCATAGCTCAATTATTGATGAGATGCTGAGTCAGAAGAACAGCAAAGACCAAAGGAAGCTTTCCTGAAGGCACAGTTATCATCGACACTGACACTGGAGGTTATGGAGTAACTCTCCTCACCTACAGAAGCAAACGAGCTGGCTAATATGATGCTGCCAGATCAGGACACAGACAGCACAGCACATTATGACACAACATACAAAAACACAATATACGAAGTCTATTTATTTAAATTTTTTGGACACATGGTCTCTCTACAGATTCGCTAGGTAAACCAGACTGGCCTTGAACTCACAGAGACCCACGTGCTTCTGCCCCTAGAGTGCTAGGATTAAAGGCAAGTGTCACCACACCAGGCCTTAACTAACTCTGTGAAGCAGGGTCTTGCTACTCACAAAAGTTGGCCTCAAATGTGTGATCCTCCTGCTTCACCCTCCTAACAACTGGAGTTGCAGGTGTATATCAGCATGGATACCTAATTGAAAACCATTTTCAGTGTTGGGATTCAATCCATGACCTCACAGATGCCAGGCAAGCGCTGGACCATCAAACTACGTCTACAATCCTAGCCAATTCTGTTTTGTTCAGACAGGGCCATAGGACCCAGGCCACTGAACTTGTGCTCAACCACCCAAGAGGTGGAATTACAAGTGTGTGCTAAGACATCTGGCTTCTTTTCTTTTCTGAGACACACTCTCACTATATAACAAAAATCATCCTAGAACTCACTATGTAATCCAGGGTAACCTTGACTCTGCAATTACTTTGCAGTAGCCTTGAGTGTTGGGATTATAAGTAGGACCCACAATACTTTAGACATGTTAAACCATTGCATGAACTTGATCACAGAGCAGACATTCACCTATAGAAGTCTCTGCTTGCTTGAGGAATAGTAATGGTAGTTACCTTTTTTATATGTTCCATCAACTCCTTTTCCCATCTTATCCTTGCTGCTCACATCCCCTTCCATGTAAGGGAAGACTCGGGCCTGATGAGTCCATAGATAGTCATTAGACCCAAAGAAGAGAACTGGGAACTCTCCCACATCATGTTTCATTTTATCAATGTTAGACGGAACAGCTCGAGGATGACAGATCTCAGCTGGCCACCACCTGGAAAAGGTACAAAAAAAAGAGAAGAAACCTCTACAAGGCTGCAAAGGCACTAGGAAAATAACCTACTACTGCTTTTTTTTTCTTTTTTTTTTTGTGTGTGTGGGGGGGGAAAGCATGTGTGTATATAGTGTACACATGTGTTTACAGTCCTAAAGTGAACACGGAGTGTTTTCCTGGGTTACTGTCCATTCTATTTACTGAGGCAGGTTCTTGAATTGAATCTGGAGCTTACTAGTTCTTTCTAGTCTAGCTAGCCATTTTGTCCTAGGGATCCTTATCTCTGCTTCGCAAGTTCTAAGACTGGGGATTGGCTAGAATACTAGTTCTCATAGCATAGCAAACAGTTTGTTCATTCAGCATATCCTCAGCTCTCAACCAATGGAAAGTTTACAAACCAACAATACAAACAAGGAGAATGCCCCAGAAGTCTGAAATAACAGGCACATTCACAAATATATAATTTCTAATTTCTTAGAATCAGTTACTTTACTTCAAGGAAATAATTATGGTATATGAATATTAATAACTACATGTGGGAAGAGTTTGATTTAAAAAAAAAAAAAAGCCAGGCATGGTGGTGCACACCTTTAATCCCAGCACTGGGAAGGCAGAGGCAGGCAGATCACTGAGTTCGAGGTCAGCCTGGTCTACAAAGCCAGGACAGCAAGGACTACACAGAAACCCTGTCCCAAAAAATCAAAACAAAACAAAAAAACAGATATGAGAATGTTTTTAATTCCAGGTGTGAAGCACCTTCAGTTTAGATCACAGGTGTAAACTATTATCTGCCTCATGAGCTTGCAGGGGCGTGGCTTAGCCAGCAGAGCAAGTTTAACTGGAGGACTTCAGAGAGGAAAGAAAAGCCAGAGCCCTGAGAAGTAGGGGACTACAAAGAAGAGGTTGCTGCTCTCTCTGCTACTGCTTCCTGGTTTGCTGGACTTTTGCAAATTGTGACTACTGAGACTGGTTATTGTACCCAAAGAAACCAGTGACCCTAAGCAAGAAGTAACTCAAAGAGACCTACATCCCTCTGTCTCTAATCTTCTTTCTCTCCTGTACAGTGTTTGGGGGCTGGAAGGAACAAAGGGTGGAAGGGAGGTAAAGGTATTAAGTGTAGTAAAATAAATTAGAGTGTATACTTAAGTACAAAAACAATAAAAGCCTCTTGCTACGACTATACTGATCAGTGAAAATTTTTCTTAACAAAGAAATGAAAATCTGAAGCCGGGCGGTGGTGGCGCACGCCTTTAATCCCAGCACTTGGAAGGCAGAGGCAGGCGGATCTTTGTGAGTTCGAGGACAGCCAGAGATATTCAGAGAAACCCTGTCTCGAAAAACCAAAAAAAAAAAAAAAAAAAAAAAAAAGAAATGAAAATCTGACAGTAGTAACTGAGAGCACACCTGCTGTTTGTTCTACAGGGTTTTGTTCCATTCTCAGCACCCATGTCAGGTGGCTCACATGCTTCTCATCTCACAGGGCACTTGTATTCACATGCACATATCCATATACACAATTAAATTTATTATTTATTTACGTACATTTTGGTGTTTGGCCTACATGTAGGTCTGTGTGAGGTTGTCAGATCCTCTGGAACTGGAGTTACAGACAGCTGTGAGCTGTCATGTGGGTCTGGGGAATTGAACCCTGATCCTCTAGAAGAGCAAACACTGCTCTTAACCATTGACCAACCTTTCCAGTCCCCACAATTAAATTCATAAAAACCAATTAAAAACAAGAGAAATGAAAATGTGACAATAAAAAAAAATGGGAAAAAAATAAGAATGCTCAACACTAAGGACAGCAACAGTACTGGACAATTTGGACTTCTGCTGGGCATAGTGGCGCACACCTTTAATCCCAGCACTTGAGAGGCAGTGGCAGGTGGATCTCTGTGAGTTCAACGCCAGCCTGGTCTACAGAGTGAGCCTAGGACAGCCAGGAATCTGTTACACAGAGAAACCCTGTGGGGGTGGGGGGAGAGGAAAAAATTTCTGGCTGGGCTTGGTGACACATACTTTTTTTTGGTCTTTAGAGACAGGGCTTCTCTACGTAGTCCTGGCTGTCCTGGAACTTGCTCTGTAGACCAAATTGCCCTCAAATGCACAGCAATCCACTTGGCTCTGACTCCAGAATGCTGAAATTAAAGGAATGCACCACCTCGCCTGGCTTGGTGTCGAATACTTTTAATCTCAGGAAGGAATCAAATTCAGGAGGCAAGAGGCAAGTGGATTTGTCAATTTGAGACCTGTTTGGTTTACTCATTAAGTTTGATGACAGTCAGAGCTACACCTCAAAAACAAAACCTAAAATAGAAACTCCCAGTTATTATCTAACCAAGAGCATTAATATTTCTGTCTTTTAACATCTATTATTTCTTTGTGTCAATAGCCTTTGGACTTTTCTCTAGAAGACCCTTTCTGCTTGTTGTACAGCCAGAACTGGCATGAACTTGATCCTCCTATTTCAGGCTCCCACATGCTGGAAATACATCAACACATACATCTTCTGTTCTAGAAATTTATAAAATATATAACCATAGTGTGCCTAGACAATAGCTGAAATAATTCATGTTAGCTGGGTAAATGCTTGGAATCAGAGGCAGGCAGATCTCTCTGTGAGTCTGAGGCCACTCAGGGCTATATAATGAAATGTTGTTTAAAATCAAACAAACAAACCCTCACATTTGTTTTGTTTTGCAACAGCACACAAACTATCCCTAGAACTTAAAATCATACTTAATATTTTGTTATAGAGAAAAACTGATTGGGGTTGGGACTACTATGCCTAAACATGAAGAGTACTTTAAAAGTTTTTTTTTTTTTTGGTTTTTCGAGACAGGGAGACCCTGACTATCCTGGAGCTCACTCTGTAGACCAGGGTGGCCTTGATCTCAGAGATCCATCTGCCTCTGCCTCCCTAGTGCTGGGATTAAAGGCATGCCCCACCACGCCTGGCAATTGCAGACAGCTGTGAGCTGCCATGTGGGTGCTGGGATTTGAACCCAGGTCCTTTGGAAGAGCAATCAGTGCTCTTAACCGCTGAGCCATCTCATCTCTCCAGTCCCAGTACTTTAAAAGTTAATTATCTACCAGAACCTAAGAAATAGAGGATGATAAAAGAAATTAGTGCTATTCTTTGTCATGCTTACTTACCTGTATCGGCCAACTTTTACCCACACAATCTCCCTGTAGTGTGGTTTTTTGCCTGCCTTACAGTCATTGCAATACCAGTTTCCTTCAGGGATATCAATGTTTAGGCATTCACGATGAAAAGCAGCAGGGCAAGAGTCACAGCAGAGAAGGCTGCCTCCTACAGGAACAAACAATCTGGCACTTAGATCACAGGGTTGCATAAAGTCCCCGCAGCAATGGCTTTTGCTCAGCTATTTGTAACCCTAACTGGGGTTTAGTAAAATGCATTCAGAAAGTCTTTTCTTCAACAATATACCTGGTTCTAATATTCCTGAGCTCCCAGATCTCATCACGTTTTTCAGATTTGGATAATAAAAAGTGTGTTGCTGGGCGTGGTAGTGCATGTCTTTAATCCCAGCACTCGGGAGGCAGAGACAGGTGGATCTCTGTGAGTTCAACACCAGCCTGGTCTGCAAAGTGAGTTCAGGACAGTCAAGGATACACAGAGAAACCTTGTCTCGAAAAACCTAAAAAAATTAAAAAAATAAAAAGTGTGTTTTGCTAGCTTTTCCCTTCTTGTTCAGACTATTTCTAGCAAACAGAGAGCACAGTACAAGGAAAGCACAGCTGTGGTGTGCTCTGTAGGCATGTGGAGGTCAAAGGTTGGTTCTGTGCTGGTTATAGTCCTTGACCACTCTCTCCCTTATACTTTGTGACAGGGTCTCTCACTGAACCTGAAGCTCATCGAGTGGCTAGGCTGGCTGGCTAGCCAAGGAACTCAAGTTATTTACCTGTCTCCAACCTGACAATATTATGTTATAGAAATGGGCCTTGCTTTTTACGTAAGCAAGAGAATTTGAACTCAGGTTATCATGCTTGTGGCTGGCACTTTACCAATGGAACCATCCCTGCAACCTTAAAATACAAGTTTCAGCTGGTAACAGGAAGGGGCCTTAAGCTCTAAGACCATATTACTTCAGGAATTCACATGCCTTGTGGAAATCTAATTTCCCTGTTAGCAACATTTTATAATTTGCTGTTGGTGTTTAGCCCGTGTATTCAGATGCTAAATTTTTTTTTTTTTTTTTTTTTGGTTTTTCGAGACAGGGTTTCTCTGTGTATCCTTGGCTGTCCTGGACTCACTTTGTAGACCAGGCTGGCCTCGAACTCACAAAGATCCGCCTGCCTCTGCCTCCCAAGTGCTGGGATTAAAGGCGTGCGCCACCACCGCCCGGCCAGATGCTAAATTTTGAACCCCAAGATCTGGTTGCCATCCAGCTGATGGTATTCTCACAAACACTGAACACTGTTGTATGAAGTTTGGTCTCCAATAATCTCTGACTGGTCAATTAAAAAGGCTAGACATCCTATAGTTGGGCAGAAGAGAGGTAGGAGGAGTTTTGGTTCCTGGGCTTGAGGGATCTCACGTAGGGACCATGAGAGGAGAGACAGAAATGGGTGTGGAGAAAGTCACCATGGGGCCATGAGCATGTAGCCACGAGGGCTAGCCTGATGGAGAAAAGTAGCCCGATCAGGAACATATGGAAAATAATATCTGGGGGATTTTGGCCCGGAAGCAGACAAAACAGCTTCGAGGGTTGGCATCAGCCCAGCTCTACTGCTTTAAAGCCTATTACAAATCTAAAAGGTCTTTGTGTCTTTTATTTGGGAACTAAATGGTCTAAAGTGGGATAGAATCCCCTAATAGATATTTAAAAGCAAAATGTGGCAGTGCAAACCCCTACAAAAATAATTGTAATATGAACAACAATCACTCTTAAGAACTAAGCTAACCATTTGCCCAGCAGTGGTACCTGATACATAAACAGCACTTCCACATAGCTAGCTCTTGCATACTGTTTCAAACAAAGAGCTGTTCAGAACTTGGCAGCAGACTCAGCAGCAGCTATATTACCTACCTGTTTTATTGTCAGAGGGGAGTCACAGCAGATGAAGCACTTCTAAGCAGGGTGTCTGGCATCCCTAATGAATGACCCCTGAGTTTCTTTGTTCATCACTTACTTCTGTCTCCATTTGCCATTGCACTCTTAATTAGAATTGTTTAAATAAACTGGGGTTAAAGGCTTACAACAATGGCAACATTTTACTTAATCTTTGACTTGTGAGAACTTCTTCCATAGACTGTGCTTATTTCTTCTGTTTTGTTCTAACCTTTTTTCAGGTTGGGCACAGTGGTGCATGTCTTTAATAAAGGCACTCCAGAGACATAAACATGTAGGTCTCTGTGAGTTCAAGGTTAGTCTGGTCTACAAAGTGAGTTCCAGGACAGCCAAACCTGTACATAGACCCTGTCATTAAAAATAAATATACATATATAAAATAAAATAACTTTTCTTCAGGAGCTGGAAAAATGGCTGAGTGGTTGAAAGCGTGGACTGCTTTTGCAGAGGACCAAAGTTTGATTCCTCAGCAATCACATGGTTACTAACAACCTTCTTTAACTCTAGTTCCAGGGGATCTGATACCCTCTTCTGGACTCCTCTGACACTGCATTCATGTGATGTACAGACATATATATATATAAAGATTATAGGTGTGCACCACCACACCAATTCACATAAAATCCAATGCTTCGGGCATGTTAGGCAAGCACTGTACCAAATGAGTTATACTCCTAGCCTCATATATTACAGATTACAAAGGATATATGAAGGGCTAGAGAGATGTCTCAGTGAGTCATAATGGGCTTGCTACATAAGCATGAAGATCTAAGTTAGGATCCCAGTATCCAAGAAAAAAGCCAGCCTGTAACCCCATCACTAGGTAGCTGAGACAAGCAGATGCCATCAGGGATTCAACACCACACCAGCCCAGCCAAAACAAGTTGACTAACAAATCTTATTTTAGGGTCACAGAGAATGGCCAAGTCTGACAACCAAAGCTTGATATCTGGGATCTATATGGTAGAAGGAGAGAACCAACTCATCACATATTCACTCCAATACACATAAAATATAAACACTGGAGAATCCCTTTGAAGCCACTGACACATTCAGAAGTCACATCTTACCTTCGGAACACACAAAACACCAGCTGACATTAACATGCTCATGATTTCGGCAGCCCCGCCTAGGGGTAAAGTGATTAGGGCAGATGATACTATTAGATGCAAGGATTTTTGACCCAGCAGCAAGACAAAAGTCATTAGCATGATATGCCACAGGACATCGAACACATCGCATCAGACGACCTACATTAATAGAAAGCGGGGAAATGGGGGAAGAGCAAGAGAAAAAATTATATATGGAAACAAAGTGCATTATGCAAGCCTATTTGCCAGCAATAGAAGGACAAGGTAAAAACATGCTCTTAAACCGGGCATGGGGTGATGCACACCCTTAATCCCAGTGCTCCGGAGGCAGAGGCAGGTGGATTTCTGTGAATTCAAGGCCAGCCTAGTCTACAGAGAGAGTTCCAAGACAGCCAGGGCTACACAGAGAAACCCTGTCTCGAAAAACAAAAAACCAAAACAAATAAACAAACAAAAAATGCTTACATGTAACCCACTAGTTAGAGCAAGAGGGGATTCCATGCTAGTCTCCAGTAGGAGTCAGACTGCAGAACTGTAAATACATCTGCCTCAGCAAGGAGACAATGATCCAAATAATTGCCTCGAATACTATGATGTCTAGAATAAGTCCAAATTTGGTGGGGGCCTAGCGTATGACTACCACTATGATGCTTGTTTTGTGGATGGATCTCCTGATAAAACTCAGCAACAAACAACTTAAATCAGTCTTGAAAGGAAATATAAAATGCACTGACTAGAAGATGTTTTCAAACAAAATCTCCTATGATAGCTAAATATTTTAAACTGCCAGCTGGAAATTCCACAGAATACAATTCATCACTCTATTAAGCCACAATGTTGCTACTATACCTGACAAGCAGGAGTCTGAGGAAATGTTCTAGGTTACACTTAAAAATAACTACTGCCAAAGCACCCGAAGTCTTACAATTACATTGGTTTACATTAAAAAAAAAAAAAAAAAAAAATCCATACCTTTAGAAGCAGATACATTGGTGGGATTAGCAGCATGGCAGGTTATACAGATGTGGAGGGGGCACCTGAAGCCCTTGTTCTGTGTGACAGTTGGTGGGTACTTCTGTACACATTCCTCATGGTAAAACTTCCCACACAAGGGCAGAAGGCACCTTTTCACATCTTCCCCACTCTGCTTACATACAAAACATGTATGGATTCCTGGGAAAGAAAAAAAGGCAACAAATTAATACTACAAAAATCTACCCCAATCTAATCATCAGGTATAAGTTAGTGAAGAACTTTATAAAATTTACCAAACTGACAAATTCTGACCCTAACAAATGAACTTTATTTATTTTTAATTAATTTTTTTATGTATGGGTGTTTTATCTGCATGAACATCTGCAACCAGAAGTGGGCATCAGATCACGCTGTGGATGGTTGTGAGCCACCATGTGGGTGCTGGGAATTGAACTCAGGACCTTTGGAAGAGCAGCTAGTGCTCTTAACCGCTGAGCCATCTCTCCAGCCCCACAAATGAACTTTAATACCTTAGTAAGTTGACAATCTGATCAAATATGTGCTTATTGGTATGATATAGCAGGATGTGTACTATACCATCTACAAAGCATTCCTGTCAAGAGAAAAACTCAATTCTGATCAAATCCAACTGCACTGTAGGAAATATAGAAAACACAGGAACAAAGGACGACCCAGTAGGCATAAGTGTTTGCTTACATGGTGAAGAACTGACTCCCACAAATTGTTCTCTGACCTCCATAAGGATTATGGCATATGCATGCACACATTGGATGGATGGATGGATGGATAGAAGGAAGGAAGGAAGGGAGGGAGGGGGGAGGAAGTAGTTAAAGGTATAAATCAAATGGACAACCAATCAAGTTTAGAGGGCAGAAAACTGAATAGGAGAAATAGTCAAAGCTTCAACAAATAAATAACTACACAAACACACACCATGGCAAAGAAGAGGACTGCAAATGCCAAGTAACAGAAATAAAACATTAAAACTAAAACAGAACAATATAGGCATTTCATTTCGATTTTACCTTTTTTTTTTTTTTTTTTGGAAACAGTCATGAAAGCTCAGACTGGCCTGTAACTTACTATCTAACCGAAAATAACCTTCAGCTCTTAATTTGCTTCCCTCCACTTCCCAAATGCTAGGATCACAGGCATACTCTACACATTTAGTTTTGTAGATTGATTTAAAGTGCTATAAAAAGATAATTTTGTTATGGGTGAGCATATGCCCACTTTTAGGCTGGATTTTGCCAAATCAATTAACTTAAGGCAATCTCCTATAGACATGCTCCCAGGTCAAGCAGATTTAGATAATTCCTTGTGATGTTTTCTGGGGAATTCTGAGATCTGAACTCAGGAGTTCTGCCTGCCTCTCTGCCTCTCAAATGCTAGGATTACAGGCTTGTACCACTGTGCCCAGCACAAGTCTTATTCCTTCTCAGATAATTCTACATTGAGATGAGTCAATTAAAATTATCACAGTCAGCCAGGTAAAGTGGTGCATGCCTTTACTCCCAGCAGTAGGATAGCAGAAGCAGGAGAATCCCTGTGAGTTTGAGGCCAGTCTGACCAACAAACTGAGTCCAGGACAGCCAGAGCTCTATTTAACAGAGAAACCCTGCTTCAAAATATGCCCCCAAAATAAAATAAAAATAAAACTATCCAATCAGTATTTTTTAATACCTTTGAGAGAAATGGAAAAGTCTGAAAATGAACATAGGAGTTACTATAACTCTTGAAAACATACTGGATTTTCCTTTTTAAGAGTTGTGTTAGAAGACTTCAAATGTACAGGGGAGGTAATGACTGAGTACTTGTAGACATGGAATGTCTATCTCAGTCACGCTCTACCTTTTATTTTAAAAAAGATTGATTTGTGAGTGAGTGAGTGAGTGTGCAGAGACTAAACTTAGGTTCAGTGAAAGAGCACCAAGAAGCTGACGTGTTGCTGATGTCAATAGGCTGGCTTAGATAGTGGTGGCTCCATGAATGTGCCTCCCAGTGTCTGGGATTACAGAAACACACTGCCATGCCTGCCTGGCTTTTTACATGGATGCTGGAAATCCAAACTCAAGTTCTTATGCCTCTATGACAATCGCTTCAGAGTCACCTTCCTAGTCAGACACATGGAAATTTTACCTTTTGTTCTACTTCTAAACATGTCCATAATGAAAAGTTAAGGAAAGAAGAGAAAAGAGGACAGGGAAAAAAGAAGAAAAAAGCAAACATGAGCATCAACTCTTGCTTTGACATTTGCTATAACATAGGAGCTCTTTTAACTAAAACACTCATCTGTAAATATTGAGATGACTCCATTAAAAAAATTTAAGAGAAAAATTTAACCTTGTAAACAAGTAGTTACACAGAGAAATCCTGTCTTGAAAAAACCACCACCTCCAAAAAAGAAAAAAAGAAACAAGAGGATATTACAGAACTGTTATTATTAAACGATCATTTGTAAGCAATGAGATGATCACCCAATTACAGTAAAACAGGAAGAGCCACGAAGGAAGGAAATAATATATTTTTACTTTGTTATCTTCCAGGAAGGAAGTAAAATATCTTACACAGCCTCAGGGGGAGGACATAGTTCTGTAATATACTGCTTGCCTAGCCTGCGTTAAGACTCTGAATCTAACTTCCAGTCCTGGAAAAAAGTTTCTCTACACTTTAAATCACATGTACAAATTACTTCAAACAGATTATACAAATAACATGAAGACAGATCTGGGTGTGGTGGTGGCGCACGCCTTTAACCCCAGCACTCAGGAGGCAGAGGCAGTGTGGTCTACAGACTGAGTTCCAGGACAGCCAGGGCTGTTACACAGAAGAAAGAAACTATAAAATTCACTGAAGATAAACTAGTGAGAAAAAAAAAAGTGACAACAAGTTAAGCTGCATTTCTTAGGCATGACCGAAAATAACCCAAATAAAAGTTGATGAACAAGGGAGCAGAGTTGGCTCAGCGGTTAAGAGCACTAGCTGCTCTTCCAGAGGACCTGGGTTCAAATCCCAGCACCCACAGGGCAGCTCACAACATCTGCAACTCTAATTGTAGGGGAACCAATGTCCTCTTCTAGCCTTTTTTTTTTTTGAGACAGGGTTTCTCTGTGTAATAAGCCCTGGGTGTCCTGGACTACTCTGTAGACCAGGCTGCCCTTGAACTCACAGAGATCCACCTGCCTCTGCCTCTGCCTCCCCAGTGCTGAGATTAAAGGAGTTTGCCACCACACCTGGCAATTACAGACAGTTGTGAACTGCCATGTGGGTGCTGGGATTTGAACCCGGGTCCTTTGGAAGAGCAGGCAGTGCTCTTAACTGCTGAGCCATCTCTCCAGCCCCTCTTCTAGCCTTTGAGGGTACCAGGCAAGCAGGTAGTGGACATACATACATGCAGCAGGCAGGCAAAATAAAATAAGCTCTTTTTAAAAATTGACAAATGAGCAGGGTGGTGGTGGTGCCCACCTTTAATACGAGCACTTGGGAGGCAGAGGCAGGTGGATCTTTGTGAGTTCGAGGCCACCGTGGTCTACAAAGTGAGTCCAGGACAGCCAGGGCTACATAAGATACCCTGTCTTGAAAAAAACAAAAAAATATAAAATAAAAAATAAAAATTGACAAATGAAGCTGGGTGTGGTGGTGCACACCTTTAATACCAGCACTTGATAGGCAGAGGCAGGTGGATTTCTGTGAATTCGATGCTAGCGTGGTCTACATAGAGAGTCTAGGACAGACAGGGCTGTTACACAGAGAAACCCTGTCTTGAAAAAAAATAAAAAATTGATAAGTTAGACGTTATTAAATTTGAAATGTCTGTTCCTCTGAAGACATTAAGAAAAAGAACTTAAAGACATGTTGGTACACATCTTTAATCCCAGTACTTGTAAGGCTAAGACAGATCTCTGCCAAGGCTGGACCTTGTACCAAAACAAACAAAAAAAAGAAAGAAAAAACAAAATGAACCTCATCAGAGAACTAGAAAAAAAAATGAAATAAGTAAAACACATCCAAATAAATCACCAAGCCAAACAGTATCGTGTTTGCATATAACATGATACTACATACAGAGATCCTACGCCTTGAGGACTGCCGAGGTGGCTCAGTGGTTAAGAGCACTTGCTGCTCTTCCAGAGGACCTGGGTTCAAATCCCAGCACCCACATTAAGCAGTTTACAACTATCTACAGTTCCAGCTGTAGGGACTGACACTCAATTTGGCCATTGTGGGCATCTACACATACATGACGTACAAATACAAAACCTGAGCCAGGAATAATGGTATATGCCAACAATGATGAGTCCTGGAGGACTGAGATGCAGCCAGCCTGAGATGATGTCTCTCTCATAAGACAGATGGATGCAGCTAAGTGATAGAACTGGTCTACTGTGCACCAAAACCCCGAGTTTGCTCCCCAGGACCACAGACAAACCAATACTACAAAGACTGCCGAAAGACCATGAAAACTAGTATACCTGGACAGAGAGGCATGCAGAGCATGAGGAATGCATGAGTTCAAGGTCAGCCTTAACTAGAGGAGGCTCCCAACTCAAAAACAACAATAAAGGGGGAGAAAGAAAGAGAAACAAGATGAGACCACCACAACAGTCAACACTACAAGACCTTGGTCTGGGTAAGTACATTTTGGATATGACCCTAACAACAGAGAACAAACAAAACAGACAAATAAGATTATAACACAGTTAAAAAAAAAAAGTCACAAATAAATAAATTAATTAATAAATTTTAGAAGTTAGTTACAGTGTCTCATACCTACAATCTTAGCATTTGGGAGACTAAGGAAGGAAGACTGCAGTCAGTTGGAGAACAGGTTGGGCTGCAGAATGACTGTCTCAGGAAAAAAAAGAACAAAAAACAAAACCAACCAACCAATCAAACAATAACAAAACCAAAAACAACAAAATAAAACACACACAAACAAAAAACAAAAACCCAAGCCCAAACTGAAACAACTAAAAAAAACAATGAACCTAACCAACAGGAGAAAGTGTTTGTAAACTGTACATCTAGCAAAGAAATTATATAAAGAACCAAGTGTTAGCACAGGCAGCTATAATGGGTTCCCAGGGAAAGGCAGAATGGAGGGAGGGAATTGTAAGGTAAAGGAAGGATGAAGAGGGGAAAGAGGGAGGAAAGACAGCCCCATGGAGTGCTTATGGGAGTGGTCATGGCAGTTCCATGTCTGGGGCTTTCTGTTATACTTTCCCTCCTTCTCACCCGTAGCTATGAATGGGAGGATAGGTCCTCCCCTAACCCTCAAACAGCAAAGAGCAGACAACAGCAGCAGTGGGCGTGGTAGCAGAACAGGAGGAAGGAGACAGATGGTGGAATGACTGCCTCACTGTGCTGGATTGGCATGAAATGCACAAAACTAAGATATGGTAGGGAAGAAGCAAACTCAAAACATCATCGCATTCTGTATGGCTACTAAGGAGTCAGCAAAGGTATCTGATCAAGCTCAGAGGAGGGATGAAAGTACCAGAAAAACTTACATGAGCAACAAAGTCATCATTCTCCATGGCTTAATGGAAAGATTAGGCCCAATATAATTTTTAAATATTTTCCATTAAAAATGATTGCTAAGCCGGGCGGTGGTGGCGCACGCCTTTAATCCCAGCACTCGGGAGGCAGAGGCAGGCGGATCTTTGTGAGTTCGAGGCCAGCCTGGTCTACAAAAGTGAGTCCAGGACAGCCAGGGCTACACAGAGAAACCCTGTCTCGAAAAAACCAAAAAAAAAAAAAAAAAAAAAAAATGATTGCTGTACAGTTTAATCCCAAAGAATAGCTTTTCACATTTACCATGCAGCATCATCAGCAGAAAAGGGCAGTGCAAGAGTCAGGCCTAACTCTACTCTGCTCTACTCTTCCCCTACTCTAGAATCTCAGAAAGACCCATCCACGGTACAGGGTGAAAACAAAGGTACCTCTGAGCAACACACTTTTCTCTTCATCCTGGTCTCCACACGCCCAATCTGAATAAATCTTTTCCACTTTGCTATAGGATCTCTCTGCACTGGCAGCACTGTCCAGCATCCTCTCCCACCTTGTGTGGGTTTCACAGGCCTGGAGCCACTGTTCTGGGGCACAGGAAGGAAGCGTGGTCCCTAAGGTTGAGGGCCAGCTTTTAAAGTTCTCTGCTAACATTTCTGCTGTAGGCCTTCTGAATCAGCAGAGGAATCTTGTTTCTAGGACGGCTGAAGCAATCCCGGGTTGATGTTTAGGTTAAACATTTGGATTAAACATTTTGCCCATGGTAACAGGTACAAGCCTCAAAAGCTTCCTCCAAACAGAAAACTGCTTAGCAATGGAAGAAACCCAAGTCTCAGACGCCAACAAAGGTGAGGGAAGCTCATCTTTAAATATTCTGGAGGAGAGCCTGAGACCATTATTTTCTTTTGATTAAACCTGCATTGAATACTCAGGAAAAAGTAATTATATAGTCAATTAAATAGCAACAGAATCCTTCAGTGTTCCAAGCATATATACTGAGCAAGTTAATCCCGCCTCATCTGTGTCATGGAATCCACGTCATTCATATCCCTGGGACCTGCTAATGCACTAAGTAAGGATGCCTGGCCTACTTAGCGAAAGTGCTAACAGGTAAGATACAGATGGGTCCAAGGGGAGGAACCTTGTCCTAGAATCAACAAGATTTAAGAAAACAAATTCTCACTGAGGTTGTTTCTCAGATTCTTGGGACCGGAAACTCATTTTTAATTCAGAGTTTGCTAATTTAAATTGTATTCAACCTATGTAAGAAAATGCATAGTAATTCAGAATTGCCAGACATGCACTATACAACACTGTCTTCTCTGGAGGTTCAGCCATACCTAAGGAGTTGGATATTTCTTGCACTGAGATTTGTAAATAACTGTAGAGACAAGGTTGAAATTAACTGAGAAACAGAATGGAAGTAGATGGAAGCTCAAACCTACTGATTTATAAACCTGCTGATGTACAAGTTCCTACAAACCACACACAGTGATCAGTAGCTTTTGTTTAGAGGACTGATGCTAGCTTGTGTTCTTGTAATATGTAATATCAAAAAGGACTCAGAAGAAATGGGATCCAGGATGTGTCATCACAACCCTGTCCATGTTTTAACTGTTACTTAATTGTCACTGGGAGTTAGGGCAATGTAAAAAGAGATAATATCTCTGACTGCTTTGTCTGGATACCAAGTTTGAGATATTATTTACTTACTTCTCTATTTATTTATTTGCTTTTTAAGTTTTTGTTTTGTCTTCTTTGAGGCAGGGTTTTATACAGTCTAGTCAGTCCTTAAGCTTACTATATATTTGATGATTGACCACGAATTCCAGATGGATTCCCCAACCCTGGAATGAGATTTGAAACCTGACCTGGAACAGCTAACACCAGCCAGGCACGGTAGTTCATACCTACAATCCCAGCATTGGAAGTGAGGGAGAAGACTTCATGGAGTTCAAGGTTATCCTGAGCTACTTGATGAAACCAAAGCCATCCTACAGAGAGACCTAGTTTTGAAACAAATGAAATTCACAAAAACAAAACCATCACAATTCAAATCAAACACCACATGGACCTTTAACCTAGCACTTGGGAAGCAGAGGCAGTAGCATCTGAGGAGTTCTAGGCCAGACTGGTCTACAGAGTTAAGGATACATAGTGAGATACTATCTTAGAACAATATTCCACCAACCCACAAATCAAAACAACAGAAAGAGCATGCATCACACAAGAATTGAAATGATCAAGTGTCTTCTCTAGACTGGTTACTTAAATGTTTATCTGAATCAAAGTCTCACTCTCTATCCAGGCTGCTCTCAGACTTTGCGACAATCCCCTTGCCTCTGTCTCCTGAGCGCTGACATTGTAAGAAGGTACCACCCCCCACTGGCTCTGCATATCTGAAGCTTATCTATGTCAAGGGATGGTTTGGTTTTTTCTGTGCCCTAATAGCTAACACATTCATTGGTGATTCAGCCAGTGACACCACTTGCTATTGTAAGTCTGAGGACCTGAGTTTGATCCCTAAAGTGCACCAGTTCACAATGTTATCCTCAGCCCTACATACACATACTAGAGCATGCACAAGTGCTCTCACATATGTTATATACATATACACAACAATATGAAAAATAAACATGAAAAAAACAATACTCCTACCAAAGTAGAGAATTTAACAAGAGTTTAGGTACCCTTACTACCCTAAACTGATCATGAGATAGCATGTGGAATGAGCACACTGCACCCCACGTACATGTACAGTAATTTTGTGTTAGTAAACAATTTGTAAAATAAAAGCATGGAGCCAGAGAGATGGTCCAGCAGTTAAAAGGAGTTGCTGCTCTTTCAAAGGATGTGGGTGTCTTCCCTAGCACCCACACTAAGCAGCCCTAGCTGCCTGTATCAGGAGCTCAGGAACTGGCATACTCTGAGGTCTCTGAGGGCATCTGCACAGATGTGACACATAATCACACAAATATACATTAATCTTAAACAGGGTTAGACTTAAAATAAAAACATTCTTGATAGGCTGAAGAGATGGCTCAGAGGTTAAGAGCATTGGCTGCCCCTCCAGAGGGCCTGAGTTCAATTCCCAGCACCCACATGATGATTCATAACCATCTATAATGAGACCTGGTACCCTCTTCTGGCCTGTAAGCATACATGCATACAGAACATTGTATGCGTATTAAATAAATAAATCTTAAAATTTTTTTTAATTTAAAAAGTCATTAAGTCCTTCGATGCTTATCTTCTACTTGGAGTAGAATAGGGGGTGCTGTCAGGCGCTGATATGTCTCGATATCAAAAAAAAAAGAAAATCTTAATTTAAGATAACATCTTTGAATGCCATATTCTGCAGATCTCTTGGGGTTTTTGAAGATGCCCTATCCATCTCTTGTATTTAGATAAACAAATGTTGCTTGTCTCTTAGCAACTTGATTACTGGGTGGGTAGTTTAGAGAATATCTGTGATAGACTGTCATAGTAGCTAACAAAGTGACATGTTTGCATGACTAGGAGTTTGTTTTACTTAACTATCCTAGACCGTTTTAGACGGTTGGTATCAAGAGGCCACTATAAGATGGTTGAATTAGTGGCAAGCCTATCTCTTGGCATGAAAAAACCCCTTGCACCAACTGCAGACAGACTGCTGTCCAAAAAGGACAAAACTTGGTAGCAGGGAAGTCGACAGCCTAACTCTGCCAAGACAGGGTAGGTAAGTCCTTCATAATCCCGGCTCTACAACAAATGTCTGTCAGAGAAACAGGACCCAAAGGCTGAAGACTGATGCAGGAATGTATGGAGAGAAAATGGGAACTGTCCAGGCAATCATTGGTATCTGCACTTCCTATATAAGCAGATATATTTATCCCTCTCAGGTCTCAGAGGTGGTTGAAGAATAGACAGGTAGAGTCTCATAGTTAAATTTTGAGTTGTTTAGGAATCAAGAGGGTGTTATAGATCTAAGAAGATACTCTTAAAAGTGTGTTGCAAGTTAGTATGAATGTTGAGTCAGATATAGACCTTTAAACTCATGGAGATGGTTAGATAGTAGAATGTTAAAGTCAGGGGCCAAATGTGTATAAACTGGACATTGGGAAGGTATACTGGGCCACTTAACTCTCACAAATGTGGCATATTTATATCTGTTGTTTTGTATAATACTTACTGCTATAAGAGAAGGAACCATATGTTGGACTGAAAGGGGAAACTTCTGGGGGGAAGAGGGTGGAAGGGCGGGATAGGAAGGGGGAATAGGGAGGGGTTTGTGACTGAAATGTAACTTGAAGAAAAAAAAATAAAGTATTTAAAAAAAAAAGTCATTAAGTCACAGCCAGGTGTGGTGACACACACCTACAACTCTGGCACTCAGGAAATAGAAACAGGAGGATCCAGAGGGCCAAGGTCATCCTCAATATGAGCCTGTATAAAATCACAACAAATCAAAATTTACGCCACAGATTGGGAGAGTATTTTGAAAAGTCTATCTAAGAGAGACCTTATATTCAGAAGATGTGTGTGGTGGCACATCCCTTTACTCCTAGCACTTTCAAGGAAAAGGCATGAGTAACTCTGAGTTTTAGACTAAGTCTAGTCCACATGGTAAATTCAAGGTCAGCCTGGGCTGCATAGACAGACCATCTGATACTGAACTTTTTAATTATCATTGTTTATTTACTAACAATATTCACCTATAACAAATACCAACAATTTCTTAACTATCAATCCTACAAATTCCTACAATCCTTATGGATGCCTACAACCCCTAAGACCTATCCACTAAACCTATTGCTAACTATTACAACTATTTTTCTAAGGATACAGTCTCTTGGGCAGGTCCTCAGTCGTCAGGAACACAGTCTCTGGGGTAGACTCTTTAATACACTTAGCAGTCTTTCTTCTGGAATATCTCAGACGCAGGTTCATCAGGATAAACTGGCTATGGCAGTCTCACCTTAAATAAGGCTTGCAGCTTTCTACTCTCGAGGAGACCTCAACGTCTGTAGGCCAACTTATTTCCTTCGTATCAGCAACTCTGCCACTCTGCCTCTGTCTTTAAAGCTGGCCACAGTTCTGTTCAGGCTACTGTACGGACAGGTCAAACCCCTCTAGGCAAAAGCTGAGCCACAGGGTTTAGTCCTTGGCCTTTTGCTGTCTTGCTGAGGCTTTATCTGCTCACCAGCTTCCTTCTGCCTCAGAGAGATCTGGCCATTAGTCTACCAGCACTTTCTCCAGCAGTACTCTCTAGTATCGGAGCTCTCTATTATTGGGGCCCTTAGCACACAGCTCTCTGGGCTCATTCACTTGTCCTTTAATAGGATCGCTCCTTGTTCCACCTGCTTCAGCTTAATTTGGGCTCTGCCCACTTAGCAGTTGAAAACAATGCCAGGTCATAAATTCTTTGCTTGTTTCACCTGCTTCAACCTTGTTTTTCAATCCAAAGAGACTCCCCTCGTTTCACGTGACTTCATCCATAAGTTGATAAGCTAACTGCTCACAGCCAAGTTGATCTTCATGCCCCAAATTAAGAGACTGTATCAGAAACCTAGATATTCACTAAATCTAACTTATATTAATCTATCAACCCCTACAGCCCTCTCTCCGCTGCTCTGATGAGAAGGTGGCAAACAGGCACATGAAAAAGATGCCCAGCATTACTAGTTAGTAAGTGTAAACTAAAACAGGAGACTGTACCATACAATTATCAATACAATAAAAAATACTGACAATGAAGGAGAACCAAACCAAAATGGTGCAATTATTGACAGTATCTAGAGAATTAAAGTTATACCATATAATTCACACATTCTACCCAGGTACTTATTCACCCAAGAGTAAAGAAAATAAGCTTTATTTTATTTATTTATTCTTTTTTTTTTTTTTTGGTTTTTTGAGACTGGGTTTCAATGTGTAGTCCTGGCTGTCTTGGGAACTAGCTCTATGAACCAGGCTGGCATCGAACTCAAAGATCCACCTGCCTCTGCCTCCTGAGTGCTGGAATAAGCTTTACCTTTAAAGGCCCAAACCATAAACACCCAAATGTCAATGCCATGGTATTGGGGGGGAGGGTGGTGTGTGTGTGTGTGTGTGTGTGTGTGTGTGTGTGTGTGTGTGTGTGTTGACATCCAGTTTCCACCATTATAAAAAGATTCCAAATAAGGAAGAACCAAATGTCAATCAGTACATGAATAGATAAACGAAGTAGTAAGCACCCACAATTAAATACTATTCAATAATGAAAAGCTTTTCTAAGATTAGGACAATGAACTATGATATAAACAACAATGTTGGTACTTGGTACTCATGCTGAATTACGATTTCTCGGGTATATGCATATATATGCAAATACAAATATACCACTACATGTCAAACTGTACACTTTATCTTTTTGATACAGGATTGTACTATGTGATTCTGATTGGCTTGGAACTAGATGTAAACCAGTATGGCCTCTGCCTCACAACTGTGCCACTTCACCTAGCACAAACATCATCATCTTATTCTGGTAGAGGTCAAGGGAAAACCTGTAGGAGTCAGCTCTCTCCTTCCATTAGGTGGATCCTGGGCATCAACAAGTCATGTCTTGAGACTCTGTGACAGGGACCTATATGGGCTTGAGCCATTTTGCTGCACCCCCACCACTTTTTTTTTTTAAAGACAACATCTCATGGGATGGGAGAGATGGCTCAGCAGTTAAGAGTACCAGCTACTCTTCCAGAGGACCCAATTTTAATTCCCATGGTAGCCCACAACTGTCTTTAAATTCCAATTCCAGGGGATCTGATATCTTCTGGTCTACTCATGTACCAGGCATGTAAGTGATTCATAGCTATACATGCATGTAAAATATTCATAAACATTAAAATAAGAGAAACAAAAGAAAATCAGACACACAGACATAAAACATATTAAAAATAAAAGAATCTTGATGGGTGTGGTGGCACATGCCTTTAATCCTAGCACCTAGGAGGCAGAGACAAACATCTCTCTTGAGTTCATGGTCAGCCTGGTCTACTCCAGGGTTATGAAGTGAAACCCTGTGTGAAAAGCCAAAATAGATCTCAAGATGTAAACCGATACCATATCAGTTGGGTGTGGTGGTGCACACCTTTAATCCCAGCACTTGGGAGGCAGAGGCAGGCGGATCACTGTGGTTCGAGGCCAGCCTGGTCTACAGAGTGAGTCCAGGACAGCCAGGACTGTTACACAGAGAAACCCTGTCTCGAAAAACCAAACCAAACCAAAACAAACCAAAAAAAAAAAAAAACCCCGATATCATACAGGTCTTAAGCTTATAATCTGCTTGATCACAGGTAAACACTACCACACTATGTGCTACATATATTACACCTCAATAGAGGTGTTTTTAGATTATTTATTTTTATTTTTTATATACGGGTGGTATATATATATATATATATATATATATATACACACACACCTGTGTAACACATGCATGCCTGGTACCTACAGAGAACAGAAGAAGGGATCAGAATCCCTGGAACTGGAGTTCAAGAGAGATGTGAGCCATCTTGTGGATGCTGGGAATTGAACCTGAGTCTTCTACAAGAACAGCCAGTGCTCTTAACCACTGGGCCATCTCTCCAGCCTCTCAACAGAAGTATTTTAAGAAAGAATGAGGTGGACAGAAATGGTGATTTATACCTACAATCTCAACACTCATAAGGCCAAGGCAGGAAGAATGCTAGGAGTTAAAGGCAAGCTTGGGCTGTGGTATGAGAAAGAAGGAGTGGAGAGTGGAGAAGGATGAGAAGAAAGGGAAGGAAGATGATCTACTGATACACTCTTTAACACAGACTAATCTCAAAGACATTACTACACTTGAGCCAGACACAAATGACTACATACTATTTAATTCATATGCAACTCTTAAAAAAAAAAGAAACACCTTTACCTTGGGATCAGTTTATTCAGAGATAATTTCAAAATGACCAAGATAACAAGGCAAATCTGGATTTCTGGCACAAAATGCAACAAACCTTTTCTAAGATGACAATGCCATTCTTTAAGGTTTTATTTTTAACATTATTTATTGTGTATGTGTGCACATGAAATGGCACATCTGTGGAAGTCAACTCTCTCCTTCCAATATGTGGATCCTGGGGACCGAATGGGTAATTAGACTTTGGGGCAAGTGCTTTTACCCACTGAGCTATCTTGCCAGCTCCTACATTAACTCTTTACACTCAAATGATTTCCCCCCCTTGACCTTCAAATGTCTCTTTCAGTTATTGCCTCATTTCCACCAAAATCAAAACTTGTCAAAAAGTAGTGTGAGGGGCTGGAGAGATGGCTCAGCGGTTAAGAGCACTGACTGCTCTTCCAGAGGTCCTGAGTTCAATTTCCAGCAACCACATGGTGGCTCACAACCATCCACAACGTGATCTGATGCCCACTTCTGGTTGCAGATGTTTATGCAGATAAAGTACCCATACATAAAATAAATAAATCTTTAAAAAAAAAAAAGTAGTGTGGGCTGCCACATGTTCACCGTTAAGTTTGGTGTAGTGTGGTACTCTTTATGAAGTTAACCTCCCATCTTTAAAATGCCAACTATAAAAGCCTCATTTCGCTCCACATCACCCTATCTTTGTCACATCTCTCTCTGCTGATTACACCATCCTGGTGGTTTCTCCATCACTAGCCCCACCTCAAATCCCAGTAATTCCAGTAGTGACTACACTCAGGTGGCTGCACTGGCTTTTCTTTTCTTTCTTTCTCTTTCTTTTTTTTTTTTTTTTTTTTTAAGATTTTATTTATTGTGTATACAGTGTTCTGTCTGCATGTATACATTCACTCCAGAAGAGGGCACCAGATCTCATTTTGTAGATGGTTGTGAGCCACCATGCGGTTGCTGGGAATTGAACTCAGGACCTTTGGAAGAACAGGCAGTGTTCTTAACCTCTGAGCCATCTCTCCAGCCCTTCTTTCTTTCTTTTTTAGAGACAGGGTTTCTCCGTGTATCCCTGGCTGTCCTGGACTCACTTTGTAGACCAGGCTGGCCTCGAACTCCCAGAGATCCGCCTGCCTCTGCCTCCCGAGTGCTGGGATTAAAGGCATGCACCACCTCAGCCTGGCAGCACTAGCTTTCTTAATGCACAGAGATTTTTGATTTTTCTGGGTAGCAACATGTACATGTAGAGCCCCAGAAAGTGCTAATGTAAGTAAGATCTTTATTCTGTTAGGCCTGATGTCTTCACTGCACTCATGTTCTATCCTATGTGTCCTGCTGACTAAGGAACACTTTCCTCACCACAGCTTATAAAGAGCTTTATATGCTGTCTTAGCAGATCATTTCCATTTTTTTTTACCCAACCATAAGTCTCTCAAATAATCTTTCTCTGAACAGTTTTATTTTTAACCAACCTTTACTAGTTTTTTTTTGAGAGGTTTGAGAATGTTTTCATCATATTCATCTCCCTCGTCTAACTCTTCCAGACTCAATCCCCTTTTCTTAGCCAGTTGTGGTTTGTTTAAACAGTCTTTGTGTATGGCAAGTGCTGGCCTGGAACTTGGTTTGTGGTCAAGGCAGTCCTCAACTCTCAAATGGGCTGCCACCTTCCAAGTGCTGGATTTACAGACCTGCAACACCAAGTCCAACTTGGCATATTAAGTTTTCTTTTCTAAAACCGCACATATTTTCCTTTCTCAAATTGTCTCATCTTTTAATCGCACTGTAATTTATATATATTCAATATAATACTTTGAACTACATTATACTATTCTGTTATTCACGTAAGGTTTCATGAGGGCTGGGAACTCATAGTACCCACATCTGCAATGCGACAAGCTCACCATCAACAGAAGCATTTTCTTTTTTTTTTTTTTTTTTTAGGTTTTCGAGACAGGGTTTCTCTGTATAACAGCTCTAGCTGTCCTGGACTTGCTTTGTAGACCAGGCTGGCCTTGAACTCACAGAGATCCGCCTGCCTCTGCCTCCCAAGTGCTGGGATTAAAGGTGTGCGCCACCACCGCCCGGCTAACAGAAGCATTTTCAATACACCTTTTTTCTAAAAAACAAAAACAAAAACAACAACAACAACAACAACAAAACCCAAAAACCTTAAAATTCCAATTGTATTAGTTGGAAGACCGTATCTACTTTACCTGTGCGACACTCGTTGCAGATAAATTTTCCTTGAGGCATCTCAGTTAGGCCAAGGCACTCCAGGTGGAAAGCCCCACAACACTGAGCCTCACATAACAACAGCTCACCCAGTTTCTCACAGTTCTGTTAAGGAAAAGAAACAGATGTGTCTGAAGAAAGACTTTAGAAAACTCCCAAATGAAGAGCCCTCATGAGACCAAAGGTTAAAAAGTATCTTTGCAAAAACTGTGAAATCCCATCATTTATTCAACTAATATTTAATAACTACCTCCTAGGTACCAGGTACAAGAAGATCTCTGTTTTTTACAGAGAGAGATGACACAAATAAATGACTGAAAAAAGCTGTCTTAGTTACTTTCCTTGTTGCTGTGATAAAATACCCCCAATAAAAGCAGTTTAAGGACTAAAGGGTTTTACTCTGGCTTACAGTTGTAAGATACACTGTACTATGGTGAGAGGTCAGGGGGCAGGAGCTAGAGGCAGCTTGTCACACAGCATCCCTAATCAAGGATCACAGTTTAGGAAGGACTCAGCCAAGGAATGGCACCATCCACAGTGGGCACATTTTCCCACTTTAATTAACTTAATCAAGATAATCCCTTACTGTCAAGACCAGAAAATAAATAATCCCTCACAGGTGTGCTTGAAGGTAATTCCAAATCCCACTAAGTTGGAAATTAACACTAATAATAACAAAGGAAAGAGATAAGATAATGATCCGTCAGTACTAGCTAGATAATTCAAACAGCTAACTTGGCTTTGTTGAGGAGGGATCAGGCTTTGAATGTTTAAGCTAGGCATGTGAAGAGACAAAGGAAGGTAGCAAGTACAAAGTTTGCAGGTAGGAAAATGTGACTGAAAATAAAACAAAGTCACCGATACTTTACTAAAGTAAAAACAGATCATAACTAGCAGAAAATGATATAAAGAAAGACAAGGAGCCATAATTTCAGATTTTATCCTAATTGCAAAGATATATGGGGAGGTTTGGCAAATAAAGGCTGAACTCAGGTTGTTTATTTTTAAAAAGATCCCTACAGCTGGTTAGTAGAAAATGAACAAGAACACAAAGAAGAGACAAACCAGAAAGCTGTACAGGAGGCAGTGTCAGCCAACTAGACTTGGGCCTAATAGTACCAAAATATGAAGTGTGTGTTGAGATGTATCTCAAATTACTTCATTAAAAAAAAAAAAAAATCCCCTCCCACCCCTTCTCTTTTTATCCCTCTCCCTGGGAACCAAACATAAAGGTTCAGGCCTGCCAGAGAAGTGGGAGATCACATTACTGACTAAGAGAATCTTATGGAGGACATAGTGTCACTAAAGGCAAGAAGAACCTTATGAAATGAGGATATTATCCCTCATTACAAAAAACTTGGAAATTCCCAATATTTGTTATGTTTTTGCTCCATTTGTATCCACAAAATGATTAGCAACAAAATACTCAAACAAAAATAAGCCTTATACTATCTATCACCTAGGACACCCCCATACCAGAAACTGTGAATACCCAAGTCCTTCATAAATGACATAGAAATAACATAGAAATTGACACAGAAAACTGCATAGTATATGTACGCACAATCCTCTTGTACCCTTTATAACACTTTTACATTATAACATATATATACTTATTGTACATGCTATGTAAATAGTTGTAATAGAAGAAACAACAAGAGTATACATATACACATGTAAACCCCTCCAAATAAATCTGTACGTGTACAGTACAAACTCAGTCATCAATTATTACAGAACACATCACAACATAAAGAAAATTTTCAATTGGATGAATCTACAGAAACCAAGATCTACTATCTATAAGAAATCAAGAAACAGCCAGTTGAAGTGGCTGAGGACATGGCTCAGTCAGGAAAGTGCTTGCTTTGCAAGCATAAGGAACTAAGTACAAGCCCCAAAACCCACACAAAAAGCTGGCCATGGCAGTGCACACTTGTAAACCCAGTGCAGTAGGAACAGCAGACAAATTCCTGGATCTTGCTGGTCAGCCAGTCTACCTGAACAGTAAGTCTTAGATCCCAGTGAGAGACCCTGACACAAAAATCAAAATGGACAGGGCTGGGCATAGCAGTGCACAGGCTTAATCTCAGCACCCAGGAGGCAGAGGCAAATCTCTGTGAGTTCTAGGCCAACCTGGCTTACATATTAACTTCCAAGCCAGTCAAGGATATATAGTAAGACTTTGTCTAAAAAAAGAAAGTAGACAGCTGCAGAGGAATGACTCCCTGCTTTTCACTTCTGGCTGCCACCACACACACAGACACACACACACACACCACACACACAGACACACAGACACACACACACACACACACAATATACCTATACATATACACATGTAAACCCCTCCAAATAAATCTGTACGTGTACAGTACAAACTCAGTCATCAATTATTACAGAACACATCACAACATAAAGAAAATTTTCAATTGGATGAATCTACAGAAACCAAGATCTACTATCTATAAGAAATCAAGAAACAGCCAGTTGAAGTGGCACAGGCCTTTAAATCCAGCCAGCACACAGGAGGCAGAGGCAGCAGGATTGCTGAGTTTGAGGCCATGCTGGCTCTAAAGAGTTCCAGGACACAAAGAGGACCCCTATCCGTTCCAAGGTGTGGGGTTTCAAAGAAACAGAGGGTCTTGTTCAAGCCTAAATGAACAAGTAGGAAAACACTAGGAAGAAAGGCAAGCATAGGGTGTTAATGTAATAGAAATTATTCTAAAATTTTTGACTCTATTTTATCTATTACTCCCAAATAAAAACTAAAAAAAATTTCCTGCTTTATAATATTTACATATTTAGAGTTAATGACAGTTTACATTCAGTAAGTAAATTTGCATTCAGTTTAAAATATGAAAATTTCATTTACAGTACAAACTAAATACACTTTTCAAATTAACTACACTGTTTACCCTAACTCTTTAGTTGGGATTGCCATATTATTTTACCTTTGAACTGGACACTTGAGAAAGGAAGTGCTACAAATAAATTATATCAAGACAACAAATGTATGTATATCACATCAATCCAACAAGCCTGTACCCACTTTCTGCCCAACCTGCAGCTTAAAATGGCCATGAATTTCATTCTACCCCTGCAAAGTGCTGGAATTACAGATGTATGCCAAAATATACAGCTTCAATTTCTTTTCTTTAAAGGCAGGGACTCACTGTACAGCCCTCTATGGCTTGTAACTCAATATGCAGACCACTACTGACTTCAAACTCAAAGATCTACCTGGCTCTGTATTTTGAGTACTTGTACTAAATGTGAGCAACCACACTGCATGACAAATATTTTTAAAAATACTCTGTAAAATGTATTTATACTCTGATTTGTCTTATCAATAACTAATTGAGCATACCCGCTTTTCAGGATTAACACTGCATTTGAGAATTAGTTTAAATATGGAAAACATTTTTTTTTCCTTTTTGAGACAGGGTTTCACTATGTAGCCCTGGCTATCCTGGAACTTACTATGGAGACCAGGCTTATCTTGAACTCATAGACATATGTCTGCCTCTGCCTCCACAGTGCTGGGATTAAAGGCAAACAACACTATGCCTGGCTAAAGTAAACATTCTTACTGTAATAGAGAAAATGAATTTGCAAAGACAAAGGGATAAAATTATATCGTATCGTCACAGAAACATAGTTTGGGCCTGGATTTACTTTTTAGTTGTTTCAGTTAAAAACAACAGGGTCCAGGTAGGGTGATGGCCAAAGCAGGGAGAGCTCTGGGAGTTTGAGGATAGCCTGGTCAACACAGCAAGCTCCAGGCCAGCCAGGGCTGCACAGTGTGATCCTGTCTTAAAAAATAAAAACAAAATAAAAGAATTCAAAAACAAATAAGTACAGTGGCAGAGGAAGTGGATCAGTCAATAATGTGTTTGCCTGGTAAGCATGGAACCTGAGTTCATTCTCAGAAAACACATTAAAAGCCAAGCACCCAGTATGCTTATCCCAGCAGTGCTGAGACATGAGGAAAGGATAAGCAGAGAGCATGGACACTAATGATCAAGGCAGCTGGGCCAATGTACGGAAATTACAGGTCACATGACAAGCCTGGTTCAAATGAAAAGTGTTGGTCACCTGAGGATCTCAACTCAAAGTTGTCCTCTGACCTCCACACACTATGCCACACAAACTGGCAAGTGAACTGAACTCATGCACACACACAGACTCATGTCAGCTTTTAATAATTTACACAGGTAAATTAAGAAATGGATACATCACAAAGCCATATAAACATCTCTCAAAGGAAACAAAGCATAAAAGGACACAGGTTTGAATCCAGGATGCACATGGCCACATGCAACCTACTGAATCTCTTGAATAGTTTGCTCATATGCAAAATGGGGATAATAAAAACTAGCACTGGCTAGTGCTCTTCTAAAGGTCCTAAGTTCAATTCTCAGCAACCACATGGTGGCTCATAACCATCCACAGTGTGATCTGGTTCCCTCTTCTGGCTGCAGATGTACATGAAGATAAGAGCACTCATATACATAAAATAAAATCTTTAAGGGGGGGTGGCGGCTGGAGAGATGGCTCAGAAGTTAAGAGCACTGGCTGCTCTTCCAGAGGTCCTGAGTTTAATTCCCAGCAACCACATGGTGGCTCACAACCATCTATAATGAGATCTGGTGCCCTTTTCTGGCATGCAGGAGCATAATGCATATGTAATAAATAATTAAAAAGGGGGGGGGGGCTGGTCGGTAGTGGCACACGCTTTTAATCCCAGCACTCGGGAGGCAGAGGGAGGAGGATCTCTGTGAGTTCAAGGCCAGCCTGGTCTACAAAACAAGTCCAGGACAGCCAGGGCTGTTACAGAGAAACCCTGTCTCGAAAAACCAAAAGAAAGAAAGAAAAAAAGATTATTTTTAATTGTTAATTTATAAACACTGCATCATTCATTTAATGATGCAATGTTCATAAATTAAAAGACTAAGATTATCATTTATAAAGGTGGTGGCACCAGCCTTTAATCCCAGCACTAGGGAGGCAGAGTCAGGTAGATCTCTTGTGAGTTTAAGGCCAGCCTGGGCTATGTGACTTCAAAAACTAAAAACCAAACAAACAAACAAATCCCAGAAAAAAAGAACATTCATACTACGATAGGTACAGGACAAGAAAATTATTTTTTACTGAATAAAAGATCTCACTCTGCCTCAAGGGTCATATACTTATGGGCCACAATGACAGAATGTAATCAATGCTCAAATATTTCCTTCTCTTTGCTTTTCAAAGGAGACAAAAGAGTTACAGCCTTAAAGAGACTCCTTAGAAATCATCCACAAGCATTTTCTCTAATCAAGATAAGGTCTTTAGGAGAGATAAAGGGGGTTCCTCAAAAACTGCACATGCGACAAAAATATGAGACACACATCTCCTACCTGACAAACATTTTCCTTGAGTGCTGCTCCTCCGCCTCGTTCACCCTGCAATTTTTTGGATGCAGACATCCCAGGATCGTGTTCTGCACCCTCTTCAAGAATGTCCTTGGGGCTGGCAGCAGTCCTGTGAATCATCAGTTCTCCCTTGCAGAAAAAAAATAATGGCCCATATCTGTATTATTGGTGTCTCCTCCATTTGACCCCCTCCTCCCTCTGGGCTGCTATTTTTCTAGCCATCAGCACTTACAGATGTTCAGCCAATCACGCGGGCGGACTGCATGCAATGTTAGTTCTAACCCTGCTGTGATTGGGCGGGTAGTGGGCGCCTCATGCCCTGCCACTAACTGCTCTGAGGCTGTTCCACTGGAACTTTTTGAGCTGTTCCATTTAAAGGTTTCACTAAGGGAGAGAAAACATTCTTAAGTTTATTTGATTACTTATTTGTCCTTCCAAGATCCGTGTTTCCTAGGCAATGCCCCTCTTGGGCATTCTATTCCAATTAGAAAGAAAACACTGCGCATCATCATCCCTGATGCTCACTCACTGGTTCTAATTCTAATTTTAACTTGAATTCAAAAGCCAGAGATAGCATCAATGACTGCACTGATGCTCTGTAAGACACTGTTTAAATGCTTTTCAAAAGCTGATGTTTATAAACATCCCAGATTAAGCAACTGATGGACAAGAAATAAGCTGTGGAATTTCCCCCTAACTGCAGCAGTCTTAACTTTTATAGGGCACTATCTAAGTTCATTCAGATTATTTGGTTACTTAGGTTGTACTCTGGTTTGAGAACAAGTTTACTTATTAAGACAAAATTAACATTGCACCTGCTATCTGGAGCCCTGGACATAACCTTTTTAAAGGGACCATATGCACAGTTGCAGTATGTATTTTTGCTAGAATAGAGCTCTTAATAAGTCAAGATTCCTTTAAACCTAATTAATCATCTCAATAGAACACTAGCTATTCTTAGATCCAAGGGAGAGGGATGGGATTTCTAGTGTGACAAGTTGATTCTCTTTGGAAGGTCAAAAAGTGAGGAACTGAGTAATACCTCTGAATTTGGAATGTCTTTTGAGGAGTCCTCCTTTTTCACTTTTTTATAGTGCACTCTGGCTGTAACATGCCTCTGTCGTTTTCGTTTCCTTGGTTTATCAAATATCTTGGTAGGGCCTATAACAGGAAAACAAATGTTACCTAACAGCTAGCTATTCAGATATATGACCAACAACTTTTATCCTTAAACTAAGGATAGCACAGTAAATTATAGCACAGTAAAGTAAAACACAACTTTAAAATTTATTTTTAAAAGAAATGTCTACAATATTTAAAGATGTTTTTTAAGTCAGGGTCTCTCCTCACTGTATACCCTGGCCTTGAACTCACAGAGATCTACTTGCCTCAACTGGGATTAAGGTGTGTACCACCACTCCCATTAGTAGTAAGTTTTTATCTTACTAGAAATTCATTACTTAAGATATAAAGCTAAAAGCTAAGGATTTTGCTTTTTTGTTTTTGGTTTTACAAGATAGGGTTTCACTGTGTAACAGAGCCCTGGCTGTCCTGGACTTGCTTTGTATACCAGGCTAGCCTCGAACTCACAGCCACCTGCCTCTGCCTCTGAGTGCGGGGTTTAAAGGTGTGTTGTGCCACCACACCTGGTGCTAGTGGTGCCACAAAAACACATCTCATAACTATGGTTTTAGTTTTAATCACTTAACAGAGTGCTCCCAGAAAGGAAAAAAATATTAATAAGACATAAATAATAACTTTCTTTTTTTTTTTACTTACTTACTTAATGTGTTTATGTGTATACCTGAATATATGTGCATGAAGTACCTAGGGAAGCCAAAAAAGGGTGTTGTATTTCCCTGGAGCTAAAATTATAGGCATTTGTGAATGGTTTTCAATGGGTGCTAGGAACCACCAAGATCATCTTGTAAGAGCAAGAACTCTTAGCCAGGTATGGTGGCACACACCTTTAATCCTAGCACTGGGGAGGCTGAGGCAGGCGGATCTCTGTGAGTTCGAGGCCAGCCTGGTCTACAAAGTAAGTCCAGGACAGCCAAGGCTTGTTACACAGAGAAAACCTGTCTCAAACAAAACAAAACAAAACAGCAAGAACTCTTAACCACTGAGCCATCTCTCTAGCCTAAAAGGACATTCTTGAAATCTTTAAAATGTTGATGTGTTTTGAATAATCTTTCATATTACAAATACTTCAACTGAATTTCTTTTTCAATAAACTATCCTATTTCAAAGGTTTCCTGTAAGGTGAAAAAATAAAATTCATTTAATTTTATGTAACTATTAAGAGAAATCAGCAGGCCCTCCCAAAATTAAACAAAGGTATAGGTTATAAAAGAAAACAAAGGCGGGCAGTGGTGGCGCACGCCTTTAATCCCAGCACTTGGGAGGCAGAGGCAGGCAGATCTTTGCGAGTTCGAGGCCAGCCTGGTCTACAAATTGAGTCCAGGACAGCCAGGGCTACACAGAGAAACCCTGTCTCGAAAAACAAAAAAAACAAACAAAAAAAAAAAAAAGAAAACAAGCCGGGCGGTGGTGGCGCACGCCTTTAATCCCAGCACTCAGGAGGCAGAAGCAGGCGGATCATTGTGAGTTTGAGGCCAACCTGGTCTACAAAGTGAGTTCAGGGCAGCCAGAGCTGTTACACAGAGAAACCCTGCCTCAAAAAACCAAAACCAAAACAAAAAAAAAAAAAAAAAAAAGAAAAGAAAACAAGGGCCAGAGAGATGACTCACTGATAAAAACTAGCCTTTAAGTTAGCATGGTTTGAACCAACTCCAACTAGTTATCCTCTGAGCTGCACACGTATCTGTATAGAAACAAGCAAATGTTATGTTTGTGTGTATAAAATTAAAGCAGTTTTTAAAAAGTATGGTGACACAGGTCTAAACTCCCATCATTTGGGAAGTAGACAATGGAGGATCAGTTTGAGGCCAACCTGAGTTACGTAAGACTATCTTTAGGAATAAAAAAGGAAAAGCATCATGGTGCATACCTTTAATCCTAGCACTATGGAGGTAGAGGTAAGCAAATCTGAGTTCAGACAGCCTGGTCTACACAGAGCTGTCTTGAAAATTGTGTGAGAGATGGACAGTACTTTGTGCACATATAAAGATGCAGGAAAAAAATTCTAGTCCCTAGGTTCTAGGTTGGACAAAACAATTTATATCACTATATGTGAAGAACTAAGATGGGGGCTAGGGATATAGCTCAGTCAGTAAAATGCTTGCCTTGTATGCATGAGGACCTGAGTGCAATTCTCAAACTCTATGTAAAAGATGCTGGGCACAGTGACATGCATTGGTAATCCCAGCAAATTAAGACAAGAGTCAGTAATGGTGGTTTACACATGTAACCCAAGAAGTCAAAGACTGTTATGTATTTGGAGCTAGGCTCAGCTACATAGTTAGTTGCAGACACGCCTGGACTTTAAGTATAAGACCTTGTCATAAAGAAAGCAGAAGGTAAGTCAAAAATAATTAATATGGAGCCGGGCGGTGGTGGCGCACGCCTTTAATCCCAGCACTTGGGAGGCAGAGGCAGGCGGATCTTTGTGAGTTCGAGGCCAGCCTGGTCTACAAAGTGAGTCCAGGACAGCCAAGGATACACAGAGAAACCCTGTCTCGAAAAACCAAAAAAAAAAAAAAAAAAAAATTAATATGGTGCTGGAGAGATGGCTCATTAGTTAAGAGCACTGGCAGCTCTTCCCAAGGACTTGGGTTCAAATCCCAGCACCCATATGGCAGTTAACAGCTGCCTATAATTGCCGGGGGATGGTGGTGTACACCTTTAATCCCAGTACTCCGGAGGCAGAGACAGGCAGACTTCTGTGAGTTCAAGGCCAGCCTGGTCTAGAAAGTGAGTCCAGGACAGCCAGGGATACACAGAGAAACCCTGTCTTGAAAAACCAAAAAAAAAAAAAAAGAGGAAACAGGTTAAGATTTGTCTCATGAGGGAGGGGCAGATCGCTGCACATTCTGTGCCTTAAATAAGGATTATCAATAGTGGTAATATATCCCCCCCCCTTTTTGTTTTGTTTTTGTTTTTTTAGACAGGATTTCTCTGTGTATGTCTGCCTGTCCTGAACTCACTTTGTAGATCAGGCATGCTTTGAACTCACAGAGATCCGCCTGCCTCTGCTTCTCAGGTGCTGGGATTAAAGGGGTGTGCCACCATGTCCAGTTGGTAGTATACCTTTAAACATTCAACAATATACAATGAATAAACAAATTCATCTGGCAAAACTAGTGAAAGGGTTTCTAGTTTCTCTCTTTTTTTTATTTTTTTTTTTTATTTTTCCGAGACAGAGTTTCTCCGTGTAACAGCCCTGGCTGTCCTGGACTTGCTTCGTAGACCAGGCTGGCCTCAAACTCACAGAGATCCACCTGCCTCTGCCTCCCAAGTGCTGGGATTAAAGGCGTGTGCCACCACGACCGGCGATTTCTAGTTCCTTATTTAAATTCTTTTGTTATAGAAACAGCAAGGGAACAGGTATTTTACAAGATGTTCTATGATATTTACCAAATGAGCTAAATCTCCATCTTATGAGACCATTTTTCTAACATGAACTCAACAAATACTTGCTGGGTCATGCAATACAGAGCCCTTAATATTGTTGTAGGGCCACAAAAACCTAAGGACTTTAAGTAAGCTGGGACTACTTTCTAGGTTTACTACTATTTTTTAAATTCACTTTTATTTTATGTTCATTGGTGTTTTGCCTGCTTGTATACTTATGTGAGAGTGTTGGATCCCCTGGAACTAGAGTTACAAACAGCTGTGAGCTGCCATGTGGCTGCTGGGTATTGAACCCTGGTCCTCTGGAAGAACAGCTTGTGTTTTTAACCGCTGAGTCATCACTCCACCCCACTACTGTTCTTTTCTATACCATCTCTACACATCACTTTGAGGTAGTGGTATCTTGCCCAGCTATTTCTAGCAGTGCTTAAAAAGGGGGGTGGGAAGCCGGGCGTGGTGGCGCACGCCTTTAATCCCAGCACTTGGGAGGCAGAGGCAGGCGGATCTCTGTGAGTTCGAGGCGAGCCTGGTCTACAAAGCGAGTCCAGGACAGCCAGGGCTGTTACACAGAGAAACCCTGTCTCGAAAAACCAAAAAAAAAAAAAAAAAAAGGGGGGGGGGGGGGGGGGCTGGAGAGATGGCTCAGAGGTTAAGAACACTGGCTGCTCTTCCAGAGGACCTGGGTTCAAATCCCAGCACCCACACGGCAGTTCAGAGCTGTTTGTAATTGCCAGGCATGCGTACTCAGGAGGCAGAGGCAGGCTGATCTCTGTGAATTCAACACCAGCTTGGTCTACAAAGTGAGTCCAGGACAGTCAAGGATACACAGAGAAACACTGTCTTGAAAAACCTAAAAACAAAACCAAAAAAATCTGTATGTTTGATATATACTAAATGGTTTAATGTTTAATAATGGTGATATAAATACTAAAATTTTCTCATGTAATTGGATATCTTAGGAAGCAAGGTCTTAAAACTTACTAATCCTTGGCACTTCCCGTACTAATCCTGAACCCTACCCCATTGGGGAAGTGTTCCTGCTGCTCAGAGAGATGTTCCTGGGCTCAGACTGGGCTCCAAGAACTTCTGAGTATTCATCAGGAATTCTGGAAAACACCCTGAGCCCTGGCGATACTCAGGGCATGTAGCTTGCTTCCAGACATTTTACAGTTATGCCCAGCTTTAGTGCACTCACATTCTGGAGTGTTTCCACTATTTCATTTATCTTTTTTAGCATAAGCCCTATTTTTATTTTCTGAGACAGGATCTCCCATGTCCTTAGTTGGTCTAGAACTCTCTAGGTAGACCAGGCTGGCCTTGAACTAACGGAGAAACAGATGCCCCTGCCTTTCAAGTGCCATGCTTAGAAATGTGCAACTCCGGGGCTGGAGAGATGGCTTAGCAGTTAAGAGCACTGTCTGCTCTTCCAGAGGTCCTGAGTTCAATTCCCAGAAACCACATGGTGGCTCACAATTATCTATACTGGAATCTGATTCCCTCTTCTGGCATGCAGGGATATATACATATAAACCTCTTCTACGTTAAATAAATAAATCTTTTTTTTTTAAAAAGTGCAATACCACACATGTGTGTTCTACTTTGTGTGCACAGATGCTCACTGAAGACAAACAGAGGTACCAGATCTCTTACAACTGGAGTCAAAGGTGTTAGTAAGCTTCCCTAGGTGGGTATAGAATCTAATAGAGCAGTGAATGCTTTTAACTGCTCAATTACTGCCTCTCCATTCTATGTCTACCATTTTAAGTAACTTGCCCCTAAGTTTAATGTGCTCAAGACCCAGAATTGTAAAATGCAAAAGTAAAAAATTCCCATAATCTTGTACTTTAAAACCCATGTGAGGGGGTGGAGAGATGGCTCATCGGTTAAGAGCACTGGCTGCTCTTCCAAAGGACCCTAGGTTCAAATCAAGCACCCACATGGCAGTTCACAGCTGTCTAAATGCCAGGCATAGTGGTGCACGCCTTTAATCCCAGCATTCGGGAGGCAGAGGCAGGTGGATCTCTGTGTCTCAAACCAAACCCAACCCAAAACAAAAAACTCACCTGAAAAAATTTACTTTTATAAATGTAATTGGAACTGTGGCCAGCTTTGTCTATCAAAAAGTATTTTAAACTTGCTTGCCATACAGTATTCCATTTCCTTTGCCACACCTTTTGGAACCATTTTAGATTGTTTCATTTTCTTCTGCTAGAATAAATGTTGCAGTTACAATCTTTTCTGGGGGTTGGGGGTGGGGGTTGAGTTGAGTCAGGGTTTCTCTGTGTATCCCTGGATGTCCTGGACCCACTTTGTAGATCAGTCAAGCTTTGAACTCACAGAGGTCCACCTGCCTAAGCTTCCTGAGTGCTGGGATTAAAGGCATGTGACATCACGCCTGGCTGCAGTTACAATCTTTATCCTCGTGTCACTGAAACGATTTTTTCCTGGTATTCTAGAACAGGGTGTTACGAAGTGGCCCAGGCTGACATCAAACTAATAGCAGTCCTTCTGCTGAATCTTCCAGAAAGTTGAGGTAACCTACATGTGCCATTACACCTTGTTTATGTGGTGCTGAAGACAGAACCTGCAGTGGTCATGTACAGTAGGTAAGTACTCTGCCAAGTTAACTCTTGTAGCCCCTAAGCCTACTATCTTAAATAACCAGGAATTACACAGCACAGGTCTGTCCTTAAAGGAAGATAACAGGCCAAGGCCTGTTTGTAATGGGATTTAAGAGGTAGCCTCAGCCTGCCTACTCAGGGAGGTGCTTAGGATGCTCTCAGGAGTCAATGGAGTTCTTTGCTGGGATTACTGACCTCATGTTCTCTAGTGCTCTGTAACTATGGTATTCCTGATTTAGTAAGACAAAGAATGGAAAAGAAAATTACGACTTATGCCTGTGGGATAATTTAATAAGCATTTCAGACTTATTAAATGTCTACTTTAGCATTTGGTAGTATAATTTGCTTAGATATCAGATATAATTCTAATACTGTAGCAATGATGTATACAGTATTTAAAAATGATTTGCATCTTCAAAAACATTCTATCATCTGTTCACAAATGGTATGTATGTGTAGACTCAGACATGCTATGGCACACATATGGAGATTAGAGGAGGGTTCTAGGGATCAAACATGGATTATCAAGAAAGCACCTTATCCACTGAACAGCACCCCTGATATGCAATTTTTCAAGACAGGGTTTCTCTGTGTATTCTTGACTGACCTGGATTCACTTTGTAGACCAGGCTAGCCTTGAACTCACAGAGATCCATTTGCCTCTGCCTCCCAAGTGCTGGGATTAAAGGCATGAAGGACAATGCCCAGCAATTACAGACAGGTGTGAACTGCATGTGTATGCTGAGATTTGAACCTGGATCCTTTGGAAGAGCAGTCAGTGCTCTTAACCACTGAGACATCTCTCTAGCCCCCCTAATCTGCAATATTAATTCAGTTGAAACACTTTATAATTTAAACGAATGAGTAATTAATATTAAAATCACCACCTTATAATGTGATTTATATCTGTCTAAAAAGAATAACATTACATAGTTGAAAATGATGGGTTTAACTCAAATGGGTGTAGGTTGTCTGCAAAGAACACTTAACTAACTGGGCATGGCAGCACACTCATTTAATCCCATCAGGTGGGAGGCAAAGTCCGGTAGATTTCTGTGAGTTCTAGGACAACCTAAGTCTATAAACTAAATAACAGGACAGCCAAGGCTACACAGTGAGACCCTAATTCAAAAAAGGTTCTTTACTGTACAGTTTGTATAATGTACAGTTTTTGATTCTGCACAATGAGGATTCCAGTTTCAGTAATTACCTCAAATGGTACCTCTGGTTACAGATGCCAACATCACTCTGAACTGCTTCTAGATTTCATCTTATCATTTCTGCTTAACAATCTTGATTTTTTTTTTTTTTTTTAAGACCGGGTTGCATTATGTAGCTCTGACTGTCCTGGAACTTGCTACAAAAACCAGACCAGCCACAAACTCAGAGTATGACTGGCCTGTCTCTGCCTCCCAAGTGCTGGGATTAAAGGTGTGCACTACCACACCAGGCCTCTGTGCTTAACCTTTGTGTACTCCTAAGATTAATTATGAGCAAATCTGTATCTACTCTAAAGTACTAAAAATGGGTTGAGGGCAAATCTTTTAAAAAATTTAAAAGTTCCAAGACATTTATGCTAGTTAATCAATGAGACTATTATCACTGCTACTGTTTCTGACTGCTTTAAGGAGATGAGAAGTTATGAGCATAGGTAATAGTCCAAGATTAAGAAAAGAATTAACAATGATAGCTTCTTTTTCTCTTTACTTGGAGTTGCTAAGGAGGGAACTCATGTCTCATGCATGGTGGGTAAGTGTTCTATTATGAGATAGTACTTAGAATTTGGAAAAAAAAATTTTCCCCTTAATTTGTAGAGGGTGTTGTTATACAGCTCTGGTTGGCCTGGAATGTACTATATTAAACCAGGTAGGACTTTAACTCACGGAGATCCACCTGCTTCAGTTTATCACATACTGGGACTACAGGTGTGTTATCTTGCCTAGCAACAGATATAAAATCTTACGAACTGAACCATATAGATGAAATTTACAAAGGACATAAAAGTATTGGAAAAGAGCTGACATTATTTCCAAGTCATTTATTTTAAAGCAAGCAAACTGATGAACGGGTAATTCTAACTGCCCGTGACTAAAATCAACCAATGTATTTGCTAACACGCTTAACAATCATGGATCATGATACACAAATATACATCTAAGACTTTCCCAGCAGATTACCTGGTGCCATGTGCTCAAATTTGCAGTGATTTTCAATAATGACTCTAAAGCCAGGACACAGTTTGTAAAATTTCAAATAAAAGAATAACAACCCTTTTTAAGAATCACTACAGTGGCTGATCTTGGTAGTACATGCCTTTAATTACAACATTTGGAAGGCAGATCTCTGCAAAGTTAGGAGCCAGCTAGTCTACAATCAGTAGACCCTGACTCAAAAACCAAAGAAGATGGTAACAGCTACATTCTGAGAACAAAAGAAACTACTATGTATGGTCAGCCTGGTCTACAAAATGAGTTCAAGGCCGGTGAGGGCTACAAAGTGAGAATACACCTTTAAAAATCAATTCAACTACTGGGCCATGAAATGGAGAATTTAAGCGGGAACTGAGTGGGAAGCTTACTCCATGTTAGTAGCTTTCATAGTGCCAGAAGGTCCCATACTGTCAGGGAAGCTACGAAACCTGCCAAACAAGACGTGCCCATTGGTGCAACAGTGGCATGATTAGTCTAACAGTAAAGTAACCAACAACTTTTTAATGGATTTGAGGCCTTCTCCACTGGAGGGAATTCAAAATTGGCACTATAAAGCTAATCAAAAGTCCTTAGCTGGGAAGGTCATAGGTGTAGAAAGGGAGGGGGACGAACACCTGGTTTGTATGACATGTTGCCAAGCTAGTTTCTAAATGTCTATGTTTATACACATAGATCAGTGCTGCTTGCAGCCTTGAGGAGAGATTTTTCTTGCAGTGAGTAGCGGTTAATATAGACACTCATATCAGGTCAAAGTGTAGAGAATACATTGCTATTGAGTACTGTGGTCCTAAATAAAACATCTACATCAACCTGACCAAAGAATGGGGAATATTGTGGGAAAAGGGACAGAATGAATTTAAGAGCCAAGTAAAGGAGGAATGTTGTTTAAACTCTGTCTTCTAGATATGACACAGCTATGATATTCATGATTACCTACATGAAATGGACCCTGTCAACAATCTATTATGGGATGAGGAAGGACTTATGAGAACTTCACATTTCCCTAAGCAAATATTGAAAGCTAATATTTGCTGTAGGGAAATGGAGAGTAGTTTTCTTCAGTGGTATAGATACTAGTAATGTGCCCAAGTTCCAGTCAATAATAGCTCACTCAAGCTCATGCAAGAAACTAAAATTAGTATATCATGGAAAAATAAAGCAACAAAAAAGATATGAATATAGTTGGGGGATTTAAAGGGAAGAAGTGTTATAGTGGGAATAGAAAAAGAATAAAAGAGGGAAATAAAATTTTTTTTCTTAAAAAGAGACACCGAGAATGCAACAGGATCAAACATGTTTTTATTCAAGCATATGCTTGCTGACCAGTGGTCACAGATGTACCAAAAACAAAAACAAACAAACAAACAAAACCATAAAGACAGCCAGGCATGGTGGCACACGCCTTTAATCCCAGCACTCAGGAGGCAGAGGCAGGCGGATCTCTGTGAGTTCGAGGTCAGCCTGGTCTATAAAGTGAGTCAGGACACCAAGGACTTTTACAAAGAAACCCTATCTCAAAAAACCAAACCAAACAAACAAGAAAACCCAAAAAAACTAAAGACAATTTAGATGTGATTAAAAAAAAAAAAAAAACTAAAACAATTTGTGTAGGACAACTCAGAAGATTTATAATTTCCCACTCACACTGCACTGGACATTTTCTAAAAAGAAATAAAAATAGGACCAATGCGATGAAATTAATGGTGCAATCTAGAGAGTGAGACTACTTTAGAAATTAAGGAGGAACTGATTGATATTCCACATTTAGTCCAAATATTTCCTTATTAAAAAATAATTTAAGCCTTATTTGTAATAGCTAGAAACTGGAAACAACCCAGATGTCCCTCAACTGAAGAATGAATTACAAAACTATGGTACATCTACACAATGGAATACTACTCAGCTATCAGAAACAATGAAATTATGCAATTTGCAGCCAAATGGATGGAACTAGAGAAGCTCATCCTGAGTGAGCTAACCCAGACTCAGAAGGATGCACATGGCATCTATTCACTTATAGTCGGATTTTAGCCATATAGTACAGGATAACTATACTACAACCAACGCACCAAAGGGAACATGGACATAGACTTTTTTGATTGTTTGTTTTCTCTCCCTGTCATTGAGATACTTTGCCCTGGTGGTACTACCTTGTAGGCCCCCAGTGTATGAGGAGGCTCTTGGCCCTCATATGACTGCTGAAAGGGGGCGGGGGAATGTTATGTAGGGACACTCCACTCCAGAGGAGTGGGATGGAGGGTTAGAGGGTAGAGGGTAGAGGGTGGGACTGGGAAGGGTGGAAAGAGGACACTATGATTGAGATGTAACCTGAAGCAATAAATAAATTTAAAAATTAATAATAATTTAAGAGGCTGGAGAGATGGCTCATTGGTTAAGAGCACTGGCTGCTCTTCCAAAGGTCCCGGGTTCAAATCCCAGCTCCCACATGGCAGTTCACAGCTGTCTCCTTGCCAGGCATAGTGGTGCACATGCCTTTAATCCCACCACTCAGGATGCAGAGGCAGGCAGATCTCTGGGAATTCAAGGCTAGCCTGGTCTACAAATTGAGTCCAGGACAGCCAGGGATACACAGAGAAACCCTGTCTCAAAAAACAACAAAACAAAAATAGTAATAATAATTTAACTTCAGCCGGGCGGTGGTGGCGCACGCCTTTAATCCCAGCACTTGGGAGGCAGAGGCAGGTGGATCTTTGTGAGTTCGAGGCCAGCCTGGTCTACAAAGCGAGTCCAGGACAGCCAGAGATATTCAGAGAAACCCTGTCTCGAAAAAAAACCAAAAAAAAAAAATAATAATAATAATAATTTAACTTCATTTAAGTAGTATATAAAACTATAATTGTACTGGTTAATAATTGTATACATGAAATTACTTTCTGGTCAATAAAGTGCTTTAAATTTATATCTGTTTTATATTTTCTCAATATCAAGGATACTCACCTCCACCATACTCTTTTAAATGAGATGTAGCACGTGAGTCAACAATGCCATTCTCCAAGTGACCCACTTCAAAGCACTGTAAGTAAAAAGCAATAGGATTTACTGAGGTACAGAAAATCAGTTCTTTAATACCTTATATGCCAAAATTGATTATCGCTATTGCCACAGAAACAAATCCTGATTTATTTTGGCAATTTCTTCTATCAGTACAATAATGTAAGCACTCAGGAAGCTGAAGCAGGAGGACCACAAGTTGTAGTTGGAGACTGAACAAGACCTTGCCTCAAAACAGAAGAAACAAAACCAAAAATACAAGGACCATAATGGCTATCTTGGTGCATCAGGGGTTCAAAGTCATCTTCAGCTACATAGGGAATTTTAAATTATCTGGCTACAAGAGACCCTGTCTCAATTCTGTTTTCATGTAATATATGTAGATATACACACTTAGAAACTTTAAGATTTTGAATGAGAAACAAATGTGAAATATCTGATCAATATCCACATCAACATTATACAAGGGATCCGATCCTCTCTGACTGTTCCACTTTTAGTACATACCAAATAGAACTGGCAACCTTACTCAATGAACATTGAACAGGAAAACAACTCTAAATCATGGAATAGCACGTAAACTTACCACTACAGATTAACCCAAAAATAGAGATGGGGGCTCTAGCCGGTTGTGGTGGCACATGCTGGTAGGATTTGCTGAAGGAGGCAGAGGCAGGAGGATCACGACAGGATCACTTGCAAGAAAAGATAACGGCACTGAAAGGGCAGATGAGCGAAGGACTAACAGGAACAGATAATGGAACACAGGTACCAAACTAGCAGAATTAAATCCACTATTTGTATGCTATAGTCCTCAAATAAATATTCTATTAATATGAAAATAAGCACTTCAAATGGTGTTGTCTTCTGAACATGACATGGTTGTTACACTCATAAACTCACAAGGCAGTTGAGGCTAAGTGGCAAAGCATTTGCCTAGAATGTATGCAGGCCTGGGTGTTAAGTCCTCAGCTTCTCCCACACCCAACCCAAAAGCTTCCAAGCATTATAGCCCATGCTTAAAATACCAACACTTAGCAGGCTAGAGCAGAAGGATTGATAGTGTGAAGTCATTTTGGAATATTAGCAAGAGCCTGTCTTAAATAATTATTTTTCTTAAAGAAATTAAGACATCAGGTTACAATAGAGAAAAAAATACATATGGACTGCATACAAAGATCATGTCTTAAAAATGAAAAAAATTAAAATGAAGTATGAAGGACAAATATATTTTTGACAAGTCGAATCATATAAGTTAGTATGCAGCAAAAATGAGCCCTTAGAATCAGATTATAAGACCTAAGCTTACCCCAGCTAAGCAAGGACATAAGTTCAAAACTCTACAATTTTTTAATATTACATGTTGGGGTTTTTTGTTGTTGTCTTTGTTGAGTTTCATTAAATTTTTTTTTTTTTTTGCACAGGCCATGGTATCATATGCCTTTAATACCAGCAGGACAGGGAAGCAGAGGCAGGCAGATCTCTGTGAGTTCAAGGCCAGCCTGGTCCACAAAGCAAATCCAGAACAGACAAGGCAATTACATGTAGATAAAAAAAACCTGTCTCAAAAACTCAAAATAAGGAATTAATTTTCTACTTCCATGTACCATTCAATGATATTGGATTTTTCATTGTTACTGCAAAGTTACTCTGTAACTGCAAAATCATGATGTCAAATACTTGAAGTTAAAGAGATTATAACACAGCTAAGTCATTTCTGAGGTGTTACACAGAAATACTACCAAAGCTGACCAGTAGCTTAAAAATAAATATCAGTCAGGTAAGAGATTTTCAACTCAAGGGGAAAAAAGGGTGCAAGCTGACAATGACTACTCATGCCAGTAATCCAAATGGTTGGGAGGCTGAGAAAAAGGATCATACACAAATATGGGGACAGGCTAGCATATATATAGTAAGTGCAAGGACAGACTAGGATAGAGCAAGAATCTGTCTAAAAGTAAATAAATAATTACTAGCACCAACTCTACCATAATCATAAAAAGCATCTTAAATTTCTTTCACTTGTAAAGAAAATCTCAGGGCTGGATAGATGGGTCAGCGGTTAAGAGACTAACTGCTCTTTCATAGGACCTGAGTTCAATTCCTACCACACACAAGGCAGACCACAACTGTCTACAATTCCTATTCCCTCATATATGCAGGTAAAACACAATAAAGAAAATCTCAGCCTTGTGATCCAGTCCTAAAATGAAGGTTGCTGGGAAGGCTGATGCAGGAGTTTCTCAAGTTCCAGGTCTGCCAGTGTGCCCAAGTAAATGTGAAGCCAACCAAGGCAACCTAGTGAGACCCTGCCTATAAAATAAAGTAAGAAGACGGTTGCACTGATGCAAAATTGGCATGAATGTCACTTTTTAAATTAAATTTAAGGCCTGCTCCATGAGACACTGTCAATGGGGCCAAGACCCTGAGGTGAGACAAGCCATGAAACAGGGTACAAGCACATACAAACTCACAGTGTGTGACAGCATGCCCAAGTTCAAACCAGACAAAACCCAGCATAGAGGAGAGGGGGACACAAAGTCCCACCACTCACTAGTTAAGGAGCGATTGATTCTGACTCTAACGGGTAAGGGAGAGTTAGTTTTCCAATGCAGTAACAGTCACTATGTCAAACACATTCCAGGGCATACACATGAGTCAGTCCAGGAGTAATTAATTGGTCAACACAAACCAGACTCTGGTTTTTTGTTTTTTTTACTTCCAAAATTATTCATTTGTATGTTTCTCAAAGACAAGAGAGAAACATTAAATTAAATGGGTAGAAAAGTGGAAGAGAGATCTAGGAGGAACTGGGAGAGGAGAATGAATATGAATCAAGATATATTGTATAAAATGCTCAAAGAATAAATAAGAATATAATTTAGAATGGGGAGGAACAGAGCTAAGATTGCATGTAGAGCATTTGTGAGCTCTATGTTTATTCCCACCACACTCCCCAACAGACAGGATTCTTCTTTGTGTAGCCCTGACTGTCCTAAAACTAGTTCTGTAGACCAGGCTGCCCTCAAACTCACAGAGATCCACCTGCCTCTTCGTCCCAAGTGCTGGGCCTAAAGGTGTGTGCCACCATGCCTGACCCTTTGGTTTCTTGAAAATACAAATACTATATGTATTTTTTCTCCTACATATAACGTCTGAAAAACTTGAATTTTTAATTAGACACATAGCAAAACTACAGTATTATACTATGATAAATAATGTAAATGTGGTTTCCCTGTCTCTCTCTTAAAATATCTTTTTTGGACTTATATATCAGAGCTCACTTCTTCATATATATCTTATGCATAAGCCAGTACCTCCATTATATGTTTATGAATATTTTTTAACTGGACATCCTCTTCAACAAAGGTTCGTTTTTATCAAAATGAAGACTTGCTTTACAAAGTATTTCTCATTAATCAACTTCTCCCAACCCTGCTAGAAAGATAACATCGACTTCTATATCAGCAGACATTGCTTCTCTGGTAATTTTTAAGATATTTCAACCCAAACCTATTCCTAAATCTGTATAGCTAAATTTTATTTATAATGCATGACTTTTGTGTTACTTGTATTCGATATTTTTATAATTAGTTAATTCTTGTGGCACATGCCTATGCCATCAACTGGAACATACTTTCTCGTTTAAGTGTTCTACCTACAAATGCAATGCCCTTTCCATTTTAACTGAGCACTTATTACACACTACTGGGTTTAACTTCTGTAGTTTGAAGAACAAAATCAAAAGTTTCACAAATTTCTTTTTCTTCATAAATTTCACAAATAAATACTTCATTCTTAACATAGTTCTCAGCAAAGTCAACAAACAATTTTCTTTCCTTATTAACTCAAAACCATTTACCTTTCCAATGAAAGAACACACTAGTCTTTTTAGCATATCTAAGCCTCCAGCATCACGACACTTTCACTTTGGAACCATATTAGTCAAAAGGATTACTTGAAAGCAAGCAATGTGACACCATGAGTTAACGTAGAAACCCACACAGTGACACAGACTGAAAGCCTGGACAAAGGATAAGTCATATCCAGAGTATAAAATCACAACCAGAGTGTAAGATACCACAGCACAGATGGTGTCTTATCACATCCTACTTATAATACACACACTTTAAATATGAACTGTGCATTCCATGAATTTGCCATTTTATACATTCAGAGTACAGTTATCAGTTACTCGGAACTGTGGAAATGAAGCCATAATTAAGGAAGGTTTACTATGAGCATTACTGTTAAAATACTACTAAAAATGCAATTTTTGAATTCTGTACCTCCTGGGTTTAAGTCTATTCTAGAACTGACAAAGATAACATACCTTTCTCGAAAGGCCGAGGTCGCCCTTCTTGGGCATAAATCCAGGGTCTAAATCATTGGACTCAAGAAGTTTCTTAGTTGGTTTTCTTTGACGCTTACTTTCATAATTTCCTGAAACATACATAGTTTTCCTTAGATGCATTAGAAACTGAGCACAAGCTTTGAAAAATGAAAACTATAAGAGCCCCAATCTTAAAAAAAGCCCCAATCTTGTTTGTACTTTCTCATCATGTTATGGCACAGTGCACAGTAAGAATGTATTATTCTGAAATACTGATTACTAAAATACATTATATATTATTCAATGAAGATACACATTAATGTATGATGACTGTGTGCATGTATAAACCAAGCAGTAAGGGCAAAATCAAAGGGCAACTGAATTTATAGCAATCAATTGATGGTGAGTATAAATAAAGAAGACCTGGATTCTGGCACTAACAGACCAGGACTATAATATTTATTCTGCCCCTAAAAATGTCTATAAAAAATAGTAAGTATATAAATATCTAAGTAACTTAAAAGACTGCTCTTAATTATATGGAACATGATGGAGCACACAAGTATTCCCAACACATAGGAGGGCAAGGAGAGAGAATTATGACTTAGAAGACCAGAATCGCACAGTTCAAGACCTTCAAAAGAAGTAAAACGCTCAGACATGGCGGTACATGTCTTTAACATCAGCACTTGGGAGAAACAGAGGCAGGTGGGTCTATGAGTTCAAGGCCAGCATGGTCTACAAAGTGAGTCCTGGACAGCCAGGACTAACTGGAGAAACCCTGTATCAAAAAGAAAAAGAAAAAGAAAAAAAAAGTAAAACAAGTTGTGTGTGGTAGCACATACCCAGCATTCCAGAAATAGAACCAAGTTGATCTCTGAGTTCAAGACCAGTCTGGTCTACCAAATGAGTTCTAGGACACCTAGGGCTACAGAGACCCCCGCCCCACAAAAAAAGAAAAAAGAAATTTAAAACCAATAATCCTACAATATATATAATCATACACACAGGTTATGTTTGTATAATATAGTAGGTACTTTTCATTCCTGTTCTTTAAAACCTATCTTTTAGTGGACTGGAGAGATAGTATCATGTATAATATCACTTGGTGCCAAGCCCAACAACTTAAGTTCAATCCCAGAGTACACATGGTAGAAGAAACTGATTCCCACAACGCTGTCCTCTGAAGTCCACAAATGTGTAGTAACATGTTCACACACACACACACACACACACACACACACACACACACACACACAC